>CM045729.1:27478579-27571079 GCA_024760905.1 Plotosus lineatus | reverse complement strand
CAGTGACAACCTTATGGAGAATGGGACTCAAACCCACAACTTTTGGATCAGCGATCCAATGCCCTACATCACTAGGCCACCACTGCCTGTATTGTACAGTCTACATGCCAAATTCACCAAATTTCCAAAATCTTCCTGGTTGACAGTCTTCGATTTTTTGTTTTTATTCAAGTATCTCCATATGTCTAATGAAAACATGTCAACAATGTCCGATTCCTCGGTGCAGGGCCTATTTTAGCCTCTTTGTTTTGGTCCATTTTTAGGTTGCTGTAACACTGAGAAGCTTCAACTCATTTTAAAAATTATTTTCACTCAGTAGTGTCTCCAAATATTGTCCATACCAAATTTCAGGTCCCTACATGTATTTATTGCCAATATATTGCCTTTTGAAAATGCAAAAAAACCCAGAAAAAACTCAAATTTCACTCGCAAGTATAAAATTAAGGTTGGATGCACAATATTTCAAACTTTTTTTTAATGAAAGTTTTAGCAATTAAGCAGAACTATGTTGTATGTGTTCATCATACAGCTGGAGGTGCTTGAAAAAAGAAATCAGGTAAACTGGAGACAGTCAACTGGGAGCCTCTGATTGTTCTGGCATGGACTTTAGGCAAAGCACTAAGTGTAAGGAAATCCAATTTTTATAAGATTTAAAAAATTCTACAACTTCCAGTTTTTTAAAGCAATTGTAAATTCTGATAATTTATTATGATATTATAAAGATGTGTGTATGTCATAACTGTCCGTTATATACTGTGCATTTTTCAATTTCCATTTAAAGTTAAAAATATATAAAATGTACCAACGTTTCAATAGTAATCAGAAATGATGGCACTCACTGTCCACATTTATAAACCAGGATATGTTGAGTGCCAAAGAATCCGGAGCTTCATTCAGATAAATCACTTCAACTTCAAGGTCACGGAGTGGAGAAGGATTGGATGTGCTTTGGGTCAACCCTTGGTCAGGTTCCAAATCTTAAACAAATTGTAAGACAAATATTGGCTGATTTACTCAGTTAACCAGTCCAAGACCAGAAAATAGCTTCAGATAAAAACCTATAATAGAGAAGGTTTGAGTTGCTGGCAAATTCAATTCTGATTTCAATGTCTATGTTATTTATTGCACATGTGTCTCAATTAAAGCTCACAAACTCAATGTCGACAGAGAACCTTAATAGAGGGATTAAGTGATTTTGAGAAAAGAGAGAGAGAGAGAGAGAGAGAGAGAGAGAGAGAGAGCGAGAGAGAGAGCGAGACAGAGAGAAAGAGAGAAAGAGAGAGAGATTAATGTGTGGAGTTAAAGGTATAATGCAGGGGTCGGGAACCTTTTTGTCCAAAAAAAAAGACATACAGTACTTTAAAATCTAGTCCTCTGAGAGGATTCTTCTTCTTTTCCTTTCGGCTGTTCCCTTCAGGGGTCGCCACAGCAAACCATCCGCCTCCATCTCACCCTATCCTCTGCATCTTCTACTTTTACTCCAACTACCTTCCTGTCCTCCTTCACCACATCCATAAATCTTCTCTTTGGTCTTCCTCTCGGCCTTCTGCCTGGTAGTTCCAACCTCAGCATCCTACTACCAATATACTCACTATCCCTCCTCTGTACATGTCCAAACCATCTCAATCTACCCTCTCTGACTTTGTCTCCAAAACTTCTTACATGTGCTGTCCCTCTGATGTGCTCATTCCTGATCATATCCATCCTCGTTACTCCCAAAGAGAACCTCAACATTTTCATCTCTGCTACCTCCAGCTCTGCCTCCTGCCTTTTCCTCAATGCCACTGTTTCTAAACCATACATCGCTGGCCTCATCACCATCTTGTACACTTTTCCTTTCATTCTTGCCGAGACCTTCCTATCACACATCACACTGGACACTTTTCTTCAACCATTCCAACCTGCCTGCACACGCTTATTCACCTCTTTTCCACACTCTCCATTGCTCTGGACTGTTGAGCCTAAGTACTTAAAATCCTCCACCTTCTTTATCTCTGCCCCCTGTAACTTCACCGTTCTTTTGGGTCCTTGTCGTTCACACATTCTGTTTTACTGAGGCTAACCTTCATTCCTCTCCTTTCCAGGGCATACATCCACCTCTTTAGATTTTCCTGCACTTGTTCTCTGCTCTCACTACAGATCACAATGTCATCTGCAAACATCATAGTCCATGGAGATTCTTGTCCAACCTCGTCTGTCAGCTGTCCATCACCATAGCAAGCAAGAAGGAGCTCAGAGCTGACCCTTGATGCAGTCCCACCTCCACCTTGAAGTCTTCTGTCACACCGACAGCACCACTCTAACATACTTCTCTGCTACTCCAGACTTCCTCGTGTAATACCACAGTTCATCTCACGGCACCCTGTCATATGCCTTTGACACCGCTACCTTGGTCTTACACTGTGGGTCCTTGTGCTCCTGTTGACTCTCTTCGGTCCTCTCAATGTCCCACTTCTTAGCTAACCTCTGAATATCCACCCAAGGTCTGTTGCAACTCCTCCTTGAAGACAACATGACACTCTTCCTTTTTCAGCTTCCACCACTTTGTCTTCTGCCCTGCCTTTGCCTTCTTCACCTTCCTCACCATCAGTGTCATCCTACACACCACCATCCTATGCTGTTTGGCAACACTCTCACCTACTAATACTTTGCATTCACTGACGTCCTTCAAATTGCATTGTCTACACAAGATGTAGTCTACCTGTGTGCTCCTACCTTCATTTTTAAAAGTCACCCTATGCTTCTGTCTCTTCTGGAAGAAAGTATTCACCACAGCCATTTCCATCCTTTTTGCAAAATCTACCAACATCTGTCCTTCTGTGTTCCTGTCCTGGATACCAAACCTGCCCATCACTTCCTCGTCCCCTCTGTTGCCTGCACCAACATCTCCATTGAAGTCTGCCCCAGTGACCATTCTTTCACCTCTGTGGGTATTCTGCATCACTTCATCTAAGTCACTCCAGAATCTCTCCTTCTGTTCTAGCACACTTCCTGCCTGTGGGGCATAAGCACTAACAACATTGAGCATCACACCTTCAATTTCTAACTTGAGACTTTTCACTCTGTCTGACACTCTTTTCACTTCTAGAACATTTCTGACAAACTCCTCCTTCAAGATGACTCCTACTCCATTTCTCTTCCCATCCACACCACGAAAAAACAGCTTAAACCCTGCTCCTAAGCTTCTACCCTTGCTACCTTTCCACCTGGTCTCCTGAACACACAGTATGTCCACCTTCCTCCTCTGCATCATGTCAGCCAGCTCTCTACCTTTTCCTGTCATAGTTCCAACATTCAAAGCCCCTACTCTCAGTCCTATACTCATGCCTTTCCTCTTCTCTCTCTGCCTATGGACAAGCCTCCCACCTCTCCTTCTTCCACCTCTCCTTCTTAGACCTCTCCTTCTTCGACCAACAGTAGTCCAATTTCCACCAGCACCCTGTTGGTTGACAGCACTGATGGCGGTGGTTAGTAACCCGGGCCTCGACCGATCCGGTATGAAATTACTATTGACGGTTCGCTTTGTGTATTTTGGCAAAAGTTTTACGCCGGATACCGTTCCTGTCGCAACCCTTTGCATTTATCTGGGCTTGGTACCAACGTGAGGACGGACACTTGTTTGTGCCCCTCCCTCACGGCTGCATTATGTTTATTTACATATATATATATATATATATATATATATATATATATATATATATATATATATAAAATACTGAATACAATTAAATAAAGAAGACCAACAATTTAAGAGTATAAGACTCTGAATTTCTTTTAAACGACATTGTTATAACGAAGTTATTTATTAATAAGACTTCTGGTGCTGCATGGTTTTGCTGATGGCTTTGTAGTCTGGTTGATACGGAGTGAGGTTTAGCTTCATGCAGGCATTTAGGATTCCATCTGTTAAACGTGACTGCAGCTTGATGTTTATCAGGTGTGAGAAGGACTGCTCGCATGCGCATGTGGAGCCAAACATGGTAAATATGGCAGGACTCACACGCTGCAGTGTTTGTGACATTAAGCGCGTCCCAAGTTTTGGCAATCAGCTGGTCTGTGGGTTGAAGTTTTTCCATGTCTGTCCATTTGTGTTTGCTTGTCAGCTCTGCTTGGCTTCATGCAAATGAGCTGATCAAAAATGAGGAAATTTACCTCTTTACTCAAAAACAACTTGCGCAGTCTGTGGCTGTTGTTATAATCCAATAAAATTACAGGTTCAAGGCATCGGACCCGCCCACACACTGGCGTACAGAAAGGATCGGCTCTCCGCTGCACGCCACAGTGATCATGTGGCTTTGAAAAATAGATGTATAGATTTAAATGCGCGAGATTTAGTCATCTGTTTTTGTTTTATTTGATGGCTTTTTTGTATTTTTATTTAAATGACAGCGAAATTATGTATTTCTTATTCTGTTAAGAAAGATCACCTGTTTTATCTGAGGGACAGATATAGTCATTAAAAGAGCCACATCTGGCTCGCGAGCCATAGGTTTCCGACCCCTGGTATAATGGAACAGTACTGGCATTCAAACACATTTTACAGAAAATGGATGTAAAGATGGCTGAAATTTGAAGTGGCATGAGGGTAGTTGTCCAGTATGACGATGTCAATTATCTTTGCACCAAACAAATTGTATTAGCAAAACTGTAGGCATATGGTATATAACCATCACACCAATATTCGTGCCTTCCCCATATAACTTTGCCAAGAAATGTCCCTGAATTCTTTTCTGAACAGTAATGCATGTTAATATTAATAATAAAAACCTTTTGGGTCAAATATGACTGTTCTAGAGAAAAAGAGCAAAAATACTGAGACAACAACTCTATTTCACTGAAGAAAACTGCTTGCATTTTAAAGATGTTCATCACTTACCAGTTTTATTACATGTCACAACCTGTTTTAAAAAAAAAGGAGTATAATATTTGAGTCAATAACCACATTAAAATAAAAATCTATCCATATGAAAATGTGAATTATTTTTTTTCAAGTACCCATTTTCGAATATTACTCACAATATTGAGATCAGTGGAGTTAGTAGCTGATAGATGAAGCAGGCAGAGGCAAACCACATTTCTGATGATGAATGTCAGCTCCATGGAATGAACATGCGAGACAACAAAAAGCCACATGAAAAGATTCATGAGATTTCTGAGAGATCTGCACCAACCCAACTAGATAAACTACTGAGGATTTTTCAGCTCCGCCTCTTTAATACAGAGCCCCAGAAGGGACATGAAGAAAAATGCTTTGCATTAAGTTTTATAACATCAAAATTATATATTCTGTATATACAGTAGGCCCTTGACATTCGCAGGGGTTTGGTTCCGGGCCCTCCCGCGAATCAAGATAATCCGCAGGTTATGTCCCCTGAAGTAAAACCTCATGTATCACGTCACATGCGCGAATGAGCAGCCGGAAGTAAAATACTGTGGCTAAAATATGCTTCTTAAACACATTCTATAGACAGTCTTACTCATTAATACAGTATTGATATAGTAAAATGTAGTAATGATTAAGAAAAGCTTTTCAATTTTTACTGTTATATTTATTGATGATAAAATATAAACATTATACAGCATACGCATAAAAACACCTTTCAATGCATTCTCTTTATAAACATACAGCACGGTAGTTTTCAAAAATGCCCACTAGAGGAACGTGTTGCATTAGGCATGAAATGACTGAATTCAGGTATTAACTGCATTAACATCCCAACTGTTACTGCCAAAATTTGACAAAATACTTATAAAAAAAAAAAGAACTTAGTAAAGATTTGGCTCTCCGGTTGTATTTTCTGCTATGGTTTGAGAATTTAAAGAAATCTGGACACTATGCAACAATGTTAGATAATACCTCTTGTATAGATAAATTTAGAGAAATATAGTAGCTGCTATTCTCATAGGGCCTTTGTGTCACTATGGGAATGCTATACTATATAGTAACATTAATGATAATTGGTAGAGCATAACATGAGGGAAAAATTTCTGTAACAATAAAGAAAATTGTTAGTAGTATGTGACAATTGGTTGGGATTTTAGCTAATTGAGTCAGGATAGACAAGAAAATAAAATAGTAGTCTGGCAATAGTTTTATGAAATTTCGGTCAGTTTTGATAACGTAATTTTATCTCAGAAACAAATATTGATTACAGGGGATGGAAAATTTTTTTCTTCATCTTTAAATGGTACCTGTACCCAAATTTTACAGCATTCAAAAAATATCCACTATATTATTAATTTTTAAACATTGTGTGATGTCGGTAGTTTATTTATAAGTACACATTTCCTTTTCTTCTATATGACATTCCTTGCTCACAAAGGTTGAGCGCGCGGACATGTTGGCTTCTTTTCACCGGGGTTAAAGGTCATTGTGACATTACATCGTTGTCAGTCGTATAGCCAATTGCAGAATGTCAGTTTAGTCTGTGCCCTTGACCTCAGCTGCCTTGAGAATGTCTCAAAATGGCACAGTGCAAGCGTACGGTTGTAAGAATAACAAACACAACAATAAAGATAAAAAGTATCACTGCGTACCTAAACCATCAACTGAAGAGAAAAAATTGTTCACGCAAAAGTGGCTGCACAATATAAATAAATCATAATAAAATCGCAGTTCCGGTCGAGGCTATGACAACGATATGATGTCACAGCAAAAGCGCCATTTTAAAATTCCTGTGCTCTGAAGCTTGACGTTAGTGAAGCCCTTAAATTGCTTAAAGCTGGTTTGTGAGAGAATATAATACACCTTATTGGTGTATTGTCACTAGCGCTTTCACTACAGGTACCCTTTAATAAAATATAAATTCATATTATCATTTTTTTTTTTTTATGCTGCCCACAAGTAAACTAAATAGCTCTGCGGATACATAGTATTAAGTTGCACAAAGAATGACAAATCATTTACTTGAGAAGAAATTTGTTATTGGCTGCACTTCACACATAAGCACAAAAATATCAATTTGGATTCAAGTTTTGCAAGTTACAACGCACCACATCTACAAGAATTGAAGAAGCATCACCATATATGCACCAAAGACTGAAGGAAAAGTCGAACAACTAAAGGACAAGAAGGGCCCTGAAAAGTCTGTTATGGACTTGTTAAATGGCCCGGACCCAGGTAAACCCAGGTAAGTCCGAGCAGCTCAGCCACGCCCCCCAGCCGGAGCCGGAGTACAAAACAGAATTTTAGAGTGATAGAGGAAGAGGAGTTAAAAACCAAAGAAGCGGTGATGTTGATGTGAGTTAATCCTCTGGCGCAGAGGTGAGCGTGCTTTTGTTTATTGGGATTCGCTGAAGGGCACAGCCGAAAGGAAAAGTAGAAGAAGAAGAAGAGAAGCAATGACATGACTTCAGAGGAAACGGTCGTTTCTTCCGGAGAAAGTCTTATTTCTTCAGAAGAGACATCCAACCTCATTAGCTTTTTCTAGTGCTTAGCAGGCATTTGAGTGACATCATAGAACTTAACTGGTAATTAAAAGACACTAAAAAAGGCTCATTGCCAACTTGTGCGCGAATGAGGAAAAAGGGGTGTTATATCACCTCAACCAATCAGTAGGAAGGACAACCATTGGCTGAATTTGAATCACGTGCGAGCTGCTCGGCAGTCCGTGAATACTCAAACCGTGAGTGCAAAACCGCGAATAGTCAAGGGCCTTCTTTTCCTTTCGGCTGTTCTCTTTTTCTCAAGGGTTGCCACAGCGAATCGTCGCATGTTTGATTTGGCATAGGTTTTTACGTTGGATGCCCTTCCTGACACAACCCTTGAGAAAGGGACAGAAATACGCTGACGGCTTTGCAGCTACTCTTGTCGAAAGTCAGCAATGGTTCTTTTACATGAACCTCTCACCATAGTGAGAGACATGGCCAGCCTTTGATAACCCAGTTAAATATGATGCAATAAATCATTTTTTACAATCTTCTTCTTATTCTTTTCTTTTCGACTTTTTCGCTTACTCAGGGGTCGCCACAGCGAATCATCTGATAACCATTGTTATTCTGTTCACCTCTCAGTGATGGTTTTGATGTTATGGCAGAACAATGTACATACACTAATCAGCTGTGACATTAAAACCATTTCCTATTATTGTGTCTGTATTTCTTTTCCTGCCAAAACAGCTCGAACCCACCAATGCAGAATCTCCACATGTTATAAGTACCCAAGCTCTTTGTATCACATCTTTTAATCTTGTTACTGTAACATGCAATGTGGGGCCTCCATAGTTTGAACTTTTTTGTCCAGCACAGAGATGGGAAATTTGGAGATCAATTTCCCAACAGGACCACCGTTAGAGAACACTACTTCCATAAATGATTCGATTATTGTAATAATTAAACTATTCTTTATTTGACATGTAAAGTATGTTCAAAAGTTTAATTTTACACTTGGAGAATTACTATTAGTATAAATTACACAGAGGCAGCGGCATAGTGGTCTTGTGGCTAGCACGTCAAAGCAAGAAGGGTTTCCTCCCACAGTCCAAAAACATGCACAGTAGGTTAACTGGCTGTTCCAATTCTCCCTTAGATGAGAATGGTTCTGTGAGTGTTGGCCCTACGATGGCCTGGCGCGATGCCCTCGCCTAGCGTCAACTGAGATGGGCGACAGCCTCCACGCGACCCTAATTAGGATTAAGCGGTTCAGAAAATAAATGAATGAATGGATACACAGGGGGCGGCATGGTTCATACTGGTTAGTATGTCCACCTGACAGCAAGAAGGTGCTGGGTTTGATTTCCGGGCTTGGACGTTTCTATGTGGAGTTTGCATGTTCTCCCTGTGCTTGCATGGGTTTCCTTTATCGGTCCAAAGACGTGCATGTTTGGCTAACTGCGTGCTCCAAACTGACCTTAGATGTACAGTAACTATGAACGGTTGTCTGTTTGTCGCCCTGCAATAGTCTGTTGAGCTGCTCGGGGTGTATTGCCCAGTGTTGGCTGACATGGGCTTTAGCCTTTTCACAACCCTAAAGTACACAGTTCGGTAAATGAGTGAGATAAGATGAGTATACCACACAAGAACAGTAGAATCTGATTGAATTACTATCTTGAGGTAAAAAATAAACAAACAAATAAATAAGAATGACTAAGTTGATAAGTCTGGAATTAAAACTACAGACATTCAAAGTTCATCACAATCTCACTGTAAAATGGAAACATGATGAATCATTAAAATCTCATTACTGTTTGTTTTCTCTTGGCTTTTTGTGTAATATATTCTGAAACATGGCGACATGGTGGGGTAGTGGTTAGCATGTCCACTTCACAGCAAGAAGGCCTGGGTGCGATTCCCAACTTGGACGTTTCTGTATGAAGTTTGCATGTTCTCCCCGTGCTTGTGTGGGTTTCCTCTGGTACTCTGGTTTCCTCCCACAGTCCGAAAACATGCACAGTAGGCTAATTGACTGTTACAAATCTCCCCTAAGTGTGAGTGTGAATGATTGTACAAGTGTTTGCACTGCGATGGCCTGGAGAGCTGTCCAGGGTGTACCCCGTCCTTGTCCAGAGTCGGATAAGATGGGCGACAGCCTCCCTGCAACCCTAATTATGAATAAGCAGCTTAGAAAATGAATGAATTAATATACCTAAGCACTTTTATGGGGCGGGGTTAACTTAGGTTTCTGTGTAGCATGCACAACTACAGTCGGCCCTCTACTTAAGAAATTAATCCGTTCCAATGCCTTTTTCTTAACCAGGAGTTTTCATAAGGAGAGGTGCATTTTACATGTAAAACGCGTGATTCGTTCCAAGACTCCCAAGACTACCCCATAAACCCTTTAAAAATTATAAAAGTACACCAATTTTGTATGAAATATGTGTTAAAAGTAATAGAAAATTATTTACCTTTTTTTAAATCTCTCGAACCACCCATGTGACACTTTAAAGTCCAGGGGTTGCTGGTCTGAAGAACCCTCACCCCCACTCTCCTTAACGAGGTCCTTAAATATGGCGGTTGCTTTTTCTGAAATAATCGCCTCCGTCACTGTATCGCCGCTTTTAAGGTCTCCTTCTGCTTCAATATCATCTCGATTGTAGAGGGGTTTCAGCTATACTCCTTTGCGATTTCACTAAACCACATCCCACTTTCGTATTTTTTATTATCTCCTGCTTCACTTTGATTGAGAACGGAGCCCGCTTCTTCTATTTGGTGTCACCAGGAATCATTTTCTTGGGGTCCATGATGGAAAACGAAATATAATGCTGCAATGATCACTCTCAAAAAAACTCATGAGCCAACAGTCCTGTTCAACTTTCCTTCACGCGTGTGACAAACAGGAAGTATGGATACAGGAATGGGTACAGTTCAGCTCCCTCCTGGCCAATGGGAGGCCAGTGGGGCAGGATGTTGGGAGACAGCTAATGAGAGAGCAACTCACGCATTGTTTGAATGGTTGAATGGCGCGTTCGAATTTGTGAATGATGCATTTGGCGCTTTTCGTAAAAAGAGGTTGTTTCGTAAAAAGAGGTTGTTTCGTAAAAAGAGGGCAAAAATTTACGAAAAAATTTTTCATAACCTGGATTTTTCGTATTCAGAGATTTTTGTAAGTAGAGGGCCGACTGTATATGATTAGGGAAGCAGCAGGAGTGCACAGAGCTCACATGGTGTCTCTGTAACAGTTAAAATATATATTGTTTTAGCAAAAAATGTCTACTTAACTACGCAAGAGATCCAAATTAATTTTCCAGGTGTTTATTTGGCCTTTAAGAAGATAAAAGCATGCAGTCAATCACACACAAAAGAAGTTCTGAGAGAAAAACCTCGGAGCCTGTCTAAAATTTGCTTATGTAGTGGACATTTCACTCTGATTGGTCCCTCTGGTTCTGTTTCCGAGAAATGGCAGAATAACATCATATATATCTTCTCTGATTGGTACAACAACCCCCCACCGTTATCTATGGCTATTTCAGAGAAATTACATCATATGCCAAGTTGAACTTGAAGGATCTCAACGCCCCCATCGCTTTGGACAGACATTTTGTTCGTGTTTAAGGTCGGCCAAGCAATACCAGTGCAGTATGGAATGGCCGTCAGTTCTCCATTTCTGGATGACAAATGTCTGTAAATGAAGGCAATATGATTACTCATTCCAAAGCTATTACATTTTCTGTATTAAATTTCAGATGCATGTTGGCGCTGTTAATGATCAGTAATTAATTTGATTCCATGATAAGGAAGTACGTACAGCAATTTTCATAAGATTGATGCAGGACCAAATACACAAATACATGATATTATGACATTTCAGACTAGCAGGCCATATGCCTTCCTCAGTTAATGGTCTAAAACACAGTTCCTGTCGTGGTGCATGATACCCCTCATTTTATTTCCTCCGCAATATAAAAAAAAACCCTATAAAAAACTAATACTAAAAATAAATACTTAAACTCAAAGCTAGTTAAAGAGATGCTGTTCCGTAGCAGTACACCTGATTGCGTGTGCGCTTGAATATTACCTGTGTCTGACATGATCTTACAAGTACAGGTATATCTTACAAGTACTCGCTTTCCGCAGTTAATTAGGACGGAGATCCCCCGTGACCGTCAAATTGCACAAAGTAGGATTGACCCCCCCTGACTGACATATACGTACATGTATATGTGTATATCATCATCAGTTCATTTTCTGTAACCGCTTAATCCTAATTAGGGTCGCTGGGAGGCTGGCGCCCATCCCAACCAACTTCGGGCGAGGGCAGAATACACCCTGGACAGCTCGCCAGGCCATCACAGGGCAGAAACACGCCAACGGCTTTGCAGCCTACTCTTGTCGAAAGTCAGCAATGGTTCTTTTACATGCCTCACACTGTAGACAGTGAGAGACATGACCAGCCTTTGATAACCCAGTTAGCTGCACTGGGGGGGGACAGTGACAACCTTGTGGAGAGTGGGACTCGAACCCCCAACTTTTGGATCAGCAATCCAGCACCCTATACCACTAGACCACCACTGCCCGTTCATCTCATCTCATCTCTCATCTCATCTTCTTCCGCTTAGTCCGGGGTCGGGTCGCGGGGGCAGCAACCTTAGCAAAGAGGTTCAGACATCCCTCTCCCGAGCCACTTCCTCCAACTCTCCCGGGGGGACACCGAGGCGGTCCCAGACAAGCCGAGAGACATAGTCCCTCCAGCGTGTTCTAGGTCGCCCCGGGGGTCTCTTCCCGGTTGGACATGCCCGAAACACCACACCAGGGAGGCGTCCGGGGGGCATTCTAACCAGATGCCCGAGCCACCTCAACTGGCCCCTCTCAATGCGGAGGAGCAGCGGATCTACTCCGAGCTCTCCTCGGATGGCGGAGCTTCTCATCCTATCTCTAAGGGAGAACCCCGCCACCCGGCGAAGAAAGCTCATTTCAGCCGCTTGTATCCGTGATCTTGTTCTTTCGGTCATTACCCAAAGCTCGTGACCATAGGTGAGGGTTGGAACGTAGATCGACTGGTAAATTGAGAGCTTCGCCTTGCGGCTCAGCTCCTTTTTCACCACGACGGACCGGTACAGGCACCGCTTAACAGCAGAGGCTGCAGCGATCCGTCTGTCGATCTCTCGCTCCATCCTTCCCTCACTCGTAAACAAGACCCCAAGATACTTAAACTCCTCCACTTGGGGCAGGACCTCATCCCCGACCCAGAGGGTGCATTCCACCATTGTCCGACTGAGAACCATGGCCTCGGACTTGGAGGTACTGATCTTCATCCCGGCTGCTTCGCACTCAGCTGCGAATCGCTCCAATGAGAGCTGGAGGGCCCGACTTGATGAAGCCAAAGGACAACATCATCCGCATAAAAAGCAGAGATGATATCCGATGGCCACCGAACCAGAACCCTTCATCGCCTCGACTGCGCTTAGAAATTCTGTCCATAAAAATTATGAACAGAATCGGTGACAAAGGACAGCCTTGGCGGACTCCAACTCCCACCGGAAACGAATCCGAGCTACTGTTACCAATACGGACCAAACTCTGGCTCGGTGATACAGCGACCGAATAGCTCGTAGCAACGGATCCGAACGCCAGACTCTCGAGCACGCCCCACAAGATCTTTCGAGGGACACGGTCGAAAGCCTTCTCCAAATCCACAAAGCACATGTGGACAGATTGGGCAAACTCCCATGCCCCTCCAGAATCCTGTGGAGCGTATAGAGTTGGTCAAGAGTGCTGCGGCCAGGACGAAAACCACATTGTTCCTCCTGAATCCGAGGTTCGACTATCGGTCGGATCCTCCTCTCTAGTACCCCTGCATAGACTTTACCAGGTAGGCTGAGGAGTGTAATTCCCGATAATTGGAACACACCCTCCGGTCCCCTTCTTAAAAATTGGGACCACCACCCCAGTTTGCCAATCCAGAGGTACAGCCCCCGATGACCACGCGATGTTGCAGAGACGTGTCAACCAAGACAGTCCTACAACATCCAGAGTCCTGAGGTATTCCGGGCGGATCTCGTCCAACCCCAGAGCTCGACCACCGAGGAGCTTTTTGACAACCTCAGTGACCTCCACTCCAGTGATGGGCGGACCCTCACCCGAACCCCCAGGGTCTTCCTCTTCCACGGAGGGCGTGTTGGTGGGATTGAGAAGGTCCTCAAAGTATTCCCTCCACCTCTCAACAACATCCCCAGTCAAGGTAAGCAGCTCCCCACCTCCACCGTAAACAGTGTTTGTGAAGAACTGCTTCCCCTCCTGAGGCGTCGGATGGTGGCCCAGAACCTTTTGAGGCCAACCGATAATCACTCTCCAGGCCCTCACCGAACTCCTCCCACGCCCGAGATTTTGCATCTGCGACAGCCTCGGCTGCAGCATGTTTGGCCTGCCGGGTACCCGTTTGCTGCCTCAGGAGTCCCACAGGCTAATAAAACCCGATAGGCCTCCTTCTTCAGCTGGACGGCCCCCTTCACCGCAGGTGTCCACCACCGGGTTCGGGATTACCGCCACGACAAGCACCGACGACCTTACGGCCACAGCTATGGGCTGCCGCCTCAGCAATGGAGGCACGAAACATGGCCCATTCAGATTCCATGTCCCCGCCTCCTCCGAACGTGGTTGTAGCTCTGCCGGAGGTGGGAGTTAAAGGCCTCTCGGACAGGGGCGCCGCCAAACGCTCCCAGCAGACCCTGATTACACGCTTGGGCCTGCCAGGTCTGGAAGGCAACCTCCCACACCACCGAAGCCAACTCACCACCAGGTAGTGATCGGTAGACAGCTCAGCTCCTCTCTTCACCCGAGTGTCCAGAACATATGGTCGCAAGTCCGATGACACGACTACAAAGTCAATCATCGAACTGCGACCTAGGGTGTCCTGGTGCCAAGTGCACTTATGGACACCCTTATGTTCGAACATGGTGTTCGTGATAGACAAACTATGACGAGCACAGAAGTCCAACAACGACACACCATTCGGATTCAGACTGGAGAGGCCGTACCTACCGATCACACCCTTCCAGGTCACACTATCGCTGCCCACATGGGGGCTGAACTCTCCCAAGACAACGAGCGAGCCTCCCGAGGGAGCATTCTCCAACACCCTCCCCAAAGACTCGAAAAAGGGTGGGTGCTCTGAACTGTCATTTGGTGGATAGGCACAAATAACAGTCAGGACCCGTCCCCCACCCGAAGACGGAGGGAAGCTACCCTTTCGTCAACCGGGAGAACCCCAACATTTGGGCACCGAGACGGGGGGCAACAAGAATACCCACACCGGCTCGCCGCCTCTCCCCATGAGCAACTCCAGAATAGAAGAAGGTCCAGCCTCTTTCGAGATGGATGGTTCCAGAGCCCAAGCTATGCGTTGAGGTGAGCCCGACTATATCTAGTCGGTATCTCTCCACCTCACGCACCAAATCGGGCTCCTTTCCCGCCAGAGAGGTGACATTCCATGTCCCGAAGGTCAGAGTAAGTAGCCGAGGATCAGTCCGACAGAACCCATGCCTTCGGCTGCCACCCAACTCACATTGCACCCGACCCCTAAAACTTCTCCCACGGGTGGTGGGTCCATGGGAGGGCGGACCCATGTCTCCTTTTCGGGCTGGGCCCGGCCAGGCTCCATGGGCATAAGCCCGACCACCAGGCGCTCGCCTTCGAGCCCCTCCCCTGGGCCTGGCTCCAGGAGGGAACCCTGGTGACCCGCGTCCGGGCAAGGGAGACTGATTCCTCTGTTGTTTTCTCATGTCTTAGGGGTCTGTTTTGAATCGCACTTTGTCTGGACCTTCACCCCGGACCTGTTTGCCTTGGGTGACCCTACCAGGGGCATTTGCCCCCGACAACATAGCTCCTAGGATCATTAGGTCACGCAAACCCCTCCACCACGATAAGGTGGCGATTCGAGGAGGGGGTATATGTGTATATAATATCAATAAATATATATTCAACGCTATAAATGTATAACAATTAAACATTCAAAAATAATGCATTTTTGCAGGTTTAAATAAAATACACACACATACAGATGCGCACCTCACATAAAAATGTAATTAGTTTTGATGGTGGGGTGTGTGTGTGTGTGTGTTGGGTTGTTGTTTGTTATTGTTTGGTTTAGGTTTTTTTTTTTTTTGCACAATTGTTTTGTGGCATTTTCCTTAACTTTTTGCCCTATCCTTCCTTAATTTCCTTATTTTTTAATTCAATGAACGAGATTTCTGTTCGGCTTTTTCCCTTCATCAGAGGTCGCTACAGCGAATGGTTAAAAAAAAAAAATCGCAATGCACAGAAGCCGCATGAATTCGAGCGCAAAGTAGCGAAAGATCCATGTATAAGAAATAACCCATAACGACCTCATTTCAGTGTTTGCTTTTTTTTTTGCCCTTTCACATTTAGCAACACAATTCAGACAGTGTATGGTTTAGAGACAGTGGCCCTGGGGAAAAGACAGGAGTCAGAGTTGGAGGTAGCAGAGATGAAAACATTGAGGTTCTCTTTGGGAGTAACGAGGATGGATAGGATCAGAAATGAGTACATCAGAGGGACAGCACATGTTAGATGTTTTGGAGACAAAGTCAGAGAGGCTAGATTGAGATGGTTTGGACATGTACAGAGGAGAGATAGTGAGTATATTGGTAGTAGGATGCTGAGGTTGGAACTACCAGGCAGAAGGCCCAGAGGAAGACCAAAGAGAAGATTTATGGATGTGGTGAAGGCGGACATGAAGGTCGTTGGAGTAAGAGTAGAAGATGCAGAGGACAGGGTGAGATGGAGGCAGATCATTTGCTGTGGCAACCCCTGAAGGGAACAGCCGAAAGAAAAAGAAGATATTATGGTGATGGTGATTATTATTATTATTATCATTTACAGTAAAGATTTATATGCAGGGGCAGTGGTGGTCTAGTAGTATAGGGCACTGGATCGCTGATCCAAAGGTTGGGGGTTCGATTCCCACTCTTCACAAGGTTGTCACTGTCTCCCCCCAGTGCAGCAGTAATCTTTGGGTTATCAAAGGCCGGCCATGTCTCTCCCTGTCTATGGTGTGAGGCATGTAAAAGAACCATTGCTGACTTTCGACAAGAGTAGGCTGCAAAGCCGTCGGCGTGTTTCTGCCCTGCGATGGCCTGGCGAGCTGTCCAGGGTGTACTCTGCCCTCGCCCGAAGTTGGCTGGGATGGGTGCCAGCCTCCCCGCGACCCTAATTAGGATTAAGCGGTTACAGAAAATGGATGATTTATATGCAGCAGAGAGGGATCGGATGATCCTTGCACAGTCAGGCTGGTTAGGCTCATCATCAGCTCAGGGCCCTCACTCTCTCCACACGCAGCCCAGACAGCGAATGGGACTTCTCCCAGGAAGCACTGCATAGTCAAACCCACCAAGAACTTTCCAGAGAATATGGAGACTCCCCAACACTGCAGCCTTCTGCATTGCCCAGACTGTCAGAATGGCTGTGCTCCCGATAGCAAACCCAGGCACACTCTTGATCTGTGTTAATAGATCAGGAGGTACCAAACCGAGGGCGCCGAGAACAATGGGGAGTCGGACGACTGTACTTTGGATACAAGCGAGACATTTCAAAGGCAAGGTCCGCATATTTTGCATGCTTCTCCTGAATCTTGTCAATCACATTGCTGTCAAAAGGGACAGAAAATTCAATAACATTAATAATTCCATTGGATTTATCAAAAAGGACAAGATCAGGGTTGTTGGCTTCTATGCTCCTCAAGCTGTATATGGGCCGTTTCCAGAGAAGCTTGAAATGATCATTTTCCATGACGCCCTGGACATGATCAGGGTCGTACCATGGATGGACCTCTGAGTCAAAACCACGCGCATGACGGAGATGATAATAAAAGGAACATGCCATGCCATCATATCTTTTCAGATAAGACGTTTGTGCCAAAACAGGACAACCACGTTATTATTATTATTATTGCATAATGCCTTGGATGTCTAGGACTCGTTGGGTCTGTTGCATAACAGGCTGAGGCCGTGCTGAGTCCTCTTCTCTTATATACTCGTTTTCGCATCACAGTGAGCGTGCACTTGATAGTAGACAGCCATCCAATATGTGCATGTGTCACAGTGACCTGATATCACAACCACTGTGACATCTGTCCGCTGCGTCACACTTACCACTTCATCTCAGACTTTTCCACTTTCTACCAATCAGTATTATGCTGCTGCTAAGTTATCATGCATGCACAGGATGGTCATGTGGTCTTGTTACTGTTATTATAAACAAGCATAGAACCAAAGCAAGATGTAAAACAGGTGCATAAGAGATACTATGCCCATCACCTGATGTGGGTCTTCCAGGAAATCTTATTAGACTGATAGTAGGAAAAAAAACACATTGACGATTCACTAGTGCATGGGCGCTCAAGTGCAGCGAACTGGGTTAGCAAAGGCCGGCCATGTCTCTCACTGTCTGTGGTGAGCGGTTCATGTAAAAGAACCATTGCTGACTTTCGACAAGAGTAGCTGCAAAGCCGTCATCGTGTACTCTGCCCTCGCCCTGAGTTGGCTGGGATGTTCACCAGCTTCTCCACGACCCTAATTAGGATTAAGCGGTTACAGAAAATGAATGAATGGTGCGTGGGCCCCATCAATGGGACTGTTGTTTCTAAGTGACGAGATTACGAGATTAAAGTGAGTGGTAGGAGATAAAGAATGGAAGCCGGGCTAATATTCTTACTTTGTTCCAGACGATTCATGGAGGATTCCTTTATCCACAGGCTTAGCATTGTGAAAAGTTTACGGTTGTTTTGGGGCAGAATGGACTGTTGAAGGATGTTGTACTGCTTGAATAAAATGTTGCAGCAGTGGAACTTTATAGAAAAGGGGAAGGCTAAAGATAAATTGGCTTTAGTCTTATAAATAGACGTACAGGAATCCCTCACTTTCCGCGGTTAATGGGGACTGAGACCCCTGCGACCGCTGATTTCCACAAAGTAGGATCGACCCCCCTGACTGACGTTTGTTTGGTTTTTTTTTTAAATTAGTGGTAGTAAGTGGAGCCGGTGGCCTAGTGATTAGGGTGCTGGGTGCATGATCGGGAGGTTGTGTGTTCGAATCCCAGTTACCCCCCCCCTCCTTCCCCACTGTGCCAAGACCCTGGGCAAATTCTCAACCACACATGCACGTCTGTTCACCGAGCAGTATAAATGGGTACCAGTAAAATATATACTGGGAAGGTAACCTGCGATGGACGAGCGTCCCATCCAGGAGGAGTTGAACTCCTAGTTGCTTCACGCTACGGAAACCAGGGATAAGCCACTATGGCTGATGAGCAACTATGGCTCGGGTGTAAAAAGCCCAACAGACTTTACATCATTTATCTTCTTTTTCTTTCGGCTGTTCCCTTCAGGGGTCACCACAGCAAATGATCTGCCTCCATCTCTCCCTATCCTCTGCATCTTCTACTCTTACTCCAACAACCTTCATGTCCGCCTTCACCACATCCATAAATCTTCTCTTTGGTCTTCCTCTGGACCTTCTGCCTGATAGTTCCAACCTCAGCATCTAACTACCAATATACTCACTATCCCTCCTCTGTACATGTCCAAACCATCTCAATCTAGCCTCTCTGGCTTTGTCTCCAAAACATCTAACATGTGCTGTCCCTCTGATGTACTCGTTTCTGATCCTATACATCCTCGTTACTCCCAAAGAGAACCTCAACATTTTCATCTCTGCTACCTCCAACTCTGACTCCTGTCTTTTCCCCAGTGCCACTGTCTCTAAACCATACAACATCGCTGGCCTCATCACCGTCTTGTACACTTTTCCCTTCATTCTTGCCGATACTCTCCTATCACACATCACACCGGACACTTTTCTCCATCCATTCCAACCTGCCTGCACGCGCTTCTTCACCTCTTTTCCACACTCTCCATTGCTCTGGATTGTTGAGCCTAAGTACTTAAAATCCTCCACCTTCTTTATGTACCTCTATGTTTAGGTTACCCTGTAACCTCACCGTTCCTCTTGGGTCCTTGTCGTTCACACACATGTATTCTGTCTTACTGAGACTAACCTTCATTCCCCTCCTTTCCAGGGCATACCTCCACCTCTCTAGATTTTCCTCCACTTGTTCTCTGCTCTCACTACAGATCACGATGTCATCTGCAAACATCATAGTCCATGGAGATTCTTGTCTAACCTCATCTGTCAGCCTGTCCATCACCATAGCAAACAAGAAGTGGCTCAGAGCTGACCCTTGATGCAGTCCCACCTCCACCTTGAACTCTTGTGTCACACCGACAGCACACCTCACGACTGTCTTACATCTCTCATACATGTCCTGCACCACTCTAACATACTTCTCTGCCATTCCAGATTTCCTCATACAATACCACAGTTCTTCTCTCGGCACCCTGTCATATGCTTTCTCCAGAGCCACAAAGGCACAATGCAGCTCCTTCTGACCTTCTCTGTACTTCTCTATTAACATCCTCAAAGCAAACACTGCACCTGTGGTGCTCTTTCTTGGCATGAAACCAAACTGTTGTTCACAAATGCTGACCTCTGCCCTTAGTCTAGCTTCCACTATTCTTTCCCATAACTTCATTGTATGGCTCATCAACGTTATCCCTCTGTAGTTGCCACAACTCTGTACATCTCCCTTGTTCTTAAAAATGGGCACAAGCACACTTCTCCTCCATTCCTCCGGCATCTGCTCACTTTCTAAGACCTTGTTGAATATTCTTGTCAGAAAATCTACTTCTACCTCCCCTAGACACTTCCATACCTCAACTGGTATGTCATCAGGGCCAACTGCCTTTCCATTCTTCATCCTCTTCAATGCCCTCCCCACTTCTCCCTTTCTAATCTTTGCTACTTCCTGGTCCTCAACGGTCACCCCTTCTACTCTTCTCTCATTTTCCTCATTCATCAGCTCATCAAAGTACTCTTTCCATCTTCCCAGCACACTTCTGTCATCAGTCAATACATTTCCCTCTGTCCTTTATCACTCTAACTTGCTGCACGTCTTTCCCATCTCTATTTCTCTGCTGTGCTAACCTGTATAAATCATTTTCTCCCTCCTTACTGTCCAACCTATCATACAAGGCATCATACGCCCTCTGTTTGGCCTTTGACACTGCTATCTTCGCCTTATGTTGTGTCTCCCTGTACTCCTGTTTACTCTCTTCGGTCCTCTCTGTGTCCCACTTCTTCTTAGCTAACCTCTTCTTTTGTACACACTCCTGCACTTCCTCATTCCACCACCAAGTTTCCTTATCTACTTTCCTTCCAGAGGACACACCAAGTACTCTCCTACCGGTCTCCCTGATCACATTGGCTGTGGTTGTCCAGTCATCTGGAAGCACTTCCTGACCACTCAAAGCCTATTTCAACTCCTCCTTGAATACAACACGACACTCTTCCTTTTTCAGCTTCCACCACTTTGTCTTCTGCTCTGCCTTTGCCTTTTTCACCTTTCTCACCATCAGAGTCATCCTGCACACCACCATCCTATGCTGTTTGGCAACACTCTCACCCACTACTACTTTGCAGTCACTGACTTCCTTCAAATTACATCGCCTACACAAGATGTAGTCTACCTGT
The DNA here is from genome assembly GCA_024760905.1 of Plotosus lineatus. Taxonomy (NCBI): domain Eukaryota; kingdom Metazoa; phylum Chordata; class Actinopteri; order Siluriformes; family Plotosidae; genus Plotosus; species Plotosus lineatus. The sequence goes on along the minus strand of CM045729.1, from coordinate 27,550,101 downwards.
GTGCTCTTACCTCCGCTTTCATAAGTCACCCTATGCTTCTGTTTCTTCTTGAAGAAAGTATTCACCACAGCCATTTCCATCCTTTTTGCAAAATCTATCAACATCTGTCCTTCTGTGTTCCTGTCCTGGATACCAAACCTGCCCATCACTTCTTCGTCCCCTCTGTTGCCTGCACCAACATGTCCATTGAAGTCTGCCCCAATGACCACTCTTTCACCTCTGGGGGTACGCTGCATCACTTCATCTAAGTCACTCCAGAATCTCTCCTTCTCTTTTAGCTTACATCCTGCCTGTGGGGCATAAGCACTAACAACATTGACCATCACACCTTCAATTTCTAACTTGAGACTCATCACTCTGTCTGACACTCTTTTCACTTCTCGAACATTCCTGACAAACTCCTCCTTCAAGATGACTCCTACTCCATTTCTCTTCCCATCCACATGTGATGAAACAGCTTAAACCCTGCTCCTAAGCTTTTTGCTTTGCTACCTTTCCACCTGGTCTCCTGAACACACAGTATGTCCACCTTCCTCCTCTGCATCATGTCAGCCAGCTCTCTACCTTTTCTTTGCATAGTTCCAACATCCAAAGTCCCTACTCTCAGTCCTAGGCTCACGCCTTTCCTCTTCTCTCTCTGCCTATGGACACGCCTCCCGACTCTCCTTCTTCGATGTCTTCGACCAACAGTAGTCCAATTTCCATCAGCACCCTGTTGGTTGACAGCACTGATGGCGGTCGTTGTTAACCCGGGCCTCGACCGATCCGGTATGAGTTTTGTTTTGACCATTTGCATTTTTAATGTGGCAGAAGTTTTACGCCGGATGCCCTTCCTGTCGCAACCCTCTGCATTCATCTGGGCTTGGGACCGGCATAAGGGGGAGAGACACTGGTTCGTGCTCCCCCCACCTCATGGCTGCATTACTTTACATCATTTATATGGTATATAATATCAATAAATACATATTCAATTCTATAAATGCTTATAATAACAATTAACCATTCAAAAATAATGCATAAGATGTAAATAAAATATAAATATACACACATACAGACGCACACCTCACATAAAAATGTAGGTAGTTTTGTTGGGTTGTTTTTTTGTTTGGATTTTTTTTTATTTTTGCATAATTGGCCTTGTTTTGCAGCATTTTCCTTCACGGTTTCCCTATTTTTCCTTCATTTCCTTATTTTTAAAATTTTTCTATGAATATTTTTGAAAAATCCGCAATGCACTGAAGCCACAGAAACTGAAGCACGGAGTAGCGAGGGATCACTGTATACTGTAATCTGGATCTACCGCATAGCCGCAGAGCTCAATGTAGTGCTCTGGGTTTTCACATATTTATGCTTTTTATTCCACTTATTTATTTTACAGTATATATTTGTGATTCCTGATTTTAACACTCCGTGCAGTGTTTACATGGTAGCTGTTTGTGCTAATGCTAAATATTGATATGGAATATCTCCAGTTTTATTTCATGTTTACTTGCAGAGCTCCTGATCTCAATTCTGTTGTCACGTCTGTGCTCATAGGCAACCCAACACTGCGTGCTGCTGCATCTGTGTAATAGAACTTGAATGGAATTATTTTGTTTAGTTTAGTGTTTCCTTCTTGACGAGAAAGAATTTTTCGAGTTACACTGAAAAGAGAGAATGTTATATTACAGCTGTTTACCAAAAATAAATGCAAACATTTTCAGAGTTCTGCGTTTAGGTAACGCCTAAATATTTGTAATTTTTTTCTGAGTTTAAATTAAAAAGCAGGATCAATTTTAGCCAAATGAAAAATCCTGCTGTTTGAGCAGCTGGTGAATACAAACTTTTTTTGTTTTGTTTTTTGCTTTAGAAGTGGTTCTAACCTGTTCATGTACTTAACTGTGCTTTAACTTGTACATTTAAATTAAACAGTAAGGCTGCAGTAGAGACGTTTTTCTCTAAATATAGAATATTGACCATGATGCAGTGCATGTTATTATCTAGTTTACTGAGATCCACACTCCAGTCTAAACTAACTGTGCTTTTCTATTCACACAACCTGTACATGTCAAAAGCGTGATGGAACAAAACTCAGTGACATTGGAGATTACAATCCATCTCTGTGACATCATTTAAGAAATGCCATAGTAATGGTATTCCCCATTAATCATATTCCTCATCTGCATCACTTCTCTTTTTATTCATCACCCAGGGCCTGCGAAGCAATTTGAAAAGTGAGGGAACTAACTGAAATTTTTTTGAAACATTAATCCCATTGCTTGGGTTTGAAAAACGAGGTGTGTGTGTGTGTGTGTGTGATGTTCTGATCCCTAGCCTTTTATACTTGCATACGCACCCAAAGATCAAGGCCCAACATGGGTGGCACTTATATTCTTGGGTCAATGCTTCGAAGCCATGTTTTGGTCCATTCCCTAGAAGGCAGCCACTATATTACTATATGCTCTGTGTAGAAGCATATACAGTATACGATGTACATGTAGATTATACTACGCTTGTACAAACTACGCACTTTAAACATTTTTGAAATGTCAGTCGACATACAGGTATTTAAAAATTTTGGGTGGTTGAGAAAAAGTGGTGGTGGGTGGTTTAGTGCCCCCGCCCCCTGTTCCACGGCTCCTACACACCACTTCAACCATTATCTTCATCATCTCTTTATCACTCCTCTTCATCTTCAACACTTACCTTCACTTCCTCTTCATCATTCCTCATCATCTCCACTCATATCCTCTTCATCATCTCGCTCTCTCTCTCTCTCTCTCTCTCTCTCTCTCTCTCACACACACACACACACACACACACACACACACACACACACACACACACACACCACAAAGCACAGTGTTGCCTTACATCCATGTGTACAGCTGGGAGACCAAACATATATTTCTGAAGGAATTTTCTAGTTATTATTATTATTATTGTTATTATTATTATTATTATTATTATTATTATTATTATTATTATTATTATATTATTGTTGTTGTTGTTTATTGTTGGTGATTATTATTATTATTATTGTTGTTGTTGTTGTTGTTACTGTTGTTTATTGTTGGTGATTATTATTATTATTATTGTTGTTGTTGTTGTTGTTTATTGTTGGTGATTATTATTATTATTATTATTGTTGTTGTTGTTGTTGTTATTGTTGTTTATTGTTGGTGATTATTATTATTGTTGTTGTTGTTGATTATTATTATTATTATTATTAGTAGTATTATTTATTGTTGTTGTTGTTGTTCTTACTGTTGTTTATTGTTGTTGATTTTTATTATTAGTATTATTGTTGTTGTTGTTGTTGTTGATTATTATTGTTGTTGTTGTTGTTGATTATTATTCTTATTATTAGCCCAGTCCTTGCTTAGCCTACCTGCTCGTGACCCGGACAGACAGAAGGAGACCAAACAGGGCTCGATGTGTTATTGCGGCTCTCGGGTCAAAGTGCGACTTCATGCAGATCCCAAGTGCGTCTCTGACTGTAGCTCCGCCCACACTGACCACACGCCGCGTTCCTGCGGAGCACAGAGTGAGCAGTGTTCCTGCGAGTCCACCAGTGCTCGGTACCGTGTACCCTGTGGATAACTGCAGACTGAAGATTTGGTGGGTTCCGGAGAAGTTGCGGGTGCGTTGAATAATAAAAGTTCGGGGAAGTAAAGACTGGACCCTGGAGCTGTGAACGTCCCCCTCCTCCTCTTCCTCCTCCTCCTCCTCCTCCTGCTGCTGCTGTGCTGCTCGGTTCTTCTCCTCTTCAGGTCTGTTGTGTTCGGTTTCCCAGCCTGTAGCGCTGGACTTTACAGACTTATTGAAAACTTAAAGTTCTAAACATGTGAAGGTGTTGAAGGTGAAAATGTGCTTTGGAGGTTCTTTGGGTTTCAGGCCTGAAGATGGCCACGTTTCACTCAATCTCCTCCCTGCACTTCCACCAATCACCGTTATTCCTGAAATGAAACCCAAGTTCAAGCCTTTAGCCTGGAAACCCGAAACTCACGTTCATTCGTATGCATTGTTTCAGCTGTCACGTGCCATGGGCTCTGATGGGACATTGAGACACTTCTTCTCCATAAAATATCCATAAACTCATTGAATTGGATGAGTTTCAACTTTTGTCATTCCATGTACAGGGTAATGAAATGCAGTTTGCAGGGATGGCCTGGTGGTGAAGGTGCTGGATTACTGATCCTACGGTTGGGGGTTCAAGCCTCACTCTCAGAGGGTTGCTACTGTCACCCCAGTGCAGCCGACTGGGTTATCACAGGCCGGCCATGTCTCTCACTGTCTATGGTGAGAGGTTTATGTAAAAGAACCATTGCTGACTTGACAAGAGTAGCTGCATAACCATCAGCTTGTTTCTACCCAGTGATGGCCTGTCGAGCTGTCCAGGGTGTACTCTGCCTTCGTCTAGATTTGGCTGGGATGGGCGCCAGCCTCCCCGCGACCCTAATTAGGATTAAGCGGTTACAGAAAATGAACGATGAATGAAATACCGTTTAACATCCAATCAGAAGTGCAGAGAGCAGCAAGTGCAATATACAGAGTTATGCGCAGTATGTGTCGTGATGTACATGGGATATAAATTACATAACCATGAATAGCCAGAATAAATAAATAGCCATAATAAATGAATTGTGAAGAGCCAATTCAACAACAAAAAAAAAAGTAACGACCTTGGCCTGTCTCTTGCATTCATTAAATGGAACATCTGATGTAAATTCACATTCCTTCCCTTTATAACTCACCCATTCTTCATGATTTCTCGGTAAGGGTCGTATATGGTAAACCACTACCATATATTTAAAAACTAGAGCCTCTCGACAATTTTAAATATAATTTTTCTTCCCAAAATTAAAAAAGTGTAACTATATTAATTTTGGAAGCATTTTAGCTACAGCCACATGTCATCGATTGTACCATTACACACTTAAATATAAAACTATAAACAATAAAGCAAAGTGGTTTTGTTTTCATTCATTCATTTTCTGAACCGCTTAATTCTAATTAGGGACACAAGGAGACTGGTGCTCATCTCAGCCGACTTCGGGCAAGGGTGGGGTAAACCCTGAACAGCTGGCCAGCAGGCCATCGCAGGGCCAAAACTCACACAACCACTCATACCCTCACCTAGGGGTAATTTGGAACAGCCAACTAACCTGCTGTGCATGTTTTTGGCCTGTAGGAGGAAACCCACGCAAACACAGGGAGAACATGCAAACTCCACACAGAAACACTCTAGCTGGGAATCGAACCCAGGACCTTCTTGCTGTAAGGCAGATGTGCTAATGACTACGCCACTGTGCTGCCTGCAATGAGCATTTTGTTTGTAATCTCAGTTCCAATGATTTAAAGTTAAAGACGAAGATAAAGATCGTATCTATTGACCACCTCCTACTGGGTTTACTTCATTGCCTACTCTCTGATACTAATGATGCAAGGGAATGGATCAGACCCAGTCCAGAGATGGTATTTTTCGGCTCAAGAAAGTATGGCTATGTATCCCCAAAATGATATCATCAAGTGGTAGGCCTCCGTCAGTCCCGAAGGACTATGGCTGCGCTCTGGCTGGTACCCCAGCTGGTGATACCCCCCAGTGCGCAGAGCCTGGGTAGGGAGTAATGAGGGACAGGCTGTTACCCAAGCAGCAAGTCCCCCCCTGTCTCGGCGCCACCGGAAGGATCCAATGGAAGGGAAAATGCCGATACGACTGGGTTCCAGTGCCGCTGCAGGAGAGAATCTACGGTCAATTTAGAACGGCCAATTAACCTACAGTGCACGTCTTTGGATTGCGGGAGGAAACCGGAGCACCCGGAGGAAACCCGCACAAGCACGGGGAGAACATGCAAACTCCACACAGAAATGCCCAGGCCGGGAATTGAACCCAGGCCTTCTTGCTGTGAGGCGGACGTGCTAACCACTACGCCACCGTGCCGCCAATATCATCAAGTAATCAGAATGTATCAAGAAGAACATGTAAAATGGATATAAACAGATAGGACGAGGAAACCCAATAACATGTAACATGATGCAGTATATACGATTAATTTCATCCGTGTTCATTCTGCGTGTTTGGTTTCAGCAAGTTTAATACAAATATATTATTTGGGTTGAATAATATGTGGGCGGCACGGTGACCATGGTTAGTTACCTTTCAGAAAAGGGCTTGGTGTGAATTTCCTCCAGGTACTCCAATTTCATCAAATTGCCCCTAGGTGTGAGTGTCGGTGTAAATGATTGTGTGTTGACCTTGTGATAGATTGATAAGTTGTTCAGGGTGTTTCCCACTTTTACCCAGAGCTGTAATCGACCCTAGCTTTGCAGCAGCCCTAATAGGATTAAGTGGTTTCACAACTTAATGAATGATAAGGTTTAAGTAGTAACTCAGTGTTTTCTGTACAGGCTTTACACATTCAGCTTTATAGTAAATATTGTGTATACACTGTCCAGCCAAAAAAAAAAAAAAAAACCAAAAAACCAAGACCTGTACTCTGACATTTTGGGGCCATTGGTGGCCTAGTGCTATAGGTGCTGGATCACTGATCCTAAGGTTGGGGGTTAAAGCCCCAATCACACAGGTTGTCGCTGCCCCCCCTCCCCTCACCCAGTGCAGCTAACTGGGTTATCAAAGGCCGGCCATGTCTCTCACTGTCTATGGTGTGAAGCATGTAAAAGAACCATTGCTGACTTTCGACAAGAGTAGCTGCAAAGCCGTCAGCTTGTTTTCGCCCTGCGATGGCCTGGCGAGCTGTCCAGTGTGTACTCTGCCCTCACCTGGAGTCAGCTGAGATGGGCACCAGCCTCCCCGCGACCGTAATTAGGATTAAGCAGTTACAGAAAATGAGCTGAACTCTGATATTTTGTTGTTCCTCCTCTATCCTTAACTACAACATGTAGTCACCATGCCATTATTCTGACCATTTTAAGCCACATCACATTTATTCCATCCAGTGTTAGGTTCATTTTTCACCAGTGTCTTTAATTGAGGAGAGAAAATTGAACCACTCCATTAGGTCTTCTCCAGCACATCGTGAAAACTTACAATATGGTTAAGGTCAGGACTCTGACGTGCAAGTACATGTGTGAAAACAATTCCTCATATGCCTCTTGAGCCACTCTTTCACCATTTACCCAACTTACTATCCTCACCATGAGGAAAGAAAAATTCAACTGATACATGATAACCTGGTGATAACCTGGTCATTCGGTACATTCAGGCCATCGACTGACTTCATTTTATTGTCGCATTAATGTGGCTGAACCTCAAACGGACCAACTGATGCAACAATACTATCATGATTATAAGCATTACATGCTGGAATCAAGGCTAATGGTGGTCCTAAAAAATGTGTGATTTTTGTGAGTTCAGGGTATAATATTTTTGTGTCATTTGTTAAACTGGGCACGTATTGGTTACCACGTCCACCTCACAGCAAGAAGGTCCTGGGTTTGAGTCCTGAGCTTGGACATTTCAGTGTAGGCTTTGCATGTTTTTTCCATTGCTTGCGTGGGTTTCTTTTGGGTCCTTCATTTTCCTCCCACATTCCAAAGACATGCACATTTGGCTAATCGGGTGTTTCAGACTGTGAGTGTGAATGGTATCGGACACCTGCATAAAGTGTTATTTTACCATCATTGTCTTTAGGACCTGTTGCTTATCAGCCCTTCAACCACCCCACAATTTCTCCTCTCGTCAGAAATTACAGCATTCTGGATTGCACTATTGGGTATTCTGTACATGTGTTCTATGTATTTCCAATACCCAATGTGGCAGGTGTCTTCAATGGGTTGTGATTGGGTCATTTTGTGATGCTTTGTGTTCGTGACGCCTAAATTATCTTGCATTCACCCAGACTTGGCTAAGATTGCCACCAGCTTCCTTGTGACCCTAATAGGAGTATGCATTGGTTGCACCCCACAGCTCTCAAGTCCAGTGTTCAACACTAAATTCAAGCCATTTTCAAAGGAAATTGTTACTCTCCCTTTGTGTGCGATTTCAGCAGGTACATTGGTTTCCTCTGACATTTGTAAAGCATGCTGGGAGGTGAGTTAGCTTTTTTTGTATGCATTTTGTGTGCACCACATTTTGGTGTGTGTGTGTGTGTGTGTGTATATATATATATATATAAAATATAAAACATTTATTGGTACAAGGTGCAAACCTAAATGCACCATAAATTATCAAGCTAACTGTGACGTCAGGAACTTTCAGCTGGACCCAAAATGCAAGAGACAGAGTAGGATGAACATGGAGAGACTTTATTGTTACAGGGAAGGCACTTGAGCAATGGAGAAATGTAGTCGGTGCTAGTGATGAGGAGAGAACACGAAAAACTGTAGATACGTGGAACTACAGAGCGAGAACCGGTTGAGCGTGGAGCTGAAACCAGGAGCCAGAGAGAGCACAGGTAAACAGGGACGTGAAGAGGGACAATCTTCAAGCACCAGGATGAGCACGTTGCTCATCTTTGTTTCCAATCTACTGTGCTATAATGTCAGGAAACTTTATTAAAATGCTTTACAAAATGTAAGTATACATAAATTAAAAATATATATAAAATATTTTGAAATTAAATTAAACCCACATAAAGGGTATCTTCTTCACTTATCCTTTAACATCCGGGGATGTCGTTGGGGTGCCTTCATTGCGAGACTTGGGCTGATTTTTGGCCTGGCGGAGCCCATCCCTCTCCAGGTCGTAGAAACACGCTGACGGCTTTGCAGCCTACTCGTTACGAAAGTCAGCAATGGTTCTTTTACATGCCTCTCACCATAGACAGTGAGAGACATGGCCCGCCTTTGATAACCCAGTTAGCTGCACTAGGTTAAAGGGTATAATAAACATTAAAATGCTAAAAATATAAAATTAGTCAATTATAAAATTAACCCTCTGTACATTATCAATATCATTTATGTCCCGTGTTTAAACTCCTGGTTCCTCTCAAGCACAGCACAGCGGATCTGATCAGATTTACAGAGTGTTTCACTCTTATCCAATTCATTATAATACTGGAGTCAATTTGTTTCTTCTTTGAAAGTTTTTGCGTGAGTTCAGAAATAAATCGTTCTGCTTCTCTTCCATGACCTCCGTATAGTGTAACACATGTGTCAGCCACGCCCCTCTGCTGGAGCCTAGTATTAAGTGTACTTCAGGATAATGTTTAATCATATTTCATAATAATCATAGTTTGATTTCTGTGTTTCTAGTGTTCTAGTGCCCAGGCTCTAGTGCCTTCCTTATGAACAATAAAGTGTGCATGTTTTCATCTATGAAATCGTAGTCACTGTAACAGAGATGCGGCGAAACACGACAATCAAACTAAAGCGGTAACTGGTGGAGCACGGTGCTGAGAGCCAGAGAAATCATGGGGAAGAGGGACAATCTTCTAGCATCGGGAAGAGCACTGCTAGTCTTTATAGCCTGTGATTAAATGGAATCAGGTGTGTTTGTTTAGCACTCCACCCCATGTGTGACAGCCATGCGCCTCCCCAACGCGCAACTCTTGTGAGAGACCATAACACATTAAAATAAAAATCACGGTGCAGTTAAAGAGTCTCTCACAACACAGAACATAACATAGTGTGCTGTATTCAATAATTTTTTCACTTAATTTGCGGGCCTGTGGTATGAGTTTATGGTACAGTTAACTTCTGTTCAAAAGACGACGGAACGGATTAATACCATTTACATTATTTGTAATGGGAAAAGCGTATTCGGAATCCAAACTAATTGGAATTCGAACAGCCGTCATGAACGGATTAAGTTCGAGTACCGCGGCTTCACTGTACTTACATTTTTATGTGAGGTGCACATCTGAGTGCGTGCATGCGCATCTGTGTGCATGTGTGCACATGCGTCTGTATGTGTGTGTATTTATAATTTATTTACATCTTATGCATTATTTTTTAATGTTTAATTGTTAATTTAAGCATTTTTAGAATTGAATATGTATTTATGGATATTATATATACATTCTGTACATGTACAGTATGTATACGTCAGCCGGGGGGGTGATCCGACTTTGCGGAATTCGGTGGTCGCGGGGGGATCTTGGTCCCAATTAACCGTGGAAAGTGAGGGATCCCTGTACATTTTTTATATACGTGTGTGTGTGTGTGTTTTCTGAGATTGATTGGTCGGATTCCTGACAACAGAATATGTTAGCCTTGTGATCAGTGATCCCTGTCCTGGTTTGAGAGTCACTGTAGGCGAGAAACCATCCATCCATCCTTCACAGTTGGTTACAGGCAGGCCAGAGCCCATTTGAGCCGAAACGAGGCAATTTCAGGGTACACCCTGAACAGCTTTACCATTGCACGGCCAACACACACAACCTATGTAAGCACAAGCAATCCAATCCCAGGACTGAAACCCAGGACTTTCTTGCTGTCAGGCGGATGTGCTACTAACCACTACACCTCTGTCCCCTGTCCCTCGATCCCACCAATTCCGGAAACCATTTACTGAAAAGGAACTTTTAGTAAAATAGATTATATTATAAGCCAAGATATGAACTTGACTCAAAGTTTGCAAAGTAATAAAAAAAATAAAATAAAAAATGCTTACATTATCTTGTTCTCCTATTGACCATATGTAACCATTTTTTGCAGGACTGTTAGAGGATTAGAACTACATCGTGAATTTATATATAGAGGACCTAGAAGTTCTTGGAAACCAAATATCTTTCTGCATATTCTGGCAGTAGAGGAATCATAAGACGGTTCTGTCATGATGCGCTCCCCCTTATCTGCTTGGCTGGCTCTACAACTTGCCAGAAAGGCCTTTGCACATTCCCGATACCATCCAGTTTGCTGCTATAGCACAACTTCATCCGATCAGAAAACACCATCCTTCAGCTATGTTATCGTGGGAGCAGGCTCAGCAGGATGTGTGCTTGCCAACCGTTTATCAGAGAACCCATCTGAGTCTGTCCTTCTTTTGGAAGCGGGACCCAAGGACCTACTGCTTGGGAATATCCGCTTATCATGGAAGATACACATGCCAGCAGCACTGATCTACAACCTCTGCAACAACAAATATAATTGGTTCTACCACACACTGCCACAGGCAGGAATGGATGGCCGGGTCTTATACTGGCCTCGCGGCCGTGTCTGGGGTGGCTCGTCTTCACTCAACGCCATGGTTTATATCCGTGGGCATGCTGAGGACTATAACCGCTGGCACACAGAAGGTGCTGAAGGTTGGGACTATGAGCATTGCCTCCCATACTTTAGAAAAGCTCAGACCCATGAATTAGGAGCAGACCGATACCGGGGTGGCAGTGGACCCCTGCATGTTTCTAGAGGCAAAACCAATCACCCTCTTCACCATGCGTTTATTGAGGCTGCTCAACAAGCTGGATATCCCTTCACCAAGGACATGAATGGGTACCAGCAGGAAGGAGTTGGCTGGATGGATATGACTATTCACAAAGGTTGTTTTTACATTTCAGTATTAACTTGTCCATCACAGTGATACAAAATGTGCTGTGAATGGTTTTTCTATTTGGCTTTGTGTCTTCATTAATCTTTTTTGTTTCAGTTCTGCTTAATTTTTGACAAAATTGCATGTAGGACTGGGCGATCTGGCTTAGATGTGGACTGCAGTTTGTGTTCCAAAAGGAAGAAGGACAGCAGAAAGAGGAGAAATATGTATAATATACAATCAATAAGTATAATTTTAACGTTTTATTTTGGGCTGGGGGAGGAAACTGGAGTACCCAGAGGAAGCCCTGGACTTGACGTCTATAATTTAAGAATGTAAAACACTTCACTCTATTGAAATTTATCAGTGATTTTACTGTTAACCAGGGTTTGCCAATAAAATAATGTGAATTTTACAATTAAGCCTTTTCCGGATTTACACCCCCAGTTCACATCTCATTTTTGCTGTGAAACTTTGTTTTGTCTTGCTTTTCAGCTTGAATGAACTTCTCCGGATATTAGATTCTCTCCTCTTTCCATTTACCTCTTATTTCTCTCCATGCTTTAGGAAAAAGATGGAGTACAGCGAGTGCATACTTGCGGCCTGCTCTGTCCAGACACAATGTGAAGACAAAAGTAAAATGTCTGACAACACGAATTCTTTTTGATGGGACTCGAGCAGTGGGAGTTGAGTACCAACAGCATGGTCAGTTAAAGAAGGTAAGGCAGGGGTCTGGGCATCACAAATCAGCACCACACTAATATAATAATCATGTGTGTGTATGTGTAAAAATGGTGGATAGGGGACTGAACTAGAGTTGGTATGTGCAAGTACATCGCATATAAAGACTGGGAAAAGTGTACAAGACGGTGTTGAGGCCAGCAATGTCGTATGGTTTAGAAACAGTGGCCCTGAGGAAAAGACAGGCGGCAGAGCTGGAGGTAGAAGAGATGAAAATGTTGAGGTTCTCTTTGGGAGTAACGAGGATGGATAGGATCAGGAATGAGTACATCAGTGGGACAGCACATGTAAGATGTTTTGGAGACAAAGTCAGAGAGGCTCGATTGAGATGGTTTGGACATGTACAGAGGAGGGATAGTGAGTATATTGATAGTAGGATGCTGAGGTTGGAAGTACCAGGCAGAAGGCCTAGAGGAAGACCAAAGAGAAGATTTATGGATGTGATGAAGGCGGACATGAAGGTAGTTGGAGTAAGAGTAGACCATGCAGAGGAGAGGGTGAGATGGAGGCAGATCATTTGCTGTGGCGGCCCCTGAAGGGAACAGCCGAAAGAAAAAGAAGAAGATCGTATATAAAGACTGCGGCATGCAGTTAAAGGACAAAAGTTAACAACTGAGCTTGTTTATTTTTCTGGAATCACATGTTCTGAAGTATTTTATTACCTGTAGCCCTCAGATGTTTGACCATTCTGAGAATCGCCAAATGCAGTGAATATAAAAGTCTGTTAAAATGGCAGATGTTTGATAAAAAAGTAAAACTTCTATAAACCATGCCAGACCTTTAAAAAATGTTCTTAGAAAAAAAATCACAACTTTTCCACAATTTTTAGATGCAGTGTTTTGTAGGGTGGAACAGTGGCGTAGTGGTCAGCACGTCCGCCTCAGCAAAAAAAGTCCTGGGTTTAATTCACTGGCTCAAGGATTTCCGTGTGAAGTTTGTATGTTCTTGTGTGGGTTTCTTACGGGTACCTTGGTTTCCTCCCACAGTCTAAAGACATGAACATTAGCCTAATTGGCTGTTCTAAATTACCCCCCAGTGGTGGCCTAGTGGTATAGGGCGCTGGATCGCTGATCCAAAGGTTGGGGTTCGAGTCCCACTCTCCACAAGGTTGTCACTGTCCCCCCCTAGGGCAGCTAACCGGGTTATCAAAGGCGGGCCATGTCTCTCACTGTCTATGGTGAGAGGCATGTAAAAGAACCATTGCTGACTTTCGTAAAGAGTAGGCTGCAAAGCTGTCAGCGTGTTTCTGTCCCTTGCTAAAAAAAGGGTTGTGACCGGAAGGGCATCCGACGTAAAAACCTCTGCCAAATCAAACGTGCGAATCAGATGATTCGCTGTGGCGACTCCCAAGTAAAAGGGAAAAAGCCGAAAGGAAGACAGACAGATGTATACACACACACACACACACACATATATATATATATATATATATATATATACACACACACACACACACACAGCCGGCCCTCTACTTACGAAATTAATCCATTCCGTAGCCTGGAGTTTTCATCAGTAGAGGCGCATTTTAGATGTAAAACGTGTAATTCGTTCCAAGGCTCCCAAGAATACACAATAAACCCTTTAAAAATGATAAAAGTAGACCAATTTTGTATGAAATATGTGTTAAAAGAAAAGAAAATTGTTTATTAAACCATTTAAACATTTTATTAACATATTTATTAATTAAACCATTATTAAACATTTTTATTAACACACATACACACACACACACACACAAACACACACAACACTGTCTCTCTCTATCTCTCTCTCACTGTCTCTCACAAACACAATACACATGGCGGGCTCCGCCGAATGCAAGCTCCGCCCACACGCAGGACAGCGGAGCATTTTAAGACGGAATTCAAAGCACATTCCCTGCTTGACAGATAGGAGGCCCAAACTCAACTTTAACCTGATTCCTTGAGGGATCAGCGATCCAGATGAGCCGAGTTTTGCAGCTGGCGGTACAATTCTATTTAATTGTTTAAATGGACGGAATGTTGTATTTAAAGCGGAATTACAGTACTTGTTTGAAAGATCAGAGGTCCTGATTCAATATTAACTTGCTTCCTTGCGAGATCGGAGGTTTTGTCTCACGGAGAACTCTGCTCATGCTCCTGCTTCAATATCATGCCGAAATAATCGCCTCCGTCACTGTATTTTCGCTTTAAGGTCTCCTTCTGCTTCAATACAATCCCGATTGTAAAGGGGTTTCGGCGCTAACGAAATATAACGCTGCAGTGATCTAAAAACAAGCCAACATATTTTTCAAAATGGGGGGGATGTTGGGAGACAGCCAGTGAGAGAGCAACTTGCGCATGGTTTGAATTTTGAATGGCGCGTTTGGGGAATGTCTATAATGTTCATCAGTAACAACACATTTGATAGTTCCGCCGTGCTTTAAAAACAAAAATATTTTGCTGTGTTCTCTTGGTAAAAGTCCAACAACCGATGAGCCATTAGAAACTGCTACAGCAAAACTATGGGATGCTCTGAATGAATGGCGCGATGAGCTATTGGACCTATCAGAAAGTGATTACGAGTATTTTTCACCCGGTTCTCCTGCTCACGAACTTCATAAATTTAAAGAAGTTCCTGGCCATCTGCTTTTGTTTATATTCATTTTGATTGGTTCAACTTGCCATGTGCTAAAGTTGACATTCATGTTGATTGGCTCATTTTACTTGGGAAAATGTTTAAAGGAAATGTTTTTTATTTAAATTTATGCTGTTTTCTGTTTTTTTCAACTTTCACGTAAGTAGTTTCGTTGATACCACAAAATGAATTACACAAATACCAGTAAAATTATTTTATTGTTCTGTTGTTATTCATGTTTTACACCTCGAAGGTAATAAGCACTTACTGTTCCACTCCACTGGTAACATTTTAATAAGCGCCCAGCCACTCCAATTTTTTAAGTGCCCTGGGCGCTTATCACATTGAATACGGTATATAGAATAGAATAGAATATGGCTTATAACATTTGCAAATCATTACATTCTGATTTTATTTACATTTTACACAGCATCCTAAGTTTGTGGAATTACACTACAATTGTGAATGAAAGAGTGGGGCCGGTGGAGTAGTGGTTAGGGTGCTGCGCTCATGATCAGGAGGTTGTGTGTTCAAATCCCAGTTAGACCCCCACTGTGCTAAAACCCCTGGGGAAGGTCTTAACCACAAGTGTGCCTCTGTTTGCCCAGCAGTGTAAATGGGTACCAGTAAAAATATACTATCCAAACCGGGGACAAGCACCGGCCTTATGAGCCACTATGGCTTGGGTGTAAAAAGCCCAACAGACTTTACCTTTACCTGTGAATGAGAGAAAAAGAGGACTTAGCTGGTTGAATAGCTGGTTGAACCACCTTCTGCAGCAATAACTGCAGTCGGATGAGTCTTTCACATCGTGCCGATGGGATTTTGGCCCACTCTTCCTGCAGAATTCTTTAAGATCAACCAGATTGGATGGTTTTTAGGCTGAACAGCCCTTTTAAAGTTCATACCGGAGCATCTCAATAGGGTTCAGGTCGGGACTTTGACTTCTTCTTCTTCTTCTTCTTCTTTTCCTTTCGGCTGTTCCCTTCAGGGGTCGCCACAGCAAATGATCTGCCTCCATCTCTCCCTATCCTCTGCATCTTCTACTCTTACTCCAACGACCTTCATGTCCGCCTTCCTGCATCCATAAATCTTCTCTTTGGTCTTCCTCTGGGCCTTTTTGCCTGGTAGTTCCAACCTCAGCATCCTACGACCAATATACTCACTATCCCTCCTCTGTACATGTCCAAACCATCTCAATCTAGCCTCTCTGACTTTGTCTCCAAAACATCTAACATGTGCTGTCCCTCTGATGTACTCATTTCTGATCCTATCCATCCTCGTTACTCCCAAAGAGAACCTCAACATTTTCATCTCTGCTACCTCCAACTCTGACTCCTGTCTTTTCCCCAGGGCCACTGTCTCTAAACCATACAACATTGCTAGCCTCATCACCGTTTTGTACACTTTTCCCTTTATTCTTGCCGATACTCTCCTATCACACATCACACGGACACTTTTCTCCATCCATTCCAACCTGCCTGCACGTGCTTCTTCACCTCTTTTCCACACTCTCCATTGCTCTGGATTGTTGAGCTAAGTACTTAAAATCCTCCACCTTCTTATCTCTGCCCCCTGTAACCTCAAAGTTCCTCTTGGGTCCTTGTCGTTCACACACATGTATTCTGTCTTACTAAGACTAACCTTCAATCCTCCTTTCCAGGGCATACCTCCACCTCTCTAGATTTTCCTCCACTTGGTCTCTGCTCTCACTACAGATCACTATGTCATCTGCAAACATCATAGTCCATGGAGATTCTTGTCTAACCTCATCTGTTAGCCTGTCCATCACCATAGCAAACAAGAAGGGGCTGAGAGCTGACCCTTGATGCAGTCCCACCTCCACCTTGAACTCTTCTGTCACACCGACAGCACACCTCACCACTGTCTTACATCTATCATACATGTCCTGCACCACTCTAACATACTTCTCTGCCACTCCAGACTTCCTCATACAATACCACAGTTCTTCTCTCGGCACCCTGTCATATGCTTTCTCCAGATCCACAGAGGCACAATGCAGCTCCTTCTGACCTTCTCTGTACTTCTCTATTAACATCCTCAAAGCAAACACTGCATCTGTGGTGCTCTTTCTTGGCATGAAACCAAACTGTTGTTCACAAATGCTCTGCCCTTAGTCTTGCTTCCACTATTCTTTCCCATAGCTTCATTGTATGGCTCATCAACTTTATCCCTCTGTAGTTGCCACAACTCTGTACATCGCCCTTGTTCTTAAAAATGGGCACAAGCACACTTCTCCTCCATTCCTCTGGCATCTGCTCACTTTCTAAGACCTTGTTGAATATTCTTGTCAGAAAATCTACTGCTACCTCCCCTAGACACTTCCATACCTCAACTGGTATGTCATCAGGGCCAACTGCCTTTCCACTCTTCATCCTCTTCAATGCCCTCCTCACTTCTCCCTTACTAATCTTTGCTACTTCCTGCTCCTCAACGGTCACCCCTTCTACTCTTTTTCTCTCTCATTTTCCTCATTCATCAGCTCTTCAAAGTACTCTTTCCATCTTCCCAGCACACTTCTGTCATCAGTCAATACATTTCCCTCTCTGTCCTTTATCACTCTAACTTGCTGCACGTCTTTCCCATCTCTATTTCTCTGCTGTGCTAACCTGTATAGATCATTTTCTCCCTCCTTACTGTTCAACCTATCATACAAGTCATCATCGCCCTCTGTTTGGCCTTTGACACTGCTACCTTCGCCTTACGCTGTGTCTCCCTGTACTCCTGTTTACTCTCTTCGGTCCTCTCAATGTCCCACTTCTTCTTGGCTAACCTCTTCTTTGTACACACTCCTGCACTTCCTCATTCCACCACCAAGTTTCCTTATCTACTTTCCTTCCAGAGGACACACCAAGTACTCTCCTACGGTCTCCTTGATCACATTGGCTGTGGTTGTCCAGTCCTCTGGAAGCACTTCCTGACTACCCAAAGCCTGTTTCAACTCCTCCTTGAAGACAACACAACACTCTTCCTTTTCAGCTTCCACCACTTTGTCTTCTGCTCTACCTTTGCCTTTTTCACCTTTCTCACCATCAGTGTCATCCCTGCACACCACCATCCTATGCTGTTTGGCAACACTCTCACCCACTACTACTTTGCAGTCACTGACTTCCTTCAAATTACATCGCCTACACAAGATGTAGTCTACCTGTGTGCTCTTTACCTCCGCTTTCATAAGTCACCCTATGCTTCTGTTTCTTCTTGAAGAAAGTATTCACCACAGCCATTTCCATCCTTTTTGCAAAATCGATCAACATCTCTGTCCTTCTGTGTTCCTGTCCTGGATACCAAACCTGCCCATCACTTCCTCGTCCCTCTGTTGCCTGCACCAACATGTCCATTGAAGTCTGCTCCAATAACCACTCTTTCACCTCTGGGGGTACTCTGCATCACTTCATCTAACTCACTCCAGAATCTCTCCTTCTCTTCTAGCTTACATCCTGCCTGTGGGGCATAAGCACTAACAACATTGACTATCACGCCTTCAATTTTCTAACTTGAGACTCATCACTCTGTCTGACACTCTTTTCACTTCTAGAACATTCCTGACAAACCCCTCCTTCAAGATGACTCCTACTCCATTTCTCTTCCCATCCACACCATTATAAAACAGTTTAAACCCTGCTCCTAAGCTTTTAGCCTTTCTACCTTTCCACCTTGTCTCCTGAACACACAGTATGTCCACCTTCCTCCTCTGCATCATGTCAGCCAGCTCCCTATCTTTTCCTTGCATAGTTCCAACATTCAAAGTCCCTACTCTCAGTCCGAGGCTCACGCATTTCCTCTTCTCTCTCTGCCTACGGACACGCCTTCCGCCCCTCCTTCTTCGACGTCTTCGACCAACAGTAGTCCAATTTCCATCAGCACCCTGTTGGTTGACAGCACTGATGGCGGTCGTTGTTGACTAGGCCACTCCAAAACTTCCATTTTGTTCTTTTTTGTCTATTTAGAAGTGGTCTTGCTGGTGTGCTTCGGATCATTGTCTTGCTACAGAACCCAGGTGTGCCCTAGCTTGAGGTCTCGAACTGATGGACAGATATTCTTTGCCAGTATTTCTTGGTAGCAAGCAGAATTCATGGTTCCATCAATCATGACCAGTTGCCCTGAAGCAGCAATGTAGGCCCAGATCATCACACTTCCACCACCATGTTTCACTGTTGGTACAATGCTTTTTTTTTTAATCAAATGCAGTGTTTCCTTTGCACCAGATGTAACGGGATGCATTTCTCCCAAAAAGTTCAACTTTAGTTTCATCAGTCCAGAGGACATTTTCACAAAAGCTGTGGGGATGATCAAGATGATTCTTGGCAAAAGTGAGTCGTGCCCTGATACGCTTTTGTCAACAGTGGCTTTTGCCTCAACTCTTCCATGGATGCCATTTTTGCCTCATGTCTTTCTGATGGTGGAGTCATGAACATTGACAATAACTGAGGCAAGTGAGGCTTGTAGTTGTTTTGAAGTTTTTGGATCCTTTTGTGACTTCTCAGTTTAGTCTGCACCGTGCTCTTGGAGTAATTTTGGTAGGTCGGCCACTCCTGGGAAGGGTCATCATTTATGGTTAATGGATCTAACAGTAATTCGCTGGAGTCCTAAAGATTTACCAATGGCTTTGTATCCTTTCCCAGACTAAGACATCTCTATATAATCTTCTTTCTTGTTTGCTCTTGAAGCTCACTGGATTACGGCATGATGATGCGTGTTCAGTATGACCTACCGCACCTTGTTAGACAGGTTTTATGTGGGTGATCTCTTGATTGGAAATGTCTGGCAGCAATCAGGCCTGGGTGTGGCCAGGAAATTAAACCCAGTTTCCCCCAATAATAGGATTAATCACAATTACCTCACCTTTTAACAAGGGGACAATTACTTTCACAGAGGTTCATGTAGGATTGGATAGGATATTTCTCTAAACAAATAAGAAAACTGCATTTTTTTAAATACTTGGGTTATCTTTGTGTAATGTTTAAATTTGATTGATGATGTGAAAAATTTAAGTGTGACAAAGGTGCAAAAAAAGGAAAAAATCAGTAAGGGGCAAAAACTTTTGCACAGCACTGTGCGTGTGTGTGTGTGTCTGTGTGTGTGTGTGTGTGTGTGTGTGTGTGTGTGTGTGTGTGTGTGTGTGTGTATAATATATATCTCACCTGTTATGAAAGGCCCCAGTCTGCAGCACTAATCATCAGGAGGCACCCCTAAGCAGGTGACGTCATGAAGACCAAGAAGCTCTTGAAGACCTCTTGGAAGACTTTCCAAACATTGGGAGAAGATCCTCAAATAAAATTTACTTTTTCACCATCAAGGGAAGAGGTATCTCTTGTACAAACCAAACACCTCTCGTCATCCCAAGAACATCTTGCTAACAATGAAATTTGATGGTGGCACTATCATACTGTGGGAATGATGGATGGTTCTAAACACTGGCAAATTTCTAAAGAAGAGAACTTCAATGAAGTTCCTGGAGCAGTTTTGCTTTGAAAAAGGTGTGTGGGGGGGTATTCCCGTGACTGCATGTGCCAGACTCATAGAGACATATCGTAAGAGACTTGCAGCTGTAATTGCTGAAAAAGATGGCTCTATAAAATAGTGAATTTTGGTGTGCATGTGTTTGACAAGAAATAGATTGGCTGCCATCCCTCTCTGTATGGGAGTTTGGACTATTGGCTCACATGGGTTGCCGAAGCTCGAACTTGTGAAATCTGATTTTTCATCAGTACTTGCAATAAATGTACACTTCCATGTGGATCTTACATAACCTATGGTTCCTCTTGTGTTTGGACAATACCTACCCTGAAGTCACTACTGCAAAAAAGTCCCTTTAAAAACAATCAAAGAACTATAATCATATCCACTTCTTGCAGTGTGGAAAATCCAAAAAAGCTATACTTTTCTCCAACAACAGGAAATCATGGCTTATGCCACATTCCATTATGCATAAGAAGGCTGTTCACGTAACTATTACTGTACTGTTATCTGGCTAGAGCATTTTTGCAAAGAAGAGAGGAATCAAATTGCCAAATAAAGATGTGGTAAGTGGGTCGATTCTTACATAAGAGGCTTGTGTGATGTATTACAACTGAAAGTCAGTTTAACACAAGGATTATTTAAAGGGTGTGGATACCTATGTACCAAATTTACTGTATGTTCTTTCTTTTTTTTCTTCCTTTTATTGACATTTGATTTTCTTTTACGTCACAAAGCCTTTTTAATAAAAGGTAGATTTCGTAAATCTCCTGTATGTTATGCATTCTATGTTTTTACTATCTGTTAGATTTCTGCAATAGGTAGTTCCTCTTCTATTTTATAACAGGCGTAGGCATTCGTTCACAGCTACTTTTTTTTTTTTTTCACCTCACTTTTGAAGTTAATATGACCAAATATGCAGCATGGAGGAAAAAATATAAAAACAATTTTATCTTTGTTACAAAGAACCTCTGAAGTCTCCACGTGCTTTAATATTAGCCCATGACTTAGCTTGCAGCTACCAATATAGTCTTAGGTAATGTAAGGCAGTTGGGTTTTTACACCCAATCCTGGTGGCTCCTCAGGCAACTTCTTATCCCTGGTTTCCGTAGCGTGACGCGACTAGAGTTCAACTCCTACGGGATGTGACGCTAGTCCATCACAGGACACCTTTCCAGTATTCCATACCGGTACCCATTTACACTGCTGGGTGGACAGAGGCACACTTGTGGTTAGGACCTTGCGCAGTAGTCTGTGCACAGTGGGTGTCTAATGGAGATTCGAGCCCAAGACCTCATGAGTCCCACACTGTACCGACTGCTTCACTGACCACACTAATATAGGCATAGCCATGCTGTTAAAGAAAATTTGTCAACACCTTCTGACCAATGAGAATGAAAAATGCAATAGTTCTTTACTATACCCAGAGACATCAGCTGAGAACTGAAGTGATGTTTATTCAGGCTTGAAGGTTTTATTTTATGTAGGTTATTAGGGTGTGATGTTTTTCACTTTTACATACACTGTCAAGCCAAAAAAGTCATTGTTTTAATTAAATAAGAAAATATTTAAAAGTATCTGTAAGAGACTAACTCTAGCATGGGAGAAACACTAGCGTGCACACACACACACACACACACACACACACCAGCTTTGCACTGCACCACTCACTGCACACCACGCACCTTAATCTGCAGAAACATGTTTACTCTGGACCTTTTTTTGCTTTAGACCGCCAATTACCAGGTCAATAAAAGACTCTGCACTGCACTATCACCTCTCACAGCACACCATGCACCTTAATCTCCACATGAATGTTTATACCAGACTTGTGTTAATCTCTGCAGTAGACAGCCAATCTTCAGCATTACAGTACAGTCGGCCTTCTATTTACGAAAACTTCTGAGTACGAAAAATCCAGGTTACGAAAAACATTTTCCTAAATTGTCGTCCTCTTTTTACGAAAAGTGTCAAACACGGCATTCAAAAATTCAAACAATGCGCGAGTTGCTCTCTCATTAGCGGTCTCCCAACATCCCGCCCCACTGTCCTCCCATTGGCCAGGAGGGAGCTGACCTGTACCCATACTTATTGTTTGTCACACACGTGGAGAATTGAATGAGACTGTTGGCTTGTTTTGAGATCATTGCAGCGTTATATTTCATTATTGCCGAAACCCCTCTACAATCGGGACGATATTGAAGCAGAAGGAGACCTTAAAGTGGAAATACAGTGATGGAGGCGATTATTTCGGCACGATATTGAAGCAGAAGGAGACAGAGGTTTTGTTTGTGTGTGTGTGTGTGTGTGTGTGTGTGTGTGTGAGAGAGAGAGAGAGAGAGAGAGAGAGAGAGAGAGAGAGAGAGACTGTGACTGTGTACAGAGTCAGTCAGAGATGAAAAGAAGCGTTCTTTTAACTCTTTCCAGAGAGCACATTGCAGCCTATTTTTCATTTTTTAAGTTAATTCAGTAACTGTTTAATAAATGTGGCGCACGCCGCCAAATGTGAGCAAAACATGGCTCCTCCGGACCGCCGATCCTTCAAGGAAACAAATTAAAGTTGAGTCTGGACCTCTGATCTGTCAAGCAGGGAGTGCGCTTTGAATTCCCCATCTTAAAATGCTTCGGCGTCCTGTGTGCCATTCGGCGGAGCGCGCCACAAATGTGTGTGTGTGTGTGTGTGTGTGTGTGTGTGTGTGTGTGTGTAAGAGAGAGAAAGAAAGAAAGAGAGGGACAGTGTTTTGTGTGTGTGCGTTAATAAAAATGTTTAATAATGGTTTAATTAATAAATATGTTAATAAAATGTTTAAATGGTTTATGTAAATAATTTTCTTTTACTTTTAACATGTATTTCATACAAAATTGGTGTACTTTTATAATTTTTAAAGGGTTTATGGGGTAGTCTTGGGAGCCTTGGAACTAATCATGCGTTTTACATGTAAAATGCTCCTCTACTTACGAAAACTCCAAGTTATGAAAAAGGCTCTGGAACGGATTAATTTCGTAAGTAGAGGGCCGACTGTATTATATACAATTCTCATACTTTCTTGTACTTTCAACAATATCTGCTACAAGTTCTTTAAAATTTTTAATTCTCACTATAGATGCATGAGCCTTGATGTATTACACTATATATATATATATATATATATATATATATATATATATATATATATATATATATATATATATATACTAGTCCTTCTCAAAAATTAGTATATTGTGATAAAGTTCATTATTTTCTGTAATGTACTGATAAACATTAGACTTTCATATATTTTAGATTCATTACACACAACTGAAGTAGTTCAAACCTTTTATTGTTTTAATATTGATCATTTTGGCAAAAAAGTAAAGAAAAACCAAAAATCCCTATCTCAAAAAATTAGCATATTTCATCGGCTAATTAAAAAAAAAGTGTTTTTAATACAAAAAAGTCAACCTTCAAATAATTATGTTCAGTTATGCACTCAATACTTGGTCGGGAATCCTTTTGCAGAAACGACTGCTTCAGTGCGGCGTGGCATAGAGGCAATCAGCCTGTGGCACTGCTGAGGTGTTACGGAGGCCCAGGATGCTTCGATAGCGGCCTTAAGCTCATCCACAGTGTTGGGTCTGGTGTCTCTCAACTTTCTCTTCACAATATCACACAGATTCTCTATGGGCTTCAGGTCAGGAGAGTTGGCAGGCCAATTGAGCACAGTAATACCATGGTCAGTAAACCATTTAGCAGTGGTTTTGGCACTGTGAGCAGGTGCCAGGTCGTGCTGAAAAATGAAACCTTCATTTCCATAAAGCTTTTCAGCAGATGGAAGCATGAAGTGCTCCAAAATCTCCTGATAGCTGCATTGACCCTGCCCTTGATAAAACACAGTGGACCAACACCAGCAGCTGACATGGCACCCCAGACCATCACTGACTGTGGGTACTTGACACTGGACTTCAGGCATTTTTGCATTTCCTTCTCCCCAGTCTTCCTCCAGACTCTGGCACCTTGATTTCCGAATGACATGCAAAATTTGCTTTCATCCGAAAAAAGTACTTTTGGACCACTGAGCAACAGTCCAGTGCTGCTTCTCTGTAGCCCAGGTCAGGCGCTTCTGCCGCTGTTTCTGGTTCAAAAGTGGCTTGACCTGGGGAATGCGGCACCTGTAGCCCCGTCCACTGCTTCCACCGGTCCCCCAAGGTCTGGAATCGGCCCTTCTCCACAATCTTCCTCAGGGTCCGGTCACCTCTTCTGGTTGTGCAGCGTTTTCTGCCACACTTTTTCCTTCCCACAGACGTCCCACTGAGGTGGCTTGATACAGCACTCTGGGAACAGCCTATTCGCTCAGAGATTTCTTTCTGTGTCTTACCCTCTTGCTTGAGGGTGTCAATGAAGGTCTTCTGGACAGCAGTCAGGTCGGCAGTCTTACCCATGATTGCGGGTTTGAGTAATGAACCAGGCTGGGAGTTTTTAAAAGCCTCAGGAATCTTTTGCAGGTGTTTAGAGTTAATTCGTTGATTCAGATGATTAGGTTAATAGCTCGTTTACAGTTCCTTATTCATATGTGCTAATTTTTTGAAATCGGAATTTTGGGTTTTCATGAGCTGTATGCCAAAATCATCAGTATTAAAACAATAAAAGGCCTGAAATATTTTAGTTGGTGTGCAATGAATCTAAAATATATGAAAGTTTAATGTTTAGCAGTACATTACAGAAAATAATGAACTTTGTCACAATATGCTAATTTTTTGAGAAGGACTAGTGTATATATATATATATATATATATATATATATATATATATATATATATATATATATATATATATAATGTGTGTGTGTGTGTGTCTGTCTGTCAATTATCAGCATTCAAATGACTTCCATGAAGACTCTCCTGAAGCTATACAGAAGATGGACTTTCAGAATGTTAATGAATTTTAAAGTCAACGAACATTGACCTTTATCAGACAGTTGCTAACGTTCTCTAACATTTACAAACAGTGGTTAAAAGGGTTCATAAAGGATCTTGTACAGTTGCTAGTGTTCACTACTTGGTAAACCAAAAAGAACTTTTTGCGAATGTGTTACAACCATGTGCAAAATCCTTATAATTGTTTTGCAAAAGTTTGCAGCTGTTTTTGTCACCATTTGCCACTCTGTGAAATACTGACTTTATAGAGTGGTACACGAACCATAACTGAATCATTTTCACACATGAATTGACCACCAGAGTCCTGATTTTTTTTTTTTTTTCTTTTTAACCACGGGAAAAAAAGAAGAAGAAAAATTGGGGCTGTGTTGAAGACATTACAGGATGATTTGACTCTCCTACAGGTTCTTTGTTTGAATGAATGCAAAGGCTTGGATGGTAATGAATGTTGTGATGTTGCATGCAGTTTTCAGAAAAATGTTAATCATGTGAAACGTTAACCTTTATCAAAGCCAAACAAGGCTCTGTAAAATATTATAGTGTCTAACTTTTTGTTTCCAATCAGTGTATTTTACTCTGTAGGTTTGCACGACGTCATGAATCCTGTTATGCATTACAGTTAAAATATTGTTTACAGCAACACATGCTTCAATTTTGTTCTCTTTCTCTTGAAGATCGAAATCTTTTATATGAAGTTACCATTTAATATTGAGTATCATTAGCTTTGAGGCTTTTAGGTGCAGTGGTGACCTATTTTTCCATGTGACTGAAGATTATTAAAATGTCACCTAAACACTCTCTTATCTTGCATGTACTATCAGCTTATCAGCCCAAGAAAAATCGACCTGACACAGTGATCAGCTGACTTACTCATTTCTGCAGAACTGCTTATGTACCTATCATATAACAAATCTAAGTATTATTGCTCCAGGTATTTGCTGACAAGGAGGTTATTATCAGTGGTGGGGCAATCAACTCCCCGCAGCTGCTTATGTTGTCCGGTGTGGGAAATGCTGATGATTTGCGCAAACTGGAAATACCCATTGTGCAACACCTTCCAGGTACAACCTAGTATTTATTGTTCTTCACTATACAACCTTTTAATTGATATTTAAAAAAAAATTCTGTTTGAACTGTCGTTGGGTGGGGAAGCACAAATGATCTTTGTCTGATCTGTAAATTAAAGCTAGTGTTATATGAAATCGTTTATATTTGTTATATGTATATAATTATACTGTTATAAAAGTACATGTTTATTTCCCTAACCGTTTAAGCCTACTAGGGTCACGGAGAGGCTGGAGCACGTTAGCTGACAGTGGACAAAGGCAGGATATACCCTGCACAGTTTGCTAATCTATAACAGGGTTGACGTACACACACAACTATTTACACTCACGCTCTCAGCTAGTGGTGCATGTCTTTGGACTGTGCAGTGAAACTGTAGTGCCTGTTGGAAACCCACACAAGCACAGAGAGAACATGCAAACTCAACGTAGAAATGCCCAGTTCAAGATTCGGACCCAGTCTTCTTGCTTGTTAAGCATATGTGCTAACCTGTATGCCACCATGCCACTCCACTTAGATGTAAAGTTGTTATTATTATTAAGGTTTTATTTGACAGCAACATCTTTTTTTTTTTTTTTTTTTGATGAAAAGGAGGATGTGTGTTAACTGTGTGGCATATGTGTGTAGGTGTGGGAAGTAATCTCCAGGATCACTTGGAGCTGTATGTCCAACAGCAATGCACTAAGCCTATCACTCTGTACAGTGCTCAAAAACCTTTCCAAATGGTTAAGATAGGCCTGGAGTGGCTTCTGTGCTTCACAGGTAGGACACCAGCAAAAGCATATCCATAACGTCACACACAGATGAACACTACAGTATTTTAAAACCTACTGAGCCCTGTCTGGAAGTCAAACATTTACCATGCACACACACACACATACACACACACACACACACACACACACACACACACACACACACACACACACACACACACATGCACTGTGTATGTAGAATCACTGTATTTAATTTTATAGTTGTGGCCTGAATGCAGAAACAAAAATAAGTTTGAAAACAATAGCCATGCATGGGATCCCTCACTTTCCGCAGTTAATGGCGACCAAGACCCCCTTAACCGCCGATTTCCGCGATGTAGGATCTGCCCCCCCCACTGACATATATGTACATGTATGTGTATATAATATTAATAAATACATATTCAACACTATAAATGCTTATAATAACTATTAAACATTCAAAAATAATGCTTACTATGTAAATAAAATATAAATACAATCATCCCTTGCCACTTCGCGATTTGAGCATCGCGGTCTTGGTACATCATGGGCTTTTAATGAAAAATAAAATTTAAAAAAATATTCATTAAAAAAATTCAAAATTCTTGCTGAAACTCGCATGTAAGCAAGCGGAAGGCAGGGACCCAAGGCAGGCTGCAGATTGTTTCCAAACGACAGACTGAAGTGCCCCTCCTCCCCAGTTCAGGCAGGGACCGCCCACTCAACTCAATCTAACACGCTGATTGGCTTAGACGCGTGATGCTGTTGCATCCCGCCCACTCAACTCAATCTCACAAGCTGATTGGCTTAGACGCGTGACACTATTGCCTCACACATTCCCGCAGGATTTTTTGTGATCTTACTGTATAGTGTTTGTGAATGTCCTGCACCGTGGAGAAGAGCGACAGTATTGTCAGAGGTGAGTACGGTACTTAAAGTATTTATATATAAATTCTATTTAAATATTAATACATTACAGTATTTACATATGAATATAACCGTGTAACGTTTAATATACACCTCTTGATATTGTGTAGATGCGAAAACATATAGAAATGACACAACATGGTAGAAATGTGGGCGGGGCGGGGCGTTCCTACTTCGCAGTTTTTCGAATATCGTGGCCAGGTCTGGTCTACATTATCCGCGATATTCAAGGGATGACTGTACACACATACAGATGTGCACCGCACATAAAAATGTAACTAAAGTGGTATGAAAAAGTATCTGAACCTTTTGGAATTTCTCACATTTCTGCATAAAATCACTATGAAGTGTGATCTGATCTTTGTCAAAATCACACAGATGAATAAACAGTGTCTGCTTTAACTAAAGCCACCCAAACATTTATAGGTTTTCATATTTTAATGAGGATAGCATGCAAACAATGACAGAAGGGGGAGGAATAAGTAACTGAACCTTCTGCCTAAGGAGACTTAAAGAGCAATTGAAACCAATTTTTACCAAACAATTTAAGTCAGGTGTGTCCAATCACTGATGAGTGGCTTTAAGCTGCCCTGCCCACTAAAAAACACGCACCTGGTAAGAATTGTCTTGATGAGAAGCATTGTCTGATGTGCACCATGGCTCGCTCAAAAGAGCTGTCTGAAGACCTGCGATCAAGAATTGTTGATTTGTATAAAGCTGGGAAAGGATACAAAACCATCTCTAAAAGTCTGGATGTTCATCAATCGACAGTCAGAGAAGTTGTCTACAAATGGAGAGAGTTTGGCACTGTTGCTTCTCTCCCAAGGAGTGGCCGTCCACCAAAGATGATGCTAAGAGTTCAGCGCAGAATACTCAGAGAGGTGAAAAAAAAACCCTAGAGTGTCTGCTAAAGACTTACAGAAATCACTGGCACAGTCCAATATCTCTGTGCACACATCAACTATATATAAAACAATGGCCAAGAATGGTGTTCATGGGAGGACTCCAAGGAGGAAGCCACTGCTGTCTGAAAAAACATTGTTGCTTGTTTAATGTTCGCAAAAAGGCACATGGACACTCCACAGAAGTTTTGGCAAAATATTTTGTGGACTGATGGAACCAAAGTTGAATTGTTTGGGAGGAACACACAATGTCATGTGTGGAGGAAAAATGGAACAGCTCACCAACATCAACACTTCACCCCCACCGTGAAGCATGGTGGAGGGTGCATCATGGTTTGGGGCTGTTTTGCTGCCTCGGGGCCTGGACAACTTGCAATCATTAATAGAAAAATGAATTCAAAAGTTTATCAGGATGTTTTGCAGGAAAACCTGAGGCCGTCTGTCAGACAGTTGAAGCTAAAAAGAGGCTGGATGCTGCAACAAGACAATGATCCAAAACACAGAAGTAAATCAACTTCAGAATGGTTTCAGAAGAACAAAATACACGTTCTGGAGTGGCCAAGTCAAAGTCCAGCCTTGAACCCCATTGAGATGCTGTGGCATGACCTCAAGACAGCGATTCATGCCAAACATCCCAGGAATCTGACTGAACTACAGCAGTTTTGTAAAGAAGAATGGGCCAAGATTAGTCTTGATCGATGTGCCAGACTGATCTACAGCTGCAGGAAGCATCTGGTTGAAGTTATTGCTGCCGGGGGGGGGACCACAAAATATTAAATGTGGTGGTTCAGTTACTTATTCCTCCCCCTTCTGTCATTGTTTGCTTGCTATCCTCATTAAAATATGAAAACCTATAAATGTTTGGGTGGCTTTAGTTAAAGCAGACACTGTTTTTTCATCTGTGTAATTTTGACAAAGATCAGATCACATTTGATGGTGATTTTATGCAGAAATGTGAGAAATTCCAAAAGGTTCAGATACTTTTTCATACCACTGTAGTTTTGTTGGGTTGTTTTGTGTTTTTGTTTGTTCAGTGTTTTTTTTTTTTTTTTTTTTGCATAATTGGCTTGAGGGGGGGACAGACCAGATTTATCAATATGAGTGTGATCCATGAGGGGTATCCTTCATAACTGCCTGATCCGGTTTGCTGGGTTTACATCGCACTTTAGAATTTGAAAAATAGAACCAGTGAAAATTCTCAATTCTGATGAATATATGATATGAATAATATGAGAATAGAGTCTCTGACCCTCAATCATAAGCATGGCATTAGATAAGACTAGACTTGAGCCTTTTATAGATATAAGTCCTGAAGAACTGGTGTCAGGTGGCATTATAGCATAAAGAGCTTGTTCTTTAACTCTGATTACAGGTTATGGTACTACAGCTCATCTGGAGAGTGGTGGTTTTATTCGCAGTTGCCCTGGCATTACTCATCCTGACATCCAGTTTCACTTCCTTCCATCACAGGTTATCGATCATGGTCGTGTCAAAGCTAAACTCGAGGCCTACCAGGTCAGTTTATAGGATTGTATCCTGGCTGTGCAGTGTGTTGAAGAAATCTCTTGTATT
Organism: Plotosus lineatus; assembly: GCA_024760905.1. NCBI lineage: Eukaryota > Metazoa > Chordata > Actinopteri > Siluriformes > Plotosidae > Plotosus > Plotosus lineatus. Next base: position 27,519,751 of record CM045729.1, on the reverse strand, counting down.
TTATTCTGTGTCAAAACATGTGGCTTTTGGGAAATGTGTTGCTGCACAATCTCAAGTTCTGTTTAAAGGTTATGAATATGTTGTTTGGCAACAAAAACAATTAAGGTGCACCCACACCAAACCAATCATGATCCCAATTTTCCCCAACATATTAGAGAACTGTGAAATAGTTTGGGATTTTTAGAAAATTTTGTAGGGTTTCTTGTGTTTGCAATACAGCGATCCTTCGCTACTTTGCGCTTCAATTCATACGTTTTTTTTTTTTTTTTTTTTTTTTTTTTTTTAAATATTCATCGAATTAAAAAAAAAATTAGGAAATTAAGGAAGTATAGGGGGAAAGGTTAAGGAAAATGACACAAAACAAGGCTAATTATCCAAAGAACCCCAAACAAACAAAAACAACAAAAAAAAAAAACAACCCAAAACCCCCATCACAACTACTTACATTTGTATGTGAGACGCACATCTGTGTGTGCGTGCGTCTGAATGTTTGTGTATTTATTTTTTGAATTGACATCTTATTCATTATTTTTGAATGTTTGTTATTAGAATCATTTATAGCGTTGAATATGTATTTATTGATATTATATACACATACATGTACGTATACGTCAATCGGGGGGGGATTGATCCTTTGTGGAATTTGGCAGTCGCCCGGGGAGGGAAGGGGGGAGGGGTCTCGGTCCCTATTAACTACGGAAAGTGAGGCATCCCTGTATATTGCGGAAACATAATATAAAGATGAAAACACTACCTAAAAATGTAGCTCTGAAAAAAAAAATGAACTTCTTCTGATCCAAGTTTCAATGTGAATATCTTTTAATGACGTAATGTCATGTAGCCATCACTTTATGACTGACCCCTAACCAAAGTTAACCCTAAACCTTGTGGAGAGTGGGACTCGAACCCCCAACCCTAAAATCAGCGATCCAGCGCTCTATACTACTAGGCCACCAACTTTTCCCCCTTAATCGTCCTTAATGTCCTTATTTTTTTAATTCGATGAATATTTAAAAAAAAAAAAAAAAAAAAAAAAAAAAAAAACAATGCACTGAAGCCGCATGAATTGAAGTGTGAAGTAGCGAGGGATTCCTGTATTATGTTTCTAAAACATGCTATGCAGTCCGGGATCCTTGAGTTGAGTCTTTATAGTTGAAAGGAGACTTTAACAGAAGCTCTAAACTGGAAGACGATGGGAAGTTGGAGTCATTATGCTGAAAAGGGGATGAACTTGGAATTATCGAAACAAGCTTGATTAAGGAAGACCAAACTTACTCAACAATTCTTACAAAAGTTCAGATTATGTACCTATCTTTAAACTTATCGATCCTTCGACTCTGCCAAAGGGTAAATTCCGAGTCTCACCTAGCTGGGGGGAGAGCGGTGATTATTGTGTACAGGACTTAAATGAAGAGGATTATTAAACCCAAAGCTCTGCCTAAGTTGAACCCGTAGTTAGAGGGTATTTCTGACTATGGGATTATTAGTGCATTGCGAGACTGAGAGCTGAAGACTGGAGGTGAACAGCATTCTAAGGGAGGCTGAGATGCAAGTTGCGGCTTCACCGTGGCACCAGTCTATATCAGAGGTGTGGAGCCAATACATCATTTTTTGAACATTTGAGGCCCAATAATAAATAATAACCCAAATTTGAAAGAGCTATGCCACCTTGATCTTTCAGGCTGTGTAACAGTTGTAACCACGCACTAGGATTTCTCCCGTCCCATACAAATGACATTAAAAGTTTTTCAATAGATTTAACAAAAAAAAAAAGCTTTAAGGAGATAAAGTGGGATACAGTGAAACAGGTAAAGAAATATAGGATTTCATACTGAAGACTTTCCCTGCTAACGACAGGTTATATAAATTTTGAGAATTTTATATTATTTCAATTTTGTCTTTATTTTACCTGAGAAGTGCATTTTAGCTGAAAACTAATTTACAACCAGTAATAATCCTCTAAAAATAACACCGAATGTATCCAAATCATTAAAAATTTCAAGCAAAGACCATGTTTTTTAGCAGTTTACCTTTAACACTTACAAAACCAAGCAGGAGACCCAACCCTGAGCAAATCCATACCTAGAAAATGTATAGCTTATGTTGACTGTATGATCACCAAGTGATTTTATATTCACTTTTAAGTATCGTTACACAAATATAATTATATTTATAGCAGATATAGCTGCTGTGGCCTGGTGGTAAAGAGCCCTGGATTGCTGATCCTAAGGTTGGGGGTTCGATTCCCACTCTTCACAAGGTTTGTCACTGTCATCCCAGTGCAGATAAGTGGGTTATCAAAGCCTGGCCATGTCTCTCGTGGTGTGTGGTGAGAGGTTCATGTAAAAGAACCATTGCTGACTTTCGTAAAGAGGATATCCATCAGCATATTTCTGTCCCTTGCTAAACGGTTGTGTCAGGAAGGGCATCCGACGAAAGGAGAAGATGATGATATCTCACCAGGGTTGACAGTTGGTCTCATTATAAGGACATAAATACTGGTGTACAAGATGGAATGTACTATAAACTCACTATCCGAGTTATGACGTATGCGAGTTGTGACCACCCGTACTTACGACCATGTCTAGCAGATGCCTATTATAAGTTTACTATACATGTCTGGATGGGGGCAGTGGTGGTCTAGAGGATAGGGTGCAGGATCGCTGATCCTAAGGTTGGGGGTTCAAGTCCCCACAGGGTTGTCACTGCCCGCCCCCATCCCCCCAGTGCAGCTAACTGGGTTATCAAAGGCGGGCCATGTCTCTCACTGTCGATGGTGAGTGGCATGTAAAAGAACCATTGCTGACTTTCGTAAAGAGTAGGCTGCAAAGCCGTCAGCGTGTTTCCGACCTGGAGAGGGATGGGCTCCGCCAGGCCAAATCAGCCCAAGTCTCACCATGAAGGCGCCCCAACGATATCCTCGGATGTTAAGGGATAAGTGAAGTGAAGTGATGCATGTCTGGCAGCCCAGCGCGTAAGATAGTTGTGGCAGCCCAGCATCTCACACTCACAGCATTCTACCGCTACACTCAGTGACGAGATACCTTCACAGTAACATCTTTTTTACAGTACAATTTTACATTCATTTACTATACACTGTTACCATGGCCCCCAAGAGGAAGTCCGATTCGTCAGATTGCAATCCTACCAAGAAAGCAAGGAAGGCACTGTCGCTGGAGACGAAGATCAAAGTGAAAATCAAATCTCCATCTCTCCCACTCCACGGTGTCGACAATTTTGGACGACAAGGACCGCATTAAGGAAGCAGTGAAAGCAGCAGCTCCAATTAAGTCAACTATCATCACAAAACAGCGTGAAGGACCGATTGCTGAGATGGAAAAGTTGCTGTACACGTGGTTGGAAGATAATAGGCAAAGAAATGTGAAAGTGATGTTGCAAGCAGTGCAAAGTAATGCTACAAGTTTATTTCGCCTGCTGAAAGAACGTGCAGGTGAAGAATACGCTTCACGTGAACTCGTAGCAAGTGCTGGGTGGTTTCGGTTTTGTTGTGTTAAATAGCTGACTTATGACCAATCCGGCTTACAACTGGTTGGTCGGAACCGATCTAGATCGTAACTCGTCTAGATCGTAATATTTACCTTGAAAATATTCAAGTTCCTTTTATTTGATTTGGGAAATCATGAAACATGTAACACAAAGCTTTAAATGTGATAGTCATACAATTTTTTTTGTTGGTTTCTTTTTCAGGTCTGTGTTATAGTCACAGTAATATAATATGTTATACTATTAGGGTTATAACATGATTGTATGAACTGGATAACCTTGCTTTTGTAGCTCTGAGACATAAAATAAAAATGCAGGTGTTTGCAGGCTTGACAGTTCAGTTATTTGATGCAGGTACATGTTGGACCAATGAGGGCTACAAGTGTTGGCTGGTTAAAGCTGAAGAGCAGGAATCCACTTGATCACCCTTTGATCGAACCAAAATATCTCTCAACAGGTAGGCCCATTTTAATCATTAATGGTTAGATTCAACTACATTTCTGTCAGAATCAAATCTTTGCAATGAGGTTGAAATTCTAATGAACACTAAATAAACTCAAAAGTAGCATTATTTAAACAGAACAGTAAACACTAAGTGTAACAATTTTGTAGGAAACAGAGTCTTTGTGCACTTTGTTAGTTTTTCCCTTTTTTTTTTTGTCCCAGATATTGATGTTTTGGAGTTCCGGCAGTGTGTGAAGCTGTCCCGCGAAATCTTCTCCCAGCCGGCCTTTGAGCCATTCCGAGGTGTTGAGCTGCGTCCTGGTATCTCTGTTCAGTCTGATGCTGAGATTGACGCCTTTGTGCGACAGAATGCAGACAGTGCCTATCACCCATCCTGCACCTGCAAGATGGGCCAACCCACAGATCCAATGGCTGTTGTGGACCCTGAGACACGTGTGCATGGTCTACAGGGACTTAGAGTGGTGGATGCCTCAATCATGCCCAGTATAGTCAGTGGAAACCTGAATGCCCCCACCATTATGATTGCTGAGAAGGCTGCTGATGCGATCAAGGGGTTCCCCCCACTCTATGATCAGGGAGTCCCTGTTTACCAGCCAGCCAGTCTGGAGACACAGAGATAAGAGAGCCTGATAGAATAAATGAGAGGAGAATGTGATGGGATTTATGGGTACGGACTAACGAGCAGTGCAAACGGGTCTATCCGTTCACACGGCCCTTTAATGCGCAACAAGATTTTTAAAGCAGAGCAGCCTATATAATAAAACCTTTAATAATTTTTATTGTTACTCTATGTAGAGTCAAATGAGAAGGGTCTGGGTTCTATTCCTGTGCTCAGGCATGTCTGTGTGGAGTTTGTATGTTCTCCCCGTGCTTGCCTGGGTTTCCTCTGGGTACTATGATTTTCTTCCAGTCCAAAACATGTACCTTGGGCTAATTGGCTGTTCCAAATTGCCCCTAGGTGTGAGTGTGAATGGTTGTGTGTGATAGCCCTGCAACTGCCTGGCAAGCTATTCAGGTTGAACCCCGACCTTGGCCAGCATCAGCTGAGATGGACGCCAGCCTCCTTGCGACCCTAATTAGGATTAAGAGGCTTAGAAAACGAATGATGAATGACATTTAAACGTTACAGAAAAATGTTTGTATGCCAGTGACTACACTAAAAATATCACCAAATAGTGACTGTGTCTCTGTTTCATTTATTACTGTCCTCTTTACACTATTTCTGTTTTTTTCATAGAAACACTGAATTTCATTTTGAAGGTATCTTTGCTCTGAACATTGGAAGGCACTGCATCAAGAAGTTCTGAACATCATGTTATAAAAAGATATACTTTGTATCACTTTGGCAAACATAGCCAAACATCCCTCAGTTTCCACGGTTAATTGGGACCGAGATCCCCCCACAACCACCAGAATTCGAGAAGTAGGATTACCCCCCCAACCCACCCCGACTGACGTATACAATATGTATATAATATCAATAAATACACATTCAATGCTATCTTCTTCTTCTTCTCCTTTCGGCTGTTCCCTTCAGGGGGTCACATCTTCTCCTCTTACTTCAACTACCTTCATGTCCTCCTTCACCACATCCATATATCTCTTCTTTGGTCTTCCTCTAGGCCTTCTGCCTGGTAGTTCCAACCTCAGCATCCTACTACCAATATACTCACTAACTCTTCTGTACATGTCCAAACCATCTCAATCTAGCCTCTCTGACTTTGTCTCCAAATCCTCTTACATGTACTGTCCTTCTGATGTACTCGTTGATCCTATCCATCCTTGTTACTCCCAAAGAAAACCTCAACATTTTCATCTCTGCTACCTCCAGCTCTGCTTCCTGTCTTTTCCTTAGGGCCTCTGTTTATAAACCATACAACATCGCTGGCCTCAACACCGTCTTGTACACTTTTCCTTTCATTTTTGTCAATACCTTCCAATCACACTTCACACCAGACACTTTTTTTCCAACCATTCCAACCTGCTTGCTCATGCTTCTTCACCTCTTTTCCACACTCTCCATTGCTCTGGATTGTTGAGATTAAGTACTTAAAATCCTCCACCTTCTTTATCTCTGCTCCCTGTAACCTCACCGTTCCTCTTGGGTCCTTGTCATTCACACACATGTATTGTCTTACTGAGGCTAACCTTCATTCTTCTCCTTTCCATGGCATACCGCCACCTCTCTAGATTTTCCTGCACTTGTTCTCTGCTCTCACTGCAGATCACAATGTCATCTGCAAACATCATAGTCCATGGGGAATCTTGTCTCACCTCGTCTGTCAGCCTGTCCTTCACCATCGCAAACAAGAAGGGGCTCAGAGCCGACCCTTGATGCAGTCCCACCTCCACCTTGAATTCGTCGGTCACACCGATAGCATACCTCACCACTGTCTTACATCTCTCATACATGTCCTGCACCACTCTAACTTACTTCTCTGCTACTCCAGACTTCCTCATGCAATACCACAGTTCCTCTCTTGGCACTCTGTCATATGCTTTTGCCAGATCCACAAAGGCACAATGCAGCTCCCTCTGACTTTCTCTTTACTTCTCTGTTAACATCCTCAAAGCAAACACTGCATCTGTGGTGCTCTTTCTTGGCATGAAACCAAACTGTTGTTCACAAATACTGACCTCTGCCCTTAGTCTAGCTTCCACTATTCTTTCCCATAACTTCATCGTATGGCTCATCAACTTTATCCCTCTGTATTTGCCACAACTCTGCACGTCTCCCTTGTTCTTAAAAATGGGCACCAGCACACTTCTCCATTTCTCCAGCATCTGCTCACTCTCTAGGACCTTGTTGAACATTTGTCAGAAAATCTGTTGCTACTTCTCCTAGATACTTCCATACCTCTACCGGTACGTCAACAGGACCAACTGCCTTTCCACTCTTCATCCTCTTTAATGCCCTTCTCACTTCACCCTTACTAATCTTTGCTACCTCCTGGTCCTCAACGGTCACCTCCTCTACTCTTTTTTTCTATCTCTCATTTTCCTCATTCATCAGCTCTTCAAAGAACTCTTTCCATCTTCCCAGCACACTTCTGTCATCAGTCAATACATTTCTCTTTCTGTCCTTTATCACTCTAAGTTGCTGCACGTCCTTCCCATCTCTATTTCTCTGCTGTGCCAACCTGTATAAGTCATTTTCTCCCTTCTTACTGTCCAACCTAGCATACAAGTCATCACACACCTTCTGTTTGGTCTTTGACATCCCTACCTTCGCCTTACACTGTGTCTCCCTGTACTCATGTTTACTCTCTTCGGTCCTCTCAATGTCCCCCTTCTTTTTAGCTAACCACTTCCTTTGTATACACTCCAGCACTTCCTCATTCCACCACCAAGTCACCTTATCTACTTTCCTTCCAGCAGACACACCAAGTACTCTCCTACCTGTCTCTCTGATCACATTAGCTGTAGTTGTCCAGTCATCTGGAAGCACTTTCTGACTACCCAAGGCTTGTTTCAACTCCTCCTTGAAGACAACATGACACTCTTCCTTTTTCAGCTTCCACTGCTCTGCCTTTGCCTTCTTCACCTTCCTCACCATCAGTGTCTTCCTGCACACCACCATCCTATGCTGTTTGGCAACACTCTCACCCATTACTACTTTGCAGTCACTGACTTTCTTCAAATTACATCGTCTACACAAGATGTAGTCTACCTGTGTGCTCCTACCTCCACTTTTATAAGTCACCCTATGCTCCTGTCTCTTCTGGAAGAAAGTATTTACCACAGCCATTTCCATCCTTTTTGCAAAATCTATCAACATCTGTCCTTCTGTGTTCCTGTCCTGGATACCAAACCTGCCCATCACATCCTCGTCCCCTCTGTTGCCTGCACCAACATGTCCATTGAAGTCTGTCATATTCAATGCTATAAATGCTTATAATAACAAATAAACATTAAAAAATAATGCAGAAGATGTAACTAAAATATAAATACACACACACACACACACACACACACACACACATACAGACGCGTGCATGCGCACGCAGATGCGCGCCACACAACAATGTAACTAGTTTTGATGGGATGTTTTAGGTTGTTTTTTTGTTTTTGGGGTGGGGGGTGGGGGTGGGGGTTTGCATAATTGGCTTTGTTTTTGTGCCATTTTTAAAACTTTTCCCCCTATTCTAATTAAAAAAATAATTCGATGAATATTAAAAAAAAAACAAACAAACAAAAAGAAACGATGCACTGAAGCCACATGAATTGAAGCGCGAAGTAGTGAGGGATCCCTGTATTTAGTTACACTCACAAATGCCAATTAAAACTTTGCACAAGGAAGTGTAATGTTAACTGCCACTAGAAGTGCTACTGACTTCTCTGCGTTTAGAGGCATTGATCATGGTTCACAGTGAAAATGTGTACCGTAGTCAGATGAAATGGTGTCTGTTTTGGAAGAAATGGACCCAGTGTGCTCTGGACCAAAGTTAAAGAATTAATGATGTCACCATAGAAGTGTGAGTTAACTTTGCTAACTTGCACTTCTTTAGTGACATCATTCATGCAGAAAAATACAAGTACATCTTTTCAAGGAACATGCATTCATATTTCAACAAGACAATTCAAAACCACATTTTGCACACATTATAAAGGTGTAGCTGCAGAAAAAGAGGGTGCGGTTACTAGATTCATCTAGTACTACCTACTATCCTGACCTTTTGTGGTAGTTTTGAAATAATAGAAAAAAAAAATCAACAAGGATTTCTTACTGTTGCATAACTTAAAACAACTTTAATTTCATTTTCCGGACCCTGTCCCAAAATGTTCTGATTTGGGGTTGCATTTTATTTTAGTTAGTCATACTGCACACAATTAACTAAAGAATTGCTGAAAACATACACTTTAACTTATTTAATTCATTGATGCTGGCACCCAAGTTTTGATTCAAATCTCACTTCACTATATGAAAGCATAATTGTCTTATTGCCCAAACCTACAAGGAAGCACATTGTGGTACACAGAGAGGATTTAGGATTGTAAGGTGAGATATCTAAATCTGTCTTTAAAATGTATATATCAACTTGATTTATGCAAATATAAATGCATTTACATGTTTGGTGTTTCTATTATGACAGTCCATTCTGGTCGTTCAGGACAATGAAATGTGCATGTTGGAGACGGTGCAAAGTTGTTCACACAATTTTTCGTTTACTAGTCTAAATAGTTCCTGGTGTCTTGTTGACCACCATAGCACAGAATATTTTTAAACGGTTTATTTGATTAGAAAATAATCCAGGCCAAGAACAAGAGAGAAAAGCTAATATACAAAAACAGTTTGTCCATCGATACAAAACTGGCAATTCTGGGCAATGAGCTACAGGAATATCTTCGAATACTTCAAATAAATAGTTATTGAACAAAGGGTGTGGTGTCATGTACATGTAAAATCACTATATGAAAATAAAACTTTTGACTTAAAACCTTTACATTGCCTCTTGGAAATTCTTCAAAACATAATTTGACACAATTTTCCTAATAAAACTGCTGTTCATTGCAAAAAAAAAAAAAAAAAAAAAAAGTACATTTACAGTAAATGCCCTATACTATATCATATTTTTAAAGATTTATAATGACCTGCATGGAGCAAAATGGAAGGGAATTATATTTCAAATACATACGACTGCTTGTGAATTCTCGTGTTCCATTTGAAATTTATACTTAAAGTTTGGTATCATTTCTGGAACCTGCTGCTGCTGCTGTACTCCAGCAGTCCTGGCTTACCGTGTTCGCTTCCAAAAACAGCTATTGTTTCCTCATCACATGCATATTATTTTATAGCTGTCTGATGCACACATTTCCAAATTTCAAATGTGAAAATGGAATCACTGAGGACATTGCTGAGTGTGATACCAGAAATATTTTTCAGAGCCCTTGCTTGTAAACAAGTGTTTCAAAGTATGTATGGTCCAAAGCATTTGGCTATGTTCAGGGTTCAAGGGTACATGCTATGCCGATGATGCAGATGCAGTGTTTACTAAGTTTAAAAAATGATTAGAACACAATTCATGACAGAATCGATGAGTGTGCCATGGCAGGGATTGACAGATGCAGTATTCCTAACATCCCATTCATTTTATACAGAATTCCTCTCTGGTGTTTTAGTCAAACACAAGATGACACGCCTTTTCAAATGGAGCATATAAACTGACTGTGCAGAACAAAACTATGATATGTCCTCACTAGGACAATACCGGTTGAAACATAACACTAAATTTCATCAAGTGGGGTTTACAAAAGATTGTCTTTGTGTACAGTAGCATGAAAAGTGCAAAAAAGCTGTTTTTAGTTTAAATATCTCTAGGCAATAGCAAAAGTTAAAAAAAAGAAAAAAAAAAAGAAAAGAAAACACTCCATGGCTCATACTATATACGTCAGGGTTCATTTGTCAAAAGCAAACATCCTTGGAGCTTATACTCTTTTACAATGGGTTAAAAACAAATCTTTTACATCCTTATGGCTGGCAAAAGGATTACACAAAAAAGATAAACGCCAATCCCAAATATAAAAATACTGGAAACATCATATTTTCATGTAATTACAGTTTTAATGGGCTCCAGATAACCATCAGGTGCAGTGAGAATCACCCGAATAAATTATACTTTTCCTGTATACTTATTTTAATTATATTTACCCAGGTCTTTCTTTTTCAGTTACAAAGTGGCATATAAGAATATTTTTAATAAATCTATGATAAAAACACATTATCATGCAGCCAGCTGTCCCTGAACCTTTCTCAAGTCTCCCTGTTGGCACAATTATTCAAAATAATGCTGAAATCTGGCAGCTATTCATGATTCATAGAATCATGGATTCGCCTTTGTAATTACTGTTTCCTCGTTGAAACTGCAAAGTAATGTGAGAAACCTCAGAATACAATGCTACAAGGAATTAGATTTAAAATTGGATAAATAAGAAAAGTGATGATAGATGACTGCCACACTTACATCCCTGGTGGGATAATAATAATAACCAGATCAAACCTGGAGGAGGGTAGAAACAGCGAGGACTACCCGGAGGAGCACCGAGTGAAAAACACACTCCAGTTGTAGTGGCATATCATGAGGACTTGCTAAGTAGGTAAGTCTGCTGGTATTTTTTTTTTTTTTTATACCCGAGCCTAGTGGCTCATCGGAGCCGGAGCTTGTCCCAGTTTCTGTAACATCAAGCAACTAGGAGTGCAGCTCCTCCTGGATGGGACGCTAATTCATCATAAATTACCGGAACCAGTATTTTTACTGGTATCCATTTATACCACTGCTGGGTGGACAGAGGAACACTTGTGGGTAAGACCTTGTCCAGGGTTCTTAGTACAGTGGGGCGTCTACCAAGCATTTGAACCCATGACCTCTTGGTCATGAGCCCAGCATGTTAACCATTACCCCACCCCCCTGGACAAAAATCTGAATCTAATCATCACCTCGTCAGCTCGTCTGTAATTAGAAAAGGGAGTGGCTCATGTCATTCCTCCATATCAAATTAACTGTTGGTCTCGGTCTGAAGCATTTAAAGTATACTTGAATAGTGCCAGGTGTGTCCTAGGCACAGCGAGGATTGCTTGGCAGGCTCATGTCATGGAACGCTACAAAATTAATTGACTGATTGACAACATTGTCTGATATGAGTTTGGGCAGAAATCCTGGATTCAACCACCATCCCAGAATAATCTGTCTACCGATGCATGCAAAGTGAGCTAATCATCAGAGCATGGAGCAGGCTAATTTTGCTGCATTCATCATTAGCCTAAATGCAGTGGTTGCTAGCAAAATGGCAGGGGTGCTCATTTCAGTTTGGCATCTTGCATAGTTTTATAAAGAGTGACCACATAGCATACATGATGAGGTTTGGAATCCAAGAAATGCAAAGTAACCATCCTTGAGTTAAAACCATTCGAAAAAAAAGCTTCCATTTAATAAGTACTAAAAAGGCAAACCTTATGAAGCACATGTATTCATGCCCATTGAAAATAAACACTGAACAATAGATAAATCTTAACAGAAGAACAGTCGGTCCTACTAGTACGGCTACTGTTCGCCGTGCAATTAAATACAACCTGCTGCAGGTGCTGGAGTAAACCCCAAAAGAAGAACTCTCTGGCCTGAAAGTGGATGGGCTCCACCAGACAATAACTACGCAAGTGCCATCATGGTTATTTTCTGGTGATCTGATATGCCTTGACTGACCAATAGCCAGTGTCTCTGGCTGTATGATGTCCCTTGTGGTTATTGGGACAAAACCTGTGTTAGTTTTTACACCGTGCCCTGCAGATTACCTTGCACTATTCTATCCAACGTATGGGGCGACGATCCAAGAAATATGCTAGAAATGTATAAAAAGTTATGTGTGCATGTGTAAATGTATAAGCACTCACCAAGGCAGAGTTAGGATTCATACCTCTACGGTTCTATATGATGTGAAGTGGGTTGATTGCATGTACAAGCTGAGCAGGCAAGTAGCTATGGCTGTTTGACTGATATTTATTGCTAATGCAATATATAACTCTCTTTGAATATGTGCACACTCAGAAGGAGGTGGCCCGGTGATTCTCAATGCACTTGTCAGGGAACTAAACCTTTGCTCAAATAACTGGACACATTCAACAGGTTCGCAATCAATTTAACTCAAACTGCCCCTATAATTTAGCCCAGAGACTTTGATTGGACTGGATGTAATTACTTAAATGTTTGAGAACTATTTAATTTCTTAAAATTCTATATTGTAAACAATGATGATAAATTATAAGATGATCCTCTCAAATGATTTGAGCTCTCCAAGTGACATTTAATACCGACAAAGAGTTCAAATCATAACATAACAGATGGATAGACTTAATATAATTACAGATCAGAGATTAGTTTTATGCTAATATTATGCTATGAACAATATTGTTGCCCCTCACTAATATTAATGTACACTTGGACACAATTTGCTACGACTTGTGGACCCAATTCATTTGAACAGCCTAATCAGCCTGTAAATGACCGTATGGCGCGCCTACGTCACTACTGTGGCAGTTTTAGTGATGATCTGAAAAAACAAATGGGGGGGGGGGGGGGGGGGGGGGGAAGAACTGTTTCACTCCCTCATCCCAGTGTCTTTGGTTCCCAAGGGAACATGCTGACATTACTTTAGAGCCCAACTGATAGAGGTAGCAGAGGTGCAGTGTGGAGTTAGCAGCTCTTGGGTAGTGCAGATGTGTGTAGGTAGTACTTCACATGACAGGTCACCTGAGGAGTAAGGAGTGTATGAAGAGGACAGCAGGAGCTATCACTTACATTTTTCAAAATAATGCAAAACTAAAATGTATTTTGAAAGAAATAGGCATGAAAACATGATCCTACATTACATCCATGTGATCTGGGAAGAAATTTGAATGTCACTCGTTGGTAAAAATATTTTGTCAAGCAGCATTACATAAATCTACTGATGCTGATGTACCTACGAATGCACACGATATGCACAGAAACATGCCTTCCAATGTGACTTCATTGAATTTATTTATTTATATATACACATATATATATATATATATATATATATATATATATATATATATATATATATATATATATATATATATAGAGAGAGAGAGAGAAAGAGAGAGGGGATTTTCTGAGTAGATCCTTCCGTAGGAGAGTGCTCAATACTTTTTGGTAGAGCAAATAACAAAAATAAAAGGACAGGACAAAGACTTTCTATTGAAACTCCATTTATCACTACAGATCTGTTTCGAGGGGTGGTGAAACCATCCTCTCTCTTCAGGTGATTACAGAAAATATATAATCACCTGAAGAGAGAGAGGATGGTTTCACCACCCCTCGAAACAGATCTGTAGTGATAAATGGAGTTTCAATAGAAAGTCTTTGTCCTGTCCTTTTATTTTTGTGTATATATATATATATATATATATATATATATATATATATACACACACACACACACACACACACACACACACACACACACACACACACACACATACACACACACACGCAATTATTACATATTATGGAGGGAAAAAAATCAGGGCTGCAAGGAGCTGTGTGTGTATGAACTGTGGAAGGCCTGTAGCCTGCTATTCTGAAATGTCATAATATCATTATATTTGGTCCTCCACAAATCTTATGCAAATTTCTGGACTTGCCTCTTGTTTAAAAGAACATTTTTTTCAGCCATTCCACACTGTACAAGGACTTTGAAAAAGCCCAACAATGGAAAGTTGACACATGATGTCACAAAGGACCAATCAGTTTAGAGCTAGAAGATGGTGTTCCATTCAAAGTGGAATGGGCACTATAAAATCCAATGCAGAGCTGATGAGGTCATTTCTCTGAGCGATTTCTTCTGTGATTCATTGTGTGGTTTTCTTTTCCTAAAGGCTAAATAAACATCTGAAAAATGAATTTGGATCTCTTGTGGACAGGACACTTTTTGCCACAACTCTCTCTCTCTCTCTCTCTCTCTCTCTCTCTCTCTATATATATATATATATATATATATATATATATATATATATATATATATATATATATATATATATATATATATACATATACACACATAAAGTACCATCCAAAAGTTTAAGGCAGATGCAGAGAAATGGTGTGTGGAGCAAATTAAGCATCAAAATGAAAAGAAAAATCAAACAGAAAAGACGAATAAACGAATCAAAGTCAGTATTTGGTGTGATGATCCTTTGCGTTACAAATATAGTATCTCAGGTACAGTTTGTGGTAATGAATAAACGGTAGGGCAGTGCGGTGATGTAGTTAATAGGGCATCCGTCTCACAGCGAGTAGGTCCTGGGTTTGCGTTCCAGGCTTGATAAGCGTTTTCTGTATAGAGAATTAGAATGCTCTCCCTGCGTGTGTGGATTTCCACTGGTTTCCATCGATCGTCCAAAAATATGCACATTAGGCTAATTAGCGGTTCCAAATTGTGCTGAGTTGTGAATGAATGTGTATGCTTTACCCTACAATGGTCTGGCGAGCTGTTTTGGGTATACCCTACCTACGCCTACAGCCTACCAAGATAGGCTCCAGCCTCCCTACGATCCTAGCAGGATTATGCAGTTTAAGAAGTGAGTAGGGAAGTGAGTGAATTAAAGGTACTTTTTACCGACTTCTACAACCAGACATGGTTCTCTGAAAACTGAACTCTTATGTAACGCATTGCTTTATTTATTGACATACATTGACATGGCATAACTCGCTAATGTGCCCATCATAAAATAAAAATAATAGGGTGCCAAAGACTATTGCACTGTACTATATGTATATACATTGTCCTCCATAATTATTGGCACCCCTGGTTAAGCTATGCTAAAAGCCATAAAATAAATTACATTTTTATTGAAGAAGCTACTCTCACACTGAAAAATGTAGGAAAATGAACCCTTCAACTCAAGTGAATTCTAAGAGGAAAAAATCCTTGACAAATAATAATGATCACTTGTCCCACAATTATTGGCACCCCCTAATAATTCCTCAGCAAAAGCTCACTATTAAAGAATTGCAACAATTTGCAGCATCTTGAGCTCACAATGTCTCCAAAAAACAACGTGCCATCTACATGCCAACAAGCTGTTTGGGAGACATGCATGGAAAAAACCCCTTTCTCACTCAAAATCATAAACGCAAACTTCTGGCAAACTAAGTGGTACTGGGATTCAACTGGGCCCGAGTGCTTTGGTCAGAATAGACCAAGATAGAGCTTTTTGGCAACAAACACTCAGTGGGTCTGGCGGAACACAAAAGATGAGTATGCAGAAAAGCACCTCATGCCCACTGTGAAGTACGAGGGAGGATCAGTGATGCTGTGGGCTTGTTTCTCTTCCAGAGGCCCTGGGAAGCTTGTTAGGCTGCAGGGCATCATGAACACTTTGAATGACCAGGACATTTAAAATCAAAATCTGGTGGCTGAGGCGGTGGTTGTCCAGTGATGCGGTGCTGGATTTCCGATCCTAATGTTGGGGGTTCAAGTCTCACTGTCAACGGTGCAGCTAAATGGGTTATCAAATGCTGCCCATGTCTCTTACTGTCTATGGTGGGAGGCACATAAAAGAACCATTGCTGACTTTCATCAAGAGTAGGCTGCATAGCTGTCAATGTGTTTCTGCCCTGTGATGGCCTGGCGAGCTGCTCATGGTATACTCTGCCCTCGCCCAAAGATGACAGGCTTGCTTTCTTGCTGAAAAAAACTGAAAATGGGCCGTCACTGGGTCTTTCAGCAAGATAATGACTCTAAACGTGGCCAAATCTACACAGAAATGGTTCACGAGACACACAATCAAGCTCCTCCCATGGCCATTTCAGTCCCCAGACCTCAACCCCATTTAAAACCTGTAGAGTGACCTAAAGAGGAGAGTGCAGAGGAGAGGACCAGGTCGCCGGATGATTTTGAGAGATTGTGCTGAGAAGAACAGTCCAAGATCCCTTTTTCTGTATTCTCCCATCTTCAGAAACATTATAGGAGAAGATTAGGTGGTGCTTTGTTGGGAAAAGGGGGTTGTAAAAAGTGGTGCTAATAATTGTGGTACACATCATTTGATGCGATTTTTTCCTCCCATTGAATAAATGTTAAACTTTAAATTAAAGGTGGGATTTTCCTTCTTTCTTATTGTGGTCCAATATTATTTAGAAAAAATATGACATCTTAACCAGGGGTGCCAAACATTATGGCAAGCAGTGTATATACATATATATATATGGATCCCTGACTTTCCGTGGGTAATTGGGACCGAGATCCTCCCCGTGACCACCGAATTCCACAAACTAAGATTACCCCACCAACCGCCCTCCTCCGATTGACGTAGTCGTACATGTATATGTGTATATAATATCAATAAATACATATTCAATGCTATAAATGCTTACAATAACAAATATTCAAAAATAATGCATAAGATGTAAATAAAATATAAATACACACACACATACAGATGCGCACAGGCGCAGATGGCCACTACACAAAAATGTAACTAGTTTTGATGGGAGGTTTTGGGTTGTTTTTTGTTTGTTTAAGGTTTTTATTTTTTTGCATAATTGGCCTTGTTTTGTGGCATTTTCCTTAACTTTTACCCCTATTCTTCCTTAATTTTCATATTTTTTGTAATTCGATGAATATTTAAAAAAAAAAAAAAAAACACGATGCACTGAAGCCACATGAATTGAAGCGTGAAGTAGCGAGGGATCCCTGTGTGTGTGTATGTGTGTGTGTGTATATATATATATATATATATATATATATATATATACACACACACACACACACACACACACACACACACACACACACATATAGACACACTCGCGCACACACACAAATCTTTTTTTGGCAAGGTATCATATTAGAAGGATGGAGTGGACATCGTGTGCATTCTCCATTCACGCTGGCTCAAATGACTAGGCTGAAATGATTTTCATAAATAGTTTTAGTTCTGAGTGTAATATTACTGTTTGTGCTAAAATCCTTTTCTTTATTATGGTATTGAGTATAAATGTAGGGAGAAACTTGGCTGGACTTTATGCTGTGTGTTCTCAGATTGTTCCCTATACTTATGCAATAAAGATGTGTTTCCCAAGTTTGATACTATAGTTACGGGGTGATATTGCGTAACGGTTTTATCTTCATGTTTTGCCGACTCTTGTTTCACTGACACTGGGATTGGATATCGAATGGCAGTGTATTGAAGCTAATCACTAGCTCTTTTGTACATGGGTAAGGCAATGAAGAGGGATATGACTGCAAAAAGATTTTTTGGTTGATATGTAACGAATATGGAAAAATATTCTTGTAAAAAGCTGTTGAGAAACACACACACACACACACACACACACACACACACACACACACACACACACACACATACAGTTGAGAGCTCACATTTCTTGTGTCTAATTTTTCTGCAGCAAGCCCATGTCCCAGTTACTGTTACAGTGACAACTGTAGAACGGGATGGAATTTTGCTTGGTTGATCGGCCCAGAGAGTTGTTTTTTCTCCACTCCCCTAGAAGGCACTATTTTCCATTTATCTGTTTTTTTTTTTGTTTTTTTTTGTTTGTTTTTAATAAGCAAATGCTATAAATTAGAAATGCATATAATTTCGTCTGTCAGGTCCTCCTCATATTTACTGTTTGGCTCTGTCTCCTCGTCGCTGAAATTGTGGAGACGTTGGCCTACGATGCTTTGGGGCGTGCTGGTGCCATCTGATCCCATACTATTGCCTAGACTTCCATTTAACAAGTTGCTGGCTGCACTTTCCATTTCATCTATTGTCATTTCGCATGCATCTGCAATCTCATGTTTTGTTGCTGCCACAAAATTTGGGTCCTTTGCATATTTTCCCAGTCCCTCTGATATCAACACCTGGAGCAGAGATTACAAAAAAGAAAAACACAAAGAAAATTATTTTAAACATCTATTTTTTAATCACAGTGCCTCTAAGACACAGACAACGCTTCCCTACATTTTTCGCTAAAAATAACCAGTTTCATTAAATAACAGGACTGGGCAGAGATCAACACAATGTGTTATTCTCGAAGAAACAAGGACCAAGAAATAAAATTGACACTCACTGCCTCCACCAGACTATGAGCACTGCCTCTCTGCTGCAGATACTGACTGCTGTAGGTGGGTGGAATCTGTAAAAGGGAGGAAGTGGGTGTGACTGATTTAGGTGACCAATCATGGCCTTTCTGGGTGTACCAGGAGCTGCGACGAGTCAATGCTGGAGTGCTGCTTGCACTGGGTGGAGCTCCTTGCCAGTCCACCTGGATGAGAGGGGTGTAGGATGGGGGCGTGTCCGGGGGCGTGGACCATGAGTGGATTGAGCGTGTAGGAGAGAGTCGTGCTCGGCTGGAGTCTAGGCCGGCTACAGCCATCACCTAGGCAACATGCATGGGATGGATGGTTTTCAGCAATGGAGGTTATTATGTAATAAATTAAAAAAATGTAAAATCATTGTTGTATGTAAATATTTCATATGGCTGTTCTGGCACTTAAAAATGAGTTCCATGCAGGAGGCAGATAAAAAGCTTTATCAGTTGGGAACTGCGTGTTCCTGATACAAAGGCTGACCCATTTTTAAGGCTACAATGTATGACTGAGTATTAGAGCCACTGCGATGATAAAAAAAAAAAAAAAGATTTAGTCGGAAAAAGTCATGATATTACAAGGATAAAGCCATCAAGTTATAACTTTAACATCAAAATTTGAAAATAGGAAAAAATATCGAAGTTGAATGACACCAAAGGAACGGCACGGGCCGCACAGTCGGGTAGTGCTTGGCAAATGTACCTCACAGCAAAAAGGTCCTGGGTTTGAATCCCAGGCTTACTTGAGGCATTTATGTGTCGAGTTTACATGTTCTCCCTGTGATTACATCGGCTTCCTCTGGGTACTCCGGTTTCCTCTCATAATCCACAGACATGCACAGTAGGCCGTTTCAATCTGTCCCTAGGTGTGTGGGTGTGTGGCCTGGCACTGGTTTGGTGAGCTCTTCAAAGTGTGCTCTGCCTTCAATCAGTGTCAGCTGAGATAGACTCCAGCCTCTACATGACATCAGTGGGGTCCACATGAGTCCTTGAGATAATTTAATTTTGAAATGGCCGTGTCAAAGGCAAAGATCAGATCAAGGTCACAACATTTTGGAAATCGAGTGCCAATACACATCCAGTTACTATGAAACACTAATAGGAACCCATATAGTCTATTTACATTGATGGAGATTGGCTGTCCCAAATCACACTCAGCTGTGAGTGTGGATGTGAATGGTTGTGCGTGTGTTGGCCCTATGATGGTCTGGTGAGCTGTTCAGGGTCTCCCTCACCTTTACCCAGTCTCTCCGTGACCATAATAGGATTAAATGAATCGATAGATGTGTGAGTGAGTGCGTGAGAACTGGCAGGAGGAAAGGTAACGTAGTATACCTGCTTCTGGCAGTCTCAAGCATTGTGCTGTGCCTCACACATCGACTGAATGTGATCTTGTCACTCATTCTTTAAATGTCTGGTAAACACGATCTTGATTATTGAATAACCACAGCTAACATTACAAAATTATTTTTGTAGCATTTCAACTATTATTCTTGTAATATGACTTTTCTTCATAACATCACTTCATTTTCATTATGTTTGCATGCAAGTTTATCCTAAAAAAAATTATATACTGTACATTTTTTCCACAATTGGCCCTAATACTCTCTTGTAAAGATAATAAGCTTGGAACATATGCTCAGGAAATAAATAGGACATGCATATCATGCTAGGACTGTACATACACAGACTTACAAATGTAGTGTAAAGAGGCTCATTCACTTACCAGGAATATTAAAGTGAAAATTAAACCCAAACTTAATAAAAACTTGCATACATTGTATATATCTTGCATATATTGTGATTACAAATTTCTTCTTCTTTTTCTTCAAAAAAAAACCAAAACAACAAAAAAACAAGTAATAAATCCTCACACAGTAGAGCAACATTTTATAGTGAAAAATTGCATGATTCATGTGGATGCAATGGTAAATATGGAAGTAATTTGCATATGAATAAACTGCCGGTTATATTATTCATTCCAAGAAATGTTTGATGTATAAGTTGTTTTGTCTGTTTTCTGTAAACAGAAGCTCATATTATGTGTTGATGTGTGTAGAAGTTCACTAGATTATATCTGATTTGTTAGTTTAATATCTGCATACGGTTATTTTTTCCATTATCTTGCCTTGTATAAACTGATTTACATCCTATTCTCACAATTTCACACACTAATGAGAGTGAAACATAATACAATACAATACAATTTATTAAACAGATTTTAGTAGATTTCAACTTTGGAGATGTAAATAAAAAATATCTAATGATTTTATATATATATATATATATATATATATATATATATATATATATATATACATACAAAAATAAAAGGACAGGACAAAGACTTTCTATTGAAATTCCATTTATCACTACAGATCTGTTTCGAGGGGTGGTGAAACCATCCTCTCTCTTCAGGTGATTATAGAAGAACCTTCTTCTACAAATGGAGTTTCAATAGAAAGTCTTTGTCCTGTCCTTTTATTTTTGTTTATTTGCTCTACCAAAAAGTATTGAGCACTCTCCTACGGAAGGATCTACTCAGAAAATCCTCTCTCTCTCTCTCTCTCTCTCTCTCTCTCTATATATATATATATATATATATATATATATATATATATATATATATATATATATATATATATATGTTCAATTATAACAGGCAAGTTTGGAAGGCTTTGCTTTCATTTCACTTTAAATAAAATAAAATACATTGTGTCTTCCTGAAACCATTTAATTACTCCTGTACAAGAATCTCATTAACCCGTATGTCCGGGTGTGATGATATTAGTAGACAATATATTCTTGAGGCAAGTGAGAACACGGAATTATCATCTTAACAACACGGCTTCTATGATATGGATGACACGAGTAGTGAAAAATTATAAGTTACCACACATACATACATAAATATACCTTCAAATATCTTGGAAGTAACAGCTCACCAGACCATTACTTGGTCAACATCTTCACACACAACCACACACACACACCTAACCACTTAGCTGAATATACATGCCTTTGGACTGTGGAAGAAAAAATCCATACAAGCAGAGGAGTTGTGGTTAAGTTACGATCTTGGCGAGGGTACTTGAGTGGTTTCCACTGGTACTCCAATTTTCTTCCACAGTCCAAAGACATGGAGATTAGGCTGATTGTCTGTTCCGAATTTCCCCTAGGTGTGAGTGGATGTCTATGTTAGCCCTGTGAAGGATTGGTGAGCTGTTGAGCGTGTACTTCACCTTCGCCTAGAGTCGACTGAGATACGCTCCAATCTGCTCATGACCCTAGTAGGATTAAGTAGTTTGGCAAATTATTGTGTGAGTGAATAATTAAATGTTATCACATCTCAGCTTTGGAAATGGTTTAGTTTATGTAACTGTTCTGGTTTATAATCTGGATAAAACAATTTTCTAAACTTAAAAAAATCCAACATCAATGGGTTATTCTAGCTGCTGTGCAGTATCAATACCACAATTGTGTGTGTTTGTGTGTGTGTGTGTGTGTGTGTGTGTGTGTGTGTGTGTGTGTGTGTGTGTGTGTGTGTGTGTGTGTGTGTGTCTGTTTGAGATTACCTGATGCTGCATTAATTGCAGAGGTAGAGCAGTGTGCTGATGAAAGGAGGGAGAATGTGTGGTTTCATCCTGGCTTGTTTGTCTGCACAGACACTCAAAATTGAAGGAAGGTCTACGTGGAGCTGTGTGGAGGTAAAACAGGTACACACCTTAAACTGTGCTCAACATCAAAACAAAAGGTTGTAAGGAAGTCATGGATTTTATATGATCATCATGCTTCAATTCTGCAAACCCCCGTGCTCATAACGATTCACACAGATCGTGGCGATCGTGGACATCATGCCCCAGTGTAAACCCAGGGGATGTACTGTTCTCGAAAAATCCACAGCTGTCTTGAATGTTTTCCACTTGTCAATAATCATCGACACTGTAAAACAATGAGCTTTTGAGCCTTTCTATATTAATCGGCAACAACAATTGCTTCTCTAAGATTATTGCTGATGTCTTTCCTCTTGGAAGTTTGCTAAAACGTCACTGGAAGTTCCAGAGAAGCAAACTATCAAAATGTTAGGCTGACAATTACCTGCGTAATTCCTGTAGGGACAGTAAGGGTGTTCTGGGATCCCTCGCTACTTCGCGCTTCAATTCATGTGGCTTCATTGCAGTGCGTTTTTAAAAAAATATTAATCGAATTAAAAAATAAGGAAATTAAGGAAGAATACGGGGAAAAGTTAAGGAAAATGCCACAAAAACAATGCCAATTATGCAAAAAAAAAAAAAAAAACCCAAACAAAAACAAAAAACCAACCCAACCCCCCCTCATCATAACTACTTATATTTTTATGTGAGGTGCGCGCGCGGCTGTATGTGTGTGTATTTATATTTTATTTACATTTTATGCATTATCTTGGAATGTTTAATTGTTATTATAAGCATTTATAGCATTGAATATGTATTTACAGTATTTATATTATATACACATACAGACGCTCCCCGACTTATGTTCATCCATTTTATGTTTTTGGGCTTTTACGTTTTTTTTTTTTCAAAAAATAAACAACAGTAAAATTTTGAGTTTAGACGTACCTACGTAGTACGCTGACGTAATGACGCAATTACACTGCGTCCATTGTTTACAAAGGAGACTGGTGCCCCTCCTTCTTCCCAGTTCAGTTTTATATATATATATATATCTTTTTTTATATATATACATATACATATCTGTCTTCCTTTCGGCTTTTTCACTTTTGCTCAGGAGTCGCCACAGCGAATCATCTGATTTGCATGTTTGATTTGGCAGAGGTTTTTACGTCGGATGCCCTTCCTGTCACAACCCTTTTAGCAAGGGACAGAAACACGCTGACGGCTTTGCAGCTACTCTTTACGAATGTCAGAAATGGCTCTTTTACATGGCTCTCACCATAGACAGTGAGAGACATGGCCCGCCTTTGATAACCCAGTTAGCCGCACTGGGGGGGACAGTGACAACCTTGTGGAGAGTGGGACTCGAACCCCCAACCTTGGGATCAGCGATCCAGCGCCCTATTCCACTAGACCACCACTGCCCCAGACCATATATCTCAGTTATATAGCGTGTTACTCTTGTGTTAAGACGTCGTCTCTGTGATCTTTGTGTTTATACTGTTTTGTGGACTTTTGTAACCCGAAGCAAATATGGTTGGTCAGAAGTGTAAGCCTACTAGCATGGGTGCAAGTCTCATACACAGAGATGAATTAACTATCTGCTCAGATTGGTGCAATCTACCATGCATACTCAGTTAAGCAAAGAGAGTTGTAAAATGAATGAAAACCCAAGAAAGAGAACTCCCTGCTCTGCTGATTCACATCAGTGATCCACATCAGTGTAGGCTGAGTACTAAACTGAGTTCAACGGCGCCCTTGTGCACTTGAAAGACCGGAAGTCCGTATAACCCGCGCTTTGTTTCAAGCAAGTAAACTACTTTCAGCAAGTGCACTACTTTCGGTATTGAGTGTCTCACATATTGTAAGCGTTGATTGGCTGTTTTAAGCTTCATGTAAAGTGAGTCGGCTCAGCTTCATGTCATGTGACCATCCATCGACCATCGGAACCATTTACAAGCAGAAAGATTGCATCATAGAGAATGTTAAAGGTTATATTTGATACTGTATTTGATATTTGATGAGTGAATTTGATTAAAATTTATTAATGTGAAATTATTTTACTTGAATTTAATTTATTTGAAATTAATGTTGATATTATTTGATATATTTGATATTATTTTACAATGTTATATTTATAAGAATTGATTTAGGGGTGTTTTATGAGATACGGTAATGGTATTTATGGATGTATAGTACAGTATGAGAGTCATACGTCACACGTCATACGTCACTGTAACAACTTATGTTCACTATCAACTTACGTTCGGCCGTCCCGAACCAATTAAAAACGTAATTCGGGGAGCGTCTGTATACATGTACATATACGTCAGGCAGAGGGGTCAATCCTACTTCGCGGAATTTGGTGGTCACGGGGGGATCTTGGTCCCATTAACCGCGGAAAGTGAGGGATTCCTGTGCTTAATTTTTCCACATATAACTTCTACATTTTGGCTTGTTTTTGTGAATAAATAATGACAAAGTGAAATATGCCATGCATTCTTGGACATCTGAAGAGGTCTTAACCAAATTGGTAAGGGCCAGAAGATTTTTTTTTCGATCATGTACTTATATGTAAAATAAACCTGTAGAATTGGAAAACTTTATGTTGGTAATTGCCAAACACAACAGAAACCACTGAACATAAACAGATGTGGCTGAAGAGCTTCTTTGTGGAAACATCATATCTTTGTTCAAATTTTAAATATCCTCACCCTGAGGTGTTGACGGTAAAAGCCTTCTTATGGGTGATTTCTTAGGTTCCTGGCAAATGGGCTGCTCATCATCGTCATCGAAACACTCAACATCTTGGTTTTCATGAGGATGGTTTGATTCCAAACTGCTTACTGTGTCCTGATACTCCCTGTATGACCTCCTGAATCCAGGAAAGTAAGGAGCACACAGACAATCAGCAGATGTTTTACTTTAGAACAAACATTCATTGACTCTTTCATTCGCTGAACTGTTTAATCCTTCGAGTCTTGGAGAGGCTGAAGCTTATTTTGGATGACACTGTGCAAAGGCGGAGTACACCCGGAACACTCACAAATGCACTCAACCCACATTCTTACATGGTAAAATGGCTTTCATGAAAACAAGACAATCAGACAAGCAGAAATCCCAAACTATAAAAAGGCACCACTACACAGTAGAGTCGGAGTAATGGCCACGTTTGATCAAGAAGTTTCAACGGATTTCTGACTTCTGGGATGAAAGTGAAATGAAACGTTGAAGAAAATCCTGTGAAATACTCGGTGCTCATCAAAAAGCTCATTCGTCACAGGAAGGAAAACAAGCCGAAAGCTACCAAAGCCCTCACAGACACAGATGATACTCAGAAGCATACAGTTTGCAGATAACAGCTTAAGATAATTAATAAAGGCCACCATTTCAAAACGCCATATAATAAACTACTGTACTGATTAACCTTGCCTGGTCAGTTTGTAAAGAGAACTCCCTGGTCTACTTGCACCAATGGCTTCGGGCTGAGATTCCTTGGTACAGACCCCCGTACTTGGTTAATAAATAGTTTCCATATCTTGATATAAAAGCATGTCCAAATTGACCAGCCCCTCATGGTACGCAAATGTCCATAAATTAGACTTGAGTTAAATGGAAGTGACTTCACTCAGACTAACACATCATGGCGATACCTGTCCACAGCCAGCATGAGGTCATCCTCCTGAAACTCCTCCCCACTGTAATACTCCACTGAAGCCCTCTCATCGTCGCTTACATCACCATGAAGAGAGGCTTGCCGGCGGATGGTAGGGTAAAAACCGGCTGTTGAGTCAGACCTGGAAGATTATGATAAATAAAAACATTATGATGAACAAAAACAGTGAATTATAAAAAAATATAAAAATTATTACTTTTTAATTCATTTACGTATTATATATATATATGATTGCACTTACATACTACTACTACTACTACTTCTACTACTAGGAGCAGTAATAGTACTACCACTACTCCTCCTCATCATCATCATAACTGATGCATATCAAAATTTAAGACATTTTATATGATGCATATTAATTGTTTACAAAAAGTATTACAACAGTACATGAATACCTAATATAGGTCTCATAGTACCGTGGTCTGTCCCATCAGGCAGGAAGAGAAATGATCAAAGGATGGTTGAGCATGGAAGATAAAATAGAAAGGAATTAGCAAATGAGAAAGGATTTCTAAATCAAGAATTTCTTTTAATAATTTTGCAATAAAATTGAACAGTTACGAGAGATAGCAGCAACACACATTTATTTATTGGGATAAAATTCACGAATGGTTGGGTCAAAGTGCCCTACAGAATAATTGGCACCCCTTACAAAAATGGCGAGCAATTATTTTCCATTTGTTTTCACAACAATGTTTCCCTGTGATATAAATATGAGTCTGCACAGAAAAGCACACCTTCGCTAAACAACATACAAAGCACTTTGTGTATTTTTTTTTTTTGAGTCAAATTTTTTGAGTCAACCGATTAATCCTTTTAGGGTACCAGCAAGGCTGGCACATATCTCAGCTGACCCTGGGTGAAGGTGGGGTACACCCTGAACAACACACACTATTCCTAATCATACTTAGGGGCAATTAGAAACAGGCAATCCTAATGTGCATGTCTTTAGGCGGTAGAAGGTAACAACACAACAACAACAACAACAACAATTCTTTATTGTCAAAGTACTTTTTACATACATTGAAATTTGGTTTGTGCTCTGGGCACCTGTCGCCACTGTGCAGCGCCAGTTATTGCGTTGTTCTATCCTTTTGATGCTGAGCGCCAAGCAGGAAGCAACAACTACCAAATTTTAACGTCTTATGGTATGACGCGGCCAGATTCGAACTCCGACCTTCCGGAGGATAAAGCGGACGCTCTACCAACTGAGCTAAATCCCCGGTGAGTGTAATGACCCAGGTAATGACCATTGTTGAACCTGGGACTCAAACCCAGGACCTTCATGCTGTGAAATGGTGTAGCAGTTGTTAGCATGTTCACCTTATAGCAAGAAGGTCTCAGGTTTAAGTCAGTTCCTGTGTGGAGTTTATTTGTTTCCCCCTTGCATGGGTTTCTTCTGAGAACTCAGGTTTCCCCCTACATTCTAAAGAAACTCACATTAGGCTAAATTGCCTCTGCACGTGAGTGCATTTTTGTGTGTGTGTGTGTGTGTGTGTGTGTGTGTGTGTGTGTGTGTGTGTGTGTGTGTGTGTGTGTTGGTACTGAAATGGACTGGTGAGTTGCTCAAGGTGTACTTTGCTTTCACACAGACTTGGTAGGATTGTACAGTTTAGCAAATGAATAAAAACATAAACAATCACACTGATACATGTTATATTTTGGGTCCCACAAAACACAACCCACAAAAAAAAACAATCTCACCTCGTAAAATGAGACTTTCTCTGTGATTCTGCATCACTCCTGAGGTTGAGGTAGGAACCCAGGGAAGACACCCGGCTTCTGGGGGGCCAATCTGTGTGAAGGTGGCACTGTCCTCCGTTGTTCAGGACAGGAATGCATGGCACATTGGCATTGTTGAGGTTGGAGTTCGAGGACTTAGGGGACTTGAAATACAAGTTGGGGTTTGAGTACGGGCGATTTTGGGAATGAAGGGGTTGAGAAGGAGGCTCAACTTGCACATAGAAGGGAAGGGGAGGGACGTGGAGGGGTCGCTGGGTAACGTTAGTGGATGTAGACGAGCCTCTGTGATCCCCATTGACATGATTGACGTGGTTTCCAAATAGACCACCATTTCTCTGGGAGAAGACATGGAAGGGAATGCACTGATATGCATGATAATTACATGATGATATACATGATAAAATATGTTATATGATCATATACATGATAAAAAAAAAGCTTAAAATATTTACAGGTTAAATGTTATTCATTGAAAGAAAGATCTGCCATATGGAGTTTAAGGAATTTAATTATATGTTATATCAATTTAATGTTTTTATGCAGGGAGATACTCGGATATAATGGGACGATAGCTGTTTATACTGGGATTTATACCAAAGTAGTGATTACCACTTATTAGGGAATATGTGCTACTTTGAAGGGGCGATTTTGGAGGCGCTTTCACTTTTTGACCCATAGTTTTTATTACAGTTCTGAATAACCGTGTAAGAAGATGCCAAAGTTTCAAATAACAAGGTTAGCTCATGGTGAAGTTTTCCTGCATCATGGCGTGCTGGGTCTTCTGATTCACTGGCCTTCCCACCCCACCAAGTATCCCCACCCCACAGCAGTATCAATGTTTTAATGTTATGGCTGATTGATATATATATTTAGTATCCAGCAGGTTGGGTTTAAATCTTTCGCTCAACAGTTCAGGTACTGCATGAATAAACTGACTTAATTTCTTTACCATAAACAGAACCACAAATCCTGAAAGATTATTTATGAATCAGATAAAAAAAAAACTGGTACATGTTTACCCGGTATATATCTTCTTCTTCATCTGGATTAAAGTCTACCAGGTCTTCGTCTTGTAAGTCACATGATATGGCTCTGCGAATCTCAGGGCCTATATCATGCAGTGTCCGCAGACCAGCCTATCATGAGAGAAATATATATATAATGTATATGAAAACACACACTAACACACATACACATACAAACTGGCAATGACACATCTTTATGGGCTATTTTCATGAAAGTGTGTTAAGTCTTTTTATAGATATCAGTCTTTATTATTATTTTTGAGTGTGTGTGTGTGTGTCTGTATATATATATATATATATATATACAGGGTGACCTGATAAACCCTCCAAAATTTAAAAAAATAATTTAAAAATGTTAAAGATAATCAGGTTATGATTTTCACACATGAAACTTTATTCAATATAGTTTTAATTCATCATGTTTTAAAGAGGATCCTCCTCCAAACAGTGGACATCACTTACTTATACGTACTCGGAGGTGATTTCTGAAGGCTGTAATGTCTTAATGGGTCATGTCGGGTAACACGGCGTGTGACTTAGAAAAGTGCTACAGAAAAAAAATCATAAGGGGTGAGGTAAGGGGAACGGGCCGGCCACTCAACATCACCACACAATGAGATCACCCAATTTGGAAACATTTCCCTCAGTATTTCCAATCATGTTTGAGCTGTGTGTGCCATAGCTTCATCTTTATGATATCACACATTTGAGTTCTTCAAGGTTAAGGTGAACAAGTTTGGCCACCTCTCCTGCATCACTATGTTTCATGTGTGAATAATAATTTGATTAAACTTAACATTTTATTTTATTTACCCCCTTTGGGACATGGTTGTAGCTTTGCCAGAGGTAGGAGTTAAAGACCCCTCTGACAGGAGACTCTGACACATGTTCCCAGGAGACCCTAAGCACTCACTTGGGCCTGCCAGGTCTTGAGGGCAGCCTTCCCTGCCATCAGAACCAGCTCATCACCAGGTAGTGACCAGTTGGCAGCTCAGCTCCTCTCTTCACCCGAGTGTCCAGAACATGTGGCCGCAAATCTGCTGATTCAACTACAAAGTCGATCATCGAACTGCGGTCTAGTGTGTCCTGGTGCCAAATGCACTTATGTTCGAACATGGTGTTCGTGATGGACAAACCATGAGGAGCACAGAAGTCCAACAATAAAACACAAGTCGAGTTCAGATTGGGGAGGCCATACCTACCAATCACTCCCTTACAGGTCACACTATTGTTGCTCACATGGGTGTTGAAGTGTCCCAGGACAATGAGGGAGTCCCCAGGGGGAGTGGTCTCCAACACACCTTTAAAAACTACAAGAAGGGTGGTACTCTGAACTGTCATTTGATGCATACGCACAAACAACAATCAGGTCCCGTGACCCTACCCGAAGGCAGAGGGAGCTACTCTTTCATCAACTAGGTAGAAACCCAAAGTGTGGGAATCAAGATGGGGGCCAACAAGGATGTCCACACTGGCTCGCTGCCCATCCCCATGAGCAACTCTAGAATGGAATAAAGTCCAGCGCCTCACGGGATGGTTGGTTCCAGAGTCCAAGCCATGCATTGAGGTGAGTCTGACTATATCTAGTCGGTATCTCTCCACCTCACGCACCAGCTCTGGCTCCTTCCCAACCAGAGTGGTGACATTCCATGTCCCAAGAGTTATAGACACTAGCCAATATTCGTCTGACAGAACTCATGCCATGGGTGACATAGAATCCGAACGGGTCATGTTTCGTGCCTCCATTGTTGAAGTGGCAGCCCATACCTTTAGCCAGGAAGTAATCGGAACCTGTCGTGGCGGTAACCCCCAAACCTGGGTTGTGGAGACCTTTGGTGAAGGGGGCTGTCCAGCTGAAAAAGGAGGCCTATCAGGTCTTATTGGCCTGTGGGACTCCTGAGGCAGCAGACAGATACTGGCAGGCCAAACGTTATGCAGCCCGAGAAGTTGCCGAGGCGAAATCTTGGGCATGGGAGGAGTTCAGTGAATGCCTGGAAAACAATTATTGGTCGGCCTCAAAAAGGTTCTGGACCACCATCGATGCCTCAGGAGGGGAAAACAGTTCTCCACAAATACTGTTTCCAGTGGAAGTGGGGAGCTGGTCACCTCAACTGGAGATGTTGTTGGGAGGGATAAGGAATACCCCTGACCTCCTGAATCCCACCAACACACCCTCTGTGGAGGAGGAAGAGTTTGGGTGAGGGTCCACCCATCACTGGAGCTGAGGTTGCTGAGGTAGTCACGTCTCTGCAACATTGCGTGGTCATCAGGGGCCGTACCTCTGTATTGGCAAACCAGGGTGATAGTCCCTCTTTTTGGGGGACCTCAGGGTGTGTTCCAATTATCATGGAGTCAGACTCCTCAGCCTATCTGGAAAAGTCTATGCAGGGTTACTGGAGAGGAGGATCCGACCAATAGTGTGTGTGTGTGTGTGTGTGTGTGTGTGTGTGTGTGTGTGTGTGTGTGTGTGTGTGTGTGTGTGTGTGTGTGTGTGAGAGAGAGAGAGAGAGAGAGAGAGAGAGAGACAGGTGTGTGTGTGTGTGTGTGTGTGTGTGTGTGTCTGTTAATAACAAATGTTAAATAATGGTTTAATTAATAATTATGTTAATAAAATGGTTTAATATGTTAATAAAATGTTTAAATGGTTTAATAAATACTTTTCTTTTATTTTTAACACATATTTCATACAAAATTGGTGTACTTTTATAATTTTTAAAGGGTTTATGGGGTTGTCTTTGGAGCCTCAGAAAGAATCAGGCGTTTAACATGTATAATACAACCCTAATGACCCTACTCCAGCGTTACGAAAAAGGCGCTGGAACGAATTCATTTCGTAAGTCAGGGGCTGACTGAAAATGCGCGTGTGTGTGTGTGTGTGTGTGTGTGTGTGTGTGTGTGTGTGTGTGTGTGTGTGTGTGTGTGTGTGTGTGTGTGTGTGTGTGTGTGTGTGTGTGTTTGTGTGTGTGTGTGAGTGATAGAGAGAGAAAGAGAGAGAGAGAAAGAGAGAGAGAGAGAAGGAAGCTTAACACTTTAGTTTTTAGTTTACTTTTTTAAGTTGTTTAAGTCAGTAAATGTTTAATAAATTTGGCACATTTGAGCTCATCTGGAATTCTGATCCCTCAAGGAATCAAGTTAAAGTTGAGTTTGGACCTCCGATCTGTCAAGCAGGGAATGCACTTTGAATTTCATGTCTTGTGGGCGTGGCCCGCAGCACTACAATAAACATTTAATGTGTATCCAATACACATTTAGTGTGTGTGTGTGTGTGTGTGTGTGTGTGTGTGTGTGAGAGAGAGAGAGAGAGAGAGAGAGAGAGAGAGAGAGAGAGAGAGAGAGAGAGAGACAGGGGTGTGTGTATGTGTGTGTGTGTGTGTGTGTCTGTTAATAACAAATGTTAAATAATGGTTTAATTAATAAAATGGTTTAATATGTTAATAAAATGTTTAAATGGTTTAATAAATACTTTTCTTTTACTTTTAACACATATTTCATACAAAATTGGTGTACTTTTATCATTTTTAAAGGGTTTATGGGGTTGTCTTTGGAGCCTCGGAACGAATCAGGCGTTTAACATGTATAATACAACCCTAATGACCCTACTCCAGCGTTACGAAAAAGGCGCTGGAACGAATTCATTTCGTAAGTCTGGGGCTGACTGAAAATGCGTGTGTGTGTGTGTGTGTGTGTGTTATATGTACATATAGAAGTATAATATATAGCCAAATGTCCCCATTCAATGTAAGTTTATCTATCAAATTGTATGTGTATACTGAACTCATAACTATTTGATAGGTCAGTACGCAAATACAATATCAACCACAAAGGAAGTAAAGCGTCAAAGAGAACTAAATTAGGCTATGGGGGTGATATACTCCCTCTTCTATCAATCTACCATTAATCACAGCAGCACTTACCAGTTAAGAGGATGTCCAAAAGTTCCCACAGTTTAGGTCATTCATTATACCACATACTGAAATACCAGTGATTATGAGCTCACCTGTAGAGCAATGGCAGTGTTATGACCGGTAGGGTGCCGTCCCACAAGACCTAGTTCTTTGCGTTTCTTGAATTTCCGAAAGTAGTCCTGTATCAGGAAAGTGGCATAGAACTTCCCCACTGTTACCTCGTCATCTGAGAGAACAGACCACACAAAAGCCTTCTTGATCAGCACCATAATGA
The DNA here is from genome assembly GCA_024760905.1 of Plotosus lineatus. Taxonomy (NCBI): domain Eukaryota; kingdom Metazoa; phylum Chordata; class Actinopteri; order Siluriformes; family Plotosidae; genus Plotosus; species Plotosus lineatus. The sequence continues at coordinate 27,486,891 of CM045729.1, read as the reverse complement.
GTAAGTACAGTATACAGTTTAACAAGTGGCATGTCTGGTATGCTAACATGTCTAGGTTGTAATGTGTCTGGAGATCGCAAAGGCATATTAATCACAAAGAGATTTCTAAAATTCTTGAGGTAGTTTTTATGTCTCTTACAGCTCTGTCACCTTATAAAGTAACCCTAATATGGTCAGAAGTTATAATACAGACGCTTTCCGACTTATATTCATCCGTTTTAAGTTTTTCCAAATTTTGAGTTTAGACGTACTTACGTAGTACACTGATGTAATAACGCTGTTTACAAACAACAGACTGAATGTGCCCCTCCTTCTTCCCAGTTCAGTTATATACACATCATTTATATATATATATATATATATATATATATATATATATATATATATATATATATATATATAATATTATTATATGTTATATATAAATATAAATATATATAAACATAAATTATATATAAGAAATGAGTATATCAGAGGGACAGCCCACATAAGATGTCTTGGAGACAAAGTCAGAGAGGCTAGATTGAGATGGTTTGGACATGTACAGAGGAGGGATAGTGAGTATATTGGCAGTAGGATGCTGAGGTTGGAACTACCAGGCAGAAGGCCTCGAGGAAGACCGAAGAAGAGATTTATGGATGTGGTGAAGGAAGACATGAAGGTCGTTGGAGTCAGAAAAGAAGATGCGGAGGACAGGGTGAGGTGGAGGCGGATGATTTGCTGTGCCAACCCCTGAAGGAAGCAGCCGAAAGTAAAAGAAGAAGAAGAAGAAGAAGATATAGCGTGTTACCCTTGTGCTAAGACATCATCTTGTTTCTAAACGTTTTGTAACCCTAAGCAAATATGGTTGGTCAGAAGCTTAAGCCTACTAGCATGGGTGCAAGTCTCATACACATAGATGAATTAACTATCTGCTTGGATTGGCGCAATCTACCATGCATACTCAGTTAAGCAAAGAGATGAGTTGTAAAATGAATGAAAAACCGAATCCAGAAAAGAAAGTGAACTCTCTGCTCTGCTGGTGATTCACATCAGTGCAGGCTGAATACTGAATGAGTATTCACTGGCGCCCTTGCTCACTTGAAAGACCGGAAGTCCGTATAACCCGCGCTTTGTCTCAAGCACAAAGCAAGTAAACTACTTTCAGTGTTGAGCGCCTCACATATTGAAAGCATTCATTGGCTGTTTTAAGCTTCATGTAAAATGACTTGGTTCAGCTTCATGCAATGTGATTCGGCTCAGCTTCATGTAAAGTGACCATCCGTCGACCAACGGAACCATTTACAAGCAGAAAGATCGCATCACAGAGCATGTTAAAGGTTATATTTGATATTGTATTTGATATTTGATGAGTGAATTTGATTAAAATTTATCTATTTGAAATTATTTTGCTTGAATTTAATTTATTTGGAATTAATGTTGATATTAATTTATATATTTGATATTATTTTACAATGTTATGTTTCTAATAATTGATTTAGTGGTGTCTTATGAGATACGGTAATGGTATTTATGGATGTATAGTGCAGTATGAGCATCATACGTCACTGTAACAACTTACGTTCACTTTCAACTTACGTTGGGCCGTCCGGAACCAATTAAAAGCATAAGTCGGAGAGCGTCTGTAATGTGAAATCATTACGTATGCATGCAGATTTCTTAAAGTTGTTCAAGTAGATATTATTTTTATTGATAAAGTCCTTAGACAGGGGTACAGATGCACCTACTGCAGGAGCATCTAACAAGTCCAATATATAAAAAGTGACCTTGAAACATTATCAAGGTGATCAATATGACACCATGGTCATCCCTGACCCTTACATGAAACCTGATGATTTGGTTCTCCCACTCATGAAGCATGTCGATGGTAGCATCATGTAGTGGTGATGTTCTGCTGGAATTGGAATTAGTCAATCCATCCATTTGCCAAACCAAATCCCAACGGTTGCCGGCAGGCTTGAACTTATATTAGCTGACAATGGTCAAAGGCAGGTGCTCCCTGAATAGCTCCCCAGTACAACACATGCAACCATTCACTCTCACACTTAGGGGCAATTTGGAACAACCAATTAGCCTAATGTGCATATGTTTGGACTGTGGAAGGAAACCGAAGTACCCTGAGGAATCCCATGTAAGCAGGTGGAAAACATGCAAACTCCACACAAAAACAAACTCACCAAGTCTAGGACTCAACCCCACAGTACTTTTTTTTTTGTGAATAGGATGTTAACCACTACACCACCATGCCGCCAAAATGGAACTAGTGTACAAAAATATCATGAAATATTCAAAGAAAAAAAATTTAAAGAAACTCAAAAGTGGGAACTTAGTTCGCCTGCCTCCAGCAGGACAATGATCCGAAACATACCTCTAAAGCTAACCTGACTTGAGTTATAGAAACTCTATCAGGCCGAATGGATGAATATTTTGACAAAATATTGTGAAAACCTGAAACTACATTCAGTTCTTATTTCAAGTTCATGCGATTAAAATGCACCACCACCATGTTTAACCTACAGAACATGTGATATAGTACATGAAGTCTCAAATTTGTCTCTTGATAGTTACACTGAAATAACAGCATGTAGGAAAAAAGAGAGAACCGAACTATCTCAAGCATAAAGCCAGGTAAAGTAGGTCAAGTGAGACTTTGAGACATGAGACTTTACTTCAGCAGACCGTAAACATCCTAGTTTCTTAGAACAGATAAGCATCTGACTCATGCTAGTGATGTGTGGGAGGCTTAATAAAACACTAACAAAAAAGAGGGGAAAGCATACAGAGGTGAAACACATTCAACCACTTCACACAGCAGCATCTCCAGAGATGCTTTAACACCCTACAGTGTGAAGTCCAACTGGACTCAAATTAACTCAGGCAGTCATTTGCTGGAGGCTATCTCAGCCAACACTGGTAAATGCAAGGTACACCCTGAACAGCTGGCCAATCTGTTGCCAGGTCAATATACACACAACCATTCACACTCACATTCACACATAGGGGCAATTTGGAACAGCCAATTAGCTAAATGTGCATGGCTTTGTGTTGTTGAAGGAAACTGGAGTACCAGGAGGAAACCCACACAATCATGGCAAAAACATGGAAATTTCACGCAGAAACGCTTGAGCTATGCTCGGGACTCGAACCTAGGCCCTTCATGCTCTGAGTTGGATTTGTTAACCACTACATCACTGTTTATTTATATGGTACAATTTAATTATTTTTTTAAAATTCCCATTCATTCATCCATTCATTCTCTAAGCCACTTAATTTTAATTAGGGTTGCGAGGAGGTTGGCGCTTCCCTCAGCTGACTCAGGGCGCAGGCATAGTATACCCTGAACAGCTTGTCAGGTCACTGCAGAGTCAACACACATAACCAATGTTCACTCAAATTTTTCATGTGTCTGGGCATACACACAAGCTCCTTGAGCACACTGAGGACACTGCACAGCACATATGGGCGGGGCACATATGCAAGCACTGTCAATGCTATGATTGGCTGCGTGGTGTAAGTGAACCGTATTATATCATTGACTGGACACCTATCACTCACTGAGTTACATTGCAAAATGGTACAGAAAACAATATTATTGGTCTAATTAATTAGATTGAATTAGGTCTAATATTAGATATTAATTAATATGTTTCTTTTGAATTTTATTTTGTGCGCTGCATAGATTTTCTTCTGCACTGAAAATGTGCAGTGAGCAATTGTGCAAGCGTGCAGCTTAGAGGGAACATTGCATACAACCATCCACACTCACTCTCACACCTAGGGTCGATCTGTGCATGTTTTTGGAATGTGGAAGGAAACCAGAGCACGAAGAGTAAATGCAAACTCTACACAGAAACACTCTCCGAGCTCAGGCATCAAAACCTTATTTCTGTGAGTTGAAAGTGCTGAGCACCGTGCCACCTGTTTAAAGTTCATCATTATTCAATTAACACAATGAACTCTTTTTTGTTTTTTCTCAGTCCCCAACAGCACTGATGTTAATGTGGTAAAACAGTTCAGTTCATTTTCTGTAACTGCTTAATCCTAATTAGGGTTGCGGGGAGGCTGGCGCCCATCCCAGCCAACTCCGGGCGAGGGCGGAGTACACCCTGGACAGCTCGCCAGGCCATCGCAGGGCGGAAACACACTGACGGCTATGCAGCTACTCTTAACGAAAGTCAGCGATGGTTCTTTTACATGAACCTCTCACCATAGACCAGTGCTTCTCAAATAGTGGGGCGCGCCCCGATGGGATGCTGAGGGGGGCGCGTGTGACCCAGGAGAACATGCTTTTTTTCCGCCGTACTACAAGAAAGTGTAATTGCACATCCACTCCAGTAGTTGGCAGTGGCGCCCTCATTGCCCATTGTGCGCAGCAAGTACAGGTCCCAGCTAAACATTGAGCAGGAGCTGAGAGTTGCAGTGTCATGCTTCAAACCTCGCTTTGAGAAGCTGTGCGCTGCAAAACGTGCTCATTGTAGCCATTAATCTTGGCTTCCTCATTTTGAGAAAAAAAAATCAGCACAAATTGTTCTATTTGTTCTTGTTTTGTAGGTTAAAGTGTTTATATATTGTGCTCCTGAGTTAATGTTTCTGAAGTCAATTTGAATTAATTATTTATTGATTTTATTTTCAGCAGCAAATGGTGTGGTAAGTTTGTCAAAAATGTAACAAGGATATTATTATTTTTAAATTTAAGGCAAATTGATGCACTTTCTTTTACAGACTAATAAAAATGTTAAAAAAGTTATTCTTGTAAGTTGAACTATATCTCTTTCTTTTTGTTTTATTTATGTTAACAAGGATACGACATAATGAAGAGATATACCTGTAACTATATTATAGAAAAAAGTTATAATTTATAGTTGCGGCGGAAAGTGGGTGGTGGGGGGGCGCGAATTGTTTTCTTCTTGCTAGGGGGGGCGTAACAGAAAATAATTGAGAAGCACTGCCATAGACAGTGAGAGACATGGCCGGCCTTTGATAACCCAGTTAGCTGCACTGGGAGGACAGTGACAACCTTGTGGAGAGTGGGACGTGAACTCCCAACATTGGGATCAGCGATCCAGCGCCTTATACCACTAGCCCACCACTGCCCCTGTCATAAAACAGAAAAATGTAAATGCGAAGTGTTTTTGAATGTGTACTGTATTTGTGATCAGATCTAACCTCCTGCAGGCGGTACCACTTGATCCAGGAGTTTTGAACTAGTTCTCTTCCAGATTTTCTTGATGACAGCCCTCAGTTCTTCATTGGCTTGTTCCAAATTTCCTGATACACACATTTTTTGTCAACCAACATACACACGTTAAAAAAAAAAAAAAAAAGACAAAACATGCTTGAATTAGTATTACACAATATGCCATGTTACAAATATTCAGCAATTTTTTTTTTGTAATTTTCCCACAGTATACCATAATAGATTTAGAATAGTAATCAGAGAAGGCAATTCCTTAATGAAGAGCACATGCTCAGTCCTGACTGGATTCTGTTGCTCATTGTACGACTATCAGTAAGAAACTGAACCACACTAAAGGAAAATGATTTAGTGTGAATTTGCTCGTGTTGAAGACCAATTTGTTTTTCTGATTACTGCAGCTTCCTTTCAGCGGTTTCAGCATTCATACACTCAGTGAAGTTTAAAACAGTGGACAGTTTCAGATGAAAGCCCTTACTGACAATAAGTATAAATAAAGTAACTAGTGGATTCTAGCGGGGGAAGCAGTGGTGGCCTGGTGGTAAAGGGTGCTGGATCGCTGATCCTAAGGTTGGGGGTTCGAGTCCCACTCACCACAAGGGTTGTCACTGTCCCTCCCCCAGTGCAGCTAACTGGGTTATCAAAGGCGGGCCGTGTCTCTCACTGTCTATGGTGAGAGGTTCATGTAAAAGAACCATTGCTGACTTTCATAAAGAGTAGCTGCAAAGCTGTCAGCGTCTTTCTGTCTGTCTGTCTTCCTTTCGGCTTTTCCCTTTTACTCGGGAGTTACCACAGCGAATCATCTGATTCGCACGTTTGATTTGGCAGAAGTTTTTACGTCGGATGCCCTTCCTGTCACAACCCTTTTTAGCAAGGGACAGAAACACGCTGATGGCTTTGCAGCTACTCTTTACGAAAGTCAGCAATGGTTCTTTTACATGCCTCTCACCATAGACAGTGAGAGACATGGCCCGCCTTTGATAACCCAGTTAGCTGCACTGGGAGGACAGTGACAACCTTGTGGAGAGTGGGACTCGACCCAACCTTTGGATCAGCGCTCCAGCGCCCTATACCATTAGACCACCACTGCCCCATCTGTCTGTCTGTCTGTCTGTCTGTCTGTTTGAGGGTTCGAGTCCCACTCTCCACAAGGTTGTCACTGTCCCTCCCCCAGTGCAGCTAACTGGGTTATCAAAGGCGGGCCATGTCTCTCACTGTCTATGGTGAGAGGTTCATGTAAAAGAACCATTGCTGACTTTCGTAAAGAGGAGCTGCAAAGCCATCAGCGTGTTTCTGCCCCTTGCTAAATGGTTGTGTCAGGAAGGGCAGCCGACGTAAAAACCTATACCAAATCAAACATGTGAATCAGATGATTCGCTGTGGCGACCCCTGATAACGTGAAAAGCCAAAAGAAGAAGAAAGTCACTTGTGGACTCATTTGATTCAGAAATCCTTCCCTGAGTTACATGTTCTCTAGTTCCTTGGGGCTGGAACTTTGGCACGGATATCACTGGTGGTAGAAGTCCTCCCTCTAGTGTTAAAACATGTATATCTCTTTATTCATTGGCCATTTAGTAGAAGCCCTCATCCAGAGCGACTCTCATCAATACTGTACAACTAAGCAGATAAGGATTAAGAGCCTTGCTCACGGGCTTAGCAGTGTCAGCTCGGTGGTACTGGGGCTTAAACCCATTCAACTTCTGATCAGTATCCCAGAACCTTAACCACTGAGCCACCACTGACATTTTATTCATTCATTCATTCATTCAAATTCCATGATGTTTAATCCTAGTTAAAAAATGGTAATATTATTTAATTATAAAATTAAATGATAAATTTTTATATATATATACAGTGATACCTCAGCTCAGGAACATAATTGGTTCCCAGAAAGTGTGTGTAAGGCGAAAAGTTCGTCTTCCGAACATTTATTTCCCATAAGAAACCATTAAAATGAGAATAATCCGTTCCCAGGTCCCCATAAAACATAATTTTCTACTAAATAAGCCTTAAAACTACACAAAAATATACCTTATTTTATGTATAATAAATGTGCTATTGTATTGTAATTAAAGAAATAAACTGTACTGTATAATAAAGTGGATAATAGCATAATAGCAAAAGTACACTCAATATGGTCCAAAATGTCTAGCAAACACAAACCTCTTCCGCATTCAAAGAAAGGGGTGTGACGAACTGTGACGCCGTGAGCGTGCGTCAGCTTCTCGTGGCCACCACCGTGGCGCTGTTCGACCGCGTGGTTTGATTTGTCCGCCGAAAACTAGTTCGTCAGCAGAGACTATATGCTCGCAAATTTAATGTTCTTGAGGCGAAAAGTTCGTGAGCTTAAGCGTTCGTCAGCGGAGGTTTTACTGTATATATATATATATATATATATTAGTTTACTTCTTTGAAGCATTACAGTATCTTAAATCATTGGCATCATTTCCACTCGCCACGACGGTTTAGTTTCAAAGTTAAAGATGTTTTAATCGTGGCTCCAACCAGGAAGTAATGTTGAGCAGCACAGCAGAGACTAATGGGGATGACAGTCTGTCTGTCTGTCTTCCTTTCGGCTTCTTCCCTTTTACTCGGGAGGGGACGACAGTGAACCTAGCAAAAAGTGCTAGCAGTGTCTTTAGCAATACCAGCGACAAACGACGCAAAACAGTAACGAAATACGATTGCAGTTACATCAAGTTTAGAGTCATGTGCAAAAGTGATTTTTGTACGTACTACAGGAAACACAAGAAAAATAAGGTTATGGTTTATTTTTCCATTTTCAAACAAGAAATAATGGAATGTTCTGCTCCATGTGTCATTTCAATACAAGTGTTATCCACTCAGAATAATTATCATTAATTCTGAGATAGTGGACCAATCTGATCACACAATTGCTGCATTGTATAGACTACGATTCAAAAGTTTGTGGTCACCCAGAAAATTTCACAAAGCACTTGTGTGTGTGTGTGTGTGTGTGTGTGTGTGTGTGTGTGTGTGTGTGTGTGTGTGTGTTTAAATAGACCTACACTCTGTTTTAATTTGAGATATTACGAGATAATTATAAGAGATATTTTCTCCTGTGAAAAGTCAAGAATACCCATGATGTAGCCAAGCC
>CM045729.1:27433579-27473579 GCA_024760905.1 Plotosus lineatus | reverse complement strand
TATAAATAATGTTCACTTTAAGATCTAAACGACCACTTTTTTCAGTGTAAGCATGAAGATTTCCAGTGTATACATGTTTTGTCAGTATAGCCCACTCTGAAAGGGCAGGCTAATTAGCATGTTAACAAATTTTGAATTCTACATGTATATTTACTAGGGTGCTCTAAAAAATTTTTCTGAATATATTCTCGCTTTCTGGTAATTTTATTAATTTCTCTAAATAATAAAAAGAGAAATACCAATTTTTAGCTTGGTACAATGCATTTAAACCTTGCCAGTATCATAATATTGTTTTAACTGGCATATAGCTTTGAAATATAGAATCTGGGCTTGCATAAGGCAGTGCTTCTCAATTATTTTCTGTGGCGCCCCCCCTAGGAAGAAAAAAAACATTTCTTACCCCCACCGCCCCGAGAGTGATTATAAATAGTATTATTTGTCCATACAATTGTTATTAGTACACCTCTGCATAACATTGCATCGTTATCAACATTAAAAACAAAAAAGAAATATAGTTCAACTTACAATAAAGAAAAACTTCATTAACATTGTTTTTTAATCTGTAATAGAAAAGATTTAAAGTGCACCAATGTGCCTGAAAAAAACAAACAAAAAAAAAACTCATTCTTATTTAAACCCATTCAACCTATTTATGTCTTAATATCTCTGTCTCTCTCCACCTTTATCTTGTATTCTTTCCTGAGGGGTTTTCATGCATTTCATATCATGACAATGAGAGTGCCACTGCCAACTAGTGGAGTGGAGGTGCAATTACACTTAATTCTTGTACATGATTCCAGAAAAGCAAGTTTCCCAGCATCATACGCACTCCCCCAGCATCATAGGGGGCGCGTCCCACTATTTGGGAAGCACTGGCATAAGGAGAAATAATATTTGTTATTGTTATATATTAAACCCTTATAGCAAAGGACCTGAATTTACACAGTGCTACATATAACTAAGCACTTCCCACATTTACATATGCTTTCTAAGTAGCTTAAAGCACAATAAATGTCCCCTGTGTGACAAAATCAAAGTTTCATTTTGCTGGTGTTGTTCAAAGACACGGAGCAAAATTTGTTTTTGGTCTTCATCCTTTTTAATGCTGTTTGCAAAGTCTTTATTTCTCTTTCTGATCAGTCATTCACATCTTTGGCATGTTTAACAAAGTGTGCTGCCTGAAAATACTCAGCATTGTTCTCCCAGACAGAAGGGTCTTCTGACAACCACCAGGCCAAGAACATCAAATAAGAGGCAGGATTTATTTCTAGTCCGAGACACCAATTGGGAAGATGCATTTAGCATGGGAAAACCGGAATTCATTTTTGCAGTGCATTGATCAAGCTTTACATTGAGAATTTGACGAGGAAATAGATTTTTCTCTAATACAGTACCTATATGCAGCCTGAGAAAAGTGAGGCAATATCTATTTCCTGTGAAGTAAAAGAAGTGCACCTTAAGTGTGCTGACTGCAATATCAGCAATTCCTGCATCAATTAATAATATAATATTAAGATAACATAATATTATATAATACTAATAAAATATAGCTAGTGATCCTATAAAAGCACAAAAACATGCATTCAGAATACAAACTGTTTCTAAGGTAGCATAATAAAACTGTCGGTATTGGCAAACCCTAAGCTGAATAAATTCACGTGAAATTCCACTCGCTGAATTTGGGGATAGATGGAAAGAAAAAAATTCCCTGGGAGCCTGCTTTTGTAAAATCCTATATTTTGGTATTAAACATTGACATTTACATTTCACACTTAGATTTAACATTAATTTTAAATTTGATACTATAATATATTATTAACAGTGCTTTAACAGCCACCTGTCATTGTGCTGATTTATCATTTCGAAAGTTCTACATTATTGTTTCTTGTTCAAATAATCAATAATCATTTTAAATTAATGTTTGGGCTTGTCTAACATTTTTTTTTATCAGTCATGGCTAGTTACTACATTGGTACACTGTACTCTAAAGTACAAAATCAACAAAATCAGTGAAAGTTTACATTTGCTCTGAGAAAGCAAAAATATAAGAGAAAACGAGGCACTGTTTTTTGCATTAATTTGTAAATACAAGAATTTACAATTGAAATTGTAATTTACGTATTAAAAAAATAGACGATATATACCTATACACAGATATGCGTCGTGTGTGTGTGATGAGTGTGTGCGTATTAAGTATACACATACATATATACACCAATTTTTATTATCATTAATATTATTAAAGTTATTAGTAGTATATAACCTGCTCATTCAGGACATTCAGATCATCAGCTGCTTTATTTTATTGTCACATTAATGTTGCTGAGCCTCGACTGGATCAGCTGGAGCAACCATATCATGGAGATTCCATGTTGTGATCAAGGACAAATGTCCTCCATGAAGATATTAGTGTTTGAGGTTTTTTATTTTGGCAACGATTTGGCAAGTAAAAATTTCATTGCAGATGTTTCGTTGATTAAATTAAGATTTGGTAATTTAGCAATTCATAGATTTTTCATCCATTCTGGACTCAGGAAAATATCCCACTTAGTACAGGGTTAGAATATATATTTGATACACACACACACGCACATTATACATACATACATACATACATACATATATATATATATATATATATATATATATATATACATACATACATATATATATATATATATATATATATATATATATATATATATATATATATTATACACTTCCCAGTCAACAAAAAAGTTACACACATGAATATGAAGCTTACAGCACTTATTCATCATGCCATTGTTTCAACTAACGTAAGCAACATAACATTTCTTTCCATCTTGTTTATTTTTCACCAATATCTTGAATTGATGAGGGAAAAATTGAACCGTTCAATAAAGTATCCTCCAGCACATCCCAAAAACCTTCAGTAGGGTTAAGATCAGGACTCTGGGGTGCCAAGACATATGAAAATGATTCCTTGTGCTCCATTAACCACTCTTTCATTATTCAAGCCCATATTATATATATATATATATATATATATATATATATATATATATATATATATGTATATATATATATATATATATATATATATATATATATATATATATATATATATATATATACATATATATATATGTGTGTGTGTGTGTGTGTGTGTGTGTGTGTGTGTGTGTGTGTGTATATATCTACATCTATATATATATATATATATATATATATATATATATATATATATATATATATATATATATATATATATACATACAAACACACACACACGCACACACACATGTCATCAGGAAGGAAAAAGTGTATTGATGTGATAACCTGTTTCCTCAGTGTATTCAAGTCATCAGCTGACTTCATTTTAATGCCATATTAATGCTGTTCAGTGTCAAGCTGATCAAATGAAGCAACAATGCCATGAGATGACATGCTGTAATTAAGGCTAAATTAACTCAATGAAAATATTATAGTGTGTGACTTTTCTTTTGACCAGGCAATGCATAGCCAACAGTATATATGCACTCATCTCTATAATAAATTATTTCATATAACACACACTTGGTAGCCAAGAAGCTAATATTTAGCATAGATAATTTCAACATTACAGTGCAAAGCAAGAAAACAATATTCATACATCAGGTCTGCGAGTGTATGTGTAGAGCCTTGCAGATTACCTGGAGCACTGATTTTACAAGATGTCGATACAAGTTGAAATGTGAAAGCTGATCATGACATTTGTTCTTTAAACAAATTAAGGTGAGGCTATTGTCTGCTAGGTAAACAATTGCAAGACCCTTCACTGAAGAGGCGGATTCAGCCAAGCAAACATGTGCACAACTACTTACATTGATCTCTGTGATTGCAATGTCAACGACGCTACCAACAACAATTAAGGCATCAAATGTGTTCCATGCATCGGTAAAATAGTGCTGCTCACACCCACCAAACAAGAGATGTGGGACAGGAGAAGAAAGAAAGTATAAGGAGGGGTGGGGGTAGAAAAAGAGACAGAAAAGAAAGCCAAAGTTATGATGGTGCAGCCATTGAAATAGCGTTGAATAGGGAGCACTGTGTTTCTACACTTTAACTTAATGGAGTTGAGAAATGCTAATAATTCTTATTCATCATACACAAGAAATAAAACCTCCTTCACACCACAGCACAATTGAACCTTCTATCCTGATTAATAAGAAGCTGTGTAGTGTGGGCTACCCTTCAAATAAATAAGTTAATAATAAATGTGCGAATGGTATCATTATTGTTTCTAATCAGCTTGTTCATTGGGACGTGCACGATACAAAGCTTTTAAAAATTTTATTTGGAAAAAAATATATACTTATCAGTATGGTCAGGTGATCTGTAAGGAGATGTTTATTTAATATTTGAGGAAGGAATGTCTACTGTGAGCACTTTGTAACTGTAAACTGTAATTAGTAACAGTGATAGCATAGCTGGTATTGTATTCACTTCTGACAGTTCTAATTATTATTATTATTATTATTATTATTATTATTATTATTAGGGCAGTGGTGGCCTGGTTATAAGGTGGTGGATCACTGATCCCAAGGTTAGGGGTTCAAGCCCCATTCTCAAGGGGTTGGCACTGTCCCCCCAGTGCCGCTAACTGGGTTATCAAAGGCCGGCCATGTCTCTCACTGTCTATGCTGTGAGGTTCATGTAAAAGAACCACTGCTGACTTTCATCAAGAGTAACTGCATAGCTGTTGGCGTGCTTCTGCCCTGCGATGGCCTGGCAACCTGTCCAGGGTGTACTCTGCCTTCACCCAGAGTCAGCTGAGATGGGCTTCAGTTTCTGTTGACCCTAGTTAGAATTGGGCGGTTCAGAAAATGAACGAATGAATGTTTGTGTGTAGTGTATACAGTAATGGTAACCGGGACTCCATTGTGTACCTACTTGCGCATGTTATGATAAAAAAAAAAAAAAATCTGGTTTTTATTACGCTTTATTTTTTTGCTTATGTTTGCCAGCCTTACCGAGACCCGAATTAGGATTAAGAGATTCAGAAAAGTATTATTATTATTATTATTATTATTATTATTATTACAGTAACTACACACATCTATAGCTTTGTACTGCTTAACATCAGGGTAGAAACTTGGGACCAAAGGCTTAAGCAGGTTTATGAAAAAGCCATTGTAGGTCTAGAGGTCTAGTTAAAGGTCAGAAAAATGTCTAGCAAATGTTTCTAATGGCAATTTCGATGCTGCTGCTGTGATTACCCCACCAAGAGCCTTAAGCCTAGGGTTTTTTTGCTGAGTTTTTAAACTTTTATTTTTATACATTTTTAAAAATATTATTTTATCATTATTTATTTTATATACACAAGTTTTATATTTATTATTTTGCAAAAGTTAATTCCAGGCTGTCCATTTAATGTGTCCACAGAGATATATCAAAGTAAATAGACGGCATCATGTTTTATAAGATTTATACACAGATCTACATCTACACAATAGCCAAGTTGATGGAGATTCCTCACAGCAGTACAGCGACCCACTGGAAATTTCCCTGAAACATCATTCTCATCCATCCTTAGACCAAATCTTTTACTCCTGCTGTTCGTGGCGGTGATCGCTAGATGTTACAAAGAATTTAGATATTGCAATCTAAAAAATATATAATATATAAAAAATTGTGATTAGATGACTTACTCAAATAAAACTTTGTAATGAGGAGTGTATTTACTTTTATCATGTCTATACTTTAAAGCCTCTTTTTAAAGCCTAGGTACATGTAAAATAGAGAAACTACTGTTAGAAAAAAATGTAATGATTTTATATATTTATATATATATATATATATATATATATTTATATATATATATATATATATATATATATATATATATATATATATATATATATATATATACAGGGATCCCTCACTACTTCGTGCTTCAATTCATGCGGCTTCGGTGCTTCGTGACTTTTTTTTTAAAATATTCTTTGAATTAAAAAAAGGAAATTAAAGAAGAATAGGAAAAAAGTTAAAGAAAATGCTGTAAAAATAAGGCCAGTTATGCAAAAAAAAAAAACCCAAAACAAACAAAATCAAAAAACAACCCGAAACCTCCCATCAAAACTAGTTACATTTTTGTGAGGTGCCCATCTGAGTGCGTATACGTGTGTGTCTGTATGTGTGTGTATTTATATTTTATTTACATCTTATGCATTATTTTTAAATGTTTAATTGTTATTATAAGCATTTATAGCATTGAATATGTTTTTATTTATATTATATATACGTCAGTCGGGGGATGGGGGGGGTCCTACTTCACGAAATTCTATGGTTGCGGGGGGATCTCGGTCCCAATTAACCATGGAAATTGAGGGATCCATATATATATATATATATATATATATATATATATATATATATATATATATATATATATATATATATATATATATATATATATAGAGAGAGAGAGAGAGAGAGAGAGAGAGAGAGAGAGAGAGAGTGTGAGCAAGAGAGTATATATAGCAGCGTGTTACTTTAGCTCTAAAACCTGCTGCAGCCATTATTACAGATAAATGTAAGATCCTTGAAAACACAGTGCCCCCTTAATCAGAGCATGGTTACCATAGATACAGTTTAGATAAATCAGCCTCCATCATGAACCATTGAAGAACATGTTGACACTTTCTAGTATGGCCTGGATCTATGGTGTCCGCTCTGGTGGTTAAACTCAGTCTACACAGAATTTGAAGAGGTGTACATTTACAGTACAAGGTCAGTGCCCTACATTGACAAGCCCAGACTGAAAGAGGGGTAAGAAGTTTGAGTGACGTTGGGGGGGAGGGGGTGGGGTGGGGTTTTGCGAGCGGGGGGAAACTGTACTCACATCTACCTGACTCAGAATGATGTGTACTACGCTGCCAATCACGACCAGGGCATCAAACACATTCCAGGCATCGCCAAGATAACCCTAGGCAAAGAGGGTTAACGTCCAGCCAGAAAGGGGGGAGGGAGGAGGGGGAGGAGGAGGAGGAGGAGGAGGAGGAGAATAAATATGGTGGGATTAACTTTACAGATTTTGGGACCAAAGTTAAAAACTAAGGGAACCTTTGGAATCTGGGGGAGAGATGAAACCCCGCTCATCGTTCCAGTACACAGCTCCTATTACAGGGAAGAATTCTAGCGTGTAATTGTAACGTGTCTCTGAAACAGAGGTTCTGAGATCATACCCTGGGTTTGAAGGCGATGAGTTTAAGAATCATTTCCACTGTGAAGACTCCTGTGAACATCATGTTCAGAATGTCCATAGCATAATTAAAGCGATGAGACTGGCCATAATGCTGCACGGACAGTAACAAATAACAATATATTCAATATATTTACATTATAATGTTCATTCCTACACTACAAGAAAATTTCAGTCAAGGTTTATGCATAAAATAAATATTTATTTCTTACCTGTACAGCCAGACAAAGAGTGTTGAGGATGATAAGAATGAACATGACATATTCAAACCCAGTGGAATTTACCACATACCAGAACTTATACTGGTAATGGTTTTTTGGAATATATCTCCGCAGTGGACGAGCTTTCAGAGCGTACTCTACACATTGGCGCTGTTGAGGCAAGACGGAGGTAAAAAGACACAAAATAAGTACAGTAGTCAACAACTTGTATTTCAGTTCAGGTGGAGAGAGTGAAGGGACACAAAGCCAGGAAAGAAACAGAAAGAAAAAAGGAAAGAAGGTCAGAATATAGAAGGAAATGAACATGTGATAAATGTAAGGGTAGTATGAGTTTTTCTATGTGACTGATACATTCTGTTGTTGTAAAGAAAAAATAAATTAAAAAAAAAAAAAATTAAAAAAAAAAAGTAAAGTCCACTGGGCTTTTTACATCCAAGCCATAGTGGCTCATCATGCCAGTGCTTATCCCCGGTTTCCATAGCGTGAAGCGGCTAGGAGTCCAACTCCGCCTGGATGGGACGCTAGTCCATTCCAGGTTACCTTCCCAGTATATTTGTACTGGTACCCATTTATACTGCTGGGTAAACAGAGTACTTGCCCAGGGATCTTAGCCCAGTGGTGGGGTCTAACTGGGATTTAAACACACAACCTCCTGATCATGAGTGCAGCACCCTAACCACGATGCCATTGGCTCCATCATTATTTTTATTTTTTTTGTAGTTGTTGATTTATTGTTTATTGGGTGGCGTAATGGTTACATGTCCACCTTACAGGATGAAGGTCCTGGATTCGAGTCCAGTGCTTTGCATGTTCTTCACGCACAGAGTAAAAATTCATTATTAATTCATAATTAATATTTTTGAATCTTAATCCCATTTAGGGTAGCAGGGGGAGGCTAACACCCATTTCGGCCGACTCTGGGAAAGGGTACAGAACACTCTAGACAGCTCGCCAGGTCAGAAACATACTGACGATAACGCAGTGGCCTACTTTTTATGAATGACAGTCATGGGTCTTTTACATGCGTCTCACCACAGACAGTTAAGGACAAGGCGAGCCTTTGATAACCCAGTCAGCTGCACTGGGGGAATGTAAAATATGTTAATATAAGTAAGAACAATATTTATTCATCCATTTTCTTAATCCTATTAGGGTCAGGATGAGGCTGGAGCCTAACACAGTCGACTCTGGGCGAAGATGGGGTACACCCTGAACAGTTTAGAATTACAGAGGAACACACGTAAAACCATTCAGATTTATTTGCCTAGAGACAGACCTAAGGTGCATGTCTTTGCACTGTGGGAGGAAACTAGAGTACCTGGAGAAACCCCAGACACGCACAGGGAGAACAAAACTCCATAATTTCATGATTATTTTTTGAGTTGTATTTTATAAAGCCACCCGGTTCATCTGTTTAATAATTTTTTTTCTTAGATTTTTATTCCTGTTAAAAAATATATGTTAAATGAATATCAAATAGTGCTGATATATTTTTGCCAGGGGTTGTTTCACCTCGGTGGAGCCGGTGGCGTAGTGGTTCGGGTGGTGTGCTCATGATCGGGAGGTTGTGTGTTCAAATCCCAGTTAGACCCCCCACTGTGCTAAGACCGCTGGGCAAGGTCGCAACCACAAGTGTGCCTCTGTTCACCCAGCAGTATAAATGGGTACCAGTAAAATACACTGGGAAGGTAACCTGCGATGGACTAGTGTGCTGCTCCACGCTATGGAAACCGGGGATAAGCACCGGTCTGATGGGCCACTAGGCTCAGGTGTAAAAAGCCCAACGGACTTAACCTGTTTCACTTCTATCTCCTGGAATTTTTTTTTTTTTTCACATTGTATAATTGTGTGACAGATCCAAGCAGAAAATGCTCTAAATCCTATAAATCATTCACTCATTTACTGAGCCGCTTAATGCTATTAAGGATCGTGAGGAGTCTGGAACCTAACTCTGCCGACACTGACAAAAAGTGGGATACACCCTGAATAGCTTTCCAAACCATCGCAGGGCGTATCCAGAACAGATCCACTCAAGCATAGGGACAACTAGCAAATGCTATACAGAAAATATAGAGTTTCAAACCAAGGTCTTTCTTTCTTTGAGGTGGACGTGCTAACTCCTACACCACTGTGCCACACCTCTATAAATCATTCATAGGAAATAAATCAAACATCTGACATGAAAAATATTTCACAATCCAGATGCCTTCAAACCTGGTTTTTATCCAGTTCACAGTTCTTGTACTCCTTCTCTCCCTGCTCCTGGAAGGTGACGATGACGAAACCCACAAAGATGTTCATCATGAAGAAGGCAATGATGATGATGTAGATGATGAAAAAGATGGAGATCTCGATGCGGTAGTTGTAGATGGGGCCCATGTTTTCTCGGTTTGAATCTATAGCCTTGTGTAAGAGACTTAAGGGAACATAAAATGAGTCTAGAACGATATCTTTAGTTTGTAAAGATTACTATATGGTGCTTTATGAAGGTATGTTTAAAGTGCTCTTACTTTGGCCAGCCCTCAAAGGTTGACACAGTAAAGAGAGCCATCATGGCGTTCAGAACATTATCAAAGTTGAATTTACTGTTGTTCCACTCCCTCCTCCGTACTTGTGGCAATGCATTATCCCCAATGCTATACAGTATATATGTACCCCTGTAGAAAGAAAAGTACATGGTCAGCCTCCACGTTCTCTCTCTCTCTCTCTCTCTCTCTCGCTCTCTCTCGCTCTCTCTCTCACACACAAACACACACACATAATACACACACACACACACACACACACACACACACACACACACACACATATATATACAGTAAAACCTCCGCTGACGAACGCTTAAACTCACGAACTTTTCGCCTCAAGAACATTAAATTTGCGAGCATATTGTCTCTGCTGACGAACTAGTTTTCGGCGGACGAATCAAACCACGCGGTCGAACAGCGCCACGGTGGCGGCCACGAGAAGCTGACGCACGCTCACGGCGTCACAGTTCGTCACACCCCTTTCTTTGAATGCGGAAGTGGTTTGTGTTTGATAGACATTTTGGACCATATTGAGTGTACTTTTGCTATTATGGGACCGAAAAAGACCCCACCACAGGCGGAGATCATTGAAAAACACGAACGAGGTGTGCGTTTGTGTGACTCAGCGTCCCAGTACCAGTACGCTAAGTCTACCATTGCTCCCATCCTTAAGAACAAGGAAGCTATTAAGGGTGCGTGTGTGGCTAAGGGTGTTTCCAAACAGTAGGCGTTTCCAAACTCTCCTTCCAAACAGTAAGTCCCTCCCTCCCTCCTCCTCCCACTCCATTCCATCAAGCCATCAACTACCATCACAAAGGTAAATAAAACCACTTTATTATACAGTACAGTTTATTTCTTTAATTACAATACAATAGCACATTTATTATACATAAAATAAGGTATATTTTTGTGTAGTTTTAAGGCTTATTTAGTAGAAAATTATGTTTTATGGGGACCTGGGAACGGATTATTCTCATTTTAATGGTTTCTTATGGGAAATAAATGTTCGAAGACTAACTTTTCGCCTTACACACACTTTCTGGGAACCAATTATGTTCGTGAGCAGAGGTATCACTGTATATATATATATATATATATATATATATATATATATATATATATATATATATATACATACATATATATACATATATATACATATATATACAAATTCAAAAATACAAATGGTCTGTATATGGTACTTTTTTCTCAGTTATATCGAGACCAAGGGCTTCCTTGGCCAATTTATCGGCTTTTTCATTACCCTTGATTCCAACATGACTGGGACACCAAGCAAACACAATACCCTTACCACTTTCTATAATTTTTTGGCATTTCTGCAAAATGCCCAAAACATCAGTATTATCAAAGTCATTACCTTTTAATGTATTTAGACTTGACAAAGAGTTGAAGAAGATGATAAATTTTTGCTTTCTAGAAGAAGACACCATATTAAGGGTGTGCAGATACACCCGCGATTCAGCAGTGAATATAGATGCTCCATCCAAAATCCGCACCTGAACACTGTGTCTCCTACTTACAGCAGCAGCTGCCACTTTATCCTGGTCCTTAGAGCCATCAGTATAAACTGGGTTATAGTCCCTATAAGGATCTTTCAACTCATTAAATCTAACTTTAAAATCTAAAGGATCTGTAGAAACCTTCGGATATTATGACAATGACAGATTAATTACTGGTCTTTCCAACTGCCATGGTGGAACCTCTGGTACAGCATGTTGCTTTATATTGTCTAACCTTGGGCATACCTTATTTAAAAATTCTTTAATCCTTAATACAAAGGGGCGAATTGCTGTAGGTTTTCTAATGTAAAGTTGTTCATTTACGACACCAAAGACTTTCCCATGGTAAGTCTGGTTGGGTTTTTACACCCAAGCCTAGTGGCTCATCAGGCCGGTGCTTATCCCCGGTTTCCGTAGCGACCAGGAGTTTAAACTCCTCCTGGATGGGACCATAGTCCATCGCAGGTTACCTTCCCAGTATATTTTTACTGGTACCCATTTATACTGCTGGGTGAACACTTGTGGTTGAGACCTTGCCCAGTGAGGGTCTCAGTGGGATTTGAACTCACAACCTCCCAATCATGAGCTCAGCACTCTAACCACTACACCAAAGACTTTCCCATAGGCAGGGTTATTTTTGGTGGCTTTAAGTTTAAGTTTATACTGCAATGCTAGCTTTTCTCTATGCAAATGCATGGGCAAGTCGCCCGCTTCAACATGTAAACTAGAGGTAGGTGAGGTTCTAAAAGCTCCCAAGCATATTTTAAGAGCTTGGTTTTGAATGGTTTCTAGTTTTCGCAAATAAGACTTTTGAGCGGAACTATAGAATAGGGAGCCATAATCTAATTTTGATCTGATAAGAGATCTACAAAGTCTTAATAATACTTCGTGGTCGGCTCCCCAATCCTTTTTAGATACCACTTTAAGCAAATTTAAAGACTTTTTACATTTTGTTCTTAAATAGTCAATATATACCTTGAAATTAAGTTTCTTGTCAAAGATGAGCCCCAGGAACTTAACCTGGTCTACTACTGGAATGATATTGCCTTTTAATGTAAGTTCTGGATCGTGATGTACTTTTCATTTGTTACAAAAGTGAACACACAGTTTTTGACTGGGAAAATTTGAAACCCTTGTTGTCTGCCCATGTTTGTATTTTATTAAGGCATAACTGCAGTTGCCTCTCAATAGTGTTCATATTTTTCGACCTGCAGCTTATAGCAAAATAATTAACAAATCAAGAATTTTCAATAACCCTCTTTCCCAGATTTTACAATACTATTTATTTTCACACTGTTGAAGAAAGACTATCCACATTAAGTGAAATCGGACCAGGAAAGTGACGACTCAGAGGACGATATTGGAGAGTCGGCAGAAGCTCTTACACAGGAAAATCGTAGCAAACAACCAGCAAATATTTGGTGCTCTTGTGAAAAATGCGTGCGTCAAAAAATCGATCAGGAGTGCTATTGTTGTAAAGAACATGAATTGCTTGAGGAAAATATACTAACATTCTGCAATTGGCTATACGACTCTCAATGATGTTACATCACAATGACCTTTGACCCCGGTGAAAAAAGCCAACATGTCACATACAACACAACATATTATATATATATATATATATATATATATATATACACATACAACATAGATATACAGGGATCACTCACTTTTCGCGGTTAACTGGGACCGAGATCCCCAATCGACCATCAATATCCGTGAACTAGGGTCACCCCCGACCGCCCCGACTGACGTATACGTACATGTATATGTGTATATAATGTCAATAAATACATATTCAGTGTGATAAATTCTTATAATAACAATTAAACATTAAAAAATAATGCATAAGATGTAAATAAAATATAAATACACGCACATACTGACGCGTGTGTGCACGCACAACAATGTAAGTAGTTTTGATGGGAGATTTTGGGTTGTTTTTTGTTTTGTGTTTGTTTGGGGTTTTTTTTTGTTTATTTTGTATTACTGGCCTTGTTTTTGCAGCATTATCATTTTTCCCTATCCTTCCTTAATTTCCTTATTTTTTAATTCGATGAATATTTAAAAAAAAAAAAATCGAGATGCACTGAAGCCCCATGTACTGAAGCGCGAAGTAGCAAGGGACGTCTGGTATAATTATTTTTCATAAATTTAGTTACTAAAGATTGATAAATTATCATTAAAGGTAGCACTCATTCATTTTCTGTAACCGCTTAATCCTAATTAGGGTTGCGAGGAGGCTGGCACCGATCTCAGCCAATGCTGAGCTAAGGCAGAGTACACCCTGGACAGCTCACCAGGCCATCGCAGGGCTGGTTCTTTTACATGAACCTCACACCATAGACAGTGAGAGACATGGCCAATCTTTAATAACCCAGTTAGCTGCACTGGGGGTACGGTGACAACCTGTTGATTGTGGGGCTTGAACCCCCAACTTTAGGATCAGTGATCCAGCACCTTACCACCAGGCCATCACAGCCCAGGTAGCATTCATAGTTATGGTAAAGGCAGGGAAGGTCATTTTGGATACACTAACTAAAGCCGGGCTCAGGAACCTATGGCTCGCAAGCCAGATTTGGCTATTTTGATGACTGTATCTGGCTCTCAGATAAATCAGGTGGCCTTTCTTAACTGAATAACGAATATATAATTTCACTGTCATTTAAATAAAAATACAGAAAAAAGCCATAAAATAAAACAAAAACAGATGAATAAATCTAGTGCATTTCAATCGATACATCTGTTTTCAATGACATGCACTGTGGCACGCAGCGGCGAGCCAATCCTTTCTGTATGCCAGTATGTGGGTGGGTCCCATACCTTGAAACTATAATTTTATTGGATTATAACAACAGCCACAGACTGCCCGTGTTGTTTATGAGTAAAGAGGTAAATTTCCTCGTTTTTGATAAGCAAATTTGCACTAAGCCAAGCACAGCTGGCAAGCAAACACAAATGGACAGACATGGAAAACCCGCAGACCAGCTGATTGCCAAAACTTGGGACGTGCTTCCTGTCACATAAACACTGTAGCGTATGAGTCTTGCCATATTGACCATGTTTGGCTCTACATATGCATGCAAGCAGTCCTTCTCACCTGGAAAACATCAAGACCAACCTGCAGTCGCGTTTAACAGATGGAAGTCTAAACGCTTGAATGAAGCTGAGCCTCACCACGTGTCAACCAGACTACAAAGCCATCCGCAAAACCATGCAGCACCAGAAGTCACATTAACAGTAAGAAGTCCTTTTCTTATTAATAAATAACTTTGTTATGACAATGTAATTTAAAATAAATTCAGTCTTATTATACTCTCAAATTGTTGGTCTTCTTTTTCAATGGCTCTCAGAAGATTAGATTTTAAAATATGTCCTTTTTTTGGCTATCTTAGTCAAAAAGGTTCCCAACCCCTGAGCTAAAGTATGGGAGGTGCAGTGGTATAGTTTTTGGCATGTTCACCTCACAGAAAAAAGGTACTGGGTTTGAGTCTTGGGCTCAGCTGGGGCGTTTCTGTGAGTTTGCACCTTCTCCCTGTGCTTGTGTGGGTTTCTTCAAAGACATAATGAATTGCTTAATCTTACTGAGATCACAGAGATGATGAAGCCCATCTCCGCTGGGAAAAAGCAAGGTATACTCTGAAATCGGACAGAACACCACACACAATCTTTCACACTCACATCTAGGGGCAATTTGGAATAGCCAACTAGCTTAATATGCATATCTTTGGACTGTGGGAGGAAACCAGAGTACCTGAAAGATACCCAAGCAAGCATGGCCAGAACATGCATACTCTCACGGCGTCTCGGATACGAACCCAGGACCTTCTTCCTTTGAGGTGGATGTGCTAACCACTACTCCACCATATAATGCAACCAAACATGAACAGCTTGTTTTCATACCAGCTTCATGCACTAAATACAGACTCTTAACACTCACTGGCATTCTGCTTCATTTGACTTGGCTTCATCCGTACAGCTGTAAAACTTCCCCTAAAGAAATCAGATACTGTACTTTACACTTCGACAACACCAACAAAAAAAGTAAAATTTCTCTATTCATAATGAGTCAAACAAAATGGATGACTTCAGTCATTGTGATCAAGTTACCTTAAAGAGCTGCACACCAATACAGGCAAACATGAACTGTAGCAGAGTGGTGACGATCATGATGTTGCCGATGGTTCTGATGGCCACAAACACGCATTGCACAACATGCTAAAAAAGAGCACATTGCATCGGGTTAACGTCCTGGAGTTTGCCCAGGGCGCTTAAAAAAAAAATGGAGCGGGTGGGCGCTTATTAAAATGTTACCAGTGGAGTGGAACAGTAAGCACTTATTACCATCGAGGTGGAAAACATGAATCATAACAGTACAATAAAAGAGTTTTACTGGTATTTGTCTTATTCATTTTGTGGTATCAACCAAACTACTTGCATGAAAGCTGAAAGTAAACAGAAAACAGCATAACTAAATTTAAAAAGACCCTTTAATTTTCCCTCCCGGTGCTGTTCCTTTAAATATCTTCCCTGATATAAAATCGAGCCAATCAACATGAGTGTCAACTTTAGCACATGGCACGTTGAACCAATCAACACAAAGGTCAACTTTAGCACATGGCATGTTGAAAAGCACATGGCCAAGAACGTGCTTAAATATATGAAGTTAGTGAGCAGGAGAATCGGGTGAAAAATACTCGTCATCACTTTCTGATAGGTCCATATCTGGCTCATCGCTCCATTCATTCAGAGCGTCCCATAGTTTTGCTGGAGCAGTTTCTCATGGTTCATCGGTTGTTGGACATTTATCAAGAGAACACAGCACAATATTTTCCTGTTTTTTAAAGCACGGTGGAACGATCAAATGTATTGTTATGCTGAACATTATAGACATTCCCCAGTAGCAGGGGGTCTTGCAATACAGTGTAAACTCACTTTTACAGGCAGTGAACACCTCATTTTGCCGTTACAGAGACTGATGGAATAAAATTGGTAAGTTTGATCTACCATTTTGCTCCCAGTACACATGGATGGTTATTAGAAGTAAGATCAAAAACACTGGGGGGGCTTGGGCTTATTGGAGCAGGGTGCTTATTACGTGGAAAACAGTAATAAGAATTTAGTTCAAATTTTAAACAATGTCATCAGTAATAAAGGTGTGATAATAAACAGGGTCCTTATTAAGATGGAAATATGATGCTTTTTACACTTTTTTACCCATAAATTAAATAGTGTTAAATAGTAAGCGGGATGGTGGTGTCATTGTTCGCACATCCGCCGCACAGCAAGAAGGCTTGTTTTAATTATTTTCTGATCAATTTTATTCATTAAGGATTAATGAATGAACATTAACAGCAGCATTCATGATTATGTTAAAGGAAGGGTCAGTAATTTTGGATAAAGTAAGGGTAGCACAGTTATGTAGTGGTAAGCATGTCCACCTCATAACAAAAAGATCCTGAGTTTGAGTTCTGGCCTCAGCAACGTGTGTTGTCCCTGTCCCTGTCCTTGTGCTTGTGCTTTGGTTTCCTCCCACAGACCAAAGACATGTACATTACTCTAACTGGCTTCTCCAAACTGTTCCTAGGTGTGAGTGTAATCTCAATAGATGTATGTGTTGCACTGTGATGGTCTGGTGAGCTGTTCAGGATGTACCCCGCCTTTGTCAAGAGACAGCTGAGATAGGCCCCAGTCTCAGTGTGCCCCTAATAGGATTAAGTGAGTAAATGAGTTAGTGAGTGAGAGAAAGAGATCTTTAATAAATGGATGAGATTACTGGAGTACTAAAACCATCAATGTTTCTGCACAAAGCTTATATTCTGCTTAATCCTGGGGGAGGCTGGAGCCTATCTCAGCGAGAGGCAGAGTCCACCATGAAAAGCTCTCCAGATCATAGCAGACTTCTCTTCTAGCCTATATATATATATATATATATATATATATATATATATATATATATATATATATATATATATATATATATACACACATATACACACACACACACACACACACACCTAGGGGCAATGTGGAACAGCCAATTAGCCTACTGTTCATGAATTTGGATAGTTGGAGGAAACCAGAGTACCTGAAGGAAACCCACACACGCATGTGGAGAACATGTAACATGTGACTCAGGATTTGATCCCATGACCGTCTTGCTGAGAGGCAGACGAGCTGGCCACTGCACTACTGTGCCACCCACATTTCCTTTTGGCTTTTTCCCTTTATCAGGTGTCGCCACAACGAATGATTCGCACGTTTGATTTGGCGTAGGTTTTTACGTCGGATGCCCTTCCTGACACATCCATTTAGCAAGGGACAGAAACTCGCTGACGGCTTTGCAGCTACTCTTTACCAAAGTCAGCAATGGTTCTTTTACATGAACCTCTCACCATAGACAGTGAGAGACATGGCCGGCCTTTGATAACCCGGTTAGCTGCACTGGGAGGGACAGTGACAACCCTGTGGAGAGTGGGACTCAAACCCCCAAACTTAGGATCAGCGATCCAGCGCCTTATACCACTAGGCCACCACTGCCCCAAGTGTATATTACAAGTGTATATAATATTCATATAATAATATTTATGCATTTTATAGCTTACATGTGCACAAATTTAAAAATATATAAAGCTGTAATTTCTGCATTTACAAACAAAGCACTGGCCTTACCTTCAGTCCTTTGGCTCTGTTGATGGCTCTAAGAGGACGGAGTACTCGCAGTACTCTCAGAATCTTTACAACGGAGATTGCGGAGGACCTAGGAACCCAAAATACACAATTCACTACAAACCATTCCCTATAAATGCAATTTATCAGCATGTAAATGGATCTATATTTGTAAGTAAAGCAGAGTTGGGGACAATGATCAATAAATTCTTTCTTAAGTAACAGATCAGTCACAAGAATCTTTTTGAACATGACAATTCAAATATTTTTTTCATAAATGTGTAATTCTGTTTATATTGTAGGATACATACTGTATGCCAAAGGAGACCAAAGAGACTCCAACAACCAACAAATCCAGCAGGTTGAAATAGTTTCTGCAGAATGCTCCTTTGTGCAGGAACGCACCATAGGCCGTCATCTGATTGAGAATGTCACACAGTCAGAATAAACAGCCCAACAGACATAGAACAAACAAGACAGGTGATCACAAATGATTGGCTTCACTCGGCTTCACTACTACCGAGTTCTTCATCAACAATGTACACATAAACAGTCCACTTCGATAACTCAGACGTGACCTTATCATTATACCACTCAGAGCACGATGGTTGTATTGTTCCTGAGATGGACAACAGTGGAATATTCCAATGTTTACTCCACATCAACATCAGTCTAAGACAACCATACAATTACAACAAACAAGAATTAATTGTTTGTTATGAAAGCAGAAAATATGTTTACTCCACATCAGCGACTTTCACTATAACCCTGCTTTCACAACACAGCACAAGATAGCGGTTGTACTGTCAACTGATTAAAACCAACAGTTTTGGTGGAACAGCTGAGATACCGTGACAGATCGAACATCCAATATTATCCAGATATTAATGAATAAAGTACACCATCAAAACAGAGGCTTACCCATGAAAAGTTCTCTCATTAACCAGGCTGATGTGGCAGCATTTAGTAATCACTACAATGCTGATCTCTGATTATGATGATGATGATGATGATGATGATGATGATGATGATTGATAATAATAATAATAATAATAATAATAATAATAACAACAATAACAACAACAAGGGGGTTATTATGAGCCATAGCCTAATGGTGAGAGAAGCGGGTTTGGGAGCAAAAGGTTGCTGGCTCAATTCCCGAAACAGTAAGAATAATGTGTGGTGCCGAGGGCAGTGAGTAGCACCTTACCCTTCTTCACCTTCAAAACTGATGTGCTCTTGTGCAAGGCACCTAAACCCCAATTGCTCTCCAGGCACTGCAATGTAGCTGCCCACTGCAAGTGTGTGTGCTCACTTTGGATGGGATGAATGCTAAAATGTCCCTTGTGTGATTAGTACAGAATCAAAATCAAATACAAGTCAATTCTGTATCAAAATCAAATAATAAAGATAATAAGGTGGTATACATGGTGGTGGTATACATAGTGATTAGCACATCACCTTACAGCAAGAAGGTCCTGGGTTTGAGTCCCGGCCTTGCTAAGAGCATTTCAGTTTACATGTTCTTTCCATCAATGCGTGGACTTCCTCTGTGTACTAAAGTTTCCTCCCAAAGTCCAAAGACATGTATGTTCCAAATGGCCCTATGTGTAAGTGTGTGTGTGTGCACGTGTGTGTGTGTGTAAGTGTTTGTGAGCCTTTTGTAAGCATTTGTGCATGCGTGTGTGCATGCGTGTGTGCGTGCGTGTGTAGGCCCTACAAAGATCTGATGAGCTGTTCGGGGTAAAACCCACCTTTTCTGAGAATAGGCTAAGATAGGCTCTATCCGCCCTGAAACCCTAGGAGGATTAAACAGTTCAGCCATTGAGTGAATGAATAATAATAATAATTATTATTATAATAATGATAATAATAATAATAACAATAATAACAATGATAATAATAGTAATAATAATAATAATAATAATAACAATGATAATAATAGTAATAATAATAATAATAATAATAATAATAATAATAATAATAATAACAATGATAATAATAGTAATAATAATAATAATAATAATAATTATTATTATTATTATTATTATTATTATTATTATTATTTAATAAGTTACAAATCAATGTTATTTTAAACTCTTGTCAAAAGTAGTACTATGTATGTCTAATTATATTTACATTATGACAGCATTATGATATAAGCATCAAAGATTATATTATTAGTAATCAAAAATTTATAGAAATAAGAAATATTATTTTGCTATTATTTTAATGCTTACAGAAAAGATTTAAAGATCACTTTAATGGTGGTCCTGTTAAAAGTGATCTAATCTTTTTCACTATCATCTCTCT
Organism: Plotosus lineatus; assembly: GCA_024760905.1. Taxonomy (NCBI): domain Eukaryota; kingdom Metazoa; phylum Chordata; class Actinopteri; order Siluriformes; family Plotosidae; genus Plotosus; species Plotosus lineatus. The sequence continues at coordinate 27,453,100 of CM045729.1, read as the reverse complement.
CTCTCTCTCTCTCGCTCTCCCCCCCCCCCCCCCCCTCACTCTCTTTTAAATGAAAATTGATTTCTAATATAGGTGCAATACATGTATATTATAATAGTGAATTGTATTGGCTGAGCTGTGTGTGCTGACAGAATTGTGCTCTGACAAATCACCCCAACAAAATTATGAGTTTTCACGAATAAGTTAATGAGAAATGAAACGAGTCTGATTATTTCTGTATTCCTACTGATTGCGACAGTCTGTATCACGACAGGCTTAAGGGTCTTGATTTACCAATCTAAATTGGTTGAGCAGGTAGCATTGATGACTCTGAAAGGCTCATTGTGACATGAGTAGATAGAGACTGCACTACATGGATGCATTCTACACAAAAGCATTTCCCTGCAGAATTTTCATCAATAATAAATAAATGTTCTGTAGTAAACTTCTATGAAGGTTGACATTTATATTGCTATCGCAATGGCCTGGTGGTAGCAATTAAGTCCTGTTTTTTTCGGTACTCAACCAAAAACAGAAACTCATTAGTGATGAGCTTAGAGCAACACTTGAAACATGAAAACTTGCTGCTGTTGTGAACACACAGTATGACCAAGACAGTATGTTCCAGCCCTTTGAGTACACGAGAATTCCTGGTTGTGAATATCAACATATTATGCAAAGGATAGACAGATATAAGAAAAACAACTGGAATATCTCTTTATAGACAAGCACTTTGTCCTCTCTTAAGATTAATTACTTGAAAAATACTTAAAATTATTTACCAAAGGCTAGGTGCGTGTCACTGAATATAGTTGTAGTACTATATATACCATACAGTTATGGCATACAGGGATCCCTCACTTTCCTCAGTTAATTGGGACTGAGATCCCCATGCGACCATTGAAATCCGCGAAGTAGGATCACCCCCCCCAACCCCCACTGACTGACGTATATGTACATGTATGTGTAAATAATATCAATAAATACATATTCAATGCTATAAATGCTTATAATAAGAATTAAACATTCAAAAAATGCATAAGATGTAAATAAAATATAAATATACACACATACAGACGCAGATGCGCACCTCACAAAAATGTAACTAGTTTTGATGGGGGGTTCTGGGTTGTTTTTGTTTTGTGGGGTTTTTTTAGGTTTTTTTTTCGTTGTTGTTGTTGCATAATTAGCCTTGTTTTTGTGGCATTTTCATTAACTTTTCCCCCTATTCGTCCTGAATTTCCTTATTTTTTTAAATTCGATGCATATTTAAAAAAAAAAGCGCGATACATTGAAGCCACATGAATTGAAGCGCGATGTCGCGAGGGATCCCTGTATACTATACAGAAACAAAAGGCAAACTAAAACAAGATTTTTATGGTATATTTTTATATTTCAAAGCCTGACGGTGGTTACACGAGCTCGCTCATTATGGTCGTGTACATTTTACAACAGCATCTTTTGAATCCTATTCTAAACTTATATTTTATCCATCTATCCATCCATCCTTCCATCTTATTCAAATTATCCAAGGTAGGGATCTTGGAAGCAACAAGTCATGGGGGAAACCTAGCAATTCTCTCTAGCCCTTCCTAGATCAGTGGTTCCCAACCTTTTTTTACTCCTTCACCCCTAAAAAGATTTTCTTCTGACCTCACACCCCCTACATTTTATACGTTGTTCAAGGATAAAGGATGTGGAATCATTCTAAATTTTATCAAAAGAAGATATTTATTTCAATAGGTACAGCCCTGTTTCTAGCATCCCCTGGAATGATGTCTCGCACCCCTGGTTGGGAACCCCTGTCCTAGGTCATCCCAAGGTGTTTCCAGGCTGAGCGGAATATCCCCCTTGTGACTTCTGTAACTTCCCCAAGGCCTCCTTCAAGTTGGACATGCCTTAAGAACCTCTAAAAGGAAATAACCAGGTTGCATCCCAATCACATGCCCGAACCTCCTCAACTGACTGTTTTTGATTGCCAAGATGCAACCGTCCTACTTCGAGCTCCACTGGATGTCGGAGTTCCTCACCTTACCTGTAAAGCTGACCCCAGACACACTATAAAGAAAAAGTCATTTTATCCGCTTGTATCTGGGATCTCATTCTTTCTTATAAAAGTTACATTGGCAAGCTGTGAATTTTTTCCTATTATGTTGAGTTAAGCATAATCTTACTAACCACTACTATCTCAAGAGAGCAAGATAATTAGAATTGTGCCATTCTTGTGTAATGTACACTGCCCTCCATACTTATTGGCACCTCTGGTTAAGGTGTGTTCTTTAGCTTCTCATAAATGTAGGGTTTTTTTTTTCTAAATAATATAGGACCACAATGAAAAATGAAAATGAAAAACCTCTCAACATAGACGGTGAGATACATGGTTGGCCTTTGATTACCCAGTTAGCTGCATGGGGTGGGGTGGGGGGGTTGCAGGCAGGAAGTTATGACTTACTAATTAAATAGACACTCTGATCAACTTTGTAAACTACTGTAGAAATGCCAAAAATAGTTCAATTATATTTATTTCATTTGAATTTATAGGAGTACCAGTAATTTTAGAAAAGGTAATTTTATGAAAAATAATTATTTCTTCATCAGGTTTTTAAGGGGAAAAAAGCTACTCTCACAATGAGAGTAGCTTCTGCTATAAGAATGTAATTTATTTGATGGTTTTTAACACAGCTTAACCAGGGGTGCTAGTAATTATGGAGGGCACTGTAAACAGACACTCCCCGACTTACGTTCATTCGTTTTTCGTATTTTTTGCTTTTAAAAAAAATTATGTCAAATTTTGAGTTTAGCGTGCTCTCTGTAGTACGAGATGTACCTACGTAGTACGCTGACGTAATACGCTACTTCCATATAACGCTGGATCCATTGTTTACAAACGACAGACTGCATGTGCCCCTCCTTCTTCCCAGTTCACTGCGTGTGTTAAGACGTCGTCTCTGTGATCTTTGTGTTTACACTGTTTCGCGGACTTTTGCAACCCTAAGCAAACATGGTTGGTCAGAAGTGTAAGCCTACTGGTGATAGTGGTAATCAGAAAAAGCAGCAAGTCATCAGGTTAGAAACGAAGATGGCGATTATCAAGAAAATTGATGTTGGGGAAAAACGTGAATGTTGCACGTTTCCTCCAAATGGCTCCGTCAATTATCGGAACCATTTACAAGCAGAAAGATCTCATCACAGAGCATGTTAAAGGTTAAATTTGATACTGTATTTGATATTTGATGAGTGAATTTGATTAAAATTGATCTATTTGAAATTATTTTGCTTATATTTGATATATTTCATATTATTTTATAATGTTATGTTTATAATAATTGATTTAGGGTTGTTTTATGAGATACGGTAATGGTATTTATGAATGTATAGTACAGTATGAACGTCATACATCACTGGAACATACAGTAACAACTTACGTTTTTTTTTCACCTTATGTTCGGCCGTTTGGAACCGAACTAAAACGTAAGTTGGGGAGCGTCTGTAATATAATTAAATATCCCGCTTGTGCTGTTTATATTCAGATCTAGTATATTGATTAATCTTCCATGTGTTGTCAATAAATGTAATTCAGGGTGAGAAAATAAGCCACAAAGTTAATAAATGATTCATAATAATCACATTAAAATGAACAGATTTCAGGTTTTGATGTTATAGGTCATTCTTGTAATGTCAGTATGTTAATAGCTAGCTGTGATGATGAATTAAATATCTACATCAGTGACATGCATTCAGGTGAGGCAGGTGAGGCAAAGCCTCTGCTGTCAATCTTGAAAAGAAAAAAAACATTAATCATAAAATATAAAAAAGTGTTCATATATGTCGGCTGGTATGTATTACAAACCTTTTTAAGTGATGGAGGGAATAGAGAATAGGAAAAGAGACCATGGTCATTATAACTGATTTATGCAGAGTCCTACTTTCACAAATGACTTTGAATCCCTCCAAACTCCACCAGACACAACACGACTCAGAAGCATGACTCACAAACAATTAGACAACATGACAATGTCCCCAAGCCAAGCAACAAGGCCTTAATATCTGATGTGCACAACATTCTACTAACCACTAACCGCCCGGAGGCAACATCGAAGAGACATTAACCAAACAAAAGCCAAACCAGACTGTTTTCACACGCTTTCTCTGAAGTCTGCCTGGAGTGTTGTAGTCTCTTGTAATAAACATGCCATTTTTTTTTTCATTTAAAGAGGACTGGCATGAAAACAGACAAAAAAAAAAAAAAAAAACAAGATTAAAAAAAAAATCATGGAGTACATTTTACAGGAAGCGTTTCGCAATGCTTCTAAAAATCCCAAATCTGGTTCCAGATGAGCTTCTTTTATCACTTATGATGCATTGAAATGCACACAGATGCATTAATCAAGGAATGAATGTTTCATGATGTACATGAATATCATGATGTTTATGGATATGAAAACCATGCAAGCTCTTGCACTGAAGTAAACATCTCAAATCTAGAGCAAAGCTAAAGTAATGTTCTAAACCTGATACATAATCATAATATGAGAAAAAACAGAACGTAGTGTTAAGTTGCATTCACACAGGAAGCGATGGCCTATAGGCAGCCATGCAAAGTAAATGATTGCGCGCGAAACACACGAGAGACAAAAGTTTTCCCAAGCAACACGGAATGGGGTGAACCTTCACATGACGTGCCTCGAGTGATTACCAATCAGAGCTTCAATTTACAGTTGATTGGCAGATGGCATGAAGCACAGAGTTCGCCAAATCTGTTTCATACAGAAATTATGTTTTGATTTCAGAAGTTGAATTGTCGCACTCACATTAACATGAAAGATGAGGCCATTGGCTATGTCTAAATATTCGGTGCTTTATAAGCACACACAGAAATTATAGAAGAACTAGAATACCATGCTTAGTTTCCTATTCATAAAATGTTCAGCATTTCATGTGAGTATAAATTTATATACATTTAACTCATCTGGTTTCATGATGCACGAGAATATCCACTCCATACTTGTGATGTAATAATAATAATAATAACAACAGTAATAATAATAATAATAATAATAATAATAATAATAATAATGTATGGGCAGTGGTGGCCTGGTGATAAGGTGCTGGATCATTGATGCCAAGGTCAGGGGTTCAAGCCCCACTATCAATGGGTTGTCACTGCCCCTCCAGTACAGCTAACTGGGTTATCAAAGGCCAGCCATGTCTCTCACTGTCTATGGTGTGAGGCAAGTAAAAGAACCATTGCTGACTTTCGTGAAGAGTAGCTGCATAGCCGTCAGCGTGCCTCTGCCCTGCAATGGCCGGACGAGCTGTTAAGGGTGTACTCCACACTCGCCCAGATTCAACTGAGATGGCTTCCAGCCTCCCCGAGACCCTAATTAGGCTCAAGTGATTTTTAATAATAAAATCTATTATAATAAATCTTCTGTAAGGAAGCTCGCCAATGCAGCTCACAGTCTTACTCAGAAAGATTTTTAAACGGAAATGTGAGGAGGGTTAGTTACCTAGGCAACTAAGTGGTGAAGCAGTTCGTTTCTCATACGCGGCAATTTTTCACCGGTGGCAAGACAATTCACTTGGCGCTTCCTGTGTGAATGTGGCTCTACTGTGAAATTTTGCAACAGTTTTGGCTTAAAAACGTAATTTAAGTTCCATCCCACTGTAATAAACTAGAGGATTACAGATCTAAATAAAAGACTATGAAGCATGCTGCATCGTACGCTACATAGGAATGCTTGTTCTCAGTCTTTGTTTACTCCTGAAGAGAAGCAATGCTAACACACACGTAAGAGTGCAATGACTGCTATGAGATGACTTGACACAGAACGGTGATGTGGCAGGGCTGACCATGCCTGAGAAACGAGTTTACCTTTAATATGATCTCAAAGGTAAATAAACTAGTGAAGACATAATCAGCATAGCCTAGGACCTGTGGAGGCAAGAGTCATACCATTAACAATGCTCAGCGAGTACAAAACGTCAAGGCATAGAGGAGCATTTACCTTCAGTAGGATCTCTACTGTAAAGATAGCTGTGAAGGCATAGTCAAAATAACCAAGAATCTGGAAAAGGGCAACATGATGGTTAAACACACAGGAGTGTTGGTGCTAAGTCTCATTTACAGAAGTCTTACTTCAGCCCGGAGAGCAAACTGTAGCCACGAAGCTAATGTAGATAACAAGTAATACAGTGCCCTCCATAAGTATTCACTCCCAACATGCCTTATGCTGTCATTCATTCATTCATTTTCTGAGACATTAATCCTAATTAGTTTCATGTGGAGACTGGCGCCCATCTCAGCCGACTCTGCGTAAGGGCGGGGTACACCCTGGTCAGCTCGCCAGGCCATCGCAGGGCCTACACTCACACAACCATTCATACTCACACTCACATCTGGTGATGATTTCGAACAGCCAATTAACCTACTGTCCATGATTTTGGACCGTGGGAGGAAACCGGCGTACCCGGAGGAAACCCACGCAAGCACTGGGAGAACATGCAAACTCCATACAGAAATTCCTGAGCTGGGAATCGAACCCAGGACCTTCTTGCTGTGAGGCGGAAGTGCTAACCACTATCCCACCATGCCACCCCCACATACAATTTGGAACAAATAAAAATGTTGAGGGGCAGTGGTGGTCTAGTGGTATAGGGCGCAGGATCACTGATCCTAAGGTTGGGGGTTCGAGTCCCCATAAGGTTGTCATTGTCCCCCCAGGGCAGTTAACTGGGTTATCAAAGGTGGGCCATGTCTGTCACTGTCTATGGTGTGAGGCATGTAAAAGAACCATTGTTGATTTTCCTAAAAGAGTAGCTGCAAAGTCGTCAGCATGTTTCTGTCCCTTGCTCAAAGGGTTGTGACAGGAAGGGCATCCGACGTAAAACCTCTGCCAAATCAAACGTGCGAATCAGATGATTCGTTGTGGCGACTCCCGAGTAAAAGGGAAAAAGCCGAAAGAAAGAAAGAAAGAAAATTAGTCTAATGTTGGTATGATAGCTTGGTGGTTAGCACATCTGCCTCACAGCAAGTAGGCCATAGTTTCAACTCCTGGGCTGGACATGAGCAGTTATGTGCGGAGTTTGCATGTTCTCCCCACACTTGCGTGGGCTTCCTCAGGGTACTTCGGTTTTCTTCCCACTATACAGCGACATGCACATTAGTAAGTTTGCTATTTCACAATTGAGTGTGAATGGTTATGTGTGTGTGTGTGTGTGTGTGTGTGTGTGTGTGTGTGTGTGTGTGTGTGTGTTAGCCTTACAAAAACTGGTACGCTGTTCAGGGTGTATCCCACCTTCACAAAGAGTCAGCTAAGAATCACTTAACCCTAGGGTGGGTACGTTAGGGTTAAGCAGTTCTCAGCTGGGACGGCACGGTGGCGTAGTGGTTAGCATGTCTGCCTCACAGCAAGAAGGTCTGGGTTCGATTCCCAGCCAGTTTGCATGTTCTTCCCATGCTTGTGTGGGTTTCCTCTGGGTAATACAATTTCCTCCCACAGTCCAAAAACATGCACAGTAAGCTAATTGGCTGCTCTAAATTGCCTGTAGGTTTGCATGTGAGTGAGGTTGTATTCTGGCAATGAGGACCTCATGTGGCACCGCATTGAACAATCAGGTAACTCCCACATTATGAGGACAATCATTTATCCATTCATTCATTCATTTTCTGAACTGCTTAATCCTAAGCCGACTCTGGGAGGGTGGGGTACACCCTGGACAGCTTGCTAGGCCATCGCACGGCCGATACTCACACAACCATTTATACTCACACTTGGGTTTGGAACAGCCAATTAACATATTGTGCATGTTTTTGGACTGGGGGAACCAGAGTACCTGGAGGAAACCTACGTAAACACGGGAAGAACATGCAAACTCCACAGAGAGCTGGGAATCGAACCCAGGACCTTCTTGCTGTGAGTCAGACATGCTAATCACTACGCCACCGTGCCGCCCTATTTAAAAAAAAGTCTGTTGGGTTTTTACACCCGAGCCATAGTGGCTCATCAGGCCGGTGCTTATCCTCGGTTTCCGTACCGTGAAGCGACTAGGAGCTCAACTCCTCGTGGATGGGACGCTAGTCCATCGCAGGTTACCATCCCAGTATATTTTACTGGTACCCATTTATACTGCTGGTTGAACAGACGCACACTTGTGGTTGAGACCTTGCCCAGGGGACTTAGCACAGTGAGGGTCTCAGTGGGATTCGAACTCACAATCTCCCGATCATGAACACAGCACCCTAACTACGCCACCAGTCCCACGCCACCCTATTTAGTTGATGATGAATTCCTTTCGGCTTTTTCCCTTTATCAGGTGTCGCCACAGCGAATGATTCGCACGTTTGATTTGGCATTGGTTTTTATGTCGGATGCCCTTCCTGACGCAACCCTTTAGCGTGGGACAGAAACACGCTGACGGCTTTGCCGCTACTCTTTACGAAAGTCAGCAATGGTTCTTTTACATGAACCTCTCACCATAGACAGTGAGAGACATGGCCCGCCTTTGATAACCCAGTTAGCTGCACTGGCGGGGCAGTGACAACCTTGTGCAGAGTGGGACTCGAACCCCCAACCTTAGGATCAGTGATCCAGCGCCCTATACCACCAGGCCACCACTGCCCCTGTGTCGGCAGGGTCAACCATTTACACTCACACTCACACCTAGTGGCAAGATTTGACTAGAACAGCCAATTAGATGAATGTGCATGTCTTTGGACTGTGGAAGAAAACCAGAGTGCCCAGAGAAAACCCATGCAAAATGAGGAGAACATGCAAACTCCATACAGAAATGCCTTTGTCAAACCTGGGACTCGAACCCAGAACCTTCTTCTTCTCCAATTTGGGAACAAAATGATTTTGGGTAAGATAAACTTCTATTGGTTGTTATCTACGTTAGCCAAAGGGCTCCAGTACCAAACTACAGCAGGCTGATTAACTATCTAATTATGCAACTTTAAATTTACAATAAACCGTTCTTTTCAAAAATAATTAATAAACATTTAAATTTACTGCTTGATTTAGAAAGGAAGTTTTCTGGTCTAAGAGACTCTCATCTCATTATTATTTCCTTTCTGCACAAAGATATGAAGAAAGTTTATAAGTCACATGTTTCCGGGTGAAGCGCTGGAAAATTACATAATGTGAAAATAATCACGAATATAAACAGTTATGAAAATTAATACCTTGAATTATCTTTATTTCTACAGATAGATGATGTAATATCTACACTTGTTTCAGTAAGGTTTTGCAAGATCTTACGATGTTCCGTGCCGAGTGACTCCGGATGGGATCCTCGGCTGCCAGCGAGAAGGAGCTAAGCATGATGAAGACAAGGGTAATGTTGGTGAAAATCTGGTGGTTTATCAGACGATAGCAGCCCAGGCGGAACCTGTGGAAATGGGAGAGATCAACAGGTCAATTCAAATGGATTCTATTCTTATTTTAACATGAAACAACATCCCGCCAGGACCATGGTGCTGCATGTAATAAATATAGTAGGATTACAAAAACAACAGTGTCTATATGTGCAAACAATATATACTACAAAACTACATATAACAACAACAGACCATCGTAGGGCCAGTACACGCAACCATTCAAACTCTCATGCACACTCAGGGGTAATTTGGAGAAGCCAATTTGCCGAATGTGCATGTCTATGGACTGTAGGAAGAAACCAGAGTACCCTGAGGAGACCTGCACAAGCATGGGAGAGATCAAGCAAAGTCTACATGGAAACACCCTCGCTGAGCCTGAAACTTGAACCCAGAGCCTTCCTGCTATGAAGTGGACATACTAACCACTTCATCAACACGAAACATGTAGAAATACTTATATAAGATATGTAAATCTGAAACTGTGAGAAATCAGGATTGAAGATACACAGTGTGGAAGACGCTGACCACGAGACAAGAGAACCCAAGTGGGTCATCTCTTCAGAAATAAACATCATTCAATTAGATCATTCATTCATCGGTTCATTTTCTGTAACCGCTTAATCCTAACTAGGGTCGCAGGGAAGCTGGCGCCCATCCCAGCCGACTCCGGGCGAGGGTAGAGTACACCCTGGACAGCTCACCTGGCCATCGCAGGGCGGAAACATGCCGACGGCTTTGCAGCTACTCTTGTCGAAAGTCAGCAATGATTCTTTTACATGAACCTCACACCATAGACAGTGAGAGACATGGACGGCCTTGGCCACTGGGGGGACAGGGACAACCATGTGGAGAATGGGACTCGAACCGCCAACCTTAGGAACAACGATTCAGCACCCTCTACCACTAGTCCACCACTGCCCAGGTCATTATTGTATTAATTAATTATATCTAATTTCAATGATTGTCTAGAACAGCAGGATAGTGTAATGGTTAGCATGTCCACCTCACAGTGACAAGGTTCTGGGTTCAGATCCTGGACTTCACAAGGGTGTATCTGTGTGGAGTTTGTATGTTCTCCCCACGCTTGCATGGGTTTCAACCCAGAGTCCAAACGCATGCACATTAGACTGACTGGATGTTTCAAATTGTCCCGAGGTGTGAATACTGTATGGTTGTTAAAAGTTGTGTGTATGTTGTCCTGGGATGGACTATCCGAGCTATTCAGGGTGTATCTTGCCTTCGCCCAGAATTGGCTTAGAGAGGCTCTAGCCTCCCTCTGAACCTAAAAGAATTAAGTGGTTCAATGAATGAATGAATGTCGATTTTTCAAGTCTCAAAGAAAGATGCTTGGAACCGTTGCCTTCAAGAAATCACAGTATTTCCCAAAATCCAGTACCAGAACTTGACCAACATCATCAGAACTACGGAGATGAGTATCTAAATTCTCACTCATGCCTACTATCTCCATAAAGTAGTTCTGAATAATGTAATGATGATTCAGGTATCCCAGTGTGGAAGACGCTCTTGACAGACATAAATTCTCCAAAGTACAAGAACTCTTCAGCCTCAACATCTGGTCACCTCTGCCAGTAGGTTCAGATTTGACGTTCCACAAGATACACCTAAGCATCCTTTCTAGGGTAACGGTGGGGCCTGGTGGTAAAAGGTGCCGGATCACTGATCCTAAGGTTGAAGGTTCGAGTCCCAGTCTCCACAAGGTTGTCACTGTCCCCCCCCCAGTGCAGTTAACTGGATTATCAAAGGCCGGCCATGTCTCTCACTGTCTATGGTGAGAGGTTCATGTAAAAGAACCATTGCTGACTTTTGTAAAGAGTAGCTGCAAAGCCGTCAGCGCGTTTCCGCCCCTTGCTAAAGGGTTGTGTCAGGATGGGCATCCGACATAAAAACCTCTGCCAAATCAAACATGCACGGGAACAGCTGAAAGGAAAACAAGAAAGAAGATACATATGCATCCTTTCGGATTAAAACAATACAGATTAAAAAAAAAACCTTCAGCACCTACAGTTAATTAGAATCTTACTGATGGGTCTGAATTGAAGAGAAACGTTCAAAGCATCAACATTAAATATTACAGCATCAGACTCAGTGCTGTTATTCTGTCCGAGCAGGCGTCAGTAAATAGTTCCTCTAAGATCATTGTGAAATCACTGTTGTACAGGAAAATTCATATAAATTCGGATCGTATGGTAGTGATTTGCATGTCCACATCACAGCAAGAAGGTCCTAGGTTCACGTCTCAGGCTCGGGCATTTCTGTGTGTAGTTTGCATGGGTTTCCTCAAGGGGCTCCGGTTTCCTCCCACGGTCCAAACACATGCACATTAGGCTAATTGGCTGTTTCATATTACCCCTAGGAATGGATGTGAGCATGACTGGTTGTATATGTTGGCCCTGCAATGGTCTGACAAACTGTTAAGGGGGTACTCCAGTAACCACACGACCATAGTATGGTTAAGCGGCTTGTGTGTGTGTGTGTGTGTGTGTGTGTGTGTGTGTGTGTGTGTGTGTGTGTGTGTGTTACTGTGTTTTTGTGCTTGTCTTACGGATTTGTGTGGCTGAAGAGGAAAAAAGCGCTGCCCTCTGGAATAGGTGGAATCTTTTCCTTCAGAGTAAATTCTGACAGCTTCTGAGGACGGGGTTCTGATGGAGCATCTGGGTCATCGTCCACATCTGTATATACATGCATGCAGTGTCAGAGAGGGTGTGTTAGTGTATATCAGACGAGCTTTATACGGTAGAGAGATTAAAATCAATTTTTATACAAACTTTAGATTCGATTAGATTCAACAAACATTCTCGAAGGGAAACTGCACCTGTAGAATTGATTGCCTCTCCTTCCTCATCCCCTGTATCCTCCTGTAATGCAACCTATGTGGCAAATAATACATTATAAATTATTTACACAGATACATGTGCGAGCAACTTTCTATAAATGAATGTCCATCTGGAATGCTTCAGAAGTAACCACTGAATACCTTAGTTTCTCCATCTTCACCTCCTTTGTCCTCTTCTTTCTTGTCCATGCTACCTCTTCTTTTAGAAAAGATACTTTCAGATTATTAAAATATTATTTATTCATCACAATCCCAATCAGAATTTTTCTATCCAGAATTCCCAGTGTTATACACCTGACCTTTCATTTATGTTTACTGAATGAAGATGTGAATTTCCACGACCTATAATGAACAACAACAACAAAAAAAAAAAGCCTGGGGGCAGTGGTGGTCTAGTGGTATAAGGCGCTGGAGCAAAAAACAAAAACAAAAAACAAAACCCTTAACAAACACAAAACAAAAAGCAACCCAAAACCTCCCATCAAAACTACTTACATTTTTGTGAGGTGCACATCTGTGTGCGCGCGTCTGTATGTATGTGTGTGTATTTATGTTTTATTTACATGTTATAATTTATTGTAAGCATTTACAGTATTGAATATGTATTTATTGATATTATATACACATATACATTTATGTATACATGAGTGGGGGTGGGGGGATGATCCTACTTCTTGGGGGGATCTTGGTCCAAATTAACCACAGAAAGTGAGGGATCCCTGTATATATATATATATATATATATATATATATATATATATATATATATATATATGTGTGTGTATAAAACATCAGACTTTCACCAAAGTCCAAAAAAGAGATAATGAAAACTCATTTAAACAAATGAGACAAAACTATTACACTTGGTCACTACTTTATTAAAGAATATTATTCAGTATTACATAACTGTGGGGCAGTGGCGGTCTAGTAGTATAGGGCACTGGATCGCTGATCCCAAGGTTGGGGGTTCGAGTCTCACTCTCCACAAGGTTGTCACTGTCCCCCCCAGTGCAGCTAACTGGGTTATCAAAGGCAGGCCATGTCTCTCACTGTCTATGGTGAGAGGCATGTAAAAGAACCATTGCTGACTTTCGTAAAGAGTAGCTGCAAAGTCGTCAGCGTGTTTCTGTCCCTTGCTAAATGGGTTGTGACAGGAAGGGCATCCGACGTAAAAACATCTGCCAAATCAAACGTGCGAATCAGATGATTCGCTGTGCTGACTCCCGAGTAAAAGGGAAAAAGCCGAAAGGAGGACAGACATTCAGTATTACATAACTGAGTGTCAAAAAAGATATGAACGTTGTTTCAGACCATGCCGTGCAATAATAACTGTACAGTCCTATACTATGGTTTAAGTCTATTCCTCTACATTGAATATCTTCAACTTTGGGGTGTTGGTGGGTTTCCTCACATGAACCACTCATTCACCATTTTTATTGGATGAAGATCAGGACTCTGACTTGGCAATTATATTTATTCTTCTTCAACAATTCTTTGATAAAAAGACTTCTATTTGTATTGTCCGTGTCTTTCTGCAGACAGATGTCCAGATATTTTCCTTTAGTATTCATTGGTATAATTTAGAATTCATTGTTTCATCAATGATGATAAAGTTTCCTGCCCAGGTGCCACAAAAAAAAGGCCCAAGACATAATACTACCACCACCATGTTTCACAGGTAGAGTAAGGTTCTTATGCTGGAATGAGGCGTCTTCCATTTGCCAAGCACAAAACATCTCATTGAAAAAAGGGGTTATTTTGGTTTTATCCATTGGAATTCCAAGATTTCAAGGGCCACCCTTTACTAAATACTCCAGCTAGATAAATGGATAGTAAAATTTAGCAATGCCACAAACAAAATTCCCAGTTATTTCATAATGTGGCCCAACAAAAGTTCAAATTCCTTGACTTCCCATGTTTGGAATCACTATTTTAAAATGCTCCGACATTTCAGAAATTCCATGAGCAGTGCGAACCCTGTTTGGTGTGAGCAAGAGTACAATCAACAAGAACGTCAACACATTTCCCTGTAGTGAGAAAAATAGAAAACATGTTTACTCAAAACACCTGCATAAATGTCTAAGGGCAGTTGTTGGGGCAATAAATAAATCTCTAAGCAAGGCATGTATTTCAGTAAAACCCTGAATTCGGTCAAAGGTGAAGAGACTCCACCTTTCCGTGATGGGGCTACTTTTTCAGAGCAATTTAAAGGTAGAGTGTGGAAGTTTTAATAGTATATACCACCCTCTAGTGTTCAATGTTCAGATTGCAAAAACTGAAATTCCATTCTTTTCGAAAGTTCGTATGGTTCTGGGCTACAGTATCTTCTTCTTTTCCTTTCGGCTTTTTTCCCTTTCTCAGGAGTCGCCACAGCGAATCATCTGATTGGCACATTTGATTTGGCAGAGGTTTTTACGTCGGATGCCCTTCCTGTCACAACCCTTTATAGTAAGGGACAGAAACACGCTGACAGCTCTGCAGCTACTCTTTACAAAAGTCAGCAATGGTTCTTTTACATGCCTCTCACCATAGACAGTGAGAGACATGGCCCGCCTTTGATAACCCAGTTAGCTGCACTAGGGGGTTCTGGGCTACAGTATAAACAGTACAAAATGCTGGCTTCTATGGGAGGACCCCTGCGTGCCCATGGAGATATGAAGAGCTCATTCCAAGGTTCTAAAAACTTGAATCAGATTCATAATTGATTTTAGATTACTTATCACCCATTTGCCAAGCCACTTAAACTTACAGGGTTGTGGGGAGGCTGAAGCCTATCCCAGCTGAAACTGGGCCAGGCTAAACCATGGACAGCTCATTAGACCTTCATACACAGCATGCATGGAGTTATTTACACTCATATTCACAACTAAAGGCAATTTGGAGCAGCCAATCTAAACTGCATGTCTTTGGACTGTGGGAGAAAACCAGTGTACCCAGAGGAAACCTACACAAGCACGATGAGAGCATGCAAACTTTGCATAGAAACGCTGTTGTTGGACCCAGGACCCAAACCCAAGACCCTGCTACCCTGAGATTTAGATTAATGAAAATTTTTTGACTGATGATGTACTTCTTTTCTGCGAATACATCTTACAAAAATATCACACACTGTATTTTTAAGGCGATCTCTCATATCCATCATATAACGTGACATTGACTTAATAGAGTTTAAATTGTGTAGGTTTGAATCTGATCTATATCGGAATTGCTCTTAATATATAATTTGTTATAATCTTCTTCTGCTTCTTCTTTTCCTTACGGCTTTTCCCTTTTTCGGGGGTCGCCACAGCAAATCATCTAATTCGCATGTTTGATTTGGCATTACGTCGGATGGCCTTCCTGACACAACCCTTTTAGCAAGGGACAGAAACACGTTGACGGCTATGCAGCTACTCTTGACGAAAGTCAGCAATGGTTCTTTTACATGAACCTCACACCATAGACAGTGAGAGACACAGTCGGCCTTTGATAACCCAGTTAGCTGCACTGGGGGAGACAGTGGCAACCTTGTGGAGAGTGAGACTTGAACCCCCAACCTTAGGACCAGCGATCCAGTGCTCTTTACCACCGGGCCACCACTGCGCATAATTTGTTATAATAAGAAATACTTTTTTCTGAAAAGCTTTTGTTTACACGCTTATTTTTAATGTATTATTTCATGTGAATTCAGAGCTGGATGTTGCTCAGTGAAGAACATCTACACTGAAACATAAACAGACATACACCTTGTGACACCAATTACCTGGCTCTCTTCTTCCTCTTGTTCGCCTCCTCCTGCTCTTTCTGTGCCGAGTTCAAGCTCTCCGCATCAGCCAAGTTGTCAACAGCAATGGCCAAGAATACATTCAGCAGGATGTCTTATCCAAACAGTCAAGGAACATAAATCAGTGCAACATATACAGTCGGCCCTCTACTTACGAAATTAATCCGTTCCAGAGCCTTTTTCGTAACCTGGAGTTTTTGTAAGTAGAGGCGCATTGTACATGGAAAATGCGTGATTCGTTCCAAGGCTCCCAAGACTACCCCATAAACCCTTTAAAAATGATAAAAGTACACCAATTTTGTATGAAATATGTGATAAAAGTCAAAGAAAATTATTTATTAAACCATTTAAGGGAGTCATTCAACATTTTCAACATTTTCCTAAGCGTACAAAACGTACGCTAGGGGGAGGGGTAAGATGTCTGCGTACGCTTTTTAATATTATAAAAATGTCGATCAACAATAATACATGTGCTCGTGCATATTTTATTTATTTTTTTTTTGTGCATGTACGTTTGAAACTCCCAACGATTCGCCAAACATCTAAGAGCAGTACACGCACAACAATAACAACAACAACAACATCGTTTGTTTCGCTCTGCTTGACATAACACCGGTGTTAACGCTTAAAGCTTTTAAAGTTTAAGGCTACGCAAGGGTGTAGGCTGTGGGGGTGCACAGGGTGCCCGTGCACCCCCCCCCCCCCCACACACACACACACAGCAGGAGTTGAGTTCCGCTGGACAAGAAATTATGTGTATTCACAATCTTATGTATAAACTTAATGACTGTTATTAAAGAGAAAGTCGGAGATAAGTTCCGCATGACTAGAGTCTGGAAGTAAACCGGAACTTAACGTGTAACGGGCGCTGTGCATGTGCACGCCCGAGCTGAGCAATCAACAAACATAATATTATCAGTAAGCAATAATAGCTGAACACTGTCAATCAAACAAAGTGCGAGTGTGAGAATAAAGCACAGGTTGTTAGTCCCGCCTCCGGTTCCTGCACATTTTCAATGCACAAACATTGACGCACAGAGAATGAATGGATAAAATAATCATAATCCATCCAGCCTGGATCTGCAGCATAATGCTCAGTACTTTTATAAAATTAATAGTATGTTTTTGTGTTGTAAATATGTATTTATATTTGTTTGTGCCTTTGAATAGATAAATAACTTTAGCTCAATTTGTAAATGTATTTAGCACATGTACTTGCAGATGTAGTTTGAAATATATTTGAGAATGTTTTTGGTTGAACTATAATATTTGATTCGTCTTCTGAGAGTAATAGATGAATCGTCTTCTGCTGAAAAACTGTGCGTGTTGTTGGCGTGAGATTCCATGTTGTTTATATCATATAATATGCTGTGACATGCATGCACTATATTTCATGTGGTACTTTGTACCAACCCAGTGACGTCACGGTAACTGTGTGTAGGCGGGCACTTAGCAATGGCGGCTTTCAAGTCGATAACTTATACGACAAACACATATAAAACAAAACCGCGGTGTGTGCAATGGTTTATTTATGAATACGACCCAACCCGGTATCAGCTGCTGAAACATCGGAAGGCAGCTGATGACAAATTGAAGCGGGGGGGGGGGGGGGGGTGTCAAAAAAGTGTACTCTCTTTATGCTTGGGAAAATGTTGAAAATGTTGAACCGCCCCTAAACATTTTATGAACATATTAAACCATTTTATTCACATATTTATTAATTAAACCATTATTAAACATTTTTTATTAATGCACACACACACACACACACACACACACACACACACACACGCACAAAACACTGTCTCTCTCTGTGTCTCTCTGTCTTTCTCTGTCTCACCCACACACACACACAGACACACATGCACACCTCACTCTCTCTCTCTCTCTCTCTCTCTCTTTGAGTGCGCGCTCTGCCGAATGGGGGCTCCGCCCACATGCAGTGCGCAGCTGATGGAGCTTTTGAGACAGGGTGTTGTATTGAAAGTGGAATAACCTGGTTGAAAGATCTGAGGTACGGATTCAATATTAACTTGCTTCCTTACGAGATTGGAGGTCTTGTGGCACCGCCCACTTCCGTGCACAAAAATGCTTCATGGCCGAATGTGGAGCTTTTGAGACAGGGCGCGGCTCATCCGGACCTCCTCAAATAAGCTGCAATGAGTACAGTACTCTCAAAACTCTCAAAACTCACGAAACTCACGAACCAACAGTACATCTCTCCTTTACGCGTGTGACAAACTATCTTATGGGTACAGTACTAGGAAGATTCAGCTCACTCCTGGCCAATGGGAGGCCAGCGGAGCGGGATGTTGGGAGACAGCCAATGAGAGAACAACTCGCGTATTGTTTGAATTTTTGAACAATGTGTTTGGTGCTTTTAGTAAGAAGAGGTTGTTTTGTATACAGAGGGCGAAAATTTAGGAAAATGTCTTTCGTAACCTGGATTTTTTTGTATTCAGATTTTTTCGTAAGTAGAGAGCCGACTGTATAGAGAAACCTCAAATCATTGTGAATTCAGAGAGTAAAATACAGCAATCATCCGAAACAGCAAAACTGCTTTCTGCACCATAATGAACAGCATAACATCACATACACTCAAGGGGAACTCAGAGCCTGTAAGCTACGTCTCCTGCAGACTAAAATGGATTTTTATAACTTGGCATATTTACTGTATAATGAAATGTCTCCTCCAAGTAGGCAGCTGATGAACACTTTCCTCATCTTTTGCTGAACTATTTCCTATGACACACAACCATTCACACTTACATTCACATCTAGGCTCAATTTGGAAGAGCCATTTAGCCTAATATAGCCAGATAGACAGTTCTTTATCATTGACAATTAAACTCTGTACATTCGTGCAATGAAATTGGGAGTACTGTCCCCATGTCAGTGCAAAACACAATACAGGAATCCCTCGCTACTTCGTGCTTTAATTCATGCGGCTTCAGTGCATCATGTTTTTTTTTTTTTAATATTCATCGAATTAAAAAATAAGGAAATTAGGGAAGAATAAGGGAAAAGGTTAAAGAAAAACAAGGCAAATTATGCAAGAAAAAACAAACAACAACCCAAAACCTCCCATCAAAACTACTTAGATTTTTGTGAGGTCCGCATCTGCGTGCCTGCGCGCGTCTGTATTAGTGTGTACTTATATTGTATTTACATCTTATGCATTATTTTTGAATGTTTAAATGTTATTATAAGCATTTAGAGCATCGAATATGTATTTATTGATATTATATACACATATACTAGTACATGTACGCATACGTCAGTCAGGGGGGTTGGGGGGGGGGGGGTGAGCCTACTTCACGGAATTCGGTGGTCGTGGGGGGATCTCAGTCCCAATTAACCGCGGAAAGTGAAGGATCCCTGAATAATAAGAAAAAAAACAAGCAGGTAAGATAACCACTGTATGTACACAATATATACAAATTAATATGTATAGAAAAAACCTATAAAATATATAATGAGGTAAGAGAAAACAGAAAGGTTTTATATATGTATAAATATATATGTAACGTGTGCTGTATATGTGAT
>CM045729.1:27421079-27428579 GCA_024760905.1 Plotosus lineatus | reverse complement strand
TTAATAAAAACATGGTTTTATTAAAAGAATAAAACAATGTCTTGTGCTTATTCACTTAAGATACAGAACTTAGATTTGCCTTAGCTTTAATGATTTTTATTTTTAAATTTACACACACACACACACACACACACACATATATATATATATATATATATATATATATATATATATATATATATATATATATATATATATATATATATATACTGTATATATTGTTAAATGCCTTTAATAAAAGGTATTTGTCTCATGTACTATTCTAGGATGAGATATATTCATGGTTCTACTAGGTTCGCAGGGAGGCTGGTGCCTATCTCAGCCCCTTCTGGGTGGGGTACACCCTGAACAGACCAGAAATGCATCATAGTGCCAACACACACAACCAATCACACTTTTTCAAAAACAAATTTAGGAGGAAACTGGAGTACCTGGAGAAAGCCCATGCAAGCACAGAGACACCCTCACCAAACGTAGAACTTGAACGCAGGACCTTCTTGTGAGGCAGACATGCTAATAAGCACTATGCCACCCATGAGATATATTTATTATTAGTAGTAGTAGTAGTATTAGTATTGATAATGTCTGTCTGTCTTCCTTTCGGCTTTTTCCATTTTAACTAGGGAGTCGCCACAGTGAATCATCTGATTCGCACGTTTGATTTGGCAGATGTTTTTACGTCGGATGCCCTTCCTGTCACAACCCTTTTAGCAAGGGACAAAAACACGCTGACGGCTTTGCAGCTACTCTTTACGAAAGTCAGCAATGGTTCTTTTACATGCCTCTCACCATAGACAGTGACAGACATGGATCGCCTTTGATAACCCAGTTAGCTGCACTGGGGGGGGGGGACTCAAACCACCAACCTTTGGTTCAGCGATCCAGCGCCCTATACCACTAGACCACCACTGCCCCATAGTATTAGTATTGATAATAATAAAAATAATAATAATAATAATAATAATAGTAATGATGATGATAACTTTTTAACTGTAGAGCACAGGAAAATTCCTTACAGTTTATACAGGTTTCTAAGTAGCTGTGGCAAGACAAGTGGTGATTAGTTAAAGAATCTCTCTCTCTCTCTCTCTCTCTCTCTCTCTCTCATATATACTAGTCCTTCTCAAAAAATTAGCATATTGTGATAAAGTTCATTATTTTCTGTAATGTTCTGATAAAAAAATAAAACTTTCATATAGTTTGGATTCATAATTATTTGAAGGTTGACTTTTTTGTATTAAAAACGCTTTTTTTTATTGGTCAGATGAAATATGCTAATTTTTTGAGATAGGAATTTTGGGTTTTCATGAGCTGTATGCCAAAATCATCAGTATTAAAACAATAAAAGACCTGAAATATTTCAGTTGGTGTGCAATGAATCTAAAATATATGAAAGTTTAATTTTTATCAGTACATTACAGAAAATAATGAACTTTATCACAATATGCTAATTTTTTGAGAAGGACTAGTATATATATATATATATATATATATATATATATATATATATATATATATATATATATATATATATATATATATAAACTATAACATGCTAAAACTGTAACATATACCTTAACCATGACTATTCAATTACTTTTGGACCAGGTTATGAAAACACTTACCTCAAGTGATTGGCCTGTTATAACCGGATGTGACACAGTGAATCAAGGAAAATATGGTGAAAAACAGTTGTGAAGCAGAACTATCCAAAAATATTAACTTCACATCTTTTTTAAAGAGTGACACAGTGGCATACTGGTTATGTCCACCTCACAGCAAGAAGGCCTGGATTCGATTACCAGCTCAGGTGTTTCTGTGTGAAGTTTGCATGTTCTCCCCGTGCTCACATGGGTTTCCTCTGGTTTCCTTCCACTGTCCAAAAACATGCACAGGAGGCTAATTGGCTGCTCCAAATTGCCCCTAGTTGGAAGTGTGAATGGTTGCGTGACTGTTGACCTTGCAATGGCCTGACCCCGCCTTTGACTAGAGTTGGTTGAGATATAAAATGAATTAAACAATTATTTATTTAATTTTTTTCTACCTTTAAAAGAATAGAGTTGCCAACTCAAAGCACCAATTGAATAGATCAGCTCCTCACATATTTAAATATACATACATATCTATACATATATAAATATTTATTATATTACATTTTCCATCTGCCTGTCTCGAGCCAAACAAACAAGCAATGTGTGTGCATGACTCGTTTTATGTTTAAACAAGCTGCAGGTGTATGCATTACTGTAATTGCATGACACAGCTCGCCGCTGCCATAGTAATGTTACACTGCCTTATAGTTCAAAAAATGTCTATCGTGCACATTTCACAATTGGTCTTCTGATTTTAAAACAGTTTATCCCACCGCAATCAGGTTGACAGTACTTGAGACCCAAGAATTCTGTGAACACAGTGATATAAATAATTTAGCTGTCCTGAGAAATATATCAAAAGAGATACAGTTATTTTAAATTACAGTCGGCCCCCAACTTACGAAGATCCCTGTGTACGAAATCCCTGAGTTACAAAAAACATTTTCTTGAGTTTCCGGCCCCGAGATACGAAAAAACCCCCTCTTACGAAAAGAAATTCAAAATTCAAACGTGCCAATCAAACTTTCAAACGACACACGACTGGCCCTCTCATTGGCTGTCTCTCAACATCCCGCCCGCTGGCCTCCTAGATAGAGAGAGAAGGAAGCTTCACTCTAGTTTTTAGTTCAGTTTTTATGTTGTTTTAATTCAGTAAATATTTAATAAATGTGGGTGCATTTGAGCTCATCTGGAATTCCGATCCCTCAAGGAATCAAATTAAAGTTGAGATTGTCAAGCAGGGAATGCTCTTTGAATTAACGTCTTGTGGGCATGGCCCGCAGCGCGCGCGCGCACGCGTGAGAGAGAGAGAGAGAGAGAGAGAGAGCAAGAGAGAGAGAAGGAAGCTTCACTCTAGTTTTTAGTTTAGTTTTTTAAGTTGTTTTAATTCAGTAAATGGCCAAGCAGGAAATGTGCTATGAATTCACGTCTTGTGGGCGTGGCCCGCAGTACGCGAGAGAGAGAGAGAGAGAGAGAGAGAGAGAGAGAGAGAGAGAGAGAGAGAGAGAGAAAGAGAAGGAATAACGCTTTAGTTTTTAGTTTTTTAAGTTGTTTAATTCAGTAAATGTTGAATAAATGTGGGTGCATTTGAGCTTATCTGGAATTAAAGTTGAGTTTGTCAAGTATGGAATGCGCTTTGAATTCCACGTCTTGTGGGCGTGGCCCGCAGCGCACGCGCGAGAGAGATAGAGAGAGAGAGAGAGAGTAGGAGAGAGAGAGAGAGAGAGAGATAGAGAGAGAGAGAGAGAGAGAGAGAGAGAGAGAGAAGTGTGTGTGTGTGTGTGTGTGTGTGTGTAAATAAAAAATGTTTAATAATAGTTTAATTAATAAATTTGTTAATAAAATGTTTAAATGGTTTAATAAATAATTTTCTTTTACTTTTAACACATATTTCATACAAAATTGGTGTACACTTATCATTTTTAAAGGGTTTATGGGGTTTATCCAGTCCAAAGACTGGAGCCTTGGAACAAATTAGGTGTTTAACATGTAAGATGCGACCCCTACTTACGAAATCCCCGCAATACGAAAAGGGCTCTGGAATGGATTGATTTCGTAAGTTGGGGGGCCGACGGTATTTTTAACATCAAAGTTTTGTATTGACTTCCATTGGGAAATTCAGGGTTCACCTGTCAGTCAGAGGTTTGACATTTAACTTCTACAACTGGGGTTCACTTGAAAGTTACATTGTCAAAACCAGCACAAATTTTCCTCCGTTGTGGTATAACAGTTATGAGTGTAGAGTGAACATTATGGGAGTAGGCACAATTTAAACAACTTTTACAAGATAATCTGGTTTCTCACACTCTGCTGATGATATCACCCACTCTAGCCCAGAACAGTCCACACAAAAGACACCCATCACGAACACACACTTCTTCTTCTTCTTCTTCTTCTTCTTCTTCTTCTTTTCCTTTTGGCTTTTCCCTTCATCTTCTACTCTTACTCCAACTACCTTCATGTCCTCCTTCAACACATCCATAAATCTTCTCTTTGGTGTTCCTCTCGGCCTTCTGCCTGGTAGTTCCAACCTCAGCATCCTACTACCAATATACTCACTATCCCTCCTCTGTACATTTCGAAACCATCTCAATCCAGCCTCTCTGACTTTGTCTCCAAAACCTCTTACATGTGCTGTCCCTCTGATGTACTTATTCCTAATCCTGTCCATCCTTGTTATTCCCAAAGAGAACCTCAACATTTTCTCCTCTGCTACCGCCAGCTCTGCCTCCTGTCTTTTCCTCAGTGCCACTGTTTCTAAACCATACAACATCGCTGGCCTCATCACCGTCTTGTACACTTTTCCTTTCATTCTTGCCGATACCCTCCTATCACACATCACACCGGATACTTTTCTCCAACCATTCCAACCTGCCTGCACACGCTTCTTCACCCCTTTTCCACACTCACCATTGCTCTGGATTGTTGAGCCTAAGGACTTAAAATCATCCACCTTCTTTATCTCTGCTCCCTGTAACCTCACCGTTCCTCTTAGGTCCTTGTCGTTCACACACATGTATTCTGTTTTAATGAGGCTATCTTTCATTCCTCTCCTTTCCAGGGCATACCTCCACCTCTCTAGATTTCCCTCCACTTGTTCTCTGCTCTCACTACAAATCACAATGTCATCTGCAAACATCATAGTCCATGGAGATTCTTGTCTAACCTCGTCTGTCAGCCTGTCCATCACCATCGCAAACAAGAAGGGGCTCAGAGCTGATCCTTGATGCAGTCCCACCTCCACCTTGAACTCTTCTGTCACACCGACAGCACACCTCACCACTGTCTTACATCTCTTATACATGTCCTGCACCACTCTGACATACTTCTCTGCCACTCCAGATTTCCTCATACAATACCACAGTTCCTCTCTCGGCACCCTGTAATATGCTTTCTCCAGATCCACAAAGGCACAATGCAGCTCCCACTGACCTTCTCTCTACTTCTTTATTAACATCCTCAAAGCAAACACTGCATCTGTGGTGCTCTTTCTTGGCATGAAACCAAACTGTTGTTCACAAATGCTGACCACTGCCCTTAGTCTAGCTTCCACTATTCTTTCCCATAACTTCATCGTATGGCTCATCAACTTTATCCCTCTGTATTTGCCACAACTCTGCACATCTCCCTTGTTCTTAAAATTGGGCACCAGCACACTTCTCCTCCGAGACACTTCCATACCTCCACAGGTATGGCATCAGGACCAACTGCCTTTACACTCTTCATCCTCTTCAATGCCCTCCTCACTTCACCCTTACTAACCTTTGCTACTTCCTGGTCCTCAACAGTCACCTCTTCCAGTCTTTTTTCTCTCTCATTTTCTTCATTCATCAGCTCTTCAAAGTATTCTTTCAATCTTCCCAGCACACTACTGTAATCAGTCAACACGTTTCCCACTCTGTCCTTAATCACTCTAACTTGCTGCACGTCATTCCCATCTCTATTTCTCTGCTGTGCCAACCTTTATAAAGCATTTTCTCCTTCCTTACCATCCAACCTAGCATACAAGTCATCATATGCCCTACACACTCCTGCACTTCCTCATTCCACCACCAAGTCTCCTTATCTACTATCCTTCCAGAGGACACGTCAAGTACTCTTCTACCTGTCTCCTTGATCACATTTGCTGTAGTTGTCCAGTCATCTGGAAGCACTTCCTGACCACCCAAAACCTGTTTCAACTCCTCCTTGAAGACAACATGACACTCCTACTTTTTCAGCTTCCACCACTTTGTCTTCTGCTCTGCCTTTGCCTTCTTCACCTTTCTTACCATCAGCATAATTCTGCATACCACCATCCTATGCTGTTTGGCAACACTCTCACCCACTACTACTTTGCAGTCACTGACTTCCTTCAAATTACATCGCCTACACACAATGTACTAGTAGTCTACCTGTGTGCTCCTACCTCCGCTTTTATAAGTCACCCTATGCTCCTCTCTCTTCTGGAAGAAAGTATTCACCACAGCCATTTCCATCCTTTTTGCAAAATCGATCAACATCTGTCCTTCTGTGTTCCTGTCCTGGATACCAAACCTGCCCATCACTTCCTCGTCCCCTCTGTTGCCTGCAACAACATGTCCATTGAAGTCTGAATCAATGACTACTCTTTCACCTCTGGGGAGACTCTGCATCACTTCATCTAACTCACTCCAGAATCTCTCCTTCTCTTCTAGCTCACATCCTGCCTGTGGGGCATAAGCACTAACAACATTGAACATCACACCTTCAATTTCTAACTTGAGACTCATCACTCTGTCTGACACTCTTTTCATTTCTAGAACATTCCTGACCAATCCATCCTTCAAGATGACTCCTACTCCATTGCTCTTCTCATCCACACCATGATAAAACAGCTTAAACCCTGCTCCTAAGCTTCTAGCCTTGCTACCTTTCCACCTGGTCTCCTGAACACACAGTATATCCACCTTCCTCCTCTGCATCATGTCAGCCAGCTCTCTACCTTTTCCTGTCATAGTTCCAACATTCAAAGTCCCTACTCTCAGTCCTCAACTCATGCTTTTCCTCTTCTCTCTCTGCCTACGGACACGCCTCCCGCCTCTCCTTCTTCGACCTCTCCTTCTTCGACCAACAGTAGTCCAATTTCTACCTGCACCCTGTTGGTTAACAGCACTGATGGCGGTCGTTGTTAACCTGGGCCTCGACCGATCTGGTATGAAATATGTCTTTACGGTTTACATTTTGTATTCTGGCAAAAGTTTTACGTCAGATGTCCTTCCTGTCCCAACCCTCCGCATTTATCCGGGCTTGGGACCGGCGTAAGAGCGAGCACTTGTTTGTGTTCATGAACACACACATAGACTGAAAAAACACTGTCGAACCTGAACAACAATTAAGAGAAAACCATAAAAGATAGCAAAAAGCCATTTTTGAATTTCAAAAGAAGAAGAAGATGTATGATTAGGAATGGAAGTTTCGACAGGCTTTGCAGTTATGACTCTTTATAGGGTTCAAAATTAATAAAATAAAATGTGTGCAATCCTCAGATAGTAAAAGAATGTGGTCAAGTTAATAGTAATCCATGTCCTACTCATTACTCACCGCGTAACTTTAAAGATGCGGAGCAGGCGGACACAACGGAACACAGAGATGCCAAGAGGTGACATGATCTCCAACTCTACAAGGATGGTCTCCACAATACCGCCGCATACCACAAAACAGTCAAAGCGGTTAAATAGAGACATGAAGTATGCCTGCAGGCCCAGGCTGTACATCTTAATGAGCATCTCACAGGTGAACATGGCCAGCAACACCTTGTTGGCAACATCTACAGGGAAAATTTTTAAATTATTTATCAGTTTTAAAGCAATTAATGATACACTGGATTTGAACTTTCTTTCAGATTTCCTGACAGTTTAACTGTACAAGGAAAGGAAAGGAAAGGAAA
>CM045729.1:27411079-27416079 GCA_024760905.1 Plotosus lineatus | reverse complement strand
TTTCTGCCTTCATTTCAAAACCTTGGCCAAAACCTTGACCTGATGACCTTATCGTTAAAGGTGTTCTGCTAGGGCTTTAGCTTAGCTTTATTGCTTTAGCTTAGCTTTAGTGCTTTAGCACTAGCTTTAGCTTCATGAGGGAGATACATAGTATTGTATCAATAACTTCCGGACTTCTCCAGGACAGCGCTAGCTTTATCAGGGTGATACATATATAAACAACTTGCGGACTTTTGAAAGTCTTGGTTTTTTTTCCGCGTGTTTCTTGAGTTCGACTTATGTTTTTTTTTCGGTTTCCAGGACAAAAAAAAAATCCCATATGTTTTTTTTTCCGATTCCAATTCATTCGAACTCTAGAGCGTTCGGATTCCGATGCGCCACTATAATCTATTTGTGCCAGATGAGGGACACACTTTATGAATGCCCATCTATGTTTTTATTAAATGTCTTTCACACAACTTTTTTGGAATTGGAGACACTACTGACTGACACCCATCCAATATTAAAAGCCACTAAGTTCATATAATTTTTTTTTTTAACTTAAGTGCCCCATAGTTAAAACAAAACTTTTTAAAAAATTTGGACAAGGTTTTCGTGTGTACTGTCTGTCTGGTTCTAAGAACAGGCATCACTATACCAGAGCTCATATACTGAAATCACTCAGCACCAAAAATCCCCTATTATTTCAGTTACTTTACATTTTATCAACACTCAGAAAACACTTTTTATATGAATGTAAACAAATTTTACTTTGTGGGACATTTAGATAGTTTCGAAAAGTGCTTACAGGAAATTAGCAAGTTACAGAGAATGAGCAGCAGAACTGGTGCTGTGGTTATCATGCCGCCTCACAACAATAAGGTCCTGGGCTTGATTCCTGTCCTTGGTGAAGGCATTATTGTGTGGAATTTGCATGTTCTCCACGTGGCTGTGTGAGTTTCCTCTGGGTGCCCTGGTCCTCCAACAGTCCACAGGCATGCACATTAGGCTAGTTGGATATTCCAAACTTCCCCAAGGTGTTGAAGTAAGTGTGAATGGTTGTGTATGTGTGAGCCTTTTAATGGTCCGATGAGATAGACTCCAGCTTCCCCTTGACCCTTGTACGATTAAGCGTTTTGGCAAATAAGTGAGTAAGAAGGAGCAGAACTATATATATTTCTAAATGAAGGCTTCATAAAATGATTATTTTTAGCTCTGTGTATTTTGTACAATCTTGAGGCTAGATCTGTTGTAAAGAAGCAGCGGATTAATATTCATGTAATAGTGTCATTATATTATTACAGTTGTTGTATTATACGCAACTTGTGTGTACTAGTATATAACTGGTGGGTGTACATTTCATATCAGTTTGAAAGAAAAAGCAAAATAAAGACACCGTAAAGTTCCCCATTATTTGGTCTAAACTGTATCTGACACGGGGTTGATTCTCACCAGACTGGTCCACAACAGCAGATCCTGTCATCCTCCCCATTTGGATTGTCTGTGTTAACAGATTCTGTCTCACTGGTTGGCATGCTCGCTGTAAAAAAGAACACACACACACACACACACACACACACACACACACACACACACACACACACACACACACACACACACACACACACTAAAACATGAGCCATCCTTCATATTTCAGCATTACACTACCAAAATTTCCATTTAAAGTAGTTATTAGTGAGAATTATTTATAAAGGG
Source organism: Plotosus lineatus (assembly GCA_024760905.1). Classification (NCBI taxonomy): domain Eukaryota; kingdom Metazoa; phylum Chordata; class Actinopteri; order Siluriformes; family Plotosidae; genus Plotosus; species Plotosus lineatus. The sequence continues at coordinate 27,414,384 of CM045729.1, read as the reverse complement.
TTAATAGTGATGACATGATCAAAGCCCTGATTAAAGCTTTGATTTTTGATTTAGCTGTAATTTGCCAAAGGCCAGCATGGCAGCGTTATGGTTAGCATGCCTGCATTATAGAAAGTCATGGGTTTGAGTCCTGAGGTTGTTTCTGTGTTCTCCCTGTGCGTGAGTGGGTTTCCTCAGGGTACTCAGGTTTCCTCCCACAGTCCCACATGCACATTAGGCCAAATTGCTGTTTCAACTTGCCCCTCGATGTAAGTGTGAGTGTAAATAGTTGTGTGTGCAGTGCTGCAATTGACTGGCAAGGTGATCAGGGTGTACCTTGCCTTCGTGCAGACTCAGGTGAGATATGCTCTAGCCTCCCCGTGACCCTAGTAGAATTAAGCGGCTCAACAAATGAATGAGTGATTTGACAAAACTAAGAGGAAAAAACAGTCAGTATTAGAATTAAGACCAAACAGCAATTCGCCAGACAGTATGAATGAACTACATGGCACAAACTATTAGTGTCAACTGTACATCTTTACGTGACCCCCCCCCCCCCCCCATAAAACTCAAAACCACCTGAGTTACAAACACACAAACAAACTCAGTTGGCAGGATTTACCCTGAGTCTCTGTGGACTGACTGAACCAGCCCGACTTCCCTGCCTTCTTCTCCTGAGTGAGATCGGCCATCGTCAGCCCTTTTCAGTTAACACGCAGTTCATGCATGCAGGCAGTAGGGGGAGACACAGAGACAGAATAGTGGAAAGAAAGGCTGCTATCAGCATCTAACTGTTTGAACACACCAAGCACTTTACAGAAGAAAGAGAAATACAAACGAGGGGAGTAAAAAAAAAAAACTTTAAAGAGGAACACAGGGTATTTGAACAGGCTGAGACTAATGAAAGAGGAAAGGGAAAGTCACAGACAAAAGGAAACAGGCAGTGTTAACAGCAGCGACTAAGTTTCAATACTAGCATGCTCGTGAGTCAAATTATACAATTTACTGTTAAAATGTAAATTACAGCAAAGGATCACCACAGAAGTTGCTAGTAATTACACAATCACATGATTCCCGGTAGAAAAAAAAATGCACATATACATCATTGATACGTGAAGAGTACAGAGATCCCTCGCTACTTCGCGCTTCAATTCATGCGACTTCTGTGCATCGAGTTTTTTTTTTTTTTTTTTTTAAATATTCATCGAATTAAGAAATAAGGAAATGAAGGAAGAATAGGGAAAAGGTTAAAGAAAATGCCACCAAACAAGGCCAATTATACAAACAAAAAACAAAAAACAACCCAAAACCCCCCATCAAAACTAGTTACATTTTTATGTGATGCGTGCATCTGAGTGTGTGTATTTATATTTTATTTACATCTTATGCATTATTTTTGAATGTTGAATTGTTATTATAAGCATTTATGACGTTGAATACGTATTTATTGATATTATATAGATGTATACATGTACACATACATCAACTGGGTTATCAAAGGCGGGCCATGTCTCTCACTGTCTATGGTGAGAGGTTCATGTAAAAGAACCATTGCTGACTTTTATAAAGAGGAGCTGCGTGTTTCTGTCCCTTGCTAAAGGGTTGTGTCAGGAAGGGCATCCGATGTTAAAACCTACGCCAAATCAAACGTGCGAATCATTCGCTGTGGCGATCCCTGATAAAGGGAAAAGGCCGAAAGGCAAATCAATCATATGCCAGTTTGGGGGGAGTTTATCCAACTTCGTGGAATTCGACAGTCGCGGGGGAGGGGATCTTGGTTCCAATTAACCGAGGAAAGGAAAGTGAGGGATCACTGTATTTATTCCATTAAAACATGATTAACCCACGTCAGGACCAACGCGAGCCACGTTTAATAACAGTGACACATGAAAAGTCTGATATGATTAGATGTAGAAGAGGACAGCCAGTCTTATTTCCTGATATTGTTTTATTTTAGTGATATTTCACTTGTCTGATTCCATGAAAACTAATACTTGTAAAAAAAAAAAAAAAAAAAAAAAAAAAAAAAAATCATGATTTTTTTTTTTTTTTTTAATAATCAGACAGTGAATCAGCCAAGGTGTATTTGTTGGCTTGGGGTTTAAATTGCATTTGTAGGTTACTTGCACTTACATAAGGAGGACTGAGCGTATTTACTCTCATCCTCTCATCCTGCTTCTAGAAACAAATTGTGTCCCGTGCCACCCATCCCCAACCCCCGTCCCTTTACCGTCCTGAGTACAGCCCATGATAAAGCAAATGGAATCAGATTACACCCGAATTAGCAATACCCAGAAATACAGCAGAAGTCCCTTTAATAATTTCTATAAAGAATATATCGTACGACTGGAATAATTTAGTAGATATAAACGACAGGATGGATCGGAAACCACAGGATTAAAACTATAATATGAGATTAATAAAGAGGATTAATAATCTAAGACGAGAGGGAAAGAGAAAGGCCGACACTGCAATTGAAAGAATAGTGACGGAGGGAAACTTGGTGTATTATGTTTCCTAAATCAAATAAACAAACAAACAAATAAATAACAGTGAACAATAGATTTTTTTTTCAAGATCGATGATCGGGCGGCACAGTGATGTATGTAGTGATCAGCATGTCTGCGTCATAGCAAGAAGGTCCCGGGATCAAAGTCCCGGACTCAGCGAGGGCATGCTGCGTGGAGTTCGCATGTTCTCGTTGTGACTGTGTGAGTTTCCTTGGGGTGCTCTGGTTTCCTCCCACAGACCGAATCAGAATACAGTGGTACCTCGGTTCTCGAACTTAATCCGTTCCAGACGGCAGGTCGAATTCCGATTTGTTCGAATTCCAAATCCGCTTTTCCCATTACTGTACAAATAATGTAAATGGTTTTAATCCATTCCAAGACACTAGAAAACCACCTTTTTTAAACATAATGTTATTTCATAATGTCGTTTATATATCAAATAGTATATTAAATGTGAAATAACAGGACAAGCACACAAAATTCTAAGTAGAAGAATTTTTCTTAAATTTTTTGTTTGTTTTTTGTTTATTTTCGAACCAGCCTCGACTTGCTTTAAAGTGTAACCCTTCAAGATTCGAGCTCGGGTCTTTTTTTCACCAAATCATCGTAGATTTCACGAGCTTTGCAGCAGATCACATCCTCGCTAACACTATCTCCTGCTAACTGCTGCTGGTTTATGTACAGGAGCAGGAATTTTTCCAGCTCCTCCAGCACTTGCGGTCTTTGTTTGCTGATAACCGTCGAGCCTTTCGCCACATCACTGACTTTAACACTCTTTTTGTTCTTCAGGATCGCGCATATTGTTGATTTAGCCAC
>CM045729.1:27396079-27406079 GCA_024760905.1 Plotosus lineatus | reverse complement strand
GAAACACGCTGACGGCTTTGCAGCTCCTCTTTTTACGTAAGTCAGCAATGGTTCTTTTATATGAACCTCTCACCATAGGCAGTGAGAGACATGGCCCGCCTTTGATAACCCAGTTAGCTGCCCTGGGGATGGGTGTTTTAATAATGTGTAACTGTTGAAAGTTTGGTCTTTCAAAGATGACCTCATTTGAACATAACCTTTGACTTATGACTTCATAACATGTACCAATTAAAGGGCCTTCATAAATGAGTAGAAGTTAAAGTCCAAATCATAATCCATAGACGGCCGCGGAAAAGGGATGACACATGGACTCAAGGACAGAGCAAAGATGTAATATCTTTGACACCATCGCGGTGGGAACAGGTATAAATAGACTAATATCCTGTTACAAGTTCCTTTGATCTTGTGAGTTTTTGCTGTAAGCATAAACAGATTAAAAGTTGCTCAGGTACTGTATATGAGAATTATATATACATTCTTATAAATAGTTTTTTCTTCGACGTATAAGTCTGAGTTCTCTGTCTATACAGAAATAAAAAGAAATGAAATGAAAGTGAAAGACAGAGATAGGACAGCCAGTCTCCACCACTCCACATGTTTCTTGCCACCTTCTTATGGCCATGGTGTTTTCTTCCCAGAAAGGCCAAACACACTGTCATAGCCTCATTTGCATTTGGAGAATTTTCCATGGTAACAGATACATAAATAGGAAGGAGGGGGAGAGAGAAAGAGAGAAAAAAGAATGAGAAGAGAACAAGCACTGTGGCAGTGACAGATGCTGTCCACAGTTACACGTTCGTATATTCTTATAACAGGATAATATAAAGCTCGCTCTTTATACTTATGTAAAATTTGGCATATACTATTTCTTTCATTTATCTTTCTTCTTGCTTGCTTTTTGTAAAAAAAAAAAAAAAAAAAAAAAAAAAAAAAGCCTTAGGTATAGCAATCAGAATGGCTGCACCTATGCAGATGAATGCATTGTAACCAACCTATCCTGTAAACTGCATTCTTTAAACTGACCAATCCCATGCAGCCTAACCAAAAGACTGGCTATGTATATAAGCCTTAAAATTTGCTGAATAAACAGGAGACATGCTGAAACCATGCTCAGGTCATGTGTTAGTGTTTCTCCTCTGGCCTGGAAGTAAGCTAATATCTGAACGGGGGAGGGGAATTTAAAGCTAAATGGGAGGGAGCTCTTTGTCTGCGTGGAAACATTTTTCTCTTAATATTCCTTTCATTTTGCTGAGCCACATAATCCTACTGGGGTGGCAGGGGGACTGGAGCCTATCGCAGTTGATGCTGGTCGATGGCAAGCTACTAGAGCCCTGCATGGGCCAAGATCACAAGCTCGTGCCCGCCCCGCAAATTAGAATTACAGCCCGCAGCCTGACTCACACATTTACCCTTGTAGGTCAGCCCGCCCCGCCCCGCAAGTGAAATTCTAACCTGGCCCGCCCCGCCCCGCCCCGCAAGTGAAATTCTAACCTGGCCCGCAGCCCGCCCCCAGACAAAATACTACAGCCCGCAGCCCACCCCGCCCCGCAGTGAGTTTCTAATTCTGAGCCCACACCAGCCCCGCAGCCCGCACAACACAACTACATATTAACATTCAACCTTTAATTCACTCAAACCATAAAAAGTTACATTAAAATCAACAATTTTTCGCAACAGCCTAATAATGTATATTTACCTGATACAAAGTCATCATCATCATCATCATCATCTTCTTCCGCTTAGTCCAGGGTCGGGTCGCGGGGGCAGCAACCTTAGCAAAAAGGTCCAGACATCCCTCTCCCGAGCTACTTCCTCCAACTCTCCCGGGGGGACACCAAGGCGGTCCCAGACAAGCCGAGAGACATAGTCCCTCCAGCGTGTTCTAGGTCGACCCCGGGGTCTCTTCCCGGTTGGACATGCCCGAAACACTACACTAGGGAGGCGTCCGGGGGGCATTCTGACCAGATGCCCGAGCCACCTCAACTGGCCCCTCTCAATGCGGAGGAGCAGCGGATCTACTCCGAAGCTCTCCCGGATGGCGGAGCTTCTCACCCTATCTCTAAGGGGAGAACCCCGCCACCCGCGAAGAAAGCTCATTTCAGCCGCTTGTATCCGTGATCTTGTTCTTTTCGGTCATTACCCAAAGCTCGTGACCATAGGTGAGGGGTTGGAACGTAGATCGACTGGTAAATTGAGAGCTTCAGCCTTGCGGCTCAGCTCCTTTTTCACCACAACGGACCGGTACAGGCACCGCTAATAGCAGAGGCTGCAGCGATCCGTCTGTCGATCTCTCGCTCCATCCTTCCTCACTCGTAAACAAGACCCCAAGATACTTAAACTCCTCCACTTGGGGCAGGACCTCATTCCCGACTCGAGGGTGCATTCCACCATTGTCCGACTGAGAACCATGGCCTCGGACTTGGAGGTACTGATCTTCATCGGCTGCCGCTTCGCACTGCCGCGAATCGCTCCAATGAGAGCTGGAGGGCCCGATTTGATGAAGCCAAAAGGACAACATCATCCGCAAAAAGCAGAGACGATATCCGATGGCCACCAAACCAGAACCCCTCATCGCCTCGATTGCGCTTAGAAATTCTGTCCATAAAATTATGAACAGAATCGGTGACAAAGGACAGCCTTGGCGGACTCCAACTCCCACTGGAAACGAATCCGACCTGCTGTTACCAATACGACCAAACTCTGGCTCGGTGATACAGCGACCGAATCGCCAGAGTAACGGATCCGAACGCCGCATTCTCGAGCACGCCCCACAAGATCTTTCGAGGACACGGTCGAAAGCCTTCTCCAAATCCACAAAGCACATGTGGACAGATTGGGCAACTCCCATGCCCTCCAGAATCCTGTGGAGCGATAGAGTTGGTCAAGAGTGCTGCGGCCAGGACTAAAACCACATTGTTCCTCCTGAACTGAGGTTCGACTATCGGTCGGATCCTCCTCTCTAGTACCCTGCATAGACTTTCCCAGGTAGGCTGAGGAGTGTAATTCCCGATAATTGGAACACACCCTCCGGTCCCCCTTCTTAAAAATTGGGACCACCACCCCAGTTTGCCAATCCAGAGGTACAGCCCCCGATGATCACGCCGATGTTGCAGAGACGTGTCAACTAAGACAGCCCTACAACATCCAGAGCCTTGAGATATTCTGGGCGGAGCTCGCCCAACCCCGGAGCTCGACCACCGAGGAGCTTTTTTACAACCTCAGTGACCTCCACTCCAGTGTTGGGCGGACCCTCCCCCGAACCCCCCAGGGTCTTCCTCTTCCACGGAGGGCGTGTTGGTGGGATTGAGAAGGTCCTCAAAGCATTCCCTCCACCTCTCAACAACATCCCCAGTCAAGGTAAGCAGCTCCCCACCTCCACCGTAAACAGTGTTTGTGAAGAACTGCTTCCCCTCCTGAGGCGCCGGATGGTGGCCCAGAACCTTTTGAGGCCAACGATAATCACTCCAGGCCCTCACCGAACTCCTCCCACGCCCGAGATTTTGCATCTGCGACAGCCTCGGCTGCAGCACGTTTGGCCTGCCGGTACGTTGCTGCCTCAGGAGTCCCACAGGCTAATAAAACCCGATAGGCCTCCTTCTTCAGCTGGACGGCCCCTTCACCGCAGGTGTCCACCACCGGGTTCGGGATTACCGCCACGACAAGCACCGACGACCTTACGGCCACAGCTATGGGCTGTCGCTTCAGCAATGGAGGCACGAAACATGGCCCATTCGATTCCATGTCCCCGCCTCCGAACGTGGTTGTAGCTCTGCCGGAGGTGGGAGTTAAAGGCCTCGGACAGGGGGCTCCGCCAAACGTTCCCAGCAGACCCTGATTACACGCTTGGGCCTGCCAGGTCTGGAAGGCAACCTCCCACACCACCGAAGCCAACTTCACCACCAGGTAGTGATCGGGTAGACAGCTCAGCTCCTCTCTTCACCCGAGTGTTCCAGAACATATATGGTCGCAAGTCCGATGACACGACTACAAAGTCAATCATCGAACTGCACCTAGGTGTCCTGGTGCCAAGTGCACTTATGGACACCTTATGTTCGAACATGGTGTTCGTGATAGACAAACTATGACGAGCACAGAAGTCCAACAACGACACACCATTCGATTCAGACTGGAGAGGTCACTACCGATCACACCCTTCCAGGTCACACTATCGCGTCACATGGGGCGGAAGTCTCCCTAAGACAACGAGCGAGTCTCCCGAGGGAGCGTTCTCCAACACCCCCAAAGACTCCAAAAGGGTGGGTACTCTGAACTGTCATTTGGTGCATAAGCACAAATAACAGTCAGGACCCGCCCCACCCGAAGACGGAGGGAAGCTACCCTTTCGCCAACCGGGAGAACCCAACATTTGGGCACCGAGACGGGGCAACAAGAATACCACACCGGCTCGCCTCTCCCCATGAGCAACTCCAGAATAGAAGAAGGTCCAGCCTCTTCGAGATGGATGGTTCCAGAGCCTGCTATGCGTTGAGGTGAGTCCGACTATATCTAGTCGGTATCTTCCACCTCACGCACCGCACCAAATCAGGCTCCTTTCCGCCAGAGAGGTGACATTCCATGTCCCGAAGGTCAGAGTAAGCAGCCGAGGATCAGTCCGACAGAACCCATGCCTTTGGCTGCCACCCAACTCACACTGCACCCGACTAAAACTCCTCCCCACGGGTGGTGGGTCCATGGGAGGGCGGACCCATGTCTCCTTTCGGGCTGGGCCCGGCCAGGCTCCATGGGCATAAGCCCGACCACCAGGCGCCGCCTTGAGCCCCTCCCTGGGCCTGGCTCCAGGAGGGAATCGGTGACCGCGTCCGGCAAGGGAGACTGCTTTTGTTGTCTCGTGTCTTTAGGGGTTTGTTTTGAATCGCACTTTGTCTGGACCTTCACCCCGGACCTGTTTGCCTTGGGTGACCCTACCAGGGGCATTTGCCCCCGACAACATAGCTCCTAGGATCATTAGGTCACGCAAACCCCTCCACCACGATAAGGTGGCGATTCAAGGAGGGGCTGATACAAAGTGTTCGCTGCATTTTCTACTGTATTCTGTAGGATTCCAGTCTTTCCTATTTACCGCTGCGATCCACTTGGCGTTTCTCTCCGGGTCAGATGGAAAACGATAAAATGACAGTGCAGGCTTTACTCCTCTGTTTATTCGCACAGCCAACAGCGCAACATGATATAACCATACAGTTACATACTGGTTATTTTGGATCACTCCGGGAAAGTTAGTAACCGACAAACAACATCCAGTTGGGTAATGTTGAACCACTATTACTTATTTTAAAATGTTTAGCGATGTTGAATAAGCGAGCGCCATCCGGATCATGCCGTCCAATATGGCAGATAAACAAAAGTCACGTGACCCTGTGACATCACGTGCAAAACCTCAATATGTGAGACGCTCAAAACCGAAAGTAGTATACGTGCTGTGGGTTATACGGACTTCCGGTCTTTCAAGTGAGCAAGGGCGCTGTTGAACTCGTTTATAACTCAGCCTGCACTGATGTGAATCACCAGCAGAGCGGAGAGTTCTCTTTCTTTTCTGGACAGCCCGCATGAATCAGTGACATAGCCCGCAACCCGCCCCGCAAAACTTGGATCATTCTCAACCCACCCCGCCCCACATAAGTTTCAAATTGACCTGCCCCGCCCCGCAAACTAAAAAGTCTGACTTTAAATTTGTGCCCGCGGGCTGCGGGCTGAAACCCGCCCCACGCAGGGCTCTACAAGCTACACCCTGAACAACTCGGCAGTTCATTGCAGGGCCAACACACATTACAGTTCATACTCCCAGTAACTCCTAGGGGTAATTTGGAGCAGCCACTTAGTCTGATACGCATGTCTTTGGTTTGCAGGAGGAAACCAGAACACCAGGAGAAAAATCATGAAAGTATGGGGAGAACATGCATACACCATTGCCAAGCCCAGGACTCGACCCCAGCATCTTCTTGCTCTGAGACAATTGTGTTGACCAGTAAGCCCCTAAGTCGTTGTAATACAACATAATTTTTGTACAATTTAGCAAATATCTCCTCCTGGTCCACTAGCGGGCCATTCTGTGGCTCTGCCAATGAGAAATAAACTTGCTTAGAGCTACCCACACAACAGTATTCTAGCCGATCAGCAATGAGTATGGTTTGGGTTCATGCACCAACCTTGTTGCAGACCCCCTGAATGAAAGCTTTGGTTTTCATGGCTGTATGAATTTGAGAGAAAGTTGTGAAGGACCACCACAGCAAGGTGTTGATCAACAATCTTTCTTCATTATTAACCCCACCATGATGACATTCCCAGGTACAATCTGTGTGTTGGTTCTCTAATAAACTGCAATTATTTACCCAATAGAGTACTTCTGTCCAGCCCTCCATGGTGATGCACTGGAACACAGTAAGCATTGCAAACAGGAAGTTGTCAAAGTTGGTGATGCCATTGTTGGGCCCCTGCCATCCCTCTCTACATGTGCTACCATTTACAGTGCACTCGCGTCCATGACCTGACACGCTGCAGGGGATAGACTCTTCCTCTGCTAATGTACCTACAGAAAAAGATATAAAGAAAGAGAGAGCGAGAGAGAGAGAGAAATTGATAATGTGAAAACAAACAATCTGGGTTGAGATCATTCTTATTCTAAGTACACTAAAGTCATGGAGCATAATTTAAAACTCACATCCCCACAACGCATCACTTTTATGAGGTATTAGCGGAAATCAGAATCAACAAACGATCCAATGAATGAAGACAAAATACACAGGCATAAGGGAACAAAACAGGAGAAATATTTTACATGGGGGCAGCGGACACGTCCGGCCACAGGGACACCCACCTGTGCCATTCATGTAACAGGTTGCGTGCATCTTCCCAATGAAGAGTTCCAGACCAATGATGGCATAGATGATGATAACAAAGAGCACAAGCAGAGCAATGTGCAGCAGAGGAACCATGGCTTTAATAATGGAGTTCAGCACAACCTGTAAACCTGCAAACACAATGCAACGTACAATATACCAGCAATGCCTTCAGTGTAAGTGCAACATACTCAAAACACTTTCATGCCATAATATTCTCAGTAAAACAAAAATAAGGATAAAACCCCCATATTCTGGGAAATGACTTCGGATATGGAAGACTGCACCAGTAGCCTGATGAGATGAAACTGTTTATTAAGGCTATTTTTACTCAAACCACTTTAAATGATGGATTATCTTTAAATGATTCACATAATTAAAAGCAAGAATATGATTATACAACAAGATTATGCAGTGCATAAAACCCCCGACAAAATTAGGCAGAATAGAATATTTTTACCAAAAAAGAAAAAAAAAGAAGAACCTAAAAAAACAATTGTCTTATAAAACAAAATTGCATCATATTTCAAGTCAGGGTGACTTGCATAAATATTCACATACCTTAGCATTTTTCCTGTTTTGTTGCAATACAACCTGTAATATAAATCGCTATGTTCTTGGATTTTATATAATGGAACTGCACAAAATAGTCCACTTGGTGAGTGAAATAATTCAAATTTATATGGTCCGTGTGTAAATATTTACCCCTAGCTATGAAGCCTGTAAACAAGGTCTAGCGCCACAAATTACCTTCAGAGGTTATACAACTATTTAATTATTTATCTGTGTGCAAAGAATAGCAGGAATATAATTTCAATATATAAAACCTGTACGGAAAGGCCCCAGAGTCTAATACACTACCATTCAAGTGGCACCACCAAGCCAAGCAAGTGACACCATAAAGACCAAACAGCTCTTCAAACAGGTTGTGGTGATCCACAAATTGGGGTTTTGAAAACTTTCAATTAGGAATCTAAACCTTAAAAATCCCACAAAGCCAACATTTAGCAACAGCCACAAAACAACATTAAATCATGGCACCATGGAAAACCTGCCAAAAGAGGGATGTCCATCAAAACTCACAGACCAGTTCCGCAACTGATCCATATCTGTCAACACTCCCCAGAGCTGGTTTTGGAGAAGAGTGGCCAAAAAAAATCCACTACTTCCAAAAAATATAAAATAATATGTTAAGAGTTCATCAGAAGGAATGAAGGAGATCCTCTAAAAATATGGAAGAAGGTCCTCTGAACAGATTGGACTAAAATTGAACTTTTTGGCTATGAAGAAAAATGCTATATCTAGCACTAACCCAACAATTCTCATCACCCCAATAACTCTATTTCCACAGTGAAGCATGCTGGTGGCGGTATCATGCTGTGGGGATGTTTTTGATCAGCAGAGACTGAGAAGCTGATCAGGATTGATGGAATGACATGTTTTTTGATACAGTGTAATAATCCATGAGATTATTTAAACCATATGTAAGCATACACATATGTACACACGTCAACACTGAGCACACACATTTTGAGCAGTGGGTTTGAAATACAATAAAAATCATGAGGAAGAGAAATTTTTGAAGCAGCTAGAGCTTTGAAGGATGGGCAAAAATTCCACTAGATACCCTGAGAGTCTTACAGCTGTAACTACTGCAAAAGGAAGTGTTATATAGTAATGATTTTTGAGTCACAATAACAATTATTTTGAATCTTGTTGGCATGTTGTGTAAATCCAGGTTGTATGGCAACAAAACGGGAAAAGGAGGATTAATATTTTTGCAAGCCACAGTATGTGCCACACTTACAAATGATGATGCTGTAACAATATTACTACAGTGAGATCAATGGTAACAGACATACAATGAAACATGAGGGGTAAACATCACACTGAGGAACCCTATGCCTTTTGTATCTCTGGTCCATGTACACGATGGCTAAAGGGTGCCCTGTGGAATGCTTTAATAACCTAAACCTTGAGAGTTTTATAATTCTACATATGTTTTGGTCTTCACAATGATGTCTTTTTATAATTGATCTCCTGGGGTCTTAAAGAAACGGCAGCATATGGCTAGATTGAAAAATACACACACACACACACACACACACACATATATATATATATATATATATATATATATATATATATATATATATATATATATATTGATCATTTGCATTTTTTATAAGAGTAGAAGATGCAGTTTGTAAGAGTAGAAGATGCAGAGGATTTTGCATTTTGTAAGAGTAGAAGATGCAGAGGATAGGGAGAGATGGGGGCAGATCAGTTGCTGTGGCGACCCCTGAAGGGAACAGCCGAAAGGAAAAGAAGAAGAAGAAGAAGATATATATATATAGATATATATATATATATATATATATATATATATATATATATATATATATATATACTGTGATCCCTCGCTACTTCGTGCTTCAGTTTCTGGGTCTTTAGTGCATCGCAGGTTTTTCAAAAATATTCATCGAAAAATTAAAAAAAAAATAAGGAAATTAAAGAAAAATAGGGAAATTGTTAAGGAAAATGCCTCAAATCAAGGCCAATTATGCAAAAAAAAAAACCAAACAAACAAAAACAAACAAAAAAAACAACCCAATAAAACTACTTACATTTTTATGTGAGGTGCACATCTGTCTGTGTGTGTATTTATATTTTATTTACATCTTATGCATTTTGAATGTTTTTACAAGCATTTATAGTGTTGAATATATATTTATTGATATTATATACACATATACATGTACATACACCTTACGAAAGACCCAACAAACGAAAAATCCAGGTTACGAAATGTTCAGTTCATTTTCTGTAACCGCTTCATCCTAATTAGGGTCGCGGGGAGGCTGGTGCCCATCCCAGCCAACTCAGGGCGAGGGCAGAGTACACCCTGGACAGCTCGCCAGGCCATCGCAGGGCGGAAACACGCTGACGGCTTTGCAGCCTATTCTTTTTACGAAAGTCAGCAATGGTTCTTTTACATGCCTCACACCATAGACAATGAGAGACTTGGCCGGCCTTTGATAACCCAGTTACCTGCACTGGGGGGGTTACGAAATGCATTTACCTAAAATTTCTGTCTCTGGATACGAAACGCGCCATCTCAAAAATTCAAACAATGCGCGAGTTGC
>CM045729.1:27371079-27393579 GCA_024760905.1 Plotosus lineatus | reverse complement strand
AACATTGTTTGCAGATCGAGCACACTCTCAATGGCACTAACTGTTTCCAAATAGAAAATAAATGTAGTCTCTTTTATCACACGGTGCACCCTGCCATACTACAAAAAATGTTTGAAGAATGGTCTTAGAAAATTGACAAAATCCCCATATGTGGGACGTCCTGGACAAACAAGTCCAAACCATGCAGGCCAACAGAGGTGTTTTGGAGTGCATGACTTGATGGGTAAGAGGCATTTTGATAATAATAGTAGAATCTGCAGCATGGTGGCATACTGGTTAGTATGTCTGTAACACAGCAAGTGGGTCCTGAGTTTGATTCCTGTGAGTTTTCATGCTCTCCCTGTGCATGCTTGGGTTTCCTCCAGGTACTCCAGTTTATCCGACAGGCCAGAGATATGCACATAAGGCCAATTGGCTATTCCCAGTTGACTCGAGATTTGAGGATAAGTATGAATGGTTGTTTGGATATTGGCTCTGCAATGGTATTCCGAGTGTACCCCGCCTTTGCCCACCGTCAACCAAGAGACTCGACAGTCTTCCTGTGATCCCAATAGGTTAAAGATAAAGAGTAGTGGAATCTACACAATAATGGCAGGTGGTCTTTTATGTTATGGCTGATTTTTATATGTATGTCCATCCAGGGGCAGCATGGTGGTATAGTGGTTAGCATGTCGACCTCACAGCAGGACGGCCTGGGTTCGATTCGCAGCTCGAGTGCTTCTGTGTGGAGTTTGCAATGTTCTCCCCGTGCTTGTGTGGATTTCCTCTGGGTACTCCAGTTTCCTCCCACAGTCTATAAACATGCACAGTAGGCTAACTGGCTGTTCAAGATCACTGGGTGTGAGTGTGAATGGTTGTGTGAGTCTTTACCCTGCAATGGCCTGACAAACTGTCCAGGGTGTCCCATGCCTGGAGTCAGCTATGGGTGCCAGTCTCCTTTCGACCCTAATTAGAGCTAAGCTGTTTATAAAATCTAAACTATGTATCTGGTAAATATTATATACTGTAAATATATAGTTTATAAAATCTAAACTACGTATCTGGTAAATATTATATACAGCAAAACCTCCGCTGACGAACGCTTAAACTCACGAACTTTTCGCCTCAAGAACATTAAATTTGCGAGCATATAGTCTCCGCTGACGAACTAGTTTCCGGCGGACGAACCAAACCACGCGGTCGAACAGCGCCACGGTGGCGGCCACGAGAAGCTGACGCACGCTCACGGCGTCCCAGTTCGTCACCCCCTTTCTTTGAGTGCGGACGTGGTTTGTGTTTGATAGACATTTTGGACCATATTGAGTGTACTTTTGCTATTATGGGACCGAAAAAGACCCCACCACAGGCGGAGATCATTGAAAAACACGAACGAGGTGTGCGTTTGTGTGACTCAGCGTCCCAGTACCAGTACGCTAAGTCTACCATTGCTACCATCCTTAAGAACAAGGAAGCTATTAAGGGTGCGTGTGTGGCTAAGGGTGTTTCCAAACAGTAGGCGTTTCCAAACTCTCCTTCCAAACAGTAAGTCCCTCCCTCCTCCTCCTCCCACTCCATTCCATCAAGCCATCAACTACCATCACAAAGGTAAATAAAACCACTTTATTATACAGTACAGTTTATTTCTTTAATTACAATACAATAGCACATTTATTATACATAAAATAAGGTATATTTTTGTGTAGTTTTAAGGCTTATTTAGTAGAAAATTATGTTTTATGGGGACCTGGGAACGGATTATTCTCATTTTAATGGTTTCTTATGGGAAATAAATGTTCGGAAGACGAACTTTTCGCCTTACACACACTTTCTGGGAACCAATTATGTTCGTGAGCTGAGGTATCACTGTACTGTAAATATATAGTTTCTATTGGACAGGGCTAACTTTTTCAAAAGTTTTAAGTGCATCTATGGAATTCTTGAGCTTCGGGTTCTCAGGAACATGACACTTGATATGATATTCTTAGCTTGCATGAGAGAGAAAACAGACTTAAATCATAGAGTAGGAGGCGTCACTATGACAACCTGATGTTAGTGGTTTCTGCAGAGAGAGTAACGGCATTGTGCAGGTTTAATTAGGTTCGGTACTCAAAAACGAAATCTGTGCAGTATGAAGAACATACGGCGAAATGCATGGGTCTTGTAAATTTTATATACAATAGATGATCTAGCTGAGTGTGACATTACATGAATATCTCATGTGTGGATAAATCGGTAACCAGTTAACGAGTTCTTATGGTGTGGATGTTTGAACACTGTAAATATAGCACTTCTCTGTATGCCTCCTGCACTACACTTCCTCCAGGTACTCCCACAGTACAAGCACATGCACATTATGTTAACTGTCTCTTCAGTGTGAATGTAAGTGTAAATCGTGTGTGTATGTTGCTCTGGAATGGTCTGGTGAGCCATTCAGGATATACACCGCCTTCACCCCGTGTCGGCAGACAGAGGCTCCAGTCACTGCATGACCCTAACAACAGCAGCACCTATGGGAAATTTGTATCACCTGCTCTTTATTTTAATTAATTTATTTTGGATTTTTTCCCCCATTTTCTCCTTGATTTAGTCATATCCAATTCTCATCGATCAGGTATTGCCTTCCCTATCACACGACCATCACCACCAACCAGGTAGGTGCGAATGCAAGCACACACACGTGACATGCAATACTAGCCACCCGCCTGTTTTCAAACTGCAGCGCATGTGTATTGGGGGGGGGGGGGGTCTAACACACTTGAAGTAAACGTGCTATCCGGCCTTTCGTACGAATGAGCTCACAGATTGCCCATGATTGGCTGGCAATCACTGTGAGTGACAAGGAAGGGAGCATATGCCATCCCTCCCTCCCATGAGAGCTTGGCCAATTAGCTCCCATGGACTTCCGGTCACGGACGGCAGTGGTATTAAACCGGATTCAAACTTACAGTCTCCGGGTTAATAGTCACCTTGTCGATCCACCACTCGGGAGCCCACTGACTCTTTTTTAAACAATCACATATGACATCAGTTGTACCATCAGGCAACATCAGTCCTTTCTTCTTGCCGCCACACTACTCTTACTACGAGGCATGTGCAGCAACATGTTGCATTCTTCATTGGCTGTTCCAGGCATGGTAGCAATACAAATTTATAGTTTTACCCTGCTGCTGGCTGGGCTGCATGCGGCAGACAAATGTCAAAGATACTACATTACCAGCTAGTGCTGAGCTGTGTCTCCAGGAAAATGGAAAAGTGCAAAGTATACAGCACAAACAACAAGCACATAAATAGCAGGAAACATAATACAACACTGGCACAGGTCATACTCTGAAAACATTTCCTTTCTGACACTATTTAGTAGTCTGCGAAGACCACTTGAACAACACCTGGTATTAGCATGACCTCCAGACAGAAGTACTGAGCATGAAGCTGAAGGTTTTACAGCTGTTCCTACAGACTTCCTTCATAAAAAGACAAAGGATAACAACGGATGGGAGCGGCGCCTCACCAGAAGGAACCTGTATAAGGTAAAAGCCTTTAGTATCTAAAATGTCACTCATTGTTTGTTTACCTGTGCTGGATCACCTCACCCAAGGAGTTCAAGTGAGGTCAGGGGAAAAATGGTTGTTCCACACTGGTTCAGCCCCCACTCGTAAACAACAGAATTAAAGGGCCTGGTATACAGGGTTCCTTCGCTGCTTCGCGCGCTTCAATTCATGCGGCTTCAGTGCATCGCGGGCTTGTTTTAAAAAAAATATTCATCAAATTAAAAAAATAAGGAAATTAAGGAATAATAGGGGGAAATGTTAAGGAAAATACCACAAAAACAAGGCCAATTATGCATAAAACCCCAAACAAACAAAAAACAACCCAAAACCCCCCATCAAAACTACTTCGATTTTATGCTAGGTGCGTATCTGTGTGCACGCGCATCTGTGTATACATTATAAGCGACTTATAGCATTGAATATGTATTTATTGATATTATATACACATATACATGTACGTATACGTCAGCACAGGGGGATTGATGTTACTTCACGGAATTCGACGGTCGCGAGGGAGATCTTGGTCCCAATTAACCGCGGAAAGTGAGGGATCCATGTAGTGCGCTTAGATGGTCATTTATGTTAAAATAAGCTATGCATCACTTAAATGTATTAATTATTTGCAAATTCTGTTGTAAGGATGGTCAGTACGGGTAGTCTTTATGCGTCTCTGTGAATAAGTGAGTGAGTGATTAATTAGTGACAGAGGAATTTCAGATTCAGAAGCATCGAATGCTGACTTTGGATTGGAGTCCATGGAAATGTTGACGAAACTAAAGAAAGCTGTCATATAACTCCTACTTACATTTGAGAAGATTGAGAGAAAATAAATACAGATGCTCGGCATCCTCGGATAATATTATCACACATGATGCAACAAGGGAACACAATATCTCAGCCAAAAAAAATCAGTAACAGCTTCGAGTTTTTTGTCGAGGTGGCAACACAGCATGCTATAGTACATTCGAAATGAGCACAAAATACACTACTGTTTTAATTTAATCCTTGACGAAATATGGGACGGGGCCCACTGGCGATATTATTTTTAATACTGAAGCCTATTGGGCGGGAGGTGCAGTGGCGTAGTAATTAGCATGTCCGCCTCACAACAAGAAGGTCCAGGTTTGGACATTTCTGTGTGGAGTTTACATGGTCCCTTTGCACTTGCATGGGTTTCCTTTGGATACTCCAGTTTCCTCTGATAGGTCAAAGAGCTGCACATTGGGCTCACTGCCTGTTCCAAATTGCCCCCTAAATATGGATGTGAGTGCGAAGGGTTGTATGTGTGTTGCAATGCAATAGTCTCGCGAGCCGTTTCGTGTGCACCCTATCTTCACCCAGTGTTGGTTGAGATAGGCACCAGTCTCCCTGTGACCCTAATAAAGGATAATACGGTTTGGAAAATGAGTACTGTAATTGAATAGAAGTGAGAAATATGTTTGATGGAGAATGGAAGCTTTTCTAAAAAAATGATTAGGTTTGACTTACCCCACTATGACTATAATGAAATCCAGCATGTTCCAGCCGTTCCTAACGTAGGAGTTCTGGTGCATTACAAGACCGTAGGCTATGATTTTCAGAAAGGTCTCAATAGTAAAAATGATCAGGAAGGCATATTCCACTGTCTCCTGTAAAAAGAGAAACATTAAAGAGAATATTTGCATTGCATCCAAAACATATATAGAGAGTATAGTATATACAGAACATACAGAGATTACTTATATGTTACAAAGACTTTGTGTATTATATACTGTATATATTATATATATTGCTATATATGGAAGTGCTCACCAGCACACATTTAGACAGATGTGTGACTTTTTTGTACATTGAAAAAGTTAATTAAGCTGATGAAAAATAGGAGCAAAAACAAAAGTGTTGCATTTATATTTTCAATATATGTATGAATATTATATTATCTGTCTAAAAATACATCCCAAAAGTTCCCTCTGGGATTAATAGGATTAATAAAGTATCTCTCTCTCACTCTCTCTCTCTCTGTGTCTTTCTACATTATATATATATATATATATATATATATATATATATATATATATATATATATATATATATATATATATATATATATATTTACATCGGATGCCCTTCCTGACACAACCATTTAGCAAGGGACAGAAGACAGAAACACACTGACGGTCTATGCAGCTACTCTTTACAAAAGTTAACAATGGTTCTTTTACATGAACCTCTCACCATAGACAGTGAGACACATGGCCGGCCTTTGATAACCCAATTAGCTGCACTGGGAGGGACAGTGACAACCTTGTGGAGAGTGGGACTCAAACTCCCAACCCTAGGATCAGCGATCCAGTGCCCTATACCACTAGACCACCACTATATATTATATTTATTTATATATATACATATATACATATATATATATACATATATATATATATATATATATATATATATATAAAAATAAAAGGACAGGACAAAGACTTTCTATTGAAACTCCATTTATCACTACAGATCTGTTTCGAGGGGTGGTGAAACCATCCTCTCTCTTCAGGTGATTATAGAAGAATTCTTCTATTCTATTCTATTCTTCTATAATCACCTGAAGAGAGAGGATGGTTTCACCACCCCTCGAAACAGATCTGTAGTGATAAATGGAGTTTCAATAGAAAGTCTTTGTCCTGTCCTTTTATTTTTGTTTATTTGCTCTACCAAAAAGTATTGAGCACTCTCCTACGGAAGGATCTACTCAGAAAATCCTATATATATATATATATATATATATATATATATATATATACATACATACATATATATATATATATATATATATATATATATATATATATATATATATATATATATACATACATACATATATATACTCGAGCACTTTACAAGAAGGGTCAGAGCAATGTCTATTTTGAGGCTAAGGTCGTTTAACATCTGTCAGACACTACTCAGGATGTTTAATGGGTTTGTTTTGGCCAGCGCTGTCCTCTATACTGTTGCATGCTGGGCCAGCAGACTGAGGGTCACATACACAAACAGACTGAACAAACTGATCCACAAGGCTGTTTTCAATGTGGGGGTGGAGCTGGACTCTCTGATGGTGGTGTCGGAGAGGTGACTTTTGTCCAAAATAAAGACAATATTGAACAATACCTCCCACCCGTTTCACAACCTGCTGATCAGTCACAGGACTCGTTCAGTGAGAGCTTGATACTACCTGAATGCACCACTGAACTGGGAGGTAGCTGCGTCATCCCTCCTAGCCAATGGGAGGCCAGCGGGGAAGGATGTTTGAACGTCATTGATGAGAGATGCAGCTCATGCAATTGTTTTAATGTTTGAATGGCGCATTTGAATTTTTAAGATGGCACTATCGTAACGTGAAGTTGTTTCGTATCTAGAGACAAAAATTTTAGGAAAATGCGTTTCGTAACCTGAATTTTTCATTTGGTTAGACTTTCGTAAAGTGAGGTACCACTGTACTGTAATTCGGATTAGGTGGCATAGAAAATGAATGAAACGAACAGATAAAAAATAAAACGAAGACCACCCATCGGGCTCTTTGTGATTGGATTAACTCGGTATGTGGTTCACATTTCTACCAATCTACTAATGTTGCGGTAGGACGTAGTGACAGGGTACAAATGCACTGGTTGGTTGTAACTGACAAATCATCCGCATCTATTATGGCATTCAACGCTGTTGACGGGATGCTCATGCAGAACCATATATTTTCTTTTCACAAGAAAATAAGCAAAAGTCACAATTAAGTTAATCATAAAAATACTGAATACAAGCGCAAAAGAGTTACTACAAGAATTGATCAACAACTAAAGTTAATGTATTATTTATTTTCACTGCACTTTCTAATAAATGTACATTAGAACTATAAACTAGGGCTGGGCGATATGAAAAAAAATTGCACACAGTGATCACCAGCCAATATGGGCGCCTGTGGGCTCATTCATACATTCATTCCTTCATTCATCTTCTGAACTGCTGAATCTTATTAGGGTCAAGGGGAGGCTGGTGCCCATCTCAGCCAACTCCGGCGAGGGCAGAGTACACCGTGGATGGCTCGCCAAGCCATCACAAGGCAGAAACACGCCGACGGATATGCAGCTACTCTTGACGAAAGTCAGCAATGGTTCTTTTGCAGCCTCACACCATAGACAGTGAGCGACATGGCCAGCCTTTGATACCCAGTTAGCTGCATCGGGGGAAACAGCAGTGACAGCTGTTGAGAGTGGGGCTTGAACCCCCAACCTAAGGATCATCAATCCAGCACCTTACCATCGGGCCACCACTGCCCCTCATTCCTACAAAAAGGAACGATATCGCTTTCTCTCCATGTGTCCGGTCGCCCTTGAATGCCCATTCACACCCATAGAAGTTCGTAAAAGATGCAGCAAAAGCATGGCAGAATTGTGTGTCATGAAGGTGGCATGTTATTATTTCTACATGTTTGGTGGTGGTTGTAGCTGATAAGGTGCAACACTTGACAGGTGGGAATAAAATATAGCTAAAATTAGGGGAGGAAAAAATGAATATTTTATTTCATTCTTTCATTTTCTGAACCGTTTCATCCTAAATAGGGTCACGGGAAGGTTACAAAACAGGACAATAGAGTAACAGCCATGACACGTGAAGGCTGGATTTTCATTGTTCAGGCAGGATTAATCAGTTGACCACATGCAGGCTATTTTCACTCCTATCCCAGAGGGTTCTGCTCACAACCATTCATTCATCCATTCATTCTCTGAACGCATAATCATAATTAGGGTCGTGGGGAGGCTAAAATTAAGGGAGTTACTGATGTAATAATAATAAAAAATATAAATAAATGCATAAATTAATAATAATAATAATAATATCAGTTAATCAGTTCATTTTCTGTAACCGCTTCATCCTAATTAGGGTCGCGGGGAGGCTGGTGCCCATCCCAGCCAACTCAGGGCGAGGGCAGAGTACACCCTGGACAACTCGCCAGGCCATTGCAGGGCGGAAACACGCTGACGGCTTTTCAGCTACTCTTGTCGAAAGTCAGCAATGGTTCTTTTACATGCCTCACACCAGAGACAGTGAGAGACATGGCCGGCCTTTGATAACCCAGTTAGCTGCACTGGGGGGGACAGTGACAACCTTGTGGCGAGTGGGACTCAAACCCCCAACCTTTGGATCAGCGATCCGGCGCCTTATACCACTAGACCACCACTGCCCCGTTAATAATAATAATAATAATAATAATAATAATAATAATAATAATAATATAAAATAAATATAACAATTTAATGAATTAGTGAGTTTAAAAGTGAATTGTGATATTTATTTCATAAACCAACACTCCGCTTCCGTGTTGTAAAACAATTTAACCGCTTAATGTAATTGGGGTCAATTGGAGGCTAGCACCCATCTCAGCTGCCACGTTGCAACTGGGTACACACGGAACAGCTTTCCAGACCATTGCAAGGCCAAAACACGCAAACACTCACATGCACACACACCCACACACACACACACACACACACACACACACACACACACACACACACACACACACACACACCTGGGGCAATTTGGAACAGTCAATCAGCCTAACATGCATGTCTTTGGACTGGGCTACGAGGAGAACATCTAAACACTTCACAGAAATGCCCTTTCCATGACCTTTTAGCTATGAGGCAAACGTAATAACCACTACACCGCTACGCCACAGTGCCGCTGTTCACCCATTCATACAATACACAAGCCTAATAACACTTATTCAAGGGTATGACTGCACACTTCTAGATGTCAAGATTTATCTTCACCCTGTAACTCTACACCTAGAACCTGTGTAATGTTGTACATATTAACCTTTTCATTTTGAAATGTGACTCATCAGAGAGGAAGAAAAATAAGAGCAGAAAATCTCTGCCAGTTCACAGCTCTCAGGATCTGTTCATGATCCCCTTCAGCATGTTTGTAAGATTTCACTGAACCTCATTATGCTGCAGTGTACAAAAAAAGACCATGAACACTGAACTAAATCACTGTCTGAGTCAGAGCCACACAGTGAACGAGAAAAAAATCTCTGCTGTGTAATTCGTATGGTTGCCCAGGCAACCTGCTGTTCTTCTGGCCATGGTTATAATGAACAAGGGAAAGCATGTGTGTTTATTTATCTGAACTGAACCCTGATTTATCTTGAGGAGATTTAAGAGGCATTGAGTTACCCAGAGACAGCTGTGTGTGAATGTTTTTAGCCGCTACACACTGGTTTATGCAGCCATCACCACTGTGCAGTGAAGGCCCCGGGTTCGAGTTCCTGGCTTGGCACATCCGTTTCTGTGCGGAGTTGCCATGTTCTCCCCATGTTTGCGTGGGTTTCATCCAGGTACTCCAGTTTCCTCCAGCAGTCCAAAGACATGCACATTAGGCTAATTGGCTGTTCCAACTTGCCCCTAGATGCCAGTGTGAGAGTGAATCGTTGTGTCTATTGCACTGTGATGGTCTGGCAAGCTGTTCAAGGCATACCCTGTCTCCATCCAGTGTCAGCTAAAATAGGCTCCAGCATACAAGTGACCATAACAGTAGGATTAAGCAGTTCAGCAAATGAATAAATAAATGAATGTATATTATATGGCTGTAGCAGCTGTAATGGTGGCTCAAAAGCCACACACTGAGTACGTAGTTTCAGAACCGATATTCAGCAAAATACTGATACTGTGTCACATGAGTCATTATTTTATCATAATAGTATTTCACCTGATTATAGTGGATCATGTGACTCACTCTTAAGCCAAGAGTCTTTCTGGATTACGTCTGCTGTAAAAAGCTTGTCTTGAGTGCTGTCCACTGACAACCATTATCAGTGTGTGTGTGTGTGTGTGTGTGTGTGTGTGTGTGTGTGTGTGTGTGTGTGTATTTGAGTGTGAAGCAAGGTTGCATCAAGACAGGTGTCAGCACTGACCAACACTGATACTATAAAAATGCACATTCGCACTCGTTCTTTCTCTCCTGTCTTGCACACAAACACACACGCACACACACACACACACACACACACACACACACACACACACATACATCTTGCATTAGTGAAGGTAAATGATCATCTTTGCTTCAGTGCATAAACAACTGACAGTATGGCAGAATGGTGTGTGTGTGTGTGTGTGTGTGTGTGTGTGTGTGTGTGTATACTTGTTACATTTTGAAGACAAGACTACAATTTTAACCAACAGAGCCAGGAGATTTTTGGGAAGTGAGGACATTTTGACTGTTATTCAGTTCGTCAAAGGTCTGGTTTCAGGGTTTGGTATAAAATTAGGTTTAGATTATGAAGAAAGGTTGGAGTTAGAATAAGGGTGAATACATTATTCCAAAGAGTCCTTACAAAGAACTGGATTGTGTGTATGTGTTTATGCATAAAGCAAGCTTGCAGCATGACAGGTGTCACACTGTCTTACACTGACAACATATAAATGCACATTCGCATTCATGCCACTCATTGGCCTCAACATAACACACACACACACACACACACACACACACACACACACACACACACACACACTCACACATCCTGGAGGTGAAAACAAAAAGGCAGTTTACACAGATGTCAAACAAGTTTTACATCAAAAAGCTGGTAAGGGCGGCGTCTGTTAGCTATGGCTCCAAAGCCCTTAAATTCAACCACAAACTCTGTGAGAAGAAACACCAGACGAGACGGCTCTGTCAAAAACCATCACTCGCTACAGACTACTTCTTTTGTTAGATTTATAAATACAGTGGATACAAATGTTATCCCACCAGGGCTTTGTGATGTAAAAAAATAGACCAAGATTAATAATTAAAGAACCTTTTTTACACTTTTAATGTGACCAATAATCTTTGATTAACTCATGAATTCATTCATCTGCCAAATTGCTTATTCCTACCGTTTGGGCTGTGTGGAGTCTGGAGCATGTCTCAGCCCACACTGGGCTAAGGAGGGGGTACACCTTAAGCAGCTCACCAGACCATTACAGAGCCAATACACGCAAAACCAATCATACGTACAATCACGCCTAAGAGTAAGTCGGAACAACCAGTTAGCCCAGTGCTTCTCAATTATTTTCTGTTACGCCCCCCCCTAGCAAGAAGAAAACAATTCGCGCCCCCCCACCACCCACTTTCCGCCGCAACTATAAATTATAACTTTTTTCTATAATATAGTTACAGGTATATCTCTTCATTATATCGTATCCTTGTTAACATAAATAAAACAAAAAGAAAGAGATATAGTTCAACTTACAAGAATAACTTTTTTAACATTTTTTATTAGTCTGTAAAAGAAAGTGCATCAATTTGCCTTCAATTTAAAAATAATAATATCCTTGTTACATTTTTGACAAACTTACCACACCATTTGCTGCTGAAAATAAAATCAATAAATAATTAATTCAAATTGACTTCAGAAACATTAACTCAGGAGCACAATATATAAACACTTTAACCTACAAAACAAGAACAAATAGAACAATTTGTGCTGATTTTTATTTCTCAAAATGAGGAAGCCAAGATTAATGGCTACAATGAGCACGTTTTGCAGCGCACAGCTTCTCAAAGCGAGGTTTGAAGCAGTTGAAGAGTTAATACTCGCTGCGCACAATGGGCAATGAGGGCGCCACTGCCAACTACTGGAGTGGATGTGCAATTACACTTTCTTGTAGTACGGCGGAAAAAAAGCATGTTCTCCTGGGTCACACGCGCCCCCCTCAGCATCCCCCCACTATTTGAGAAGCACTGAGTTAGCCTAACATGCATGTCTTTGGACTATGGGAGGAAACTACAGTACTCTAAGGAAACCTGCACAAGCGAAGGGAGAACATGCAAAATCCACTTGGAAATGCCCTTACTGAGCTTGAGGCTGGTACTCAGGGTACTCTTGATGTCGAGCAAACGTGCTAACCACTACATCAGTGCTTCTCAAATAGTGGGGTATGATGCCGGGGGGGGCGGGGTATGATACTGGGGGGAGCGCGTATGACCCTGGGGAACATGCTTTTCTGGAATAGTGTACGAAAATTAAGTGCAATTGTACCTCCACTCCACTAGTTGGCAGTAGTGCTCTCATTGTCGCGCTATGGTGTAGCGGTTTTTCGCACCAGCAAACGATATGACGTAAAAAAAACCCTCAAGAAACAACACGGAAAAATTTCTAACAAGAACGAAGAGAAAGGTGGAGAGAGCGAAAGATGGAGGTATTAAAACATAAATAAGTTGAATGAGTTTAAATAAGGATGCATTTTTTAAATTTCAGACACATTGGTGCACTTTAAATATTTTCCATTACAGATAAAAAAACAGTGTTAATGAAGTTTTTCTTTATTGTAAATTGAACTATATTTCTTTCTTTTTTTATTTTTAATGTTAATAAAGATACAATGTTATGCAGAGGTGTACTAATAACAATTTTAGAGACAAATAATGCTATTTATAGTCGCTCACGGGGCGGTGGGGGGGCACCACAGAAAATAATTGAAAAGCACTGCACTACGCCACCATGCCGCCAAAATTCAGAATTGGAAAACTTTATTGATCCTGACGGAAAAAGGCTTAAACAGGAGATTTTAGGTAACTAGAAATATTTAAAAAATAAGGCTGAGAATTCTGCGACAGTCTGGCCAGCTGTTCAAGTGTACATTTCTTTCAACAAAATTATAATAACACTAATAATAACAATAACACTCACAAATTTGTGAACAACACAATCTTGCACATTCAAGGTCGTCCCACAGCTGACTGAGGCACGTGGGACCAAGCTGTGTTGCATCAGGAGACACCACAACAAGTATAGAACACATTCTGAACGGCAGCAGCATGCGTCTAGTAGTTACAGTATTAGCATTTTTTGAAAGAGGACCGTATGGTCATGCTGGGCGTTAAAGGGTTAAGCGGTTCGACAACTGAGTGAGCAAGTGAAAGCTTGAGAACACATCAGCACTCTCGCATTAAAGTATTATTAATATATTAATTTATTGTGTCCCTCTGTGCGTAACAGAGCTGAGAGATATAGGAAACAAGCAATGTACAGGTGATATTGAATATGATGACTTGGATTTGATCTTGAATAAGAAAACTGTAACAGGACTCAACCCCTTGCCGCTGAGAACATTGCATCACCTGCATATCACTCCTTGCATAAAAATAAGATCAAGTCTACATACTCCTGTCTCTGTCCTTGCAAGGTCACTGAGTGGAGCTGCTGCTTTTATTTTTCTCCTGCTGGATCGTTAAAGTTTTTTTTTTATCTGTCCGATCCTTCATTTACGATAGTTTAAGATTCATTCCAGACTGACAATTGATTAATTTATCACCCAAAATATTAAATTCCATCTGTAGTAAGTGGACACCCCCCACGCGCGCACACACACACACACACACACACACACACACACACACACACACACACACACACACACACCTAGCTCCAGACTTCTGCCAAACTCTTCTTTGTTAAATGCTTGCAGTTTTGAGGAAGGGTTATGAGGATATATTCTTAGCAAGGAATGTTTAGTGCCACTTAGCAGTACACTTCGGGGCAGATAAGAATTCCTCGTCTGAATCTTTGGGAAATAGTTTTACACTGAATACAAGACATGAGGTAATACAAAACATATCTCTGTACGGCCTTTATCAAACTACACTGACCTGACTTGAGGGTGGCACGGCAGAGTAGTGGTTAGCATGTCTGCTTGACAGCAAGAAGGTCCAGTGTTTGAGTTCCAAGCTCAGACTTTTCTGTGTGGAGTTTGCGTGTTCTCCATATGCTTGTATGGATTTCCTCTGGGCATTCCGGTTTCCTCGCATATTCCAAATACATGCACATTAGGTTAACTGGATGTTCCAAATTGCCTGTAGGTGTGAGTGTGATGGTGAACGTTTATGTGTATTGCCCTGCAATGGTCTGTGTTGGCCCAACAAAGATAACCACCAGCTTCCCCACAACCCTAAGAGGAATAATCAGTTCAGCAAATGATTACATGAGTGACATGACATGATACTGGCACAAAACCATATTAGAGGAGTTCCTGAACAGAGCCCCATAGGCATGAAACATGATTTAAATGACCTTGCCCCCACAGGAATCCCAATAAGACTGCCGCATCACCATAATCAAGCTTATGTATAATCAAAATACTATGTAACTCAGGTAAGCAGACAAACGTCTGCAGAACTAAAGATGTATTTGTTAAACAGACAATTAAACTAGCAAGACAGGAGATACAAATGAAAGCAGAAACCAGCATTGAAAATAATGTGAACTTTTCCTTCTTTTGCTTCAGAACATAGTCATGGAAACAAAGGGAAGATTGATTGATTGATTGATTGGTTTCCTCGAGGTTGATTCAGTCTTTAAAGGAGCCACATTACTTTTGTAATTCCAGCCTCATACGCTATCATTTAGAGCACTATTAAGAGTTTAAGTGACTAAATCTATACACTGTACGTATTACATTTTAAGACCTTAATTTTGCAATGATCATTAAAGTACCACTTCAATACTTATACAGGAATCCCGCGCTACTTCGCGCTTCAATTAATGTGGCTTCAGTGCATCGTGTTTTTTTTTTAAATAAAGAAATAAATATTCATTGAATTAAAAATAAGGAAATTAAGGAAGAATAGGTGGAAAAGTTAAGGAAAACGTCACAAAAACAAGGCCAATTATGCAAAAAACAAAAAACAAACAAAACCCTAAACCAACACAAAACAAAAAACAACCCAAAATCTCCCATCAAAACTGGATACATTGTGGATGCATCTGTGTGTGCGCGCAGCCACGCCCCCCCTCTGCCAGAGCCTAGTATTAAATGTACCTCAGGATAATGTTTAATCATATTTCATACTTATATTTATGCTCTATCTTTGTGTAGATTTTATTCCATTTCTATTTCTACTTGTTCTTCAATTTCATTTCACTTTCACTTTCAGTTTCAACTTGGACAGCTTTGTTGGTATCTCTTTATGGTTGCAAAACGAATGTTGGTAAGTTGGAGAGCGTCTGTACTTATAATTTATTTACATCCTATGTTATTTTTTTAATGTATAATTTTTATTATAAGCATTTATAGCACTGTATATGTTCAGTTCAGTTCATTTTCTGTAACAGCTTAATCCTAATTAGGAGTCTGGCGCCCATCCCAGCCAACTTCGGGCGAGGGCAGAGTACACCATGGACAGCTCGCCAGGCCATCGGAGGGCGGAAACACGCCGACGGCTTTGCAGCCTACTCTTGTCGAAAGTCAGCAATGGTTCTTTTACATGCCTCACACCATAGACAGTGAGAGACATGGCCGGCCAAAGGTTGGGTCAGCGATCCAGTGCCCTATACCACTAGACCACCACTGCCCCTCACTGTATATGTATTTATTGATATTATATACGTAAATGTATATTTTATACATTGCTAACTTGCATGATAACAGATAACAATAAAAAATATATATATTTATTATTAATAATAAAACTGAAATTCAAAAAAATAGACACTCATACATCACTACTCAGACTTGCACAAAATTAAAACCCACACAGTCTAACTCAGGTAAACAGACAAGCTTGACAGACACAGACAAATTAATGTTTGTGGATAACACACTGAAATTGGACGTTTGACAGAACATGAAAACAAAAATCAGTGAACAAGCCCAAGCTCAGACAGCAATCAGTAGCGACATCTATCAAGAGCGCTTTAGAGCAACACCTGAATCCAATCATGGCATGTACATCATGCACATCAAACAGACTTCAGGGCAGTTTCGGTGAAATTTTTGTACTCAGTATGCTAATGCTTCCTGTGATCCCACCTAGTATGTAAGAAATAGAGCTCATAATGAATATTAAATCATATTGTTATAAAGGTTATTTGAATACTATATTTTAATAGGTCAAGTACTGCATTTGGCAACCTGTTAATTATTCATAGCAGACCACTGATATGTAAGACCGTGGTCATTATTGCAAAATACACCCCTTCAAGGTGATGCTGTGAAGACCCCTCCACTGTACACCGGGGTCCCAATCCCCTTGGTTAGTTATTCCTAGAGCATCCCAGGGTTTGTGTAACTTGCTTGTGCAATGCCTGAGTATCCCAGTGTGATTGAAAACAAACAATAAATATTGATGGCAAGGCGCTGATAAAAGATCTCAGGGATAATGTTACAGGCAGGCACAAATCACAAGATTGTGACAAAAAAAAAGTTTTATTCATCCTTGAAGCACGGTAAATTCCATAATACAAACAGTGGAAGTTTTTGGTTTTATTAGGACTCATCCCAGATCAAACAATTCCTCCAAATTGGATGGACGGGTGAGGAGGAATCTGGTTAAAGAAGCTACCAAATGGTCTATGGCAACTTTGAATCAGTTAAAGGAATTTTTCGTAAATGCTCCACAAAAGTAGCTTCTATGGAAGGATTATATAGAATGCAGACAGGTATTATGGTCAGAAAAAAATCTATTTTGTCATGAACACCAAATAGCCCCGCAGTGCAGCAAACTGGGTTATCAAAGACCGGCCATGCCTCTCACTGTCTATGGTGTGAGACATGTAAAAGACATGTAAAAGAACCATTGCTGACTTTTGACAAGAGTAGCTGCAAAGCCGTCAGTGTGTTTCTGCTCTGTGATGGCCTGGCGAGCTGTCCAGGGTGTACTCTGTCCTCACCCAGAGTCAGCTGGGATGGGCGCCAGCCTCCCTGTGACCCTAATTAGGATTAAACGGTTACAGAAAATGAACAATGAACACCAAACAGGATATCTGGCCAAAAGCCAGAACAGCTCTCAAAGAACACCATCCCTACTATAAAGCATGTCAGTGGTAGCAGTCTGTGGTTGGATGCTTCTTTGCAGCAGGGACTGGGCATTTGTCAGAATTGACCATACAGTATCTGAAGGAGAAAAGTAAAATTCTAAGCGTGGCCTAGTCAGAGCCCAGACAGTTCCTGAAAATCTGTTGAATGACTCCCTGTGGGAACATTATTTTCTCTACCCACGATACACCACTTTGTTACTCATGTCAGTGAGATAATGAGTTCTGGAGCATAGATTATATTTTGAGTTTGGACTGACCAATGGAATCTTTAGCCTCCAAGAGATCTTTAACCTCCAAGTACCCAAATGAGTTTAGCTGTTGGCATGTGATGAATAGCTTGTAATAGAAAAAAATGAATAGTAAAAAAATTGAATATGGTTTGCATTCATTATAACTGCTTTATGCTGTGGGTGTGTGTAATTATGGAAGTCAGATTAGTAAATGGCTGTTGTATAGGATCTTCATTTATTCATTCATTTGCAAAACTGCTAAATCCTACTATGGTTGTAGGGAGGCTGGTGCCTATCTCACCCAACCTTGGGTGAAAGGGGATACCTGGACAGTTTGCCAGTTCATCACAAGACTAACACACAGAAAAATTTACACTCTCAGTCACATCAAGGGACATCAAGGGACAACCTGGAACAGCCAATAGGTGTAATGTTCTTTTGACTGTAGGAAGGAAACAGCGTACCCAGAGGAAACCCACACAAGCACATGACAAACATGCAAACTCCACACAGGAACACTCCAGCTGAGCCAGAGACTCAGATTTTATTTGCAAATGATATGCTAATGTCATCCATTTTATGTTCAGTTCACAGCCCTCATTTAAAATGTCTTGCTGTAAATGATCCCTTCCATATTTCTGTTGCATACCAGAGAAGCAAAAGTTGTTTCATTTTATATTATAATATTAGAGACAATGATATTCTGTCTTATGCCTATTGACTATATTAATGGAAAGTGCTAACTTAGCCCAGTGAAGAGACAAAAAAGGAAATGACATGCAGTGAAGGCAGTGAAGGTGCACCCACACATCTGTTGCTAATATTGTGTGAATGTGTGAATGATGATACAAGATGCTGCTCAAAATGAACAATATGACTAAGAATTGGTATATATATATATATATATATATATATATATATATATATATATATATATATATATATATATATATATATATACACAAAAATAAAAGGACAGGACAAAGACTTTCTATTGAAACTCCATTTATCACTACAGATCTGTTTCGAGGGGTGGTGAAACCACAATGCCACAATTTCCAAAACCACAATTTCACCACCCCTCGAAACAGATCTGTAGTGATAAATGGAGTTTCAATAGAAAGTCTTCGTCCTGTCCTTTTATTTTTGTTTATTTGCTCTACAAAAAAGTATTGAGCACTCTCCTACGGAAGGATCTACTCAGAAAATCATATATATATATATATATATATATAAATAACTTCTTCTATAATCACCTGAAGAGAGAGGATGGTTTCACCACCCCTCGAAACAGATCTGTAGTGATAAATGGAGTTTCAATAGAAAGTCTTCGTCCTGTCCTTTTATTTTTGTTTATTTGCTCTACCAAAAAGTATTGAGCACTCTCCTACGGAAGGATCTACTCAGAAAATCATATATATATATATATATAACTTCTTCTATAATCACCTGAAGAGAAGAGAGGATGGTTTCACCACCCCTCGAAACAGATCTGTAGTGATAAATGGAGTTTCAATAGAAAGTCTTTGTCCTGTCCTTTTATTTTTGTGTATATATATATATATATATATATATATATATATATATATATATATATATATATATATATATATATATATATATATATATATATTATATATATACACACACACACACACACACACACACATATATATATATATATATATATATATATATATATATATATATATATATATATATATATATATATATATATATATATATATATATATATATAAACAACTCTTTATTGTCAAAGTACATTACATACATGAAATTTTGCTTTGTGCTGGGCAACTGTCACCACTGTGCAGTGCCAGTTATTGCATTGTTCTATCCTTTGATGCTGAGCGCCAAGCAGGAAGCAACAACTGCCAAATTTTAACGTCTTACGGTATAACACGGCCAGATTCAAACTCCCACCTTCCGGAGGATAAAGCAGACGCTCTACCAACTGAGCTAAATCCCCAGTATATATACCGTATTTGACATAATAAGCGCCCTGCTCCAATAAGCGCCCACACACACACACACACACACACACACACACACACACACACACACACACACACACACACACACACACACACACACACGATGTTTTTGACCTTACGTCTAATAACCGCCCGTGTGTACTGGGAGCAAGGTCGTAGATCAAACTTCCCAATTTTATTCGATCAATCTCTGTAACAGTACAATGAGGCCTGTAAAAGTGAGTTTACACGGTATTTCAAGACCCCCTGCCACTGGGGAATATCTATAATGTTCATCAGTAACAACACATTTAATTGCTGAACTGTTGAAGTCGATGAACTGTTACAGCAAAACTGGGATGCTCTGAATGAATGGAGCGATGAGCCAGATATGGACCTATCAGATAGTGATGACGAGTATTTTTCACCCGATTCTCCTGCTCACTAACTTCATACATTTAAGCACGTTTCAGGCCATGTGCTTTTGTTTATGTTCGTGTTGATTGGTTCAACGTGTCATGTGCTAAAGTTGACATTCGTGTTGATTGGCTTGATTTTACTTCCAGGAAAATGTTTAAAGGAACTGCACCGAGAGGGAAAAGTAAGGGGTCTTTTTTTTAATTTATGCTGTTTTCTGTTTATTTTCAACCTTCATGTAAGTAGTTTGGTTGATACCACAACATGAATAACACAAATACCAGTAAAACTCTTTATTGTTCTGTTATTATTCACGTTTTCCACCTCGATGGTAATAAGCACTTACTGTTCTACTATGCTGGTAACATTTTAATAAGTGCCCACCCACTCCAATTTTTTAAGCGCCCTGAGTGTTTATCACATCAAATATGGTAAAATGATGAAAAATAAGATTCTTTTATACACCAGCACTGTTTAGTTCTTGCTTTGGATTGGTCAGATTGTGTTGATTCATTTTACATTACAGCAGCTCTGAGAGTATTGCCAGCAGGAAGACAAATGACAGAATAATACACATTAATATATACTGTAAGGCGGTATAAATCTAATTCTCCTTAGGTTGTGGGAAAGCTGGCACCTATCTCAGCCAACACTGGATGAAGGGTGCACCCTGAACAGCTCGCCAGACCAATACAGGGCAACACACACACACATACATAAAACCATTTACCATGAAGTGTTCATCGTTCGTTTTCTGTACCCACTTAATCCTAATTAGGGTCATGGGGAGGCTGGCGCCCATCCCAGCCAACTCCAGTTGAGGGCAGAGCACACCCACCTAGGAGCAATTTGGAACAGTCAGCTAACTTCATGACTGAAATGCCTGAGCCTGGAAATCGAACCATGTACATTCTTGCTTGTGTCCATCGTGATAAACACAACCAGTTCAGTGCACGAATGTTGTTTAAATATCGTACGATTTCACTGGGATGATAGTATTACAGACTTATTATATAACAGTGATATGTGGTCAATGACATTTATTACGGGATGTCCAGGACTCAATATCATGGTCCACAGCAAGACACAGGGAAGCAACACTACAAGATGACTATATATTCTACGGACTTCTCATTATAAATGTGCCGCCCACAAAAACAAGTTACTACTGAAATATAGAATAATAAAGAATCAGAGTAATATAAACTCTTCCACATGGCTTTATAAAATATATATGTAGGTGAACACATATGTTAGAACAGGGGTCACCAACATGCTGCAAGTGGGTACCAGGTCGCCTTCAAAGACCACATGAGTGGCCCCTGGCTGGTTCTGAAAATAGATCACCATAGCGCCACTTGAAAGCTAGTTGGTTTTCATGGTAACTGGTTGTTTTTGGGAGTTTTTCACCAGTTCCATGAAAAAGACTGCTGTTTTTTACTCATGGACTTTTTCCACTCATAGTGCGCTGCTCGGAGAGTACCACTCTCCACAAGGTTGTCACTGTCCCCCCCAGTACAACTAACAGGGTTATCAAAGGCCGGCCATGTCTCTCACTGTCTATGTTGAGAGGTTCATGTAAAAGAACCATTGCTGGCTTTCATAAAGAGTAGCTGCATAGCCATCAACGTGTTTCTGCCCCTTGCTAAATGGTTGCGTGAGGAAGGGCATCCGATGAAGAAAAAATAAAAAAACCTATGCCAAATAAAACATGCAAATCAGATGATTCGCTGTGGCGACCCCTGAAAAAGCCGAAAGGAAAAGATGAAGTGCGCTGCTCGGTGAGTAGTTACTATGGTAGCTTGTGTGACACGCTAGCGGGCACAATGAAGGTGACGAGGTGATATACCCTTTGAAAACATGTCAGGAAAGAGAAAGGAAACACATAATTTTCACAGTGGGTGGGAGGAAGAGTTCTTTTTTCCCCACCGTGAAAGATTCTTGTGTGTGTCAGATTTGCGGGGAGGACGGCAAAGAGGCCTCACGTTGAGAGACATTTCAAAACGTGTCATTCAAGCTACGATGCTAACTACCGGTTCTAACTTTCAGTGTCTTCACATAGATGAATATAATTAATTAAAGGTAAACAGAGCAAATTTACTATTTCAGAAATGTGTATCAAACTGGTAGCTCTCCACATTCATCGGGACCCAATAAGTAGCGTCAGTTTCAGAAAGATTGGTGACCCCTGTGTTAGAAAGCCCCTGTTTACGCAGGAACCCTCCTAATAATGAGGTCATGAATAATCTATGATCAGAAATCATCACACAGGAAAGAAATAGTAGCACTGGACTGATCAGCTTGGAAAAAAGTAACAAAAATATCCAGGTAAGAATTCACAATGAGTTGAGGTTGCATCAGCCTCAAGGTGAAGAGGAAAATGAATCTATGTCCACACAGGAACAGAGAAAAAAAACCAAAGCTGGGAAGTGCACTGATTAAAAAAAGGGGGGGTTGTGTTACTCTACAGCTAATAACAAATATGTTGGCACAGTGGCTTT
>CM045729.1:27318579-27366079 GCA_024760905.1 Plotosus lineatus | reverse complement strand
TAAAGGTGTAAATATGGGTATAATATCTGACCTTCAATGAGTGCGTAGTTCTTTGTAAGCTTGTGAAATTTTCCATGGCCATGCTGACAGGATTCTCATTACTATTCGTGCTGCATTAAGCTGTTGATATGTTTGCCATGATTAATTTCAGGATTCTCCCAGGATTACTTCCTGTATATGAAGAGAAGCCCAACATGATGAACACACAAATATAAACCTGAAGTGAAAGTATAACCCTTATTCTCCATCAGCACATCTAAAATTCCTACAAAGCTACAGTAGACTCACACTAATCCTTCACGAGTCACTGTCTCTCTACCATTGTATACGTTAACGATGTCATCTCGACGATACCACAAGCTGCTTGGTGTATCATTTTTGCTTTGTGTTTTAGCAAGTCTTAAACAGCACATCCACAAATCTGCATCTGTCCCTCTCTGATTTAATCCAGTGTTCATGTGTGGGGGTTATCAGGAGACATTATCTGTTCTGTGACTTGCCTAAACAGATTAATAAAAGCTCTAATGGTGAACAGGCATCTACATTTACCTCTCGAGCACAGATGAAACACAGTATCAAATTTAATATCATTCATTATAATAACAGGCGGCACGATGGTGAACTGGATAGCACATCCACCTCAAAAGAAGAAGGTCCTGGGTTCGAGACCCAGGGTAGGCGAAGAAGATTCTGTGTGAAGTTTGCATGTTCTCCTCGTGCTTGTTTCCTTCACGTAGTCCAGTTTTCATAAACAATCCAAAGACAGTTGGTTGTTCCAGATTTCCCCTAGATATGAGTGTGAAGGGTTGTATGTTGACCCTGCAATGTTCCGGGGAGCTGTTCAGGGTGTACCCTATAAAAATAAAGTTCAGATCAGTTCGTTTTCTGTAACCGCTTAATCCTAATTAGGGTCACGGGGAAGCTGGTGCCCATCCCAGCCGATTCCGGGCGAGGGCAGAGTACACCCTGGACAGCTCGCAAGGCCATTGCAGGCCTGACTGCTATGCAGCCTACTCTTGTCGAAAGTCTGCAATGGTTCTTTTACATGAACCTCACACCATAGACAGTGAGAGACATGGTCAGCCTTTAATAACCCAGTTAGCTGCACTGGAGGGACAGTGACAACCTGTGGTGAGTGGGGTTTGAATCCGCAACCTTAGGATCAGTGACCCAGCACCTATATCACTAGGCCACCATTGCCTTTAAAAATAAAGTATTAATAATAATACTTTATTATTTATATATATATATATATATATATATATATATATATATATATAGAGAGAGAGAGAGAGAGAGAGAGAGAGAGAGAGAGAGGATTTTCTGAGTAGATCCTTCCGTAGGAGAGTGCTCAATACTTTTTGGTAGAGCAAATAAACAAAAATAAAAGGACAGGACAAAGACTTTCTATTGAAACTCCATTTATCACTACAGATCTGTTTCGAGGGGTGGTGAAACCATCCTCTCTCTTCAGGTGATTATAGAAGAATGAGGTTCTTCTATAATCACCTGAAGAGAGAGGATGGTTTCACCACCCCTCGAAACAGATCTGTAGTGATAAATGGAGTTTCAATAGAAAGTCTTTGTCCTGTCCTTTTATTTTAGTTTTATATATATATATATATATATATATATATATATATATATATATATATATATATATATATATATAGAATACATGTGCATGAATGACAAGGACCCAAGAGGAACGGTGAGATTACAGGGAGCAGAGATAAGAAAGGTGGAGGATTTTAAGTACTTAGGCTCAACAATCCAGAGCAATGGAGAGTGTGGAAAAGAGATCAAGAAGCGTGTGCAGGCTGGTTGGAATGGTTGGAGAAAAGTGTCCAGTGTGATGTGTGATAGGAGGGTATCGACAAGAATGAAAGGAAAAGTGTACAAGACGGTGTTGAGGCCAACGGGGTTGTATGGATTAGAAACAGTGGCCCTGGGGAAAAGACAGGAGGCAGAGCTGGAGGTAGCAGAGATGAAAATGTTGAGGTTCTCTTTAGGAGTAACGAGGATGGATAGGATCAGGAATGAGCACATCAGAGGGACTGCACATGTAAGACGTTTTGGAGACAAAGTCAGAGAGGCTAGATTGAGATGGTTTGGACATGTACAGAGGAGGGATAGTGAGTATATTGGTAATAGGATGCTGAGGCTGGAACTACCAGGCAAAAGGCCTAGAGGAAGACCAAAGAGACAATTCATGGATGTGGTGAAGGAGGACATGAAGGTCGTTGGTGTAAGAGAAGAAGATGCAAAGGATAGGGTGAGATGGAGGCAGATGATTCGCTGTGGTGACCCCTGAAGGGAAAAGCCGAAAGGAAAAGAAGAAGATATATATATATATATATATATATATATATATATATATATATATATATATATAAAATAATAAAGTACAGTCGGCCTTCTACTTACGAAATTAATCCGTTCCAGCGCCTTGTTCATAACCTGGAGATTTCGTAAGTATAAGCGCATTTTACATGTAAAACGCATGATTTGCCCCTCCTTGAATCGCCACCTTATCGTGGTGGAGGGGTTTGCGTGACCGAATGATCCTAGGAGCTATGTTGTCGGGGGCAAATGCCCCTGGTAGGGTCACCCAAGGCAAACAGGTCCGGGGTGAAGGTCCAGACAAAGTGCGATTCAAAACAAACTCCTAAGACACGAGACAACATAGGAATCAGTCTCCCTTGCCCGAACGCGGGTCACCGGGGTTCCCTCCTGGAGCCAGGCCCAGGGGAGGGGCTCGAAGGCGAGCGCCTGGTGGTCGGGCTTATGCCCATGGAGCCTGGCCGGGCCCAGCCCGAAAAGGAGTTCGGTGAGGGCCTGGAGAGTGATTATCGGTTGGCCTCAAAAAGGTTCTGGGCCACCATCCGACGCCTCAGGAGGGGGAAGCAGTTCTTCACAAACACTTTATGGTGGAGGTGGGGAGCTGCTTACCTTGACTGGGGATGTTGTTGAGAGGTGGAGGGAATACTTTGAGGACCTTCTCAATCCCACCAACACGCCCTCCGTGGAAGAGGAAGACCCTGGGGGTTCGGGTGAGGGTCCACCCATCACTGGAGTGGAGGTCACTGAGGTTGTCAAAAAGCTCCTCAGTGGTCGAGCTCCGGGGTTGGACGAGATCCGCCCGGAATATCTCAGGGCTCTGGATGTTGTAGGACTGTCTTGGTTGACACGTCTCTGCAACATCGCGTGGTCATTGGG
Source organism: Plotosus lineatus (assembly GCA_024760905.1). NCBI lineage: Eukaryota > Metazoa > Chordata > Actinopteri > Siluriformes > Plotosidae > Plotosus > Plotosus lineatus. Next base: position 27,362,860 of record CM045729.1, on the reverse strand, counting down.
GGCTGTACCTCTGGATTGGCAAACTGGGGTGGTGGTCCCAATTTTTAAGAAGGGGGACCGGAGGGTATGTTCCAATTATCGAGGAATTACACTCCTCAGCCTACCTGGGAAAGTCTATGCAGGGGTACTAGAGAGGAGGATCCGACCGATAGTCGAACCTCGGTTCAGGAGGAACAATGTGGTTTTCGTCCTGGCCGCAGCACTCTTGACCAACTCTATACGCTCCACAGGATTCTGGAGGGGGCATGGGAGTTTGTCCAATCTGTCCACATGTGCTTTGTGGATTTGGAGAAGGCTTTCCACCGTGTCCCTCGAAAGATCTTGTGGGGCGTGCTCCGAGAATACGGCGTTCCGGATCCGTTGCTACGAGCTATTCGGTCGCTGTATCACCGGAGCCAGAGTTTGGTCCGTATTGGTAACAGCAGGTCGGATTCGTTTCCAGTGGGAGTTGTAGTCTGCCAAGGCTGTCCTTTGTCACCGATTCTGTTCATAATTTTTATGGACAGAATTTCTAGGCGCAGTCGAGGCGATGAAGGGTTCTGGTTTGGTGGCCATCGGATATCGTCTCTGCTTTTTGCGGATGATGTTGTCCTTTTGGCTTCATCAAGTCGGGCCCTCCAGCTCTCATTGGCGCGATTCGCAGCTGAGTGCGAAGCAGCCGGGATGAAGATCAGTACCTCCAAGTCCGAGGCCATGGTTCTCAGTCGGACAATGGTGGAATGCACCCTCCGGGTCGGGAATGAGGTCCTGCCCCAAGTGGAGGAGTTTAAGTATCTTGGGGTCTTGTTTACGAGTGAGGGAAGGATGGAGCGAGAGATCGACAGACGGATCGCTGCAGCCTCTGCTGTTAAGCAGTGCCTGTACCGGTCCGTCGTGGTGAAAAATGGCTTTCTTCGCCGGGTGGCGGGGTTCTCCCTTAGAGATAGGGTGAGAAGCTCCGCCATCCGGGGAGAGCTCGGAGTAGATGCGCTGCTCCTCCGCATTGAGAGGGGCCAGTTGAGGTGGCTCGGGCATCTGGTCAGAATGCCCCCCGGACACCTCCCTGGTGTGGTGTTTCGGGCATGTCCAACCGGGAAGAGACCCCGGGGTCGACCTAGAACACGCTGGAGGGACTATGTCTCTCGGCTTGTCTGGGACCGCCTCGGTGTCCCCCTGGGAGAGTTGGAGGAAGTAGCTCGGGAGAGGGATGTCTGGACCTCTTTGCTAAGGTTGCTGCCCCCGCGACCCGACCCTGGACTAAGCGGAAGAAGATGATGATGAAGATGAACGCGTGATTCGTTCCAAGGCTCCCAAGACTACCCCATCAACCCTTTAAAAATGATAAAAGTACCCCAATTTTGTATGAAATATGTATGAAATATGTGTTAAAAGTAAAAGAAAATGATTTACCTTTTTTTTTTTAAATCTCTCCAACCACGCATGCAACACTGTAAAGTCCGGGGGTTGCTGGTCCAAAGAACCTTCACCCCCACCCTCCTTCACAAGGTCACTAAATATAGCAGTTGCTTTTTCTGAAATTATGGCCTGTGTCACTGTATCTCCGGCAAATTCTTTCTCCTTTATCCAAAGAGGTAACAGTCTCTCCATCCCGTGATTCAGTGACGACCTCTTTTCGATATCACAGAGAGACCTTTCAAAGGAGTTGTCACTTTTAAGGTCTCCTTCTGCTTCAGTTTCGTTCCGATGGTAGAGGGGTTTCGGCCATACTCCTTTGCATTTTGCTCAACCACATCCCACTTTCGTATTTTTTTATTATCTCCTGCTTCACTTTGATAACGGAGCCCGCTTCTTCTTTTCAGTGTCACCGGGAATCACTTTCTTGGGGCCCATGATGGATAACGAAATATAATGCTGCAATGACCACTCTTAAAAAACTCATGATCCAACAGTCCTGTTCAACTCTCCTTCACGTGTGTGACAAACAAGAAGTATGGGTACAGTAATGGATACAGTTCAGCTCCCTCATAGCCAATGGGAGGCCAGAGCAGCGGGATGTTGGGAGATAGCCAATGGGAGGGAGCTGTGTCATGCCTCCTAGCCAATGGGATGCCAGCGAGGCGGGATGTTGGGAGATAGGTAATGGGAGGGAGCTGCATCATCCCTCCTAGCCAGTTGGAGACCAGTGGGACGGAATGTTGGGAGAGAGTCAAGAGAGTAACTTGTGCATTGTTTGAATGGCACGTTTGGTGCTTTTCGTAAGAAGAAATTGTTTCGTATATAGAGGATGAAAATTTAGGAAAAATGTTTTTCGTAACCTGGATTTTTCATATTCAGAGGTTTTCATAAGTAGAGGGCCGACTGTATTCAGCCCACTAGTAGGCCAGGAGATTATGCAAGGCCTGACTATGCATTTCCATAATAAGGAATTAAAAAGGCAAGAGTGTTGAACAGCACTCCGCACTGCGCCAGGCGCAAGTCAGCAGCTTGATGGAGGTTTCTGCTCTAAATTAATCATCCTAACGACAGTTCTATATATGAAACTGAAGAACACACAGGTTGGATTACACAAGCACACAGGTTCCTGTCTCAAATCAGCCAGTCTCTCTAAAGCCAGTTTCAGACTCTGTGATTGAGATTATAACTTGTCACACTGTCCAAGATGATCCTAATGAAATCTTGGTTAAATCACCAACTCTTTTTTAAACTTGTGTTCTCCATGTCAGAAAATACGTTGCCCTCCGAGACGCCTCTCAACACATATCAGGGGTTCAGAACCCATCACTCAGCAAAGTTCGAAGATTTAGAGAACAGGAAACATTTCAGTGTAATAAGGATATTATTTCTGTCAAGTCACATGTTCTATTTATAGTTTGTTTATTGTGACAAGCATATACTTGGAGTTATCCCCTGGGTTCCACATAATCCTATGCCACTTTCCTGTCAGTGGCTTTTACACAAGAGGCATAGCAGCAGCGTCACACTTCATCACGAATTCCTATTACTACTGCATCTACAGCCGTCTTTGGTTATATCACTTTAATGTATTCTAGCATTGTTAATCAGTGCTTGTTTTATCTGGGACAGAAAATCAGGACAAACATCAAATAGTTTATAGACAGAGGAGCTGTTGAAATTTTTAAATCAAAGTATAGCTCATTTATTCATCCATTTTCTGAACTGCTTAATCCTAATTAGGGTTGCCGGGAGGCTGGCACCCATCTCAGCCAATTTTGGGTGAGGAGAGAGTACACCCTGGACAGCTCACCAGACCATCGCAGGGCAGAAAAATGCTGACAGCTATGCAGCCACTCGTCGAAAGTCAGCATTGGTTCTTTCGATGCCCCACACCATAGATGGTGAGAGACATGACTGGCCTTTGATAACCCAATTACCTGCACTGGGGAGACAGTGACATCCTGTTGAGAGTTTGGCCGGAACCCCCAACCTTGGGATCAGTAATCCAGCACCTTACCACCAGGCCACCCCCGCCTAGCAAAGTAAAGCTTAAAATAGCCAAATAAATATGAACGACGCTTAACAGTAAACATTTAAAGCTACCACAGTTTCAAGATGCTAGAAATATGATGAAGTGAAATGAAATATGATGACCCAATCCCTGCTGAGCTTAGGTAAAGGCAGAGTGCACCCTGAACAGCTCATGGCAAAAGTGTCATACAACCATTCATGTCTAGGGGCAATCCAATTATCTAATTAGAATATATAATATACATATTAAGGGGCAGTGGCAGCCTGGTTGTATGGTGCTTGATTACCAGTCCCATGGTTGGGGGTTCAAGCCCCTCTCTCAACGGTTGTCATTGCTGTCCTCTCAATGCATCTTCATTACACTGGCATTTTACCCATATTGTATTATTTTTTATTATACAGTATTACATTATAATGTCAATGTGTGAAACCTTTCAGTGACATTCAGGACCAGGGACAGCTCTCTGTGCTAACACCTACCCAGACTCTTTATGCCACTATAATATACTGTATTAACATACACCATAGGTGTCAAACCAAATCCCAAAAGCTTGCAAGGAATATCACTACTATACAATCTTCCTATCAACCATTACCATGAAACATTATTTATCATTCATCCATGAAGTGGCAGCAACCTATTTCAAGTAAATTATTAAAAAAAAAAAAAAAAAAGATTTCTAACCAGCAAGTTGTCAGAAAAGGAAAATGAATAAAGGAAGATACTCAAACAAATCCTTTTGTCTGCAGATTTCATGGTTGCCCTTCTTGGATGGATGTTTGTTGATTATTTGGTGCTCAATGACCTTGAAATTTAGTGATGTTGGCTTTAGTGAAAATGAGTTTGACACCCCTATTTATACCAAAAAGACCATGAAACAATGAATGGATACAAATCAGACTGCTTGAAATTGATAAAAACTGAAGAACAGAAAGGATAAAAAGTGCTTAAAAACTCATCATCATCATTATCTTCCCCTTAATCCAGGGTCCAGTTGTGGAGGCAGCAGCCTAAGTAGTGAGTTCCAGACATCCTTCCCCCAGCCACTTCCTCAGAGCCCAACCACCAAGGAGCTTTTTGACTATTTGTTTGTTTCCTGGTGCCAGGTGCACATATGGACACCCTTATATTTGAACATGGTGTTCCTGATGGACAAACCATGATGAGCACAGAAGTCTAACAACAAAACACCATCCAGGTTCAGATTGGAGAGGTTGTACCTACCAATTGCACCCTTCCAATCACACTGCATGAATGGACATTAAAGTCTCCCAGGACAATGAGTGAGTCTCCCAAGGGAGCATTCTCCAACACCCCTCTAAAGACTCCAAGAAGGGTGTGTACTCTGAAATGCCATTTGGTGCATGAGCACAAATAAAAATCAGGACCCGTTCCCCCCAAACAAAGCGTACTATTAGGAGGCTACTGTTTCATCAATCAGGGAGAACCCCAACGTGTAGACACCAAGATGAAGTGCAACAAGGATGCCCACACCGGCTCACCGCCTCCCCATGAACAACTCCAGAATGGAATAAGGTCCAGCCCCTCTCAAGATGGGTGGTTCCAAAGTCCTAGCCACGCGTTGAGGTGAGTCCGACTATATGTAGTCGGTATCTCTTCACTTTACGCACCAGCACAAACTCCATCCCCATGAGAGAGGTGGCATTCCATGTCCCTAAAGTCAGACTCATTAGCTGAGGATTGGTCCAACAAAACCCATGACTGGATACAGAAAGAACATGCAAACTTTATGATAGTAAAACATTTAAACTCAGAATCATTAAGGGCTCAGAGTTTTACTGTATAACTTCACACAGAAAGGCCCCAGGTGAAAAACTTGTTGCTGGAGATGATGGTGCTGTTTACCATGCTGGCCTTGGACCAAAGTCAATAGCTGCTGAATTATTATATAGCTTTAGGTACAGGGTGGCACAGTGGTGCAGTAGTTAGCACATCTGCCTCGCAGCAAGAAGGTCCACGGTTTGAGTCAACTCTTAGCATGGGACTCTCTTTTGAAGAGAAAAAATTCCAATAGTTTGATTATTAAATAAAAAAGAATGATTAAACACTGAATACAAAACAGTTGAACATAATTATAACATCATTGCCTGCATAGGTTTTAATGTAGGGCAGCACAGTTGTGCAGGGTTTAGCTCGTGTCCCTCACAACAAGTAGGTCAAGGGTTTGTGTCTTCCAGGGACTCCGGTTTCCTCCTCCAGCTCAAAGACATACACATTAGGCTAACTGGCTGTTCTAAATGACCCCTAGGTGTGAGTGTGTGTAAATGATTATGTGTGCATTGGCCCTGGAGTAATCTGATAAGCTGTTCAGGGTGTAACTCACATTTGCCCAGTGTTGGCTGAGATATGCTCCAGCCTCTTAACAACACTGCAGCATTGATTCTTTCAGCAAATGAGTCAGTGAGAGATAAATGTTTCTTTATAGATATCCGTGCTTGGGTTTGCTTTTCAGCACCTTGGCCAGCTGGTTTTAACGTTCAGTTTATTACCTGTCATGTTAGTTTAATTAATTCATTTAATTTAATTAGTTCATGTTCTGTCAAGGTTCTGATGGTGGCACTTGCTCCATGAAGATTTATTTACCTGTAAGACTTTTGTGCAAGTCTGAGTGGTGGTATATGAGCCTCTATTTGATGCAGTTCACTTTCAGTACTGCATACAAAAATCAATCTGTTTTTGTTGTTGTTTTTTATTTGTTTATTTAGTTGATGACGGCAGCCGGGTGGATCTGGGAACTTTGTTACAGAAGGCAACCAATGAACAGTGTGTTGTATACAAGAAGTTCTCAGAAAGGCAGAGGACTGAAAATCCATCAGAAGAAGAGGGATTATCTGGTCTGGTGGCAATAGCTGCTGGCGGCGCCAGGCCGGGGGGGGGGGGCACCGGAAGTCGCCGAAACCCATGCTCATAGAAGTAACCCGGCCTGGTTGGTGGCTGACGAGGACCAGAATCCCTATCAGTCCGTGTCTGCCTTTGAGGAGACTGGGCCACCATGGGAGCATTAGGCTGGCCCAGGTAGGTTAGTTCAACTAACATTATTATTCCTTGTTATTTTTATTGTTGCCTATGAACATGCAAGTCATAATGTAATGGTACATAACCGCCAATCAAGATCATCTTAGCAATGAAGCAACCTGATTGAGTTTTTTTTGTGATGGGCATGCATGGACACCTTTGAGGACAGTAAACAAACATATCTCATGATTATAGTGTTTGGCTCAGAAGTGCTACAAATAAAATAATTCACTTGTAAATCTTTCAGAAATTACTTTTTTTTGCTATACTGTATTTTATATATACTTTATGTAAATAATGGAAAATGTTTATAGATATATAATTTTTTTTTTCCACCCGAGCCTAGTGGCTCATCAGGCCGGTGCTTATGCCTGATTTCTGTAGTGTAAAGCGACTAGGAGTCCAACTCCTCCAGATGGGAGGCTAGTCCATCGCAGGTTGCCTTCCCAGTATATTTTTACTGGTACCCATGTATACTGCTGGATCATTACTGGTACCCATGTATACTGCATTTTCAGTTAAGACCTTGCCCAGGGGTCTTAGCACAGTGGGCTTCTAACCGAGATTTGAACAAACAACCTGATCATGAGTTTATATATATATATATATATATATATATATATATATATATATATATATATATATATATATATATATATATATATATATAATATACACACACACACACACACACACACACACACACACATATATATATATACATACATACATACATATATATAGTATGTTCCCTAATCTAAAAAATTAAACAATTAGCAAGTGTTCTGGAACCAAAGAGAGGTCCAGGCTTTGGTCCAAATGAGCCTGCTAATTATAGGCCTGATATGAAGCAACATGCTGGTTCAGCATAAACATCTGTTCTGGCAGCCTGACATATCTAAGATACAGAGCAGACCAGAACAAAGCATTCCAAACATGTTCTGTGTATTCACAGAACACAAAGCATCACATGGACAGAGAAGAACATGATCATCAAAGGATGTTAGTTTGTATGTTCATTTCTGGAAGGAACGTATTTATGCTACTGAGTCATTCAAGAGTCTTTATTGTCATTATGTTTCCACATAATGAAATTTTGTATGAGGCTCTCAGCTTTAAAAGGTACAAACAAGTTAAACAGATGCAAAGAGTTTAAAAGGTGCAAATGAGACAATAAACCGGTCGTACTGAATGTTTGGTAAAGTGTGATATGCCGTGATTATAACAAGGGCTGTTATATCAAGCACTGGTATTAAAACAATTCTACAGTTAAATATAATTATGTTTTGATTGCAGTTAAAGATGAGGATGAGTGTCGAATTAAAATGAGCTGCCGTGAAGGATGGTATATCGAAGTAGATTTGTGTGCGCATGTGGTTTCCATTCCACTATCTCTTCAGTGTATCTAATTTGTGGAAAAGAGAGCAGAACGGTGTGTCCTCATCCCAGAGACTATTCAAAAAGAGCAGCAGAAAAGGGAGCATTGTTCCTTGGAATAACTGCAGGAAGACGTTAAAAAAAAGTACAGGCAGCAACAACGACAGTGGTAAGAATTTTGCAGTTCTGATCCCAACCATCTGTTTCATGAATTACAACTCTTCAAATACGGCCCCACCGCTGTGATTTGTTGCTGCGTGGGTGGAAAACTGAGAGCTGTGAGACGAATGCAGTAGGATATTCGAAGAAGGTACTAAATTAGGTCACGCTACATTGTTTGATAGAAATTTGAACAAACCGTACTGCAGTAAAAAGAACACAGACTCGAAAGAGATGTAAACCGACCTCACCTCCACTCAATCTCACTCACTTACTTAATCCAATAGTGCTGTGGTGCTTATATCAGCCAACACCTAAATACAGGGTACACACTGGACAGCTTGCCAGACTGTCGCAGGACCAACACACTAATACGACCGTTCACACTCACACTGAGGATCAATTTGGAACAACCAGTTAGCCTAATATGCATGTCTTTGGACTTCTGGAAGAAACCCCCGCAAGCACAGGGAGAACACACAAACTCCACACAGAAGATCCTGACCTGGGGTCTCAAAACCAGTACCTACTTGCTGTGAGGCGGATGGGTTAGCCACTACACCGTCATGCTGCCTACCTACATTCACCCCTCAGACAAATACTCAGGAGGGAAGGGAATACTGTTCATTTGGGGAAGGTGAACAAACCCTCACGGTTATTTTGCTTTGAAAGGTATAGGTAAGAATCCTACATTAAACTAATGTAAAGATTTATATACAGCCTGAAAATGGAGCTCCTAATAGATATGTCTATTAATAGGTGGCCAAGCAAATTCATTTCTGCCCTAAAGAACATTTAAAAAAAAAATTCCCTACATTTCCCGAATATGATCTGAGGTGAAAGAAGGAAAGGTTAATACGTTTGGGGGTTTTGTTGTTGTTGTTTTTTTTGTTAAGTGTTGTTTTCATCTCACACACAGACACAGAGGGAGAGAGAGAGAGGGGGGGGGGGTTAAAATTGCAGAGTCAACCTTTCAATTAGAACTCCTGTCCTAGAAGGCAAACTGATTAAAAAGAAAGCCAGTAAAGGTAGATGTGTGCTGTATGGCTCACGGCTCTAGAACACTGTAAGAGAGGTTTGAAGACAGCTGTTGTCATGGTCTTACCACTGGAAATGGCTGGGGACAGTGTTAAAAAAAATTCAGATGACCATCTCACAATCCGACTGCTGCTAAGGATCCAATAGGAATGGGGAATAAAATGATGAACCAATCAGCATGCCACTGGTGCATGTATGCATGTCACTCACTTTTTCATTTATAAGCCAAACCATTCTACTAAGGTGGCATAGAGGCCAACACTCAGCCAGCACTGGGCGAAGCACTGGGTGCGTCCTGAACAGCTCACCAGTCCACTGCAGGGCCATCACACACTCACACCTAGCGGCAATGTATATGTATCACCATATACACTCACACTCTCACTTTGGGTCAATATGAAACAGCAGTTACCCTAATGTGCATGTATGTGAACTGTTGGTGAAAACCAAAGGACTTGGACTAAACCAATGCAAGCACAAGAATAACATATGAATGACAGAATCAGCTTTGCCAACCCAGGACTCAAATCCAGAACCATCTTGCTTTGAGACGGACATACTGACCACTACGCCACCCTCGTATGTTTCTGTATTCTAAAAATGCTTATTTCAAGCTCATTCACAAGTGGGCCTCTTTTTTCTCTTGCCTAACATGATCGGGTCAGACCATGATCACATCATCCTTTTCTCTGAAGGCTTTTTCGTACATATATATGAACACAATTGCACCTTGTATATATTGAAGTGTATATTACAGCAGGTGTTTTCATTCTATTTTTTTCCACATTTGGACAATATACATACATAAAACCTAATGCCATACTCAAGTCTATTACATCCATGGTACACAGTATTGCTTGCAATAAACTTGAAATCTCAGTCTGTAGGTCACATAAGGCCAACCTCCCACCTGGAGAGCATGGACCGTATTACACTGTCACTAGATCACAGTAACAATCTTAGGATTCAGACTTATGATAACCTGAAGGTATCGTTAAAGGTTTTCTGCCAAACCACTACTGCTCATTGGCGCAGCCTCCTCTTGAACACAGGTTTCATTGTGATATACCCTCCTCAGCCACAAAAAAAAACCTGCTTGTGCCCTCTTGATATTTTGTTGTTCTGCTTTTCACCTTGATTACAGCATGTCGTCACCACGACATTGTTTCAAAACCTTGAGGAACACAACATTTATTTCCATCCAGTGTTGGGTTAATTTTTCACTGACATCTTAAATTGATGAAGGGAAAATTGAACCGCTCCATAAATGCACATTCCAAAGACTTTCCATAGGGTTAAGGTCAGGACTCTAAGGGTAACGATACATGTGTGAAAATAATTCCTCTTGCTCTCTCAGCCACCTTTTCAGTATTTATGGTCATTCAGTTCATTCAGGCCAGCAGCTGACTTCATATTATTGTCACATTAGTATTGCTGAGCCTCGACCTGACCAACTGGAGTATCATCACCATGAAGATGACATGCTGTACCTAAGGCTAAACATACCAAAATCCATCAAAATACATTCGAGTTCAGGAATATTTTTTTATTTGGCTGGGCAGCATGTCATGCTAGTAAAAAAATACCTCATGCATACTGTATATGCAACAAGCATCTTCTTCTTCTTTTCACCGCATCCATAAATCTTCTCTTTGGTCTTCCTCTGGGCCTTTTGCCTGGTAGTTCCAACCTCAGCATCCTACGACCAATATACTCACTATCCCTCCTCTGTACATGTCCAAACCATCTCAATCTAGCCTCTCTGACTTTGTCTCCAAAACATCTAACATGTCCTGTCCCTCTGATGTACTCATTTCTGATCCTATCCATCCTCGTTACTCCCAAAGAGAACCTCAACATTTTCATCTCTGCTACCTCCAACTCTGACTAGCATCATCCTTCCAAACTCTCCTGTTCCACGTGAACAGATGTATATTTTCATTATCAGGTGGTTTTTATTTACATTTTCAAACTGCTTAAATCCATCTGAAGTGACGTTCACATAACTCACACAAACATCGGCTTATTGCAGTGCTTCTCAATTATTCTCTGTGCCACCCCCTCTAAAAAGAAAAAAAAATCACCACCACCCCCACAAGCGACTATAAGTAGTATTATTTGTCTATAAAATTGTTATTAGTACACCTCTGCATAACATTGTATCTTTATTAACATTAAAAACAAAAAAAGAAATATAGTTCAACTTACAATAAAGAAAACCTTTAGTAACATTGTTTTTTAATCTGTAACAGAAATGATTTAAATTGCACCAATGTGCTTGAAAAAAAAATACATCCTTATTTAAACTCATTCAACTTATTTATGTCTTAATATCTCCGTCTCGCTCCACCTTTCTCTTTGCTCCTGTTAGAAATTTTTTTGTGTTGTTTCTTGAGGGTTTGTTAGAATTTTTTTTGTGTTGTTTCTTGAGGGTTTGTTTACTGCACTTTGTTTGTGCGAAAAACCGCTACATCATAGCGCAACAACAAAAGCCCCACTGTCAACTACTGGAGTGGAGGTGCAATTACACTTAATTCTCGTACACTATTCCAGAAAAGCCTGCTCCCCAGGGTCATAAGCGCTCCCCCCCGGCATCATACCAGGCACACCCCACTATTTGAGAAGCACTGGCTTACTGACATGAATCAGTGGCATAACCCACTCATCATTCATAAGTAAATTACATATTCATCGGTGTATACAAATTAATCACGTATGACTCTCCACAACACAGTGTTTCCCCACTCTGCAGTTTTTTTTGTTTTTTTTACAAGGAAGATTGCAATTAAAGCATTGCGTTCTAAATTCTTAAGACACATACCATGCAGAAAAGCTTTTATTTAGGTTTAATTTCCCTTTAATATGTTAGAAAATATAACAGCAATAAAAAGGTATAAAATTTGTATTTTCAAATTACAAAAGCCTGGAAGACTATACAGAAGGTAAAGACGTGAGCATGAAAAGTGTACCATGATTCCCATTTCGTCTGAAAATAACACCTCCAGTGTTAAACTTGTCCCAAGTGTTTATGGTGTTGGTAAGAATTATCACGAAGATGATTGCTCTGTGAGAGTTTTTAAAAACTGACTAACCTCATCCTCTGGAGATACAGTCCATAATCCATATCATATATTATACACCACCACCACAAATAATAACTTCTTTTCCTTTCGGCTTTTCCCCTTGCCAGGGGTCGCCACAGCGAATCATGTGATTCGCATGTTTGATTTGGCATAGGTTTTTATGTCGGATGCCCTCCCTGACACAATCCTTTCGCAAGAGACAGAAACACGCTGACGGCTACGCAGCTACTCTTTACAAAAGTCAGCAATGGTTCTTTTACATGAACCTCTCACCATAGAAAGTGAGAGACATGGCCAGCATGCCATTGGCACATAACACAATTAATAACATCATGGGAAAAAACTTGAGAGTTCCAATTCTCATGGTACATTTAAAATTTCCTTTTAGACAGGAAATAAAATTTTACTTGGATCTATTAGACAGAGTTGATTATAACAACACCTGTGAGCAAAAAAACAGTGAAAATACATTTTACTGATCATCATCTAATTACATAACATTATTATGAATCTGAACATGGTCTACTTGCTGCAAGAGAAGGACAAGCAAACGCCACACATCAAAGACCTCACCAACCCAGGACTCGCCAAACCCAGCACCTTTAATATCAAACGCTTGAGCTTTGATATAAAGTATGAATTAAAAGATGGTACAGTGGTGTAGTGGTTCGCACATCCGCCTCACAGCAAGATCACGGGCTCAAGTCTTGGGTTTGGCGCAGATGTTTCTGTATGGAATTTACATGTTCTTCCCGTGCTTGTGTGAGTTTTCTCTGGGTACTCCGGTTTCCTCCTACAGACCAAAGTCATGCACATTTGGCTAACTGGTTGTTCCGATTTGCTCCTTAGTGAAAGTATAACTAGTTTTGTGTGTTTTAAGTTCGTGATGAACTGCTTAAGGTGTACCCTGCCTTCACCAAGTGTCAGCTGAGAAAGCCTTCTCTCTACTCTAATAGGATTTTGAGTAAATGAGTGAATGACTGTGGGTTTTAATGTACAATAGACAAAAGCAAGAAATAAAAATAAATTTTATCATTGAATTTTGGTGACTATTCAAAAGCCCTGACTCATCTAGTCCAGAAAGCTCTTCCTTTATTCAAAACGTCATGTTCTCTCTCTCCAGCAAATACATGTACAGAGAGTCAAAGAGAGAAGCACGCACGTCCACACAAACCCATAAACATTCACACAAGATTTCAGATCTCATGCATACAGAAGATTTATGAGGTCACGTGCAAGAGCAGAGGACGTCTGGACGAGCCTCTGACAAGATTAACTAATATGACAACGTCTCAGCCCTTCAGTACTATAGTGATAAATGATGATGAAGATCAAAGCGTAAGTGCTCTGCTCTTTGTAATGTTTGAGAGTGTGATGTACAGTCGTACCAGCGAACATGCTCGACTAACAATTACATGGTCCATCGAGACAAATCTTTCATGTGAGGGTGGAGTACAGATAAAGTTATTTATGTGTTTCTTGTGCATGTGTATTTGTGCGCTGCGTGCACCCTCATGGGGCTGACTGTTAAACGAGCTTCCGCCTTCAGCTCCTTGTATGTCGTGAGGGCTTCAGACAGAATTAAGATCAATTTCTTCCCTTCATGATATCATAAATAAAGGCCCCTAAAACATCCTAACAAAAATACCCTCTATGTCCACCAGAGGTCTCAGTCACGATCCTGCTGGGATTGTTGTCATGGTTACACAAATCTCTCCTTTATGTTACCTGACTGAATGCAGTAAATGCAGTAAAAGGGGTGTGAACTTCAGCAAGCTCGGTTTGCCCAAAGAACACTCACTCGTGAACGCTTCCCCAAAACAACTACAGGAGGGTTTTTAGGTTCAAACTCTCTCTCTCTCTCTCTCTCTCTCTCTCTCTCTCTATCTCTCTCTCTCTATCTCTCTCTCTCTCTCGTGCTTACCCACTCGCTCACTCTCTCTCTCTCTCTCTCTCTCTCTCGCTCACCCACTCTCCATCCTTAAGCTTTCTCCCAAACACGAATCTTATCTGATCTCAGTCTCATATCCGATCTTTCCTCAATTACACTGTGATATGTTATTATTACCGAGTATCTCTTAGATTTCAGTCTCATATCTGTATATATTTAAGTATTGTACATACATACTAGTATATCCAAAAATATGACATCATGTTTTACTTCCTAGAGAATGAGGCAATGTATACACTCACTGTACAATTGGGAACACTATACCGGTACTGAGTAGTAAAGATTGTCCCAACAAATTTATTTCCTTCCCAATACTGATGACGAATGACTTCTATATACAGTACCATCTGATACCAACCCAATACCCATGCATGCAAACAACTCACTCAGTCACTCATTGGCTGAACTGCTTGACTGAGTGGAGCCAACCATCTTGTTGTTGTATTGTATAACATACATGTATTATTTTAGTTGATGATATTATGCTAACTGTTGCTAGATACTCACAATCAGAAGCCGGCTGTTGTCAATAGAAGCCGGTAATATGAGTGCATTTACTCCAGCACAGAAGGAGAGCTCATTTTTATGCAGCTTTTTTGCGTAAATCACAGTTTTGTCTTGCAATATCAGATCGTAGAATAAATACGGGTAGCAGAGATGAAAATGTTGAGGTTCTCTTTGGGAGTAATGAGGATGGATAGGATCAGAAATGAGTACATCAGAGGGACAGCACATGTTAGATGTTTTGGAGACAAAGTCAGAGAGGCTAGATTGAGATGGTTTGGACATGTACAGAGGAGGGATAGTGAGTATATTGGTAGTAGGATGCTGAGGTTGGAACTACCAGGTAGAAGGTCTAGAGGAAGACCAAAGAGAAGATTTATGGATGTGGTGAAGGCGGACATGAAGGTCGTTGGAGTAAGAGTAGAAGATGCAGAGGATAGGGAGAGATGGAGGCAGATCATTTGCTGTGGCGACCCCTGAAGGGAACAGCCGAAAGAAAAAGAAGAAGAAGAAGAATAAATACAGGTACACTCTGATGCTCAGCCATTTTTTATGCTGGTAAAGCAAATCTACTGGTTAGTACCTGCTTTTGCTCTCAAAACGGTCTCAATTCTTTGTTGATGTTGGATGGATGTTGGAAATATTCTGTGTTGAAATAAGTGTCACATATTTTCTGGAGATCACCCATTGCATTTCAATCTGGTGACTGGGAAGACCACTGAAGACCACTGAATTCACTTTCATGTTCATAAAATCAGTTTGTGCTGACTTTGTGACTTGGTGCATTAGGAGGCAGGTATGTTGAGGCCATGAAGTGATGTGGTAGTCATGCTGTCAGCAACAAATTTTGGCCTCAGCAGAAATCCACATTCATCAGTCTAGGCTTCTAAGTTTTCTGTAAAACCCGGTATGTGCTGTTGTAGCCCATCTGCCTCAAGATTTGATGTGCTGTGCATTCTGAGATCTCTGCTTGCAACAGTTGTACAGTACTGAGTCACTGTAGCCTTTCAATCAGTGTGAACCAGACCGTTATTCTCCCTGGAACTTTCTCATTAATGAGGCATTTCTGTCTACAGAACCGTGTGTTACTGGACATGGTTTGTCTTTACTGTACCATCCTGAGAAAACTGTAGAGACCGCTGTGTTTGAAAATTCCAGGAAATCCCCAGTTACAAAAATAATCAAACAAGGTCCCTCTGGCACCAACAATCACGGCATGGACAAAACTACTGAGAATTTGAAGACACACATATGCACACACACACACACACACACACACACACACGCACACACACACACACGCACGCACACGCACACACACACACACACACACACACACACACACACACGCACACACACGCACACACACACACGCACACACACACACGCACACACACACACACACACACACACACACACACACACACACACACACACACACACATCCCACTGATGATTGATCTCAAGATCACCCAAAACCCAAAGCGCCTGGCTCACACCTGCATGAAGGAAAGCACTGCCATGGTGTCACACAGTGTGCAGGTGTTCCTAATAAACTGTTCCACGACTGTATCATCTTATTCTCACTCATTTGCAGAACTGTGTATTCCTATTAGGGTCACGGGGAGGTTGGTGCCTATGTTAGCCAGCTTGGAACAAAGGTGTGATACACTCCAAACAGCTCCCTAGACACAGTGCAACAAACATAAACACCTACACTCAACCTCACAACCAGGGGCAATTTAGAACAGACGGTTATTTCAGTGTGCATGTCTTTGGACAGTGGGAGGAAACTGGAGTACCTAGAGGAAAACCACACAGGTACTGAAAGAACATGTAAACACCACAGAGAAATGCCGGAGTTCAGGACTTGAACCAAGAAGCTGTTTGAGGTGAGGCGGACATACTCACTACTAACCCACATGCCACCATTCAAGACTGGGTGTCCCATCCAAATTCAAATATACAGCCATGGAAAAAATTAAGAGACCACTTTTAATGACTATTCCTACAATAAGGTAGGTAAAGGTCTGTTGGGCCTTTTATACCCGAGCCTAGTGGTTCATCAGGCTGGTGCTTTTCCCCGGTTTCCATAGCATGATGCGACCAGGAGTACAACTCCTCCTGGATGGGACGCTAGTCCAGCGCAGGTTACCTTCCCAGTATATTTTTACTGGTACCCATTTATACTGCTGGGTGAACAGAAGCACACTTGTGGTTAAGGCCTTGCCCAGGGGTCTGAGCACAGTGGGGTCTAACTGGGATTCGAACACACAACCTCCCGATCATGAGCCCAGCACCCTAACCACTACACCACCGCCCCTACTATTCCTGCAATAAGTTGTCTCTTAATTTTTCCATGGCTCTAGGTACAATTTCTGTTATACCTAGTGAGAAAATAAGGTTTATGCATTTTCCTACCACAGCTCTACAACACCAGGATCAAGTATGGACTGAGTTTAAAGACATAACAATAAAATAATACAGTAAGTCCTGGACGTACAACAGAGTAGGTCGGATTTTGTCCCTCATTACTACGGTGAACACATTTTTTCCCGCACCCCAGTGCTTCCCATGAGCTCAATAAAAGTCATTGTTTCATGAAGGCGGAAAGGTGTGTTGGATGCTGGGAAATCTAATTTCGACCAATCAGCTTGCTGTATTCAAAGCCAATCAGAGAACACTCAAGTCAATCAGGAGAACAGAGCATGTTGGGTCGGGTAGTTGAATGTACATATAGTGCTGTACTGCTCATGAATTTTTAATAATCTTTAATTTTTTAATTTCCCGATGGGAAGTCCCGCGATATTGCGGGGAGGTGAAGTAGGAAACGCGAAATGGCGGGGGATTACTGTATATCATACATAAAGCATAGCTTGTAGTCAGAAAAATATATGGAGGACAAATAGGAAAATAACAAAAATAAAACAACGAAAAAAGAGAACACTGACTTTTACACTGGAAGTGGCATTGCAATGGAAGCAGACACAGGCTTATTGGGAGAAGGAAACTGGAGAATCATCAGAGAATCCTCGATCAGGCATTATACAACTAGCGTATTGTTCTGCCGCACAAGCGAACTAGTTCGTGTTTACGACGCAAATGTCAAAAGTTGGAACAACAATTCTTGATGACTTGTTATGAGCGTCATAACCTCAAAACGTTGCATGTCAAGTCCGTTGTAAGTCAAGGACTTACTGCATATTGATTTTGAAACTAAAGATGGAACTCCCTTTAAAGTCTTTGCAAGTTATATTTCTTTATAATGTTATGCATAGGCGGTTTTCAGCATCCTTGACAACCGTCGTCATGCACCTAAGCAATGCATAACAGACCATCAGCATCAACTGAGCAACACACGGATATGGAACAACCATCCAAAATTCAGTCGATAGGTTAGTTCTATACAGCAAAGCATGGATACAGGATGGATACAGAACAACCATAATACATGTCACATTCGTGATATTTAAATGGATGTAGTTAACTAACCTGCCGAAACACATACAAAGGCGGAGTACACCCTGAACAGCTCAACACTCCATCACAAGACCTGACATCCAATGTCGCAGTCTTTAATCATTTGTTTGGCCCTTATTTAAGCAATAATCTCTTGTTTATTTCAGGGTTCCTGTCCTGCTTGGAGATCGTGTGCCTTTCACAAACACTATTATCAGTGATACTGTCTTTTCAGAGGCTCCAGGTGGATGAGTCATGGACGCCAGGTCTACTACGCATTAAACCCAGTCGAACACCAGACAGGGCTCCTTGATTCAGTCGGTAGTGTCCTGAGATGGTCTCATCATTACATATAGAAATGTGTCTTTCAGTAAAACTGTTCTGGTGTCATTTATTTTATTTATATTAAAATTTATTAGATAAGATGCAGCGAGTGTACGCATAGCAAAAACAATCCTGTCGACCTATTTCTCTCGCTAATGATATTATAAATGCTTAACCTCCAAAATTAGATATTTTTTAATCAACTCACTGCAGCAGAGAAAAAAAAACCCCAGTAGCTTATATAATATAAAAAGAAATAAAACATGCTTGAATTAACAAATAAGTGTCTGAATTAGCATTTTATAATTGGTAGATGAATAAAGACCAGAAAATGATGCCATAAATCAGCATATCTCCGTGTTCTAATGATGACTCATGGACTGAAAGGAACTTCAGTGATTGACGTCTAATTAAACAATTAAGCACCAGCCTGGTTCTATGTTACCGTGATGGATGACCATCTCAAGATCGTGGCGTTTCGAACGAGGGATAAAATTAGCTGATAGGCTCAGCAAAAAAATAACGTTCTCATAGTAGCAAGATAAAAGATAAAGTGACACAACTGGCCAAAAGTTTTAGAAGATCCCAATTTTCTGTTTACCTTTATTGAAATTGAACTCCAGATGTTGAAAGGCACACAACATGGTACATATGAACTGCTTGTATCGACCAACTCAAATTTTGATATTGTGACTTGAAGGTTAAATAATTCGACCCTGCTTGATTGCTTTGAAATGGTGTCTAATGTGTACAAAGTAGATGCACATACTGACTTAAAAGAAATATTTGATTAACACGTTAACTTAAAAAATGTGTACGCTAGCCTGATGCCCTATACGCCGACTCAAATAATAGCAGAGCTCCTGACCGGAGCCCCATAGCTATAAAAAATTACTTAGATGGTTGTCCTGTGTCAATGCCCTGATAGGAATCTAAGTAAGGCTGCCAAATCACCAGTAAACAAACAAACAAAAACAGATTTATTATTAATACCAAAACTGTAAAAAAAAAATAGAGCCTCATACAGCCGCACTCAGACTCGCACAGAATAAAAAGCACACAGGTCAAAACTTTCAAAGATCAAAACATGAAACAGTAATAGCACCACGGAACATGAACTCGTTAAACGTATAATTAAAGTAACAAGACTGGTGATACAAATAAAGTCAGAAATCAGCGAGTGAGAGGCAGTGAGGAAAAAAAGCTCAGTGCAACCTTTCCTTCTTTCACTTCAGGCTGTAATCGGGAATGCAGGTGAGATGTATTGTATTGTATTGTATATATGTATATATGTATGTATGTATGTATGTATGTATGTATTTTCTCCGGGGCTAAAGTTGATTCAACCCGTGAAGGAGCCACTGTACTCTTCTAACACCAGCCTCGGACACCTATAAATAGAGATGCTTATCATTAACGCCGCATTTATGCAGTGTTACATGCAGACGCATGATGAAGGGGATAATGACTGTGAGTGATCTGTCCTAAATATGGAAATTTATATACTTATTTGTGTCACTATCACGGCACATAATTAGCAAACTAGCCATACTGCATTTCATTGCGTTATATTTGCCACCATGTTTTTAGCCAGGTGCATTTGGTTTCCAAGCAGCTAAAACATAAATGCAGGCACCACGTCAGATCTTTCACTGAGCGGATGGGCTAGTTAATAAATAACATGTCCATCCCCAGCCAAATATCTGGTCAGGTAACACATTATCTTTATCTTTGATCATGATATTTTGTACCAGCAATTAGTGTATATTGAATTTGTTGCTGTTTAAATTGAAAGATTTTCACTTAAGATGCAAGCTCAGCATTATGGCAAATAAACAAGTGACAGCTTGCATTTGCTGTGAGGCATGTGTAAATCACCTGTCTAAAGTGCTGGGACGCTCGCCAACACATCCACGTTAAGACTTTAAAAGCAAACGGAAAAAGCAGATGGATGAACGGATGAATGGATAGATGAATTGGTACAAGGATGTCTGGGTGGATGAACCCTTTTGCCAAAGCAGCAATCTGAAGGTTTGGATGATGGAAGGAAGGAGTAAAGGTTATTTAAAAAATGAAGGAACCATCTCAGCTCAAGACTGATCTTGTGTTTTTCACTCAATGTGTAATTTGAATTAATAGTAGCTCATCTGTAGCCACCTCAAGTCCATCATAACCATTATTGACATTTCACTCTGATCAAACAAACACACACACACACACACACACACACACACACACACCTGTGAAAGCAACCATTGTTGACATCTCTATAGGCCAGACACTCCTGGCCCACGTGTGACAAAAATCTGTTGACATTTCATCTAATCTAAACACAGGCACAGACACACAAACACACACACGCCAGTCCACGCTTGTGTGGTGTGATGGGCTTCTGTTCTTATCTTAAATAAACCTTATGAACATCAGCGACGCATGCAGCAAAAAACACAAGCAGAGGATATAAGAGTGATTACGCACAAAGGCTAATTGACCCTTTCCAACCTGATGCTAACAGTGACGTTTACTACAGAGAGCACGACCATCTAAAAAAGTTCAGCTCGGGTTTAGATTACTTATTTACAGGCATTTATAGAGGGCAGTGGTGGCCTAGTGGTATAGGGTGCTGGATCGCTGATCCGAGGGTTGGGGGTTCGAGTCCCACTCTCCAAGGGTTGTCACTGTCTCCCAAATGCAGCTAACTGGGTTGTCAAAGGCCGGCCACGTCTCTCAATGTCTATTTTGTAAGGTTCATGTAAAAGAACCATTGCTGACTTTCGATAAGAGTAACAGCAAAGCTGTCAGCGTGTTTCTGTCATGCAGTGGCCTGGCGAGCTGTCCAGGGCTCTGCCCTCACCTGAAGTCGGCTGGGATGGGCGCCAGCCTCCCCTCGACCCTAATTATGATTAAGCGGTTACAGAAAATGAACTGAACGTTTATAGAAAAGGGAGCTCAACAGCCCATTACTGTGTCCTCTGCTTCATTCAAATACATGTGATTATTTATCTATAATAATAATAATAATAATAATAATAATAATAAGGACAGAGTGGTGACATATGGATAGCCCATCTGCCTCACAGCAAGAATATTCTAGGTGTGAGTCCCAAGCTGAGGTGTTTTGTGTAGCGTTGGATGTTCCTCTCTAAGATTGTGTGGGTTTACTCCAGGTACAGTATGGGCTGAGATAAGCTCCAGCCTCCCTGCGTCTCTACTGTGAAAGCAGTTCAGCAAATAAATGAATTAATGAATTTATAATAAAATATCTGAACGGATTAATTCGATTAGGGTCACAGGAAGGCTGGGGCCTATCTCAGACAACACTGGGCAAAGGTGGAGTACACTCTGAACAGCTCACCAGTCCACTGCAGGACAACACAGACATAATCAATGACACATTCAGCAGTTCAGCAAATGAATGCATGAATGAATATCCAGTGTCAATGATAGATGAATCAGCTCATAGAAAAATACCAAGAATTATCTGGTGGCTTTTCACCAATCATTGATTGCCAAACTGCTTATTCCGACTAGAATAGCCGTCTAAGCCATAACAGAAAAACACACAACCATTTACACTCACCTCCACATCTAGTGCCAATGTAGAAGGGCCAATTTGGAATAGCCAATTAGCCCAGTGTCCATGTCTTTGGATTGTGAAAGGAAACCAGAGTACCCATAGAAAATCTACACAAGCACAGGGAGAACATCCCAACCAATACAGTAACGCCCTCGCTGTGCCCGAGATTCGAGCCCAGTAAGGCCTTCTTGCTGTATGGAGGACGTGCCAACCACAATGCCACCAAGCCGCCTCTTTCCACCAATCATCATCATCATCATCATTTTCTATAACCGCTTCATCCTAATTAGGGTCGCGGGGAAGCTGGCGCCCATCCCAGCCAACTTCGGACGAGGGCAGAGTACACCCTGGACAGCTCGCCAGGCCATCGCAGGGCGGAAACACGCCGACGGCTTTGCAGCCTACTCTTGTCGAAAGTCAGCAATGGTTCTTTTACATGCCTCACACCATAGACAGTGAGAGACATGGTCGGCCTTTGATAACCCAGTTAGCTGCACTGGGGGGGACAGTGACAACCTTGTGGAGAGTGGGACTCGAACCCCCAACCTTTGGATCAACGATCCAGTGCCCTATACCACTAGACCACCACTGCCCTGCCACCAATCAGAAACAAGAAAATATTTTAAAGTAATAATATTTTCATGATAATATTGAGTGAAAAACATCATAAGAAATTTGTTGATCTTATTACATTTATCAAACTTTTTTTGCACCAAATTAAATTCTACCAATTAAAACTTTATAGTCCGCACTGTCCCATGGTCTCTGCCTGCATGTCTTTCTATTGGGAGGTTGCACAAAAGAAACAGAAACAATCATAGATTTAATACTGTATTCACCAGATGGAGTCCCTGCGTGAGCCTTTGAATGAAGGAATTTTGCTTGAAAACTATTTTGTTTGGTCATCAATGAAGGACAAGAATGAGTCAGTGCTTTATTATGACTCAGATCATCCTGTTCATACTCGACTTTCGTCTCCAGGTCTATACCCTAAGTATTAATCATAAAGGTTTCTCTTACTGCGTACTGAACCATCTGCTGCATATTGTACAGTATAGTAATAGAAAATGTGAGTTATTTTATTACACTTGGCATGATGTAGAAATGGCAGCACGGTAGTGTAGTGGTTAGCACGTTCACCTTACAGCAAGAAGATCCTGGGTTTGACTCCCGGGTTTTGCGAGTGAGTATCTGTGTGGAGTTTGCACGTTCTCTCCATGCTTGCGTGGGTTTCCTCCAGGAATTCTGATTTCCTCCCACAGTTCAAAATAATGCATGTTAGGCTAATTAATTGTTCCAGATTGCTCCCAAGTGTCAGAGGGGGTGGCTGGAAGTCATAGCCAGCTTAGATAGGCTGCAGCCTTCTGATTGTAACATGTTGTTCAGATAACATTTTGTGCAATCTACTAAATGATAATCTTTATGAGACAATCGTGAAAATGCCGCACATGTGTGTGTGGCTGAAAGGACCTGCGAGTTACACAGTTACATTTCTTAGAATGACGTTTACTGAGGAATGGGATTAATATTTTCCAATGAAAGTACATGTTTTAAGACAGTATGTCTAATTTAGCTATTGAAGTGAAACAGATGAACACCTCGAGTAAATATACGCTGTACGGTTGAAAATGGTGCTTCGGGTAGAACACAAAACAGAATAGAGAAAAATAAACAACAGCGAGCGATAACAGTGGGTGAGGGTTAGTTGTTCCATTCCTTTTATACCAAAATAATGAATTAATTTATTAATTTGCTTAATCCTATTACAGTCACAGGGAGCCTATTTCACCCGAGTCTGGGCAAAGGTGCACAGCACAGTGAACAGTACAGTGGTTCATGGTACACACAGCCACAAAGATAGTGAGCCAATGCTCACACTCACAACTAGGGGCAATTTGGACCAACCAATTAGCCTAATGTGCATGTATTTGGACTGTGGGACGAAACCGGAGTTCCTGGAAGACACAAGCACAGGGAGAACTTGAAAACTCCATACAGAAATGGTCTCACAGCTCAGAACTCAAACCCTTGAACTTAGTATGAGGCACACTTGTTCCTCTGGAGTACCTGATGGAAAACCAGGCAAGCATAGGGAGAACAAACAAATTTCACACAGACACATTGGACTTCGTGACCTTCTTGTTGTAAGGGGAGCATGCTAACCACCACACCACTGTGTGGATCAATACCATATTTTTTGAACCATAAGACGCACTTAAAAGCCTTTAATCCTCAAAAGATTTGCCGGTGCGCCTTATAATCCGGTGCGCCTTATGCGTGGGTGCGTCCATGCGGCTCCATCTCACTGATACCATCAACACCCAAGTGAAGCTAACTGATTCAGAGCTTACCATCATTCCAGGTGGATTAACCAAACAGCTCCAACTGCTAGATATTGGTGTCAACAGGTCATAAGTTGGAGGGATCCGGGCTTTAAGTCCAAATACCAGTATTACTGCTATCAGAGTCAGGTGACTCACTGAGTAATACATGAGTGGTTTTTCCACCTAATCTCCGTCTCTACCGACCATCTTGTTACGAGGATGCTTCTGCGTCTCAGGACGCTCAGGGGACTTAATGAGAGTCTCGCGTTCATCACGAAAATAAAGCACTGCTACAGGTCTCCTCCTGAGATCTTGGATTAACCGTCTTGAATTTAAAGTTACATTGATGCTGCTCCTTAATAGTAATGAGTTCCGTTCTGTAATGAACACTACTCAAGCTACGAATGGGCCCCGCCATGTTTGTTACTGTGACAACGCCTTCGCTTTAAAGGGGCAGGGCTGAGAGAAGTTTAGCTCATGACCCGGAAGACTTCTAATCTCCATCTCTATCGATCTGCAACTCCATGCATGCGAGGAAATAATAGATAATAAAATATTATAATCTTCTTTTCCTTTCGGCTTTTTCCCTTTCTCAGGAGTCACCACAGCGAATCATCTGATTCGCACATTTGATTTGGCATAGGTTTTTACGTCAGATGCCCTTCCTGTCCCAACCCTTTAGCAAGGGACAGAAATACGCTGATGGCTTTGCAGCCCACTCTTTACGAAAGTCAGCAATGGTTCTTTTACATGAACCTTTCACCATAGACAGTGAGAGACATGGCCCGCCTTTGATAACCCAGTTAGCTGCACGAGGGGGACAGTGACAACCCTGTGGGGACTCGAAACCCCAACCTTAGGATCAGCAATCCTGCGCCCTATCCACTAGACCACCACTTCCCCGATAATAAAATATTATAATATAATCAAATAATAAAAAATAATAGAGGGATCCGGGCTTCATGTCCAACTCGCACAACTATTAAACTCAGACACTGAAGATGAAGAATTTGATAGATTTATGGAAGAGTAATGAACTGGAAAAGTGAGTTTATTGTTTTATATTGTTACAACTGAACAATGTTGAGAGTTATTGTGGGAGTTGAATCAAGTTAGACTTATTTGACTTTTGTTTTGCTTTATGCACCTTATAATCCGGTGCGCCTTATGTGTGGGTCCGCTCGTTCGTTGGTGCTGCGCCTTATGATCTGGCGCGTCTTGTGGCCTGGGAAATATGGTGATGTTTTTTTATATGATCTAGAGAATGATATGGTTTGAAACATTCTCGAAGGCCCACTAAAAGGAGTTTAGTTCTTTCGTCTCTTATATTAAAACAGCTGGAGTCAAATTATTCCCTCACTAATCTTTTTCTCTTATTATTCAACTTAAAAATCAAAACAGTGTGTTTCATGTTACCAGGAAAGTATAACACTCTCCCCTTTCCAATATCTGAAAGCCTAAATTCTTATTAACTAACATTAACTAAGTTTCAGAACTGACAGTATTACATAACCTGCACAAAGTTATAAGTATATTTTATTTTTCATCACAGTGATTATGTGGTGGTTTAAGTTTGTGCCTGTTCGGCTTTCCGCCTCCATCCACTGCATGCGTGCTATATTTATTTCCTGATAAGCTTCACGAAGCTCCAGTCAAACACGCTGCACTCATGTACAACAGGGTACAGCGAATGTAGTAAATAATCCTTAATAACCTCAGAGTGTACATTTCTGTTATTGCTGGGAATTCTGGTTCCTTAATGCCAGAATATCATTCCAGATGTATTCAAGAGCAAATTAAGCACTTTTGATTGGTGATGGGATTTTAATTATGGTTAAATTTAATTATGTTAAATTTAATTATGTAAGCTAAATGAAAGTAAGAACAAAGTACTGAGCCAATCATACAGTAAAATGATTCTATATGCAGTATAGTATTATGGCTGAAATTTACACTAAAATTAAATTTAATCAAACATAATAAAAAAATACATTTGTCCATTCATTAATTTTCTGAACCGCTTAGTCCTAATTATTATTATTATTATTAGTAGTAGTAGTAGTAGTAATAATAATAATAATAATAATAATAATAATAATAATCCCTGAACCGATTAGTCCTACTAGGGATGTAGGAAGGCTGGAGCCTATCTCAGCCAGCATGGGGCTAAGGAGGGGTACACCCTGAACAGCTCGCCCTACCATCGCAACGCCAAAACACACAACTATTCACATTCACACTCACCCCTATGGGCAATTTGGACAATTAATATAATGTGCATGGGAGGAGATCACAGTGCCCAAAGAAAACCCAACTGAGTATGGCAAGATCATGCAACTTTCCACAGAAGCTACCTCCTCAAACACAAGTCCTTCTTGCTGTTAGGTGGATATGCTAACCACTAAACCAATCATTATGTTCAATACATATATATATTATAATATATACATATTGTGTTCTCTCTCTCCGTGTACTGAATTTATTATTTTTTTTCTCTCAGTGACAAAAAAAATAATAAATTCAGTACACGGAGAGAGAACACAATACACTGAACATAAAACTTTGGTTGCATGGCTCTAATACTCCATTATCTCTCAGTGAAAAACAATCAACAGTGGATTGCATTTTCAGATTTCCATCAATTTCCCATTGTATTGCATTTCACTTTCATCAGTATGCTGTAACTGTGCCACACTGAAATGCAATCACTGTCCAGTCCCGCCTGCATACAGCGGCATGGCTGTAATCTTCTTGCCTACTGAAATATTTCGCTTCATGATATTAAAAACACATGCTGAGCCTAATGATGAATTCATTTACACAATATATGATTATTACATAATACAATGTAAACACAGTGTATTATTACAGCAACTACATGTTTAAAAAATTAAAGAAAGCAAAAATGTTTAATTTAAAAATATAAATAAATAAAATGGGGCAGTGGTGGTCTAGTGGTATAAGGCGCCGGATCGCTGATCCAAAGGTTGGGGGTTCGAGTCCCACTCTCCACAAGGTTGTCACTGTCCTCCCCAGTGCAGCTAACTGGGTTATCAAAGGCCGGCCATGTCTCTCACTGTCTATGGTGTGAGGCATGTAAAAGAACCATTGCTGACTTTCGACAAGAATAGCTGCAAAGCCGTCAGTGTGTTTCCGCCCTGCGATGGACTGGCGAGCTGTCCAGGGTGTACTCTGCCCTCGCCCTGAGTTGGCTGGGATGGGCACCAGCCTCCCAGCGACCCTAATTAGGATGAAGTGGTTACAGAAAATGAACTGAACTGAAATAAATAAAATTCCCAAGGAGAAAAATAATCATGGCAACCCTTCTTTGTATTCTTTAGGAGAAAGCCAATCCACCTTTAAAATTTTATTTCTCTTGCTTTGGCTTGCAAAGATTTTACAGCTAATTTTGAGGTGAATTTAAATAGAAATGAGCACCAACAACATGCCACGTCAAAGAACCAGATGTCACCTCAGAAACAAATAATTCATACTTTCTTCATTTAATCAGCTTCAAAATAAAACCCAAAGCAAAATATACTACAATAAACAACAATTCTTAAAGCTTATGTAAAATTCAAGCTATTGAAAATTTGAGAACTAAACAAAATTTCTTACTAAAATCCTTAAAATTTACAATTTTTGCTCGTTGGAAGCAACACATTAATTAATTAAATAATATTAAGAACTTTTGCATTTTAAGCCAGATTGTAGTAAGAATTTTATCATTTAAATTAGTTGTATTCTATAAAACAAGTCAAAACATTGAGGTGTTCATATTTAAAACAAAATGAATGTACTGTATGTAAAACTGTGTGTACAGTACTGTACAGTCCACAGTGAGCGGGGCGTGGTCACTGGTATCTAGGTGGTTAAGATGTTATACCACTGATTAGAAGGTCGTGAGTTCAAAAATAAACATACTATAATTTTGAGCTACATTTTTTCCAGTTCTAAGTTTTTTAGTTGGTAGTATTTAATACTAGCTTCCAGAGTTCTGACCAAGAAAATGTTACTTGGGCCAATGACAGATTTGTTCATTTGTTTATATAGTATAACATAATCATTTTCTGTACTCACTTAATCATAATTAAAGTCACGATGAGGCTGGCGCCCATCCCACCCGACTCCGGGCGAGGGCAGAGTACACCATGAACAGCTCGCCAGGCCATCGCAGGGCGGAAACACGCTGACAGCTATGCAGCTACTCTTATCAAAAGTCAGCAATCTGCTCGCACCATAGACAGTGAGAGACCTGGCCGGTCTATGATAACCCAGTTAGCTGCACTGGGGATGGGGTATTTGTATCTTACAAAATGCGATGTCCCCACAAGGAAAATACTATTTGACAGATTTGACCTTTTAGCTTTTACCCACAAACAAACTGTATTTTTAAAACTGAAAATTATAGATTGTATTTAAAAATAATAATAAACAACAACATTTTGGTTATGGAGATTACAGTTGAAGATAAATTTAGTTGTCACGTAGCATCAATAACCTTCATTAATAATTCTGTCAACAGAAAATCCTCACAAGGATAGTAGGACAAATGTGTGTGTTTGTGCGTATTAATGAGCGCTGATCCTCTTGTTGTCGCACACCCACTCAAAAAGCCACATACAGTCCCTGAGCTAAAGAGCTCTCACTCACTGTAGTATGACGAAGACAGATTAATGAAAAGACAGAAGGAGAGACCGGAAGAGGCTCGACAGTGTTAGCAGATTTTCGTCATCATTATTCGTGTTTTTACAAAAAAAAATCCTGTTAAAGACCTTTAAAAATATCCACAAGTAATTCTTTATTGAAAGGATTTTGAATTAGGCAGACCATGCTGTACAAAACCACTGAGGCATCATCACTATGGTACCAGGACTATTTTTATTGCTTCAGGATTGCTGCCTACTATCAGGTTATAAAATACGCACAGTATTCACTCTATGTTCAGAGGAGGAAAACTTGCAGTGTTGTAGCCGGTGAGAATGCCGTGTCTTTACTAATCGACTGGTTCCAAGTCATCCTGTTGGTTCTTCATTTAATTTACATATGATACGAATAATACTTTGTTATTATCAGAAAATACATTTTTAATGGCTCAAAGAATACATTAAACAACTAGCCTATGACTGCCCTTACTCACTCATTCTTTTGCTGAACCACTGAATCCTATTAGGAACATGGTGTGGCTGAAACCCATCTCAGCCAACACTGGGTGAAGTTAGGGTACACCATGAAGAGCTCTCCATTAGAACCAACCCATGCTGTTACAAATTGCCCCAGGTGTGAATATGAGTGTGGGTTGGTCCTGATGTGGAGCTCTTCAGGGTGTACCCTACACCAGTGGTCCCCAACTTTTTTATCACCGCGGACCGGTCAACGCTTAACAATTTTACCGTGGCTCGGGGGGGAGGGGTAGCTTGTTTATATTGTAAATATAATACACCGCCCTTACCCAGAGTCGGCTGAGATGTGCGCCAGCCTCCCTAATCAGGATTAAGCGTTACATTTTTAATCGAGCTCTAACGCTTAAAAAAAAAAAAAAAAAAAAACACAGGTGATGGTGCACCAGCTGTGAGAATGAAGGCTCAGGCTCAGTCTCACCCGAAATTCCCACTATTGTTTGAAACATGTCCAACTCGCCTCTGTTCATGTGCCGTCCCCTTGTGGGTTACATTTTTGCGCTCAAATGACCAACATGTAACCGAGAGAATCCGGTCATTTTCAAAATATTTTTTTTTTCAAAAATAAAAGATCGTTCAGAATCAGATAATAAATTAAACAGAAATAAATAATTATTTCTTGTGTGGCCCGGTACCAATTGATCCATGGACCGGTACCGGTCCGCGGCTTGAGGGTTGGGGACCACTGCCCTACACAGCAACCACAATTAATATCTAAAGGACAGTCACAGGTACAGTGTTGTCGTGGTTACCACGTCTTTCTTACAGAAAGAAGTTCCTGGGTCCGAGTCCTGGGTCTGGTGAGAACATTTCTCTGTGGAGTTTGCATGTTCCCCCTGTGCTTGCTTGGCTGTCCTCCACAGAGAAATGTCCTCACCAAACCCAGGACTCGGACCCAGGAGCTTCTTTCTGTAAGAAGATGTGGTAACCACAACACCACTGTGCCCATAACTGTCCTTAAGGTATTAATTGTGGTTGCTATCATAATTAAATAGAGAAAATAAGACAGATAAACTACTATTGCATACTACGACACGGAATTGCAAGTAAAATGGAAGTTAGATATTAAGTATGTACGATATGGAAACATAAAGAGAGATTCATGATGTATTTTTCGATATTCAAAAGTATGGTATGGTAAGGTAGGTAAGTTTGTTGGGTTTTTACACCTGAGCCTCGTGGCTCTTCAGGCCAGTGCTTATCCCCAGTTTCCGTAGCGTGAAGCGACTAGGAGTTGAACGCCCCCTGGATGGGATGCTAGTCCATCGCAGGTTACCTTCCCAGTATATTTTTACTGGTACCCATTTATATTGCTGGGTGAACAGAGGCACACTTGTGGTTGAGACCTTGCCCAGGGGTCTTAGCACAGTGAGGGTCTCAGTGGGATTCGAACTCACAACCTCCCGATCATGAGCACAGCACCGTAACCACTACGCCACCGGCCCCACTATTCAAAAGTATGACAAGGATCAAAACAAAGGACAGAAACCTGGAGTGTCCTTTGTTTTTATTTAAATATTATCCTCAGATAGCGCACCAATCAGATTGCTAGTTTACAGATACATCCACAGGTGCTTTTGTTTTAAATAAAGTGTGAACAAATAAGAGTATAAATTCCATGAACCAAAAACCTACAGTACACAAAAATACATCCCGTGTAGTAAGATACACACACAAACACACACATATATATATATATATATATATATATATATATATATATATATATATATATATATATATATATATAAATAACACTGACTCATATCTGTCTGCTCTCTGGCTAAACTCTTGATCCCCACAGTTATATAGACACAACCTGACATTTTCTAGAAATAAATTTTGGCAAGCAGGAACACACACACACACACACACACACACACACACACACACACACACACACACACACACAGCTTTATTTATTATCTGAAGGCCATCCAGTTAAAGATCTCAAAACAGAGACATGTATGCACACACACACACACACACACACACACACACACACACACACACACACACACACACACACTGTTCTGTTGAACAGTGGCAAATATATATCTTTGTGTAAAGATATAAATTAGTAACTGGCTGTAATGATGCCTTCTCTGTTACAAGAAGGTGTGTTGCAATTTTTATCTCAAACATAAGTAAAGAAAGGCAGGTAGTGATTTCATCTGTTAATGAAAAAAGATATTTTCTCAGCAACTATCAACATACTGAGTAAATATAACCATACAGAAGTTGTCGAGACTCAACATTGCAGAATGAAAATGCAGTACCAAGTATATAATACAGTTTTACAGAGTAAAATTAATTCATTAAGTTTTTCGTTTTCTGAACTGCTTAATCCTAATTAGGGTTGTGGGGAGGCTGGCAACCATCTCAGCCAACTCTGGGGAGAATACACACCCTGGACAGCTCGCCAGGCCATCGCTGGGAAGAAACACACTAATGGCTATACAGCCTAGCTCAATCTAAACTCTACATTCAAATCTGTCTGTGTGGAAAATCTGAGACTGATAAGTGAGATTGTAATGATTTTATTATTGACTATTTGAAAACTGAAACTCAGATTGATGACATCATCAAGGACCAAGTTAACACAGATGCATCTGACTTTTAGTATCATTTCTTTCAGTATTTGAGGTGTTTCTTCTTCTTCTTTTCCTTTCGACTATTCCCTTCAGGGGTCGCCACAGCAAATCATCTGCCTCCATCTCACCCTGTCCTCTGCATCTTCTTCTCTTACTCCAACGACCTTCATGTCTTCCTTCACCACATCCATAAATCTCTTCTTTGGTCTTCCTCGAGGTCTTCTGCCTGGTAGTTCCAACCTCAGCATCCTACTACCAATATATTCACTATCCCTCCTCTGTACATGTCCAAACCATCTCAATTTAGCCTCTCTGATTTTGTCTCCAAAACATCTATGGGCTATCCCTCTGATGTACTCATTTCTGATCCTATCCATCCTCGTTACTCCCAGAGAGAACCTCAACATATCTCATGCTCTGCCTCCTGTCTTTTCCTCAGCGCCACTGTTTCTAAACAATACAACATCGCTGGCCTCATCACCGTCTTGTACACTTTTCCTTTCATTCTTGCTGATACCCTCCTATCACACATCACACCGGACACTTTTCTCCAACCATTCCAACCTGCCTGAACACGATTCACCTCTTTTCCACACTCTCCATTGCTCTGAATTGCTGAGCCTAAGTACTTAAAATCCTCAACCTTCCTTATCTCTGCTCCCTGTAACCTCACCGTTCCTCTTGGGTCCTCCTCATTCACACACATGTATTCTGACTTACTGAAGCTAACCTTCATTCTTCTCCTTTCCAGGGCATACCTCCACCTCTCTAGATTTTCCTCCACCTTGAATTCTTCGGTCATGCCGACAGCACACCTCACCACTGTCTTACAGCTCTCATACATGTCCTGCACCACTCTAACATACTTCTTTGCCACTCCAGACTTCCTCATGCAATACCACAGTTCTTCTCTTGGCACCCTATCATATGCTTTTTCCAGATCCACAAAAGCGCAATGCAGCTCCCTCTGACCTTCTCTGTACTTCTCTATTAACATCCTCAAAGCAAACACTGCATCTGTGGTGCTCTTTCTTGGCATGAAACCAAACTGTTGTTCACAAATGCTGACCTCTGTCTTTAGTCTAGCTTCCTCTATTCTTTCCCATAACTTTATCCTATGGCTCATCAACTTTATCCCTCTGTAGTTGCCGCAACTCTGCACATCTCCCTTGTTCTTAAAAATGGACACCATCACACTTCTCCTCCATTCCTCTGGCATCATCTCACACTCTAAGACCTTGTTGAATGTTCTTGTCAGAAAATGTACTGCTACCTCTCCGAGACACTTCCATACCTCCACAGGTATGTCATCAGGACCAACTGCCTTTCCACTCTTCATCCTCTTCAGTGCCCTCCTCACTTCACCCTTACTAATCTTTGCTACTTCCTGCTCCTCAACGGTCACCTCTTCTACTCTTTTTTCTCTCTCTCATTTTCCTCATTCATCAAAGTACTCTTTCCATCTTCCCAGCACACTTCTGTCATCAGTCAATACATTTCCCTCTCTGGCCTTTATCATTCTAACTTGCTGCACGTCCTTCCCATCTCTATCTCTCTGCTGTGCCAACCTGTATAAATCATTTTCTCCCTCCTTACTGTCCAACCTAGCATACAAGTCATCATACGCCCTCTGTTTGGCCTTTGACACTGCTATTTTCGCCTTACGCTGTCTCCCTGTACTCCTGTTTACTCTCTTCGGTCCTCTCAATGTCCCACTTCTTCTTAGCTAACTTCTTCCTTTGTACACACTCCTGCACTTCCTCATTCCACCACCAAGTCTCCTTATCTACTTTCCTTCCAGAGGACACACCAAGTATTCTCCTACTGGTCTCTCTGATCACATTTGCTGTGGTTGTCCAGTCATCTGAAGCATTTCCTGACCACCCAAAGCCTGTTTCAACTCCTCCTTGAAGACAACACGACACTCTTCCTTTTTCAGCTTCCACCACTTTGTCTTCTGCTCTGCCTTTGCCTTCTTCACCTTCCTCACCATCAGCATCATCCTGCACACCACCATCCTATGCTGTTTGGCAACACTCTCACCCACTACTACTTTGCAGTCACTAGCTTCCTTCAAACTGCATCGTCTACACAAGATGTAGTCTCACTGTGTGCTCCTACCTCCGCTTTTATAAGTCACACTATGCTCCTGTCTCTTCTGGAAGAAAGTATTCACCATGGCCATTTCCATCCTTTTTGCTAAATCTATCAACATCTGTCCTTCTGTGTTCCTGTCCTGGATACCAAACCTGCCCATCACTTCCCCCATCCCCTCTGTTGCTGGCACCAACATGTCCATTGAAGTCTGCACCAATGACCAATCTTTCACCTCTCGGGGTACTCTGCATCACTTCATCTAAGTCACTCCAGAATATCTCTTCTTCTAGCTCACATCCTGCCTGTCGGGCATAAGCACTAACAACATTGAACATCATGCCTTCAATTTCTAACTTGAGACTCATCACTCTATCTGACACTCTTCCCTTCGAGAACATTCCTGACAAACCCCTCCTTCAAGATAACTCCTACTCTTCTCTTCCCATCCACACCATGATAAAACAGCTTAAACCCTGCTCCCAAGCTTCTAGCCTTGCTACCTTTCCACCCGGTCTCCTGAACACACAGTATGTCCACCTTCCTCCTCTGCATCATGTCGGCCAGCTCTCTATCTTTTCCTTTCATAGTTACAACATTCAAAGTCCCTACTCTCAGTCCTAGACTCATGCTCTTCCTCTTGTCTCTCTGCGCATGGACACGCCTCCCGCCTCTCCTTCTTCGACCAACAGTAGTCCAATTTCCACCAGCACCCTGTTGGTTAACAGCACTGATGGCGGTCGTTGTTAACCCGGGCCTCGACCGATCCGGTATGGAGGTAATATTTGTGATTTTCATGATAAAGTTTGGCATTGGTGTTTATGTCGGATGCCCTTCCTGACACAACCCTCTGCATTTATCCGGGCTTGGGACCGGCGTGAGGGAGAGACACTGGTTTGTGCCCCACCCCCCCCACCCCCTTATTTGAGGTGTTTGTGTTTATATATATATATATATATATATATATATATATATATATATATATATATATATATATATATATATATATATATATATATATATATATATATATATATATATATATATATATATATATATATATATTAATCCTGGTATAAATACATATATAGATTCCTACTGCACAGGTAATGATTTAGTCTAAACATTTTAATACTTATAACAAAAGTCTGTCAATAAATTACTTAAATGCATTTAAATCCTACACTTGTGCATGTTAACATTGGCCCTGATGACATGATTATTTTGAGACTCAGTTTTTGCCTGGTGGAGCAAACTATGCAATGACCTTTCACGTGGCACCAACTGGCATATATATAATGTCAGATCCATTTTGTTGTATAATAGGGCTGAATGTTAAGTTACATTACGTTACCTAAATGACATGTTTACACTACTGTCAATAACTATACTACTGTCATTACCTTTGTAACTATGTCATTCGTGAGGAACTTCAAATTTCCCTTCTAATTATCTACTGATCGATGATGAATTAGATCCTGGCATTAGACCTGTTGGAAAATTTCTCTGTAGTCTATGTAAACGTAATGATTATTGTATTACTTTACTTTAATACAATTTCTGCAAGTGCTCAAAAGTCTAGTAATAATAAAATGAACAATATGTAGCTCATGCACATGTTAACAACTTACTCAAACCAAGCACGCACTCAGGGACTACAGAGAGACAAGCATTCACACAATTCCCTGCAGTACAAAAATCAGTGCGTCATAATACCTTCCGCGTAGCTCACAAAAAAGGTAATAACTGCTCATAAAACCATTAAAACAGAAGCTATCAGCCTAAAATTCTGCACAGAGGAAGAAATTAATCAGAAGATTTGATTGAAGTTAACTTTTAACAAGTGCTGTTGTCTTGACAGCAGGACATTGGAATTTGCATGAAAGTTGAAGCTTTAGAACTTGATAAGTTTGTGAAGAATGCACAGATGAGGAAGGGAGGGAGGGAGAGAGAGATAGAGAGAGAGAGAGAGAGAGAGAGAGAGAGAGAGAGAGAGAGCTGGGCAGACTAAAGTGCGAAAGCTGCACTAAACTACTCTCTTTATGTCGAGATGAAGTAATGACTGAATCCCACTGCACCACTTTCACCAGGTGGCAGAATTACGTATTATGCATTGTGCTTTATTCCCACACTGATTGTTCTTGGTGCCATAGAGTCTGTCTCGAAAATAACAATCTTTACAATAAAAACCAACAAAATTCATATCAGTTCAACTGTTCAGCATGATCATTTATTTTTTTATGTTTATTTAAAAATGTGACATTAAATGGAAATTAAACCCAAACATAATAAAAGCTTGCATGCAGAGTTTATGTCCACACCCATCAAAAGGCAATATTCTTAATGAAAACGTTCCTCAAGGAGAAAAAAAACCAAAAAACCCAAATAATAAATTGTCACACAGAGGGGCACCACTCTACTGTGAAAAGGGGATGTGACAGTCATATTGTAGAAGAAATTGGAAATGCAGAAGTGCTGTGCATTGAACACACTGAGATATACACCATGCGTTCATGTAAACAAGCAGAAGCCTGTATGATGTATGTAACTGTAAGGTAAGATTATACACATAATGTGACAAGATGTGACAAGCTTTGTTTTATATCAGAAGTTAACTAGTTTATATCTGATATATCTGACATTTCCACAGTCCTATTCTCACATTTTTGTATTCTCGTGAGGTGAAATGGACATCAAATTCAAAGCTTTACAAACATGCTAACGTAAATTACTTAATGCTATATGTAGATGTAAAGAGGGTAATGGCAGTCTGGTGGTAACGTTGTAATCACTGATTCCAAGGTTGGGGATTCAAGTCCCATTCTTAACAGGTCGTCACTGTCCTCCCAGTGGAGCCAAGTGAGTTATCAAAGGCCGGCCATGTCTCTCACTGAACCATTGCTGACTTTCGCCAGGAGAAGGCTGCATAGCTGTCAGCATGTTTCTGCCCTGCGATGGCCTGGTGAGCTACCCGGGGTGTACTCAGCCCTCGCCCAGAGTCGGCTGAGATGGGCGCCAGCCTCCTCATGACGCTAATTACGATTAAATGGTTCGGAAAATGAATGAATGAATGAATGAATGAATGAAAATGTAAGTAAAAACCATCTGATGATGAAAATATACCTTTCGTGTGTAAGAGTTGTAAGGGTTTCCTTTCATTTTCTTTTAAACAACAACAAGTTAAAAATATTTGGATGTGTAAACATTTACAGTTATTTCCAGGATGTATTACCACAAACTGTTAGCTAGATTTATTAACTATAGATTTCTATATTTTTCAGGATACAGGGATCTGGAATCATTTTCTACAGGCACAAAATAATTTGCTCAAAAGGTGATTTAATAAAATGAATACAATTTGGGTGTCACAGTGCCACAGCGGTTAGCACATACACCTCAAAGCAAAAAGGTCCTGGGTTCGACTCCATTGATTGACGAGTGTGTTTCTGGTACACTAACTCGCTTTTCCAAATTGCCCCTAGCTGTGAGAGTGTGTGTGAATGATTGTGTGTGTGTGTGTGTGTGTGTGTGTGTGTGTGTGTGTGTGTGTATGATTGTGTGTGTGTGTGTGTGTGTTGGTCCTGCAATAGACTTGCAAATTGTTCCGGATGTACAGCACCTTCTCCCAGAGTCTGCTGAGATAGGCTCCAGCTTTCACACAACCTTACAATATTTTAGCTGCTTTATAAATGGATAAATGTATGTATAGAATTGTAGCCAGGTGTAAAAAGTAAATGAAGCAGCGGTATATCTTTTTGAGGACAGAGCTTAAATCATTACAAGCCTTGTCTTGATGTAGTCCACATTCATTTAAAAGGCATGTCATTAAAAAGTAGCTGCTTGGTGGGAGAAATGCAAAAGTGGTGCTTTATGACAAAAATGAGGTTGTCTGTTTTATAACTACAAGCTGTTTTCAACAAAAAGGCTGTGTGACCTAAAATATTAAAGCATTTACTTTTGTATTTTAAATCAAAGACATCAGCACTTGTGGTTCAGACTATCACTTGAAGTCTCTAGAGTTAATGTTTATATGGGATGACTACAGATGGTGCAGTGTTGCAGTCATTGTTCTGTTGTACTGCAGGACTGCTGAACACCCCCCCCCCACCTCCACCCCCCCACCTCCATGTTCAAATGGTTTCACACCGAGTTACTTTAAAGGAGAAGACAGCACTTAGTAAAATTTAATCTGACTCAAAAGTATGTTAAAATTTGTCTGCGTGGAAACTTTGAGACTGATAGCTGTTGTTGTAACAATTTTATTCGTTATTTTTTTGAAAACCGAATAGCAGAAAAATGACAATGTGGGTTGTGGAGAGGCTGACATCCATCAAAGTCGACCCTGGGCGAGGGACAGCTTGCCAGGCCATCACAGGGCAGAAACACACTGACGGCTCTGAGCCTACTCTTTACGAAAGTCAGCAATGGTTCTTTTACATGCCTCCCACCATAGAGTGAGAGACACGGCCGGCATTTGCTGCACTGGGGGGACAGTGACAGCCTGGCGATTGTATGGTATATATATATATATATATATATATATATATATATATATATATATATATATATATATACACTAGTCCTTCTTAGCATATTGTGATAAAGTTCATTATTTTCTGTAATGTACTGATAAATATTAGACTTTCATATATTTTCAATTCATTACACACAACTGAAGTAGTTTAAGCCTTTTATTGTTTTAATATTGATAATTTTGGCAAAAAAATAAAGAAAAACCAAAAAATCCCTATTTCAAAAAATTAGCATATTTTATCCAACCAATAAAAAAAGTGTTTTTAATACAAAAAAAGTCAATCTTCAAATAATTATGTTCAGTTATGCACTCAGTACTTGGTCGGGAATCCTTTTGCAGAAATGACTGCTTCAGTGCAGCGTGGCATGGAGGCAATCAGCCTGTGGCACTGCTGAGGTGTTACGGAGGCCCAGGATGCTTCGATAGCGGCCTTAAGCTCATCCACAGTGTTGGGTCTGGTGTCTCTCAACTTTCTCTTCACAATATCCCACAGATTCTCTATGGGGTTCAGGTCAGGAGAGTTGGCAGGCCAATTGAGCACAGTAATACCATGGTCAGTAAACCATTTCCCAGTGGTTTTGTCACTGTGAGCAGGTGCCAGGTCGTGCTGAAAAATGAAATCTTCATCTCCATAAAGCTTTTCAGCAGATGGAAGCATGAAGTGCTCCAAAATCTCCTGATAGCTAGCTGCATTGACCCTGCACTTGATAAAACACAGTGGACCAACACCAGCAGTTGACATGGCACCCCAGACCATCACTGTGACTGTGGGTACTTGACACTGGACTTCAGGCATTGTGGCATTTCCTTCTCCCCAGTCTTCCTCCAGACTCTGGCACCTTGATTTCCGAATGACGTGCAAAATTTGCTTTCATCCGAAAAAAGTACTTTGGACCACTGAGCAACAGTCCAGTAACAGTCCAGTGCTGCTTCTCTGTAGCCCAGGTAAGGCGCTTCTGCCGCTGTTTCTGGTTCAAAAGTGGCTTGACTTGGGGAATGCGGCACCTGTAGCCCAGTCCACTGCTTTCACAGGTCCCCCAAGGTCTGGAATCGGCCCTTCTCCACAATCTTCCTCAGGGTCCGGTCACCTCTTCTGGTTGTGCAGTGTTTTCTGCCACACTTTTTTCTTCCCACAGACGTCCCACTGAGGTGGCTTGATACAGCACTCTGGGAACAGCCTATTCACTCAGAGATTTCTTTCTGTGTCTTACCCTCTTGCTTGAGGGTGTCAATGATGGCCTTCTGGACAGCAGTCAGGTCGGCAGTCTTACCCATGATTGTGGTTTTGAGTAATGAACCAGGCTGGGAGTTTTTAAAAGCCTCAGGAATCTTTTGCAGGTGTTTAGAGTTAATTGGTTGATTCAGATGATTAGGTTAATAGCTCGTTTAGACTACCTGAACATGATATGCTAATTTTTTGAGATAGGAATTTTGGGTTTTCATGATATGTATGCCAAAATCATCAGCATTAAAACAATAAAAGACCTGAAATATATATATATATATATATATATATATATATATATATATATATATATATATATATATATATACTCTGTGTGTGTGTGTGTGTGTGTGTGTGTGTGTGTGTGTGTGTGTGTGTGTGTGTGTGTATGGATGGATGGATGGATGTATGGTTGGATGGATGGATGGATGGATAGATGGATGGATGGATTTATAGTATCCCACTGTACATATAATGCTTTTAATCTAAACTTTTTCTCATCTCCAACACATATTCTCAAACTCCTATATTTGTAGGTTGCAATGCTGGGCCCTGATGACACCAATCCAAAACTAACAGCCCATGAATTTGATTAAACAAAAGCTATCAGCCTAATATTTTGTGGGACAGTGGTGGTCTAGTGGTGTAGGGCGCTGGATCGCTGATCCTAAGGTTGGGGGTCCAAGTCCCACTCTCCATAAGGTTGTCACTGTCCCCCTCAGTACAGTTAACTGGGTTATCAAAGGCGGGCCATGTCTCTCACTGTCTATGGTGAGAGGTCCGTGTAAAAGAACCACTGCTGACTTTCGTAAAAGAGTAGCTGCAAAGCCGTCAGCGTGTTTCTGCCCCTTGCTAAAGGGTTGTGTCAGGAAGTTCATCTGACATAAAAACCTATGCCAAATCAAACGTGCGAATCATTCGCTGTGGCGACCCCTGATAAAGGGAAAAAGCCAAAAGGAACTCTCATCAGCCTAATATTTTGCACATCAAAATAAATTTATCCAAAATTTCACTGAGATTATCTTTAACAAGTATGGTCTTCTCATTTAATGAGCTGCACACAACACAACATCTACAATAAAATATATGTATGGCAACTGGCTTAAAAAACTTGTGACTTCAGTTAAGACGACATATGACACCAGGAGCACGATTTTTTTTTCGCAAAGACCAACTGAATGCAGAATTAGCTCTTGCTTGTGTGTTGGCAAAAGAGGAAAGATTTAGCTAAGCCACTTAATCCTACTAGGGACTCCAGAAGGTTGAAGCCTATCTCAGCTGATACTCGGCTGCATTCTGATTAACTTGCCAGACCATAGCAGGGCTACCACTCACACTGACACACAGGAGCAATCTGGAACAGCCAATTAGCTTAATATACATGTCTTTGGACTATGGGAGGAAACCAGAATACCCAGAGGAAACAAACACAAGCATTGGGAGGACATGCAAACTCCACAGAGAAACACCCTCACCAAGCCAGGAACTTGAACCCAGGCCCTTCCTTCTGTGAGAAGGATGTACTGAACAATATGCCACCTTATCACCAAGATTTGAATTCATTATTCTAAATTGATCAGTTATTAGTGTCTGAATTAATTAAAGTTTTTATTAAGTCTGACTTTTTATTAAAAAAATATTAATTAGTTTAAAAAAAAAACCTTTGTGATCAAATTTTCCTGAGCTGCAGTGAAGCACCCTAATAATCCCTGTAATATAAATTTCCAGACACAGATGAGGGTCATATCATAATTGGCAAGAAATTTTAGCATACAACGTACACCATCACAGACAGGTCAAAGGTCATCACATCTCAACTTCAGCCATGAAAGAAGTGTATCTGCATAATGATGGGAAACCAATTATAAGAGAAAGAGTGAGAGGGCATGACAGTGTGTACACAAAACAAAGTGGAGTGAGAGACTCATTCTTGATGCTTCGGTTCCACACATCTGGAATGACTTCAGGGTGGATGAGAGTAATTTTTTGCCTTTCATGAGTTAGCTGGCACTACAGTGATCCCTCGCTACTTTGCACTTCAGTTCCTGCGGCTTCACTACATCGTGGGTTTTTCAAAAATATTCATCGAAAAATTTTCAAAAATAAGGAAATTAAGGAAAAATACTGCAAAACCAGGCCAATTATGCAAAAAAAAAAAAAAATAATAAAAAACTTTAAAAAAAACAACCCAAAACCTTCCAACAAAACTACTTACATTTTTATGCGAGGTGTGCAGCTGAGTGTGTTTGCGCGCACACATCTGTATGTGTGTGTATTTATATTTTATTTACATCTAATGCATTTTTTTAAACAAACACAAAACAAAAAACAACCCAAAATCACCCATCAAAACTACTACCATCGCTGCATCTGTGTGCACGTGCATCTGCGCACATGCATATGTATGTGTCTTGTATTCTTCTCATGCAGTACCATCTGTATGTCTGTGTATTTATATTTTATTTACATCTTATGTTATTTCTTAATGTTTAATTATTAATATAAGTATTTATGGCATTGAATATGTATTTATTGATATTATATACACATATACATGTACGTATACGTCAGTCCGGGGGGGGGGGGGGGGTCAATCCTACTTTGCAGAAATTCAGCATTTGCAGAAGGTCTCGATCCCCATTAACCGCGAAAATGAGGGTTCACTGTATTCTGTAAACATTCCGCATGATTTTGTCTGAATACATGAGACTTAGGAAGCTAGCTTGTTTTCTGGGAGGGCCAGATTAATTCTACTAGGGTAACAATGAAGGCATCCATAATGCGAACATAGCCTACTGGATGTTACCATAAATTTCCCTAGTGGTAAAAATGTTAATTTAATTCGCCAAACTTGATGGCTGCAACATATGCAGTGCAAATGATCTCATTTCTTAGGAAAGTGTATATTTTTTCCATCTATATCTTTGCAAAAGACCAGCTGAAAATCATTAAGAATGGTCATGGAACGGTGAGGCTAATCCCAGCCTTGATTCTCACATATCAACTTGCTAAATGAGATGTTAGCATAAAGCCAAATAAACATTATAAACAGTATCTAGTTAATTTAAAGAGAGGGCTTGTTAACCCGTGAGAATAAATGAGAAAACCTATGTTCATTCATTCAATTCTCAAATCTCTTAATCCTACGAGGTCACAGGGAG
The DNA here is from genome assembly GCA_024760905.1 of Plotosus lineatus. Classification (NCBI taxonomy): domain Eukaryota; kingdom Metazoa; phylum Chordata; class Actinopteri; order Siluriformes; family Plotosidae; genus Plotosus; species Plotosus lineatus. The sequence continues at coordinate 27,319,813 of CM045729.1, read as the reverse complement.
GCTGGAACCTCTCACATCCATCACTGAGTGAATGCAGGGTACACAATGAACAGTCCAATTCATGCCAACACACACAACCATACACACTCACATTCACAACGAGGGGCAATTTGTAACCATTAATTAGAACAATGTGTATGTCTTGGGCCTGTGGGAGAAAACAAGAGTACCTGGAGGAAACCCATATAAGCAAATGGAAAAGATGCACATGGAAGTGCCCTCGCCAAGCCCAGAACCTACTTGCTGTAAGATGGATGTGATAACCACTACACAACTATGACAGATATAACACACATGAAGCCTCACTGACCCCTTCTCACAGCTCACTGCAAATCCACAGCATGGTTTAACTTCTAATAGGCTGCAATAAGAGTAGCACGTCCTGTTGCGTTTCTTTACTGTTTATTAAAAATACTCCAAGCTTTGACAACATTTTAATTATACCAGCCAATAAACAGTCATCATTAGATGAGGGGTTCAAGCACAATAATATAATCAGTTATTGTTCCATGCTTGCATCACTCACAATACCAACAAAGTATGAAAAAAACAGGAAATACATAATATTAATTTCTCCACAAGCCCCTCCCACCACCACCAAAAACCATAGTGGTGACATAGGGGTTAAAAATTCCGCACTACAGCAAGAAGGTCCCAGGCTCAGTGGGAGTGCTTCTGCATCTTCCTCCTGTGATTTTGTACTTGCGGACTTACATACGCTCACAATCATTCACACTCAAACCGAAGAGCAATTTGGAAAAGCCAGTTAGCCTATATAACTTTTGGAGAATGGAGGGAAACCGTCTGTACCGGGAAGAAGCCCACACAAGCACAGTAAAAACATGCAAACTCTACCCAGAAGCATCCTTTTATCAGGCCTGGGACCCAAACCCAGGACCTCCTTGCTGTGAGGCAGACAGGCTAACCACTACGCCACAGTGCCGCCCACAGTTCCTTCCTTTACACTGCTATTTAGATTCTGTTATATTGGTAAATAGAGGCCACTGACTGGCCAGACCAAAACACAAGGTGTACAACTCTAACCTTGTGTAACTAATTACAGCCAAACACACAGCACAAAGGGCCAACAATACGATACCCGAGTAAATACAAATGAGAACAGATGTGAAACACCTGTAGTTTTGTGCCACTCAGATATCACTCGGGCTCAGATATCTATTTGGGATGCGATTGAGAATGTTTGAAATATGAAGAGAAGAGTGGTGATTTATCA
>CM045729.1:27306079-27313579 GCA_024760905.1 Plotosus lineatus | reverse complement strand
CCAAACTTTACTTGCTGTGAGCTGGACATGCTGACCACTATGCCATCATGCTATTTGACATGGTATATAGTGACGTGTAATACAATACGGTCCGCCCCCTGCTTACGAGATTAATCTGTTCCAGTGCCTTTTTCGTACTGCGGAGGTTTCATAAGTAGAGGCGCATTTTACATGTAAAACGCCTGATTCGTTCCAAGGCGCCCAAGACTACCCCATAAACCCTTTAAAAATGATAAAAGTACACCAATTTTGTATAAAATATGTGTTAAATTTTATTAACATAGTTATTAATTAAACCATTATTAAATATTTTAATTAACGCACACACACACACACACACACACACACACACACACACACACACACACAAAAAAACACTGTCTCTCTCGCTCTCTCTCTCTCTCTCTCTCTCTCTCTCTCTCTGTCTCACACACACACACACACACACACACACACAGAATACACATACACAATACACATGGCGCACTCCGCTGAATGCGGGCTCCGCCCACACACAGGATGCCGGAGCATTTTAAAACAGGGAATTAAAAGCGCATTCCCTGCTTGACAGATCGGAGATCCAAACTCAACTTTAACTTGATTCCATGAAGGATGGGAGGTCCAGATGAGCCTGGTTTTGCTCACATTCGGTGGAGCGCACCACATTTATTAAACATTTACTGAATTAAACAACTTAAAAAATGGAAAATAAGCGGCAACGTGCACTCTTGAAAGAGAGTTATGTCTCCTTTCATCTCTGACTGACTCTGTAGGCAGTCTCTCTCTCTCTCTCTCTCTGTCTCACACACACACACACACACAAACACACACACACTCTCTCTCTCTCTCTCTCTCTCTCTCTCTCTGTCTCTCTCTCTCTCGCTCTCACACACACACACACACACACACACACACACACACACACACACACACACACACACACACACATACACACAAAATTCTGTCTCTCTGGTGTGTTTTAACGAATGCGGGCTCCGCCCACACGCAACATACAGCTGACGGAACAATTCTATTTAAATGTTAATATGGACAGGATGTTGTATTTAAAGCAGAATTATGGTACCTGTTTGAAAGATCAGAGGTCCTGATTCAATATTAAATTGCTTCCTTGAGAGATCGGAGGTCTTGTTCCACTGAGCACTCTGCTCATGCTCCTTCTGCTTCAATATCGTGCCGAAATAATAGCCTCTGTCACTGTAGTTCCGCTTTAAGGTCTCCTTCTGCTTCAATATCGTCCCGATTGTAAAGGGGTTTCGGCGATAACGAACTATAATGCTGCAATGATCTCAAAACAAGCCAACAGTCCTGTTCAACTCTCCTTCACGCGTGTGACAAACAGGAAGTATGGGTACAGGAAGTATGGGTACAGGTCAGCTGCCACCTGGCCAATGGGAGGCCAGCGGGGCGGGATGTTGGGAGACAGCCAATGAGAGAGCACCTCGCGCATGGTTTGAATTTTGAATGGTGCGTTTGAATTTTTGAATGGTGCGTTTGAATTTTTGAATGGTGCGTTTGGAGCTTTTCATAAAAAGAGGGTGTTTTGTAAAAAGAAGACGAAAATTTAGGAAAATGTTTTTCGTAACCTGGAGTTTTCGTACCCAGTGGGTTTCGTAAGTAGGGGGCCGACTGTATTGTGAAAATAGAACTGCAGAGTACAGACACTCGCCGCTTTAAGTTTATTCATTTTATGTATTTTTCGATGTTACGGGGGGTTTTTGTTTTGATTTGTTTTTAAATTATGTCATTTTGAGTTTAGCGTGCTCTCTGTAGTACAAGATGTACGTATGTAGTACACTGATGTAATACGCTATTTACACATGACACTGCGTCCAGTGTTTACAAACAACAGACATCATCTCTGTTATCTTTGTGTTTACACTGTTTTGCGAACTTTTGTAACCCTAAGCAAATATGGTTGGTCAGAAGTGTAAGCCTGCTAGTGATAGTGGTAATCAGAAAAAGCAGCAAGCCATCTTGTTAGAAATGAAGATGGCTATTATCAAGAAAATCAATGCCGGTGAAAAACATGTGCATGTTGTAAACTTCTTCCAAATGGCTCCGTCGACCATCGGAACCATTTACAAACAGAAAGATCACATCACAGAGAATGTTAAAGGTTATATTTGGTATTTGATATTTGATGAGTGAATTTGATTAAAATGTATCTATTTGAAATTATTTTGCTTGAATTTAATTTATTTGAAATTAATGGTGGTATTATTTGATATTATTTTACAATGTTATGTTTATAATAATTGATTTAGGGGTGTTTTATGAGATACGGTAATGGTATTTATGGCTGTATAGTACAGTATGAACGTCATACGTCACTGGCACATACAGTGACAACTTTTTTTTTTTTTTTTCACCTTACATTCGGCCGTCCAGAACCGAACTAAAAAGTAAGTCGGGGAGCGTCTGTATAATCAGTTGTAAGGTAGGCAGTTAAAGTCCTTTGGGCTTTTTACACCCGAGCAGAGTGGCTCATCGGGCTGGTGCTTATCCCCAGTTTCCATAGCGTGAAGCAACTAGGAGTTCAACTCCTCCTGGATGGGACGCCAGTCCATCGCAGGTTACCTTCCCAGTATATTTTTACTGGTACCCATTTATACTGCTGGGTGAACCGAGGCACATTTGTAGTTGAGACCTTGCCCAAGGGTCTTAACACAGTGGGGGTCTAACTGGGATTTGAACATACAACCTCCCAATCCTGAGCGCAGCACCCTAACTACTACACCACCTTCCCCGTATAATCAGTTGTAATGTAGTGAAAATGCCTGATGTCTAATGTCGGACAGGATTTCAAAGTCACCATCTGTTTCATTCACATTGCATGCATTCCACGTGCTCTTCCAGCAACTGCATGTTTCAATTGTTTTACTATCAGGGAGGCAGTGGAAAACGTCCACCTCAGAGCAAGAAGGTCCTGGTTTTGAATTTTACATACTCTCTTTGTGTTTGCACCTCTGAACACGCTGATCTCCACCAACAGTCAAAAGATATGTATTTTAGGATATTTTAGGCTGTTCCAAATTGCTCCTAGATGTGGGGATGAGTGTAAATGGTTGTGTGTGTTGGCCTGGGATAGCCTGGAGAGCTGTGCAGGGTGTACCCTGCCTTCACCCAAACCGGCTGAGATGGGCTTCGGTCTTCCTGTGACTCTAACAGGGTAAAATGGGTCGATAAATGAATGAATTAATAAATTAATGAATGAACTCACTATCACCCAAAAGTTTAACTCAGCCAATACTCTCACTCACACTGTCAGATTGGGATGATTTGGAATAGCCAATTACTTTGTATGTTTTTGGACAGTGGGAGGAAACTGGAGCACCTGGAGAATCCACACAACATGCAAACTGGACACAGAAACACCTGATTTGGGAATCGAACACAGGTCTTCTTGCTGTGAGGCAGACATGCTAACCACTACGCCACCGTGCTATCCTGTACAATTCGATGAAAAGTAAAAACTGAAGTTTTTTAGGGGAGAAGGGAGGCCAAAACTGATGTCCAGTAGTGTAGTGGATAGCACTTTCTCCTCAAAGGAAAAAACTGTCACATGATACACCTGCATTCCTGGTATATTGTTGGCATCGCAGCAGGTTGTAGAAATGCCCTCACCAAGCCTGAGACTTAAACCCAGGACCTTCTTGGTGTAAGACGGACATGATAACCACTACACCATTGTGCCATTTCCCAATCTGTAGCACTACAGCTAAGCAGGATGCATCACTAAGAGATTTGTGATGTCATCAGAAAATGGAAAGTCATAAAAAACTGGCATGTAAACAGGGGTGTGTAGACTTTAAATGTACAGTACACTGTACATTACTCACTGTGAGTAATGGACAAATATTTTTCACTGAAATTTCACAATCGCCATATTTTCCATATAAATCCACAGAGTAATAAAAAAATGGTGCTTAAAACAAGCATGATGTGATGTATACTAGTATATGCGCCTCAGATGCAGCCGTTGTGGACTGAAAGATGTGTGAAAATGGAAGCATACTGAACATAATTGCCCCCTGTGACATCAGGTGTAAATTTCCTTTATGATAGATTTCAAAAGCAGCAAACCATCAAAACATAATTAAGATTTATGACGTCTCCGAGTGGTACGGTAGTATAGGGGTTAGCATTTCTGTCTCTCTTATCCATGTGCTCGTATGGGTTTTCTCCGGGTACTCTGGTTTCCGACAACAATCCAAAGACATATACACAGTAGAATGACGGGTGATTCCAAATTTCCCGTCGGTGTGAGTGTGAGTGTGAATGGTTATGTATGTGTTGGCACTGTAATGTATTGGCAAACTGTTAAAGGGCACTCCCATTCACCCAGTGTTGGCTGAGATGGGCTCCAACCTATTTAAGTGATTACTATGTCAAGCAGCAGTAAATTACAGTAAATACAAAATGCTCTCATATTTATAATCCAAATCCAACATGGTTAATAAAATTTAGAATTTTGTTGTTGTTGTAATATTTATATCTAATAGCACTGAATCCGTGGTGCTAACTAGGTTATCAGCCATGTCTCTCAATGTCTCACTGTGATGAGATGGATGTTAAAGAACCATTGCTGTCATTTGTAAAGAGTAGGTCATTAGGTTACCATTAGTGTGTATCTGCCCTGCGATGGCCTGGCGAGCGGTCCAGGGTATAACTTGCCCTTTCCCAGAGTCAGCTGAGATGGGCACCAGCCTCCCCACTACCCTTAATGGTGATTAAGCAGTGAATGATGAAATGAATGAATGAGTACTAAATCTGGATTAGTCATGAAAAGTCCATAAGTTTATTTTTTATGACATTACTCATTCAGTCGTCCTCAATAATGGATGGGTTTTTATCATTATCATCATCATCATCATCATCATCTTTCTTCGCTTAATCCGGGGTCGGGTCGCGAGGGCAGCAGTCTAAGCAATAAGTTCCAGACGTCCCTCTCCCCAGCCACTTCCTAAAGCTATTCCGGAGGGGGGGCAGAGGCGTTCCCAGACCAGCCGAGAGACCTAATCCCTCCAGCATGTTCTGAGAGGAGCCAGTTGAAGTGGCTCAGGCATCTGGTAAGAATGCCTCCTGAACGCCTCCCTGGTGTGGTGTTTCAAGCATGCCCAACCCGGGAAGAGACCCCGGGGTTTTTATTTTTTTTTAAAAATCCAGAAACTGAATCTAGAACCACTGTGTGTTGTTCTGTTTGTCCATATAGAGAATGTGTCTATAGAGAACCCTATAACAGAAAAGTCCCAACAGACCACACTTTTCAGCGGGTAATAACCCTTGAGAAAGTGTGGAAACAACAAATAAACATTAGAACGGGGGAGGTTTTACAGTTTTTGCATTGGAGCCAACTGGCACTGAGTGGTATACAGTATAATTGGTGTTACCAGTACAAAATGACTTTTAAGACATCGTCAGTACACCATGTGAACACCGGATAATTGTGATAACAAAAAGAGCAGACATTAAAATAGCCATACTGCAAAATGCCAGAATGTCATGTAACACGGCTAGCACATATTTAAGTTTTAACTCAGGGATGTTTAAACTACTGACAACTCAAGGTTTTTGGTGATTTTTTTTTTTTTTTTTTTTTTTTTGCCTACACTAGGGCATCAGAGCATGATGGGCCTTCTGATTATCTAGCTTTCCTTTTCCCCACTGCCCCCTTCATGCACATCAGTATCTCCGTCCATCTCGGTTTGCCTCCTAGTGCACTAAGCATAGAGCTTTCAGGCAACCAATCAAGGCAGAGTAAGCACAGAGAGTGAGGAAACCATAAATGAGAGGAGGAAGCCAAACAGTTTGTCCAGAATACAACTTTAAAATCATTGTTTTATAGAGAGTTAGGGAAGGAGCATCCTGAATAACTGTGGAGTTTTTTTGGATTAGATATCGAGGCATACCACCGGGTGTACAGAATTAAAAATAAAGTTCTGAAAGTAGGTATAATATCTGATCTTTACGTTTGTATTCTTTATAATTATCTCAATTCAAATTCATCATGTTAATATTTTGAATATAACTTTACTATTCTACCAGAACAGTCCCACAGCCTCTTAATCCTATTAGGGTTGAGGGGAGGCCCGGAACCTATCTCAGCCAACTCTTGGAGAAAGCAGGGTACATCATGAACAGCTCATGTGTCCATTGCAGAGCCAACACACACAAAGAGTCACACTCACATTCACATCAAGGGACAGACTGGAACAGCCAATTAGCCTAATATGCATGCCTTTGGGCTGTTGGAGGAAACCGGAGAACATAGAGGAAAACACGGCAAGAACCCGCATACACAAAGACACCCTGGCCGAGCCCAGGACCTTCCTGGCGGTAAGGTGAACATGCTAACCACTACAGACATCAGCACCAACCGAAAATATTTTCAAATATCCTGATTTTTTTTTGTCGTTTTTCCCACCCATAATAAATCTATGTTGTCTCTGCGATTATCTCTGTTTGTATATGAGGTTGATGTGTATACATTAGGCTAGTTAAGACCCTTGCGCAAGGGCCCAACAGTGGTGGTGTAGCTTGGCAATGTTGGCTGGGGCTTGAACCCAGCACCTACTGATCAGTTACCAAGAACACAGAATATGCCTGATATCATCGGTCTCTTCTTCCAAAACCCTGATCTGGTATCCCACCTGTCGGTTGTGGTATTTTAGGATCCCGCCGATAAAACCGGAGAATTGATGTATCGACACAACCCTGCGCCTGCGCTGCGGTTCGAGGCGCTTTGATTTCGTTTATCTGCAAAGCTTCAAACATCTAGAGCACAACCAAGATCCGAGAACACACACTGCATCATGTTGAACATGTTCTACTGCAGGAACGAGACAAAATCATGAAGGATGTGTAGCACGAGTACCGGGAGCATCACCGAGCACCTCGGAGGGTTGAAGTGCGGCGCGCGTCGGTTCCCGTTTTACCTTCAGTCGGTTCCTCTGGCTCGTCCATGCCTTCTTCTGCATTGAGAGTCCTTTTGCTGAACCGGCTTCACCGCAGGAACCAGTGAACACGCTTTAAATCGCGATCGACGCCGTTAATCCGCGCGGTAGAACCTGCCTCCTCCTCCTCCTCCTCCTCCGCGCGCAGTTCCCTGAGCGCCATGGAGCGCTTGCGGCAACATCCGGGTGCTGTCCTCACACCGCGGCTTCCCTCTGATCCGACCGTGATCAACGAGCTGATACCTCCGTGGGACTCACAAATCGGGCTTACAAAAAAAAAAAAAAAAAAAAAAAAAAAGGCTTTTCTATCAACTTTAAACTCGCCCGCGTCCAACCACACCGTCCGCGGCAGCGTGATTACAGAACAGCAACAGTTTGAGCTGAATATGTGAAGCCACAGCGCCGCGGTTGCCCCGCACACTTCACCTGAACATCAGCTTTCAGTCCTCAGTCACACATTCACCAAACCGCACAGGCTGGAGCCTATCTCAGCCGACACTAGGTGAATATGGGATACATTAACCCT
>CM045729.1:27158579-27303579 GCA_024760905.1 Plotosus lineatus | reverse complement strand
TGTTATTTTTACTGCTCCTACTGCTGCTACTACTACTACTACTACTACTACTACTAATAATAATAATAATAATAATAATAATAATAATAATAATAATGTTATTGAGTAATAATTACTGTCGTTGTCATTATTATAGTGTTCCAATATTATATTTACATAGAGATGCCTACCTGACAAAACTTTGGTTGTGAAAAATAAAGCAGAATATTAGTTCTTTACTTTTAAACAAGTCAACAAAAGCCCAATGTCAAATGGTCTTACCTCTGCACCCTGGTCTCCAAGATATAAATGCCATTCACCTGGTGCTCAAAAGTAACCAAACGACGAGATTCATTTGATTCATTCCGTAAAGCAAGCTGGAGGAAGAGCCCATGTGGTAACTTTAGCCTACATGCACAAATCACCTGCTCTAACAGGCAGCCTAACAGTTAACACAGTGATAATCCGCCAATATTAATCCTGCTAATGTTACCAAGGGGCGGCAGTGACCTATTTCAGCCCTCCCTGACAGAACCAGCCTTCTCTTTTATAAATAATCTCATTGATTCACTGCTTATTGTTTCATTAGAACTGAGATTGTACTACAAAATTATTATTAATAAGCTATACAACAGGTGTATATAGGTATAAACATTTATAATTTAGAACCGTGTGGTAAATTTGTGGTATAGTCAGGGGCCTAGAATGCAAAAAAAAATTATAATTTCCCTGCCAAGTAGTCGATGTATCTCTGCAGACCGCAGCTCTCCAAATGGGAGGGTCTTGAACTGTAAGTATAGACAAGCATCCATGTAGAAGGGTAAGCAGGGTCATTAAAGAGACAGTGGATTAAAAATTCAGTCTTGAAAATAAAACTAAGAAGAATTACATTGCAGAAAATAACCTTGATATCACTGCTTGCTTTGATTCTTAAGGATGGAGGTTGTTTATTTTAGATTCATTGATTAACTCATATGCTGATCTGTTTAATCTTACTAGGGTCAAGAGGAGGCTGGAGCCTATCTCTGACAACTCTGGTTGATGACATAGTATGCCATGCAAGACAAAACATAGGCAACTATTCACACTTACACCTACAGCAAATGTGGCACAGCCAATGAGCCTAAGGTTCGTGTTTTTGGACTGCAGAAGGAAACCGGAAAAACCAGAGGAAATGCACACAAGTACAGAAAAAACATGAAAACCCCACACCCTCACCAAGCCCAGGACATGCTAATCACTATGTCATGGTGCCAGCCTGTTTGCTTTTATCTGAAGGTTGTTTAATTTTTTTTTTTCATTTTACCACAACGTGGAGAAGTTCATGTAATTTTGACAGGTATTGATTCTCAGCCCACAATCTCAGCAAACTGTGACATTTCTTCCTTTATAGCAGAGAGATCTGAACTGAAGATCCAGTAGAATACATTCTGCGACAACCAGAGTACAGTGGTACCTTGACTTACTAAATTAATCTGTTCCGAGGGCAAGCACGTAATTCAAAATGTTTATTAGATAAAGCAAAAATCCCTATAGGAAATAATAGAAAACCAATTAATCCATTACAACCCCCTCCCCAACCCATATAACCTGACACAAACACATATATTTTATCTAATATATTAAAGATAAACATGTCTTCTTCTTTTCCTTTCGGCTGTTCCCTTCAGGGGTCGCCACAGCAAATGATCTGCCTCCATCTCTCCCTATCCTCTGCATCTTCTACTCTTACTCCAACAACCTTCATGTCCGCCTTCACCGCATCCATAAATCTTCTCTTTGGTCTTCCTCTGGGCCTTTTGCCTGGTAGTTCCAACCTCAGCATCCTACGACCAATATACTCACTATCCCTCCTCTGTACATGTCCAAACCATCTCAATCTCGCCTCTCTGACTTTGTCTCCAAAACATCTAACATGTGCTGTCCCTCTGATGTACTCATTTCTGATCCTATCCATCCTCGTTACTCCCAAAGAGAACCTCAACATTTTCATCTCTGCTACCTCCAACTCTGACTCCTGTCTTTTCCCCAGGGCCACTGTCTCTAAACCATACAACATTGCTGGCCTCATCACCGTCTTGTACACTTTTCCCTTCATTCTTGCCGATACTCTCCTATCACACATCACACCGGACACTTTTTTCCATCCATTCCAACCTGCCTGCACGTGCTTCTTCACCTCTTTTCCACACTCTCCATTGCTCTGGATTGTTGAGCCTAAGTACTTAAAATCCTCCACCTTCTTTATCTCTGCCCCCTGTAACCTCAAAGCTCCTCTTGGGTCCTTGTCATTCACACACATGTATTCTGTCTTACTAAGACTAACCTTCAATCCCCTCCTTTCCAGGGCATACCTTCACCTCTCTAGATTTTCCTCCACTTGGTCTCTGCTCTCACTACATATCACGATGTCATCTGCAAACATCATAGTCCATGGAGATTCTTGTCTAACCTCATCTGTTAGCCTGTCCATCACCATAGCAAACAAGAAGGGGCTGAGAGCTGACCCTTGATGCAGTCCCACCTCCACCTTGAACTCTTCTGTCACACCGACAGCACACCTCACCACTGTCTTACATCTCTCATACATGTCCTGCACCACTCTAACATCTCTCTGTCACGCCAGACTTCCTCATACAATACCACAGTTCTTCTCTCGGCACCCTGTCATATGCTTTCTCCAGATCCACAAACGCACAATGCAGCTCCTTCTGACCTTCTCTGTACTTCTCTATTAACATCCTCAAAGCAAACACTGCATCTGTGGTGCTCTTTCTTGGCATGAAACCAAACTGTTGTTCACAAATGCTGACCTCTGCCCTTAGTCTTGCTTCCACTATTCTTTCCCATAGCTTCATTGTATGGCTCATCAACTTTATCCCTCTGTAGTTGCCACAACTCTGTACATCTCCCTTGTTCTTAAAAATGGGCACAAGCACACTTCTCCTCCATTCCTCTGGCACCTGCTCACTTTCTAAGACCTTGTTGAATATTCTTGTCAGAAAATCTACTGCTACCTCCCCTAGACACTTCCATACCTCAACTGGTATGTCATCAGGGCCAACTGCCTTTCCACTCTTCATCCTCTTCAATGCCCTCCTCACTTCTCCTTTACTAATCTTTGCTACTTCCTGCTCCTCAACGGTCACCCCTTCTACTCTTTTTTCTCTCTCATTTTCCTCATTCATCAGTTCTTCAAAGTACTCTTTCCATCTTCCCAGCACACTTCTGTCATCAGTCAATACATTTCCCTCTGTCCTTTATCACTCTAACTTGCTGCACGTCTTTCCCATCTCTATTTCTCTGCTGTGCTAACCTGTATAGATAATTTTCTCCCTCCTTACTGTTCAACCTATCATACAAGTCATCATACGCCCTCTGTTTGGCCTTTGACACGGCTACCTTTGCCTTACGCTGTGTCTCCCTGTACTCCTGTTTACTCTCTTCGGTCCTCTCAATGTCCCACTTCTTCTTGGCTAACCTCTTCTTTTGTACACACTCCTGCACTTCCTCATTCCACCACCAAGTTTCCTTATCTACTTTCCTTCCAGAGGACACACCAAGTACTCTCCTACTGGTCTCTCTGATCACATTGGCTGTGGTTGTCCAATCCTCTGGAAGCACTTCCTGACCACCCAAAGCCTGTTTCAACTCCTCCTTGAAGACAACACGACACTCTTCCTTTTTTTCAGCTTCCACCACTTTGTCTTCTGCTCTGCCTTTGCCTTTTTCACTTTTCTCACCATCAGTGTCATCCTGCACACCACCATCCTATGCTGTTTGGCAAGACTCTCACCCACTACTACTTTGCAGTCACTGACTTCCTTCAAATTACATCGCCTACACAAGATCTAGTCTACCTGTGTGCTCCTACCTCCGCTTTCATAAGTCACCCTATGCTTCTGTTTCTTCTTGAAGAAAGTATTCACCACAGCCATTTCCATCCTTTTTGCAAAATCGATCAACATCTGTCCTTCTGTGTTCCTGTCCTGGATACCAAACCTGCCCATCACTTCCTCGTCCCCTCTGTTTCCTGCACCAACATGTCCATTGAAGTCTGCTCCAATGACCACTCTTTCACCTCTGGGGGTACTCTGCATCACTTCATCTAACTCACTCCATAATCTCTCCTTCTCTTCTAGCTTACATCCTGCCTGTGGGGCATAAGCACTAACAACATTGACCATCACGCCTTCAATTTCTAACTTGAGACTCATCACTCTGTCTGACACTCTTTTCACTTCTAGAACATTCCTGACAAACCCCTCCTTCAAGATGACTCCTACTCCATTTCTCTTCCCAGCCACACCATTATAAAACAGTTTAAACCCTGCTCCTAAGCTTCTAGCCTTGCTACCTTTCCACCTTGTCTCCTGAACACACAGTATGTCCACCTTCCTCCTCTGCATCATGTCAGCCAGCTCCCTATCTTTTGCTTGCATAGTTCCAACATTCAAAGTCCCTACTCTCAGTCCTAGGCTCACGCATTTCCTCTTCTCTCTCTGCCTACGGACACGCCTCCCGCCTTTCCTTCTTCGACGTCTTCGACCAACAGTAGTCAAATTTCATCAGCTCCCTGTTGGTTGACAGCACTGATGGCGGTCGTTGTTAACCCGGGCCTCGACCGATCCGGTATGAATTCTGTATTGATCATTTGCATTTTTAAATGTGGCAGAAGTTTTACGCCGGATGCCCTTCCTGTCGCAACCCTCTGCATTTATCCGGGCTTGGGACCGGAATAAGGGGGAGAGACACTGGTTAGTGACCCCCCGCCTCATGGCTGCATTTAAAGATAAACATGTAAAAACAATAAATATTTCATAATAATACATGTACATTAGCATTAATAATAATAATTAATAATAATAAATAACCAAGAATAAATATGTCAACTAACCCTTACGATCAATTACTGCGGCAAAAATGTCACGTGGGTGCAAAGATGGGCATGAGGTGATGCATAACAGAGAAGGAGGAGGAGAATTTTGTGCATGTGCCCGCTAAGAATGTCAGCAAGAAAAGGCTCGTGGTGAGCTCCCACGTGGGGAGGGGTGGTACAGTGTGATGCCAGGGGGAGCATGTATGACCCTGGGAACATGCTTTTTTTGCGATACTGTACTAGAATTAAGTGTAATTGTGCATGCTCTACAGTAGGTGGCAGTGGTGCTCTCACTGTGTTCCCTACTGTGTAGGGAAAAAGCACCAAGCAAACAATATGAAGTGCAGTACACACTATTTATAGTCGCATGTGGGGCGCTGGGGGGCGTGAAATGTTGTTTTTTCTTCCTGTAGGGAGCATCACAGAAAATATTTGAGAAGTACTGCACAAGGTGTTCTCGGAGCACGGAGGAATACACGTGGAAGAATTCAAGGCAAATTGGCCAGGAAAAGCCATTTCCCCAGCAGAGCTCGTAAATCAAAATTTTGCTTGTTGGATCAGGAAGATTTTTGGTGAGATCCAAGCTCGTATCATGGAAAATTCGTTATAAAAGATACTCGTAAGTCAAGGTGCCACTGTTTATTCATTAATTCATTTTCTGAACTGCTTAATCCTAATTAGTATCACAGGGTGGGTGGCGCCCATCTCTGCTAACTCTGGGCGAGGGCAGAGTACATCCTGGATAGCTCATCAGGCCATCGCAGGGTCAAAACACGCTGACAGCTATGCAGCTACTCTTGTAATCCAGCACCCTACCATTGGGCCACCACTGCCACTTAATGAAACCTACCTAAGAGAGAAAAAAGAAATAAAAGTATGAATTTGTAGAACACAGCTATCAAACTCATTGTCTGCAGACCAAATCCGGCCCACCAGCTTATTGTATGTGCCCAGCAAAAAGTAGTAGGAGCACCCATAGCCTAACAGTATGGGGTGCTGCTTTGGGACCAAAAGGTCATAGGTTCGATTCCTGAACCAGCAGGGAAAATATATGCGATGTACCTTCCCTATGTCCAGTTGCTGAAGCACCCCAATGTGTGTGGATGCCCACTGCTACAAGTGTGTGTGCTCACTTTGGATGCCTTAAATGCAGAGGTAATAATTATCGTTTCAGGATTAATATGAAATAGCAAAAAAAAAAAAAAAGAGAGAGAGAGCGTTTAATGAATATGATTATCATGCATTCTTCACATCAACTATTACCATGAGTCTAATTCATAATTATTCCACTAGGTGGCGGCAACCTAATTCATGACTCAAGAAAAATTGTGTGTTGTCAGAAAAGGAAACTTTAAAAAAAGGAAAGGAGAATAAATACCTCAACTAATCATTATGCCATGCAGAATGTTTAGTGATTATTTGGCTCATGGTGACCTAGAAATGTTGTGATGTAACCCATTAAAAGCTGTTCTTGCTAAGAGTTCACTGCTCTCCATGTTTAATTTGTTTACACTGACATCTTGTGGTGAGTTTGTGTCATAGCCAGGTAACTCGATTACAATGGATATACAAATGACATTGTCACCCTATCACTCATTTGCTGAACTGACTTTGCGAGGAACCTGGGTGAAGCCAACACTGGGTGAAGGCAGGAACAACTCATAAGACCATTGCAGGGCCAACATGCACACAATCATTCACATTCACATTTACACCTTAGGAAAATTTGGAACAGCCAATTAGACTAATTTGCACGTTTTTGAACTGTGGGAGAAAACTGGAGTACCCAGAGGGAATCCAGGAAGAACATGCACACTCTGTGAGCCCGGGGAACCAAACCCAGGAGCTTGTTGTTGCTGTTGTTGTGAGGCGAACATGTTGACCACTGCGCCACCATGCTGTCCGTCACATATTAATCACAGTCAAGCATTTTGATTATAAATTTAGATTCAAACCTCTTATATGTACTTTACTGTTTGTTTATAGCTATTTTTAATAATGCACCTTATATTTAGTGCTGCTTTTGGTGCTATTCTTCAGTAAAGTAAATCCCCAGGAACTTGCTGCAGAAAATGAGGAGCGTTTAACTGGTTTTCACAGCAAGTTTACTTGAAGTTGGTAACAAGAGTACGTAAAGTTAAAATGTGTGTAAAAATGCACTTGATTCCGTTTATAGAATCGCTGCCATGAACTTTATTCAATTCTGTTCTCATACTTTTTTCCTTTACATTATACTGTTATATTTGCACATCCACTTCACGGTAAGTCCCAGGCATTTCTATGTGGAGTTTGCATGTTCACCCCATGGTTGTGTGGATTTCCTCTGGGTATTCCGGTTTCCTCCCACAATCCAACAACATGTACATTAAGCATAATTGGCTGTTCCAAATTTCCCCAAAGAGTGAATGTGAATGGTTGTGTGTGTACGTATTGCAAAGCAATGGTCTGGTATGCTGTTTATGGTATACCCTGCCTTCTGCCATGTCGGTTGAGACAGGCTTCAGCCTTCCTGTGAACCTGGTACAATTGAACAGTTTGGCAAATGAATGAGTGAGTGGTCAGGTAATAAAAAGCTGATTTCTAGAATGTGATTTGCATGTTTAACTATCATTATGCATTCTTTCATAATATATTTACAACTTGTATTGTTTAAGACAGTTTTATTCATGGATTTCAGGTTATATACTCTTTCAGAATATTGAGGTGGGAAAAAAAAATCTAAAAAATTAATTTTAGAATAAAATAATTTCAATACAGTATTTTCTTAATGTGTTGTTTAAACTGTTCCTAAGTTGTTTTACGTTTGAAATAATTTTTGTAAAATCTTTTCCCCAAAAGCAATTTCCCACTTGGAAAATCCCTTTTACCAGTTAAAGAATTTATGCCTATCGAGGGTTTGTGTTTTT
This sequence comes from Plotosus lineatus, assembly GCA_024760905.1. Classification (NCBI taxonomy): domain Eukaryota; kingdom Metazoa; phylum Chordata; class Actinopteri; order Siluriformes; family Plotosidae; genus Plotosus; species Plotosus lineatus. Next base: position 27,295,815 of record CM045729.1, on the reverse strand, counting down.
ATATCTCTCTGGAGGCCTGAGGGTCAAACTTGCCCAGGCCACAAGTTCTTTTTTAGAGTAGAAATTTGATTGTGTAATCGCTTATAAATATAAAGAGCAAGTTAAAATTGTTTTTATGTAACTGTGGATATATTCTCTTCATTGTTCAAGGGAAACGTTCTGTATCCACCATGAGCCAGACAAGGATAAATGTATTTTGAAGATAATATCTGAGTAACAGAAGCTCATTCTGTTTATGTAAACTAATAGCGCATCAACTGATCTGGATTAACCAATCAGCAGGTTATATAAAGAATGTATATCATTGCACTCTCTTCCCATTAGACTGCGAGTGGCCTTTTACATCAAAATTTATGATTAGCATCAAGAATGTGGAACATATCTCTGAGTCAGCAGGGCAAGTCTTTTAACTGAGGGTAGTATTTTAGAGAATTAAATAATTATTAAATGTGGATGTGGATGGCACGGTGGTGTAGTGGTTGCACGTCCACCTCACCGAAAGAAGGTTCTGGGTTCAAGTCCTGAGCTTGGCGAGGACATTTTTGTGTAGAGCTTACATATTCATCCTGTGCTTGTGTGGGTTTCCTCCAGGTACTCCAGTTTTCTCTGACAGCACAATAATATAGTTAGCTGTTTCAAATTGATGGGAGGTGAGAGTGTGAGTGGTTGTGTGTGTATATTGCCCTGCAATGGTCTGGCAAGCTGTTCAGGGTGTACCTAGTCCTTGACTAGTGGTGGCTTAGATAGGCTCCAGCTTCCCCCATAACCCCAATAGAATTAAACATACAGCAAATGAGTGAAGGGGTAAGTGAGTGATAAAAAGATGCCAAATGCTTAGGATTTGAATTACTCAACCTAAATATTCATCATAGTATCATTTGAAACACTTTTTGTAGGTATCTGTATTGTTTACATAAACATTGATGCATTCACTTCAAACCATCCTACCAGGGTCAAGGGGAGACTTGAGCCCATTTCACCTGTCACCAGGAAAAGTTGGGGGACACCCTGAACAGCTCACCAGGGCCAACACACACAACCATTCACACTCACACCTCAGGGTATACTGGAACAGCTAATTTGACTAATGTTCCTATATTTGGGAGGAACGAGGAGTCATCATCATCATCATCATCATCACCATCATCATCATCATCTTCTGCTAAGTCCAGGGTCGGGTCGCGGGGGCAGCAACCTAAACAAAGAGGTCCGGACGTCCCTCTCCACAACCACTTCCTCCAACTCTCCTGGGGGGACACCGAGGCGGTCCCAGACAAGCCGAGAGACATAGTCCCTCCAGGGTGTTCTAGGTCGACCCCGGGGTCTCTTCCTGGTTGGACATGCCCGAAACACCACACCGGGGAGGTGTCCGGGAGGCATTCGGACCAGATGCCCGAGCCACCTCAACTGGCCCCTCTGACCATAGGTGAGCTTTGGAACGTGGATCGACTGGTAAATTGAGAGCTTCGCCTTGCGGCTCAGCTCCTTCTTCACCACGACCGACCGGTACAGGCACTGCTTAACAGCAGAGGCTGCAGCAATCCTTCTGTCAATCTCTCGCTCCATCCTTCCCTTACTTGTGAACAAGACCCCAAGATACTTAAGCTCTTCCACTTTGGGCAGGACCTCATTCTCGACCCAGAGGGTGCATTCTACCCTTGTCCGACTGAGAACCATGGCCTCGGACTTGGAGGTACTGATCCTCATCCCGGCTGCTTCGCACTCGGCTGCGAATCGCTCCAATGAGAGCTGGAGGTCCCGACTTGATGAAGCCAAAAGGACAACATCATCCGCAAAAAGCAGAGACGAGATCCGATGGCCACCAAACCAGAACCCCTCAACCCCTCAACGCTTCGACTGTGCCTAGAAATTCTGTCCATAAAAATTATGAACAGAATCGGTGACAAACGACAGCTTTGAAGGACTCCTACTCCCACTGGAAACAAATTTGGCCTGTTATTGCCAATACGGACCAAACTCTGGCTCCGGTGATACAGCGACCGAATGGCTCGTAGTAACGGGTCCGGAACACCATACTCCTGGAGCACACCCCACAAGATCGTTCGAGGGACACGGTCGAAAGCTTTCTCCAAATCCACAAAGCACATGTGGACAGATTGGGCAAACTCCCATGCCCCCTCCAGAATCCTGTGGAGTGTATAGAGTTGGTCAAGACTGCTACGGCCAGGACGAAAACCACATTGTTCCTCCTGAATCCGAGGTTCGACTATCGGTCGGATCCTCCTCTCTAGTACCCCTGCATAGACTTTCCCAGGTAGGCTGAGGAGTGTAATTCCCCGATAATTGGAACACACCCTCCGGTCCCCCTTCTTAAAAATTGGGACCACCACCCCAGTTTGCCAATCCAAAGGTACAGCCCCTGATGACCACACGATGTTGCAGAGACGTGTCAACCAAGACAGTCCTACAGCATCCAGAGGCCTGAGATATTCCGGGCGGATCTCGTCCAACCCCGGAGCTCGACCACTGAGGAGCTTTTTGATAACCTCAGTGACCTCCACTCCAGTGATGGGCAGACCCCACCCGAACCCCCAAGGTCTTCCTCTCCTACGAAGGGCATGTTGGTGGGATTGAGGAGGTCCTCAAAGTATTCCATCCACCTCTCAACGACATCCCCAGTTGAGGTAAGCAGCTGTAAACAGTGTATGTGGAGAACTGCTTCCCCCTCCTAAGGTGTCAGATGGCGGTCCAGAACTTTTTTGAGGCCAACCGATAATCACTCTCCAGGCCCTCACAGAACTCCTCCCACGCCCGAGATTTTGCATCTGCGACATCCTCGGCTGCAGCACATTTGGCCTGCCGGTACCTGGTGCTGCCTCGGGAGTCCCACAGGCTAATAAAACCCAATAGGCCTCCTTCTTCAGCTGGACGGCCTCCTTCACCGCAGGTGTCCACCACCGAGTTCAGGGATTACCGCCACGACAAGCACCGACGACCTTACGGCCACAACTATGGGCTGCCGCCTCAGCAATGGAGGCACGAAACATGGCCCATTCGGATTCCATGTCCCCTGCCTCCCCCGGGATATGGTTGTAGCTCTGCCGGAGGTGGGAGTTAAAGGCCTCTCGGACAGGAGACTCCGCTAAACGTTCCCAGCAGACCCTGATTACACGCTTGGGCCTGCCAGATCTGGAAGGCAGCCTCCCCCACCACCGAAGCCAACTCACCACCAGGTATTGATCAGTAGACAGCTCAGATCCTCTCTTCACCCGAGTGTCCAGAACACATGTTCGCAAGTCCGATGACAGGACTACAAAGTCAATCATCGAATTACGGCCTAGGGTGTCCTGGTGCCAAGTGCACTTATGGGCACACTTATGTTCGAACATGATGTTCGTGATAGACAAACTGTGACGAGCACAGAAGTTCAACAATGACACACCATTCGGGTTCAGACTGGAGAGGCCATACCTACCGATCACACCCTTCCAGGTCACACTATAGTTGCCCACATGAGTATTGAAGTCTCCCCAGACAACGAGTGAGTCTCCCGAGGGAGCGTTCTCCAACACTGCCCCAAAGACTCCAAAACGGGTGGGTACTCTGAACTGTCAGTTGGTGTATAACCACAAATAACAGTCAGGACCCGTCCCCCCACCCAAAGATGGAGGGAAGCTACCCTTTCATCAACCGGGGAGAACCACAACATTTGGGCACCGAGATGGGGGGCAACAAGAATACCTACACTAGCTCGCCGCCTCTCCCCATGAGCAACTCCAGAATAGAATAAGGTCCAGTCTCTCTCGAGATGGATGGTTCCAGAGCTCAAGCTATGCGTTGAGGTGAATGCGACTACATCTAGTCGGCATCTCCACCTCACGCACCAGATCAGGCTCATTCCCCCCCAGAGAGGTGACATTCCATGTCCCGAGGGTCAGAGTAAGTAGCCAAGGATCGGTCTGACAGAACCCATGCCTTCGGCTGCTACCCAACTTACACTGCACCCGACCCCTAAAACTCCTCCCACGGGTGGTGGGTACATGGGTGGGTGGACCCATGTCTCCTTTTAGGGCTTGGCCCTGCTAGGCTCCATGGGCAGAAGCCCGACCACCAGGCGCTTGCCTTCAAGCCCCTCTCCCAGGCCTGACTCCAGGAGGGAACCCCGGTGACCCGCGTCTGGGCAAGGGAGACTGCTTCCTTTGATCTCTCTTAGATGTCATAGGGGTCTTCTGAATTGCACTTCGTCTGGACCTTCACCCAGGAGCTGTTTGCCTTGGGTGACCCTACCAGGGGCAGTATGCCCCCGACAACATAGCTCCTAGGATCATTAGGTCGCACAAACCCTTCCACCACGATAACATGGCGATTCAGGGAGGGGGGAAACGTGGAGTATCCAGAGGAAATCCATGCAAGCACAGGGAGAGCATGCTCTACACAGAAATACCAATGTTGAACTTGAGACTCGAACCCAGGACCTTCTTGCTGTGAGGTAGACATACTAAAAACTGGTACCCAGTGTGGTAATACTCAGCTCTCTCTCTCTCGCTCTCTCTCTCTCTCTCTCTCTCTCTCTCTCTCTCTATATATATATATATATATATATATATATATATATATATATATATATATATATATATATGTGTGTGTGTGTGTGTGTACACACTGTGTGTGTGTGTGTGTGTGTGTGTAATAACAGAACATAGTGTCAGTTTAAAAAATGGCATACCCAGACTTGTGAAATGTTTATCGATTTTTTTCAATTATTTGTTATATATTTATAATTAAGTTTGTGGAGTTGAATAAATCTAATAAGTTGACGAACGCTGTGAAGGCGGAACCACTAATTGAGCGCCTTTGTACAACCCGGAATGAAATATGAATCAGTGGAGTCCTCGGAATTCCTCCCGTGCTGCCGAATGCTAGCGTTCAAGATGGAGTCCGTCAACAAAGCTGGACATCAAATGAGTCTAGCGGCTCTGCAGCAGTATGACCCTTATATTAACAAGTTGCTCGATGTTACCGGGCAGGTAGCGCTGTATAAATTCAACTCAAAAGCAAACGAATGGGTAAGAAGTGATTTCTATTCCACGACAAGCGTTGATTTTCTCATCCTCACAGGAACGCCGTTGGCTAACATTAGCTTCTTAACAAGCTGGTGGGGGGAACCTTACATGGCAGTGTTTACTTGGTTTGGCTTGTTCCCTATCCGTGTATGTAAGTTTAAGCACACATGGTTGAATATAATGTCCAGTTCTCCCTATTGAATGAGATTTGCACAAAATTTCGGAGGAATGGGTAATTAAAAAGACTGATGTCGCATGACAATGGGGTGCGTTCAACTTCAGCGCCTCTGTGCTGCCTTTCCCCTTTCGGGACCGTTATAACAGCGCATCCATCGCCCTGATGAAGAACAGACCCCATACCGACCTCTTTATACACATGTAAAGTTATTATTACTTTTAGAATCGGGTGGGTGTCTACGTTATAAAAACAATCACGGATACCCAAATCAGTTTTGAACTTGAAGTGCTCTCCACCATCCGGTTCTCTGTCCTGAGTTCCAGTGAAAGTAAGGAAGAGTTCAATAAACATGACATTTCTACCATTGTTCACTTACCCCAGATGTAGTCGATCAGCCACGACATGATGTGTGGCTAGAGAAGTTTATTCCCTTTAGTTCTGTATCCAAGTTACAATTCTAATGAAACCATGGGGGGGGGAGAGAAAGGAAAGTTTATAGGCTCCATTTTTAGCATTGTGTCCACTGCATTCCAGCATCATCTCACCCCACTTCTCATCAAACCTCACCAAGATCTCAAATAAATCACTCTCTTTCCTCCAGACGGCCTCCTCTAACACTGTATAGCATCATGTTAACAGAAAAAAAAAAAAAAAAAACAGAACGAAGTTTGTTCGAAGCCACAAATCTCCAGTTGCAGCCATCTTGTATCTGGAATCACTTTCTTCTCCAGGACTTAATTTGGTATCACTCCACGCCTTGGATGGAGGTGGGGCCCAAAGTTCCTTCACCCCCCCTCCATTCTTTTCCTTTTTTTCCCCCCCCTCCTTTAACTGAGTCATGTTTAAAGACTTTAACCGTTCACCACATACGTGCAAAAGGACTGCAAACACAATATTTCTTTGAAAGTAAATCAAGAAGTGGGTTTCGGATTGAAAGATCACTGGTTTGATTCCCAAACTGGCAGGAAAAACGTGTGGTGGCGGCGGCAGCAGCATGGAATGATCACTACCTTCCCCTTCTAGCACCTTCATAGCTGAAGTGCCTTCAAGCAGCTCACCAAACTCACATCTGCACTCTGGGGGCTGCAGTGTGGCTGTCCACTGCTGTGTGTGTGTTCACTTTGGATGGGTGAAATTCAAAGCAAGGCTTTTCTTATAGTAATATTATAGTATATAAAAATAAGTCTTTTCTTTAAAAGTTTACAGGAGCGCCTAGCTGAAAGCTTCTGAGGAGCGTTTATCTAGAAGTGTCTTTGGATGATATTAATGAGAATTGTTTGAGGATGTTTTATGTAATTGCATGTACCAGTTCTAAAAAAAGTTGTTGTTTTTTTGTTTTTTTTAACAGGAAAAAACTGATATTGAAGGCACCTTATTTGTGTATGCCAGGTAAATAAATGTGTTTGTTTGTATGGAACTTGTCCAGTTTGATGTTTACCACAGGAAGCCCAAGCTGAGCTCGTGCTGATTGGCTGGATCATATGTTACGTATTTCTGACTTGCATGACGTTAGGTCAAAAAAATGCAGATTTATTATAAATAATGAAACTGAAACAAAAATTAAGGCTCATACACCACTATTAAGACTTGCACGGAATTAAATAACAAAAAAATAAATAAATAAACCCACACAATCTTAGTCAGGTAGGCAGACAGACCTGCAGGTAAATACATATTAATTATGTAAACCTGAAATCAGAAGCTTGCCACTTAAACTAACAACTCGGGTCCTCTTCTTTTGTATAACCTCTGCCTCATAGGGAATTTCATTGGAGCCACTTAGTTATGGGAATGTTACGTTCCATGAGATCCTCCAGCCTGTTTGGACGTCACAGGATTTGGCAAATATGTTTCACAATATGTGTGGCGGTCCATAGTCACAGATGTCATGCTCAAAAGCTGATGCATTTCAGGCAGGAGCGTGTCCTACCCCAGCCAGAACGGATGTGGTTTAGCCATGCCCAGACCTTATTGCCAAGCTGGAGGCCACTGGGGTTTTTGGAGGGGTCTTGATGAGCATGTTGGTGCTTCAGGTTCTCCACCATTCCTGCTATCTTCCCTCAAGCCAAGATCATGACAGTGATAGGATCCTTTGCAACGTTGCAGCTTGGTTTCAGAATGTTGCATCAAACTGTGTTAAGCAGCTAAACAAGTCTCAGTTTAACAAAGTGCTACCCTCAACAAAGCAGTTGATACAAATGAAAGAGGAAAGCAGGCTCAGACACATATCAAAAGATATCTCTTCTGAGCGCTGCTTCTAGGCAAAAGCCCAAATCTCTATATTAGCCTGACCCAACTAAAATCTACTCACCTTCTACTGTTGACAGTTTTCTTACTGTACTATGTACTGTATGTTGTTGTGTATGATCATAACCGTGTTATTTCTGCAGGTCTGCATTACCACATCATGGTTTCACTATTATGAACCGTCTCAGCACGGAGAACCTGGTGGAACCGATTAATAAAGATTTGGAGTTTCAGCTTCAAGATCCATTCCTTTTGTACCGGAACGCCAGCTGTAAGTCGAGTTAAACTTTCCACATGAAGTTTTAGAGCCTACCCATGATTCCTGTTTCAGTGTGTGCTGCCAAATTTCCGTTCAGTAATAATTACTGAACGAAGCAGCTTCCTTTTCAACAGGATACAGTGAAGATGTATTGAGTCATCAGTCATAACATGAGGATACCATGACAGCAGAGAATTTTATCCATCATTAAACACTAAAAATTTATTTTGTGGTGTTAAAGTGAATTTCTCCATTGTGAGATTAATAAAGCTGTATCTTATCTTAGACAACGGCCCAAAATATTAACGCTGAAACTGAAGTTACTTATATTGAACCTTTTCTAATATGTTTTATCATCTGGGATAAGTTTCTTTTTATGCTACTTTTTCCTGATAGCACCACAGTTTGCTCGAAATGAATAGAGCAGCAGTACCTATCTGTTCTTACAGAAGTACTAAACACATAGTTGTTGACTGCGCTCGTGTTAAAGGCGTAAGAATATTCTAATTAGCACTGAAATGGTACTTTTATTGAATAATTTACTTTGAGTTTATAATTTCAGTAAGTGACCTTTTCAGTCCATATTGCAATATCAATAAAAACTAGAAACACTCAAAGTGCAAACCTTCTTTTTATACCCGAGCCATAGTGGCTCATCAGGCTGGTGCTTATCCCCAGTTTCCATAGCATGAAGCGACCAGGAGTACAACTCCTCCTAGATGGGACACTAGTCCATCGCAGGTTACCATCCCAGTATATTTTTACCGGTACCCATTTATACTGCTGGGTGAACAGAGGCACACTTGTGGTTAGGGCCTTGCGCAGGGGTCTGGCACAGTCGGGGTCTAACTAGGATTCGAACACACAGTCTCTTGATCGTGAGCCCAGTACCCTAACCACTATGCCTCCGGCCCCACTTCCTATGCAGATGTACTGTAGTTTTATTCCCCGAGTGGGTGAAGGTACAAAGGAGTTTTATTAGAACGGTTTCAATCCATCTGTCCATGCTGAACTTAATTCCATTCAGAAGTCATCTGTGCATGACTTCTCCCACATTTTACACTGCACTGATCTGTACATAACTGCTCCTGACTATATATTGCACTTGCTGCTCTCTGCACTTCTCATTTGATGCTAAATTGTATTTCGTTGTTCTGTATGTATACATGGGTAATGAAAATAAAGAGGATCAGGACAATCTGAAAATGGCAATCAATCTGATCTAAAAAGTCAGCTCCTCCTTCAACTTTTCTCAAAATTTCTTCTAACTTGGCAGAAATGCTGAACATGTACTAAAGATGTACATATTATCATATAATGGTGATCGGATGATTTTTAACCCGTTTGTTACTGTGTAATAATCTAATTTGCACTCCCAAATAAAGATCTTCCTCATTGAGATTCTGTCCTTGAATAAAATGTACAGTAGGCCCTTGACCATTCGCGGTTTTGCGCTCGCGCCCCCGCGTACTCGTGGATTGCCGACAAACCTGGAAATAACTGTCACGTGATTCAAATTAAGCCAATGGCTGAGAGCTATGGTTTCTCTGTCCTGCTGATTGGTTGAGATTATGTATACGCCCCCTTTTTCTCATTCGCGCACAAGTTATCAATGTGCATTTTTTTGTGTGTTTTTAATTACCAGTTAAGCTCTATGATGCCACCCAAACGCCGTGCATCTTCTCAGGCTTCTGGTAAGGAGCCTAAGCGCCAGAAAAAGGTAATGACGCTGCATGAAAAAGTAGAACTGCTTGATATGATACAGGAAGGAAAAAGTTATGCTGCAGTGGAGCGCCATTATGCACTAAATGAATATATATATATATATATATACACAGGGATTCCTCACTTTCTGTGGTTTATTGGGACGGAGACACACACACCCCCCCCTCCCCGCAACCACCGAATTCCATGAAGTAGGATCAAACCCCCCACCTCCGACTGACGTATAAGTACATGTATATGCATATGTAATATCAATAAATACATATTCAATGCTATAAATGCTGATCATAACAATTAAACGTTCAAAAATAATGCATAAGATGTAAATAAAATATAAATACCCACACAGACAGGCACTCGCGCGCACACTCACAGATGCACGTGCATGCACTCAGATGCGCACCTCACAACAATGTAAGTCGTTTTAATAGGAGGTTTTGGATTGTTTTTGTTTTGTTTCTTAAGGGGTGGTTCAACATTTTCCAAAGTGTACGGAGAGTACAGACGCTCCCCGACTTACGTTCATCCGTTTTATATTTTTTTCGATTTTACTTTTAAAAAAAAAAAAAAAAAAGTCAAATTTTTGCGTTTAGACGTACCTACATAGTACGCTGACGTAATGACGCTGCGTCCATTGTTTACCAACATATTTATATATATATATATATATATATAGCTTGTTACCCTTGTGTTAAGACATCTGTGTGGTCTTTGGGTTTACAGTGTTTTGCGGATTTTTGTAACCCTAAGCAAATATGGTTTGTCAGAAGCGTAAGCATACTAGCATGGGTGCAAGTCTCATACACAGAGATGAATTAACTATCTGCTCGGATCGGCGCAATCTACCATGCATACTCAGTTAAGCAAAGAGAGTTGTAAAATGAATGAAATATACAGACTCCCAGTCTTTCAAGTGAGGAAGGGTGCCGTTGAACTCGTTTAGTACTCAGCCTGCACTGATGTGAATCACCAGCAGAGCGGAGAGTTCTCTTTCTTTTCTGGATTCGGGTTTTCATTCATGCGCTTTGTGTCAAGCACAGCAAGTAAACTACTTTTGGTTTTTAGTTTCGGTTTACAAGTAGAAAGTTTGCATCATGTAGAATGTTAAAGTGTATATTTGATACTGTATTTGATATTTGATGAGTGAATTTGATTTATGAATTTGTTTTATGAGATACGGTAATGGTATTTATGGATGTGTAGTACAGTATGACCGTCATACGTCACTGTAACAATTAACGTTCTTTTTCAACTTGCGTTCGGCCGTCCGGAACCAATTAAAAACGTAAGTCGGGGAGCGTCTGTACTCTTTTTTTTTTTTTACCCCCACCCTCCTCCGAAAGTGTACAAATAAATGTTGATGATCTCTCAGCAGGATTTTTTAATGAGATATTAAACAAAACAGTCGTCAAACTTCTTTTATAAAATAAATCAATGTATTTCCTTGATCAATACCTCTTTTATACACCAGTAAAATAATAGTGAAATCAATAAAAAAAAATTATACTTTTGAAGAATTCTTTTTAATGACGCCTGCTTTAATATTAATATGAAGATATTTGGTTTTAATAATAAAAATGGTTGGTCCACTGTGTTTTGTCAAGGGCAGGGTCAATGCAGATGGCTATCAGGAGATTTTGGAGCACTTCATGCTTCCATCTGCTGAAAAGCTTTATGGAGATGATTTCATTTTTCAGCACGACCTGGCACCTGCTTACAGTGCCAAAACCACTGGTAAATGGTTTACTGACTCCTGGGCCTTCATAACACCTCAGCAATGCCACAGGCTGATTGCCTCCATGCCACGTCGCATTGAAGCAGTCATTTCTGCAAAAAGATTCCCCACCAAGTATTGAGTGCATAACTGAACATAATTATTTGAAGGTTGACTTTTTTTTTTTTTTTTTTGTATTAAAAGCACTTTTTTTTTTATTGGTCGGATGAAATATGCTAATTTTTTTAGATAGGGATTTTTGTTTTTTCTTTACTTTTTTGCCCAAATTAACACAATTAAAGGCTTGAACTCCTTCAGTTGTGTGCAGTGAATCTAAAATATATGAAAGGCTAATGTTTATCAGTACATTACAGAAAATAATGAACTTTATCACAATTTACTAATTTTTTGAGAAAGACTAGTACTGTGTGTTCAGGAGACCAGGTGGAAAGGTAGCAAGGCTAGAAGCTTAGGAGCAGGGTTTAAGCTGTTTTTTCATGGTGTGGATGGGAAGAGAAATGGAGTAGGAGTCATCTTGAAGGAGGGGTTGGTCAGGAATGTTCTAGAAGTCAAGAGTGTCAGACAGAGTGATGAGTCTCAAGTTCGAAATTGAAGGTGTGACGTTCAATGTTGTTAGTGCCTATGTCCCACAGGCAGGATGTGAGCGAGAAGAGAAGGAGAGATTCTCGAGTGAGTTAGATGAAGTGATGCAGAGTACCCCCAGAGGTGAAAGAGTGGTCATTGGTGCAGACTTCAATTGATATGTTGGTGCAGGCAACAGAAGGGACAAGGAAGTGATGGGCCGGTTTGGTATCCAGGACAGGAACACAGAAGGACAGATGTTGATCGATTTTGTAAAAAGGATGGAAATGGCTGTGGTGAATACTTTCTTCTGAAAGAGACAGGAGCATAGGGTGACCTATCAAAATGGAGCTATGAGCACACATGTAGACTACAGCTTGTGTAGGCGATGTAATTGAAGGAAGTCAGTGACTGCAAAGTAGTAGTGGGTGAGAGTGTTGCCAAACAACATAGGATGGTGGTGTGCAGGATGATGCTAATGGTAAGAAAGGTGAAGAAGGCAACGGCAGAGCAGAAGACAAAGTGGTGGAAGCTGAAAAAAGAAGAGGATCGAGTTGTCTTCAAGGAGGAGTTGAAACAGGCTTTGGGTGGTCAGGAAGTGCTTCCAGATGACTGGACAACCACAGCTAATGTGATCAGGGAGACAGGTAGGAGAGTACTTGGTGTGTCATCTGGAAGGACAGTAGATAAGGAGACTTGGTGGTAGAATGAGGAAGTGCAGGAGTGTGTACAAAAGCAGAGGTTAGCTAAGAAGAAATGGGACATAGAGAGGACCGAAGAGAGTACACGGAGACACAGCGTAAGGCAAAAGTAGCGTGTCAAAGGCCAAACCGAGGGCGTATGATGACTTGTATGCTAGGTTGGACAGTAAGGAGGGAGAAAATGATTTATACAGGTTGGCACAGCAGGTTAATAAAGATGGGAAGGACGTGCAGCAAGTTAGAGTGATTAAGGATAGAGTGGGAAACGTGTTGACTGATGACACAAGTATGCTGGGAAGATGGAAAGAGTACTTTGAAGAGCTGATGAATGAGGAAAATGAGAGAGGAAAAAAAGAGTAGAAGAGGTGACTGTTGAGGACAAGGAAGTAGCAAAGATTAGTAAGGGTGAATTGAGGAAGGCATTGAAGAGGATGAAGAGTGGAAAGGTAGTTGGTCCTGATGACCTACCGGTGGAGGTATGGAAGGGTCGAGGAGAGGTCGCGGTAGATTTTCTGACGAGAACATTCAAGAAGGTATTAGAGAGTGAAAGAATGCCGGAGGAATGGAGGAGAAGTGTGCTTGTGCCCATTTTTAAGAACAAGGGAGATCTGCAGAGTTGTGGCAACTACAGAGGGATAAAGTTGATGAGCCATACGATGAAGTTATGGGAAAGAATAGTGGAAGCTAGACTAAGGGCAAAGGTCAGCATTTGTGAGCAACAGTTTGGTTTCATGCCAAGAAAGAGCACCACAGATGCAGTGTTTTCTTTGAGGATGTTAATAGAGAAGGTCAGAAGGAGCTGCACTGTGCCTTTATGAATCTGGAGAAAGCATATGACACGGTGCCAAGAGAAGAACTGTGGTATTGCATGAGGAAGTCTGGAGTGGCAGAGAAGTATGTCAGAGTGGCGCAGGACATGTATGAGAGATGTAAGACAGTGGTGAGGTGTGCTGTCGGTGTGACAGAAGAGTTCAAGGTGGAGGTGGGACTGCATCAAGGGTCAGCTCTGAGCCCCTTCTTGTTTGCTATGATGATGGACAGGCTGACAGACGAGGTTAAACAAGAATCTCCATGGACTATGATGTTTTCAGATGACATTGTGATCTGTAGTGAGAGCAGAGAACAAGTTCAGGAAAATCTAGAGAGGTGGAGGTATGCCCTGGAAAGGAGGGGAATAAAGGTTAGCCTCAGCAAAACAGAATACATGTGTGTGAACGACAAGGACCCAAGTGGAACGGTGATGTTACAGGGAGCAGAGATAACGAAGGTGGAGGATTTCAAGTACTTAGGCTCAACAATCCAGAGCAATAGAGAGTGTGGAAATGAGGTGAAGAAGCGTGTGCAGGCAGGTTGGAATGGTTGGAGAAAAGTGTCCGGTGTGATGTGTGATAGGAGGGTATCGGCAAGAATGAAAGGAAAAGTGTACAAGACGGTGATGAGGCCAGCAATGTTGTATGGTTTAGAAACGGGTGCGCTGAGGAAAAGACAGGAGGCAGAGCTGGAGGTAGCAGAGATGCAAATGTTGAGGTTCTCTTTAGGAGTAACGAGGATGGTCGGATCAGGAATGAGTACATCAGAGGGGCAGCCCATGTAAGATGTTTTGGAGACGAAGTCAGAGAGGTGAGATTGAGATAGTTTGGACATGTACAGAGGAGGGATAGTGAGTACTAGTCCTTCTCAAAAAATTAGCATATTGTGATAAAGTTCATTATTTTTTGTAATGTACTGATAAAAATTAAACTTTCATATATTTTAGATTCATTGTACCCCAATTGAAATATTTCAGGTCTTTTATTGGTTTAAGACTGATGATTTTGGCATACAGCTCATGAAAACCAAAAATCCCTATCTCAAAAAATTAGCATATTTCATGCGACCAATTAAAAAAAGTGTTTTTAATACAAAACAAGTGAAACTATCAAATAATTATGTTCATTTATGCATTCAATACTTGGTCGGGAATCCTTTTGCAGAAATGACTGCTTCAATGCGGCATGGCATGGAGGCAATCAGCCTGTGGCACTGCTGGTGTTATGGAGGCCCAGGATGCTTCAATCGCGGCCTTAAGCTCATCCACAGTGTTGGGTCTGGTGTCTCTCAACTTTCTCTTCACAATATCCCACAGATTCTCTATGGGGTTCGGGTCAGGAGAGTTGCAGGCCAATTGAGCACAGTAATACCAATTGCAGTAAAGCATATACCAGTGGTTTTGGCACTGTGAGCAGGTACCAGGTCGTGATGAAAAATGAAATCTTCATCTCCATAAAGCTTTTCAGCAGATGGAAGCATGAAGTGCTCCAAAATCTCCTGATAGCTAGCTGCATTGACCCTGCCCTTGATAAAACACAGTGGACCAACACCAGCAGCTGACATGGCACCCCAGAACATCACTAACTGTGGGTACTTGACACTGGACTTCAGGCATTTTGGCATTTCCTTCTCTCCAGTCTTCCTCCAGACTCTGGCACCTTTATTTCCGAATGACATGCAAAATTTGCTTTCTCCGAAAAAAGTACTTTGGACCATTGAGCAACAGTCCAGTGCTGCTTCTCTGTAGCCCAGGTCAGGCGCTTCTGCCGCTGTTTCCGGTTAAAAAGTGGCTTGACCTGATGAATGTGGCATCTGTAGCCTAGTCCACTGCTTCCACAGGTCCCCCAAGGTCTGGAATCGGCCCTTCTCCACAATCTTCCTTAGGGTCTGGTCACCTCTTCTGGTTGTGCAGCGTTTTCTGCCACACTTTTCTGTCACACTTCCCACAGACGTCCCACTGAGGTGCCTTGATACAGCACTCTGGGAACAGCCTATTCGCTCAGAGATTTCTTTTTGTGTCTTACCCTCTTGCTTGAGGGTGTCAATGATGGGCTTCTGGACAGCAATCAGGTCAGCAGTCTTACCCATGATTGCGGTTTTGAGTAATGAACCAGGATGGGAGTTTTTAAAAGCCTCAGGAATCTTTTGCAGGTGTTTAGAGTTAATTGGTTGATTCAGATGATTAGGTTAATAGCTTGTTTAGAGTACCGGTTCATGATATGCTAATTTTTTGAGATAGGAATTTTGGGTCTTCATGAGCTGTGTGCCAAAATCATCAGTATTAAAACAATAAAAGACCCGAAATATTTCAGTTAGTGTGCAATAAATCTAAAATATATGAACGTTTAATTTTTATCAGTACATTACAGAAAATGAACTTACTCACAATATGCTAATTTTTTGAGAAAGACTAGTATGCTGAGGTTGGAACTACCAGGCAGATGGCCAAGAGGAAGACCAAAGAGAAGATTTATGGATGTGGTGAAGGAGGACATGAAGGTAGTTGGAGTAAGAGTAGCAGATACTGAGGATAGGGTGAGATGGAGGCGGATGGTTTGCTGTGGCATCCCCTGAGGGGAAATGCTGAAGGGAAAAGAAGATTTACTTCATCAAATTCATTAGGATTTGTACTTGGTCTTTGTATGCATTTCTTGAATAAAGTTTACTTACTTACTTACACAAAAGAAACAATCCGCTTTGCTGGGATTCACATCAGTGCAGGCTGTGTTCTTAACGAGTTGAACGGCACTCTTGTGCACTTGAAAGACCTTAAGTCTGTATAACCCACAGCAAGTACACTACTTTCACAATTGCACTACTTTCGGTATTGAGTGCCTCACATATTGTAAGCGTTGATTGACTGTTTTAAGCTTCATGTAAAGTGACTCTGTATAAATAAGTGATGAATTTTTAAATTAATGTTGATATTATTTGATGTATTTTTGATATTATTTTACAATGTTTTGTTTATAATAATTGATTTAGGGGTGTTTTATGAGATACGGTAATGGTATTTATGGATGTATAGTACAATGTGAGCGTCATACGTCACTGTCATAACTTGCGTTCACTTTCAACTTACGTTTGGCCGTCCGGAACCAATTAAAAACATAAGTCGGGGAGCGTCTGTATTCGCATATACACATGTGACGTATTCCAGCATAATACGGATTTAAGTAGGAAGTGTGATGTACTGCGATATTGATATATTTGAAAAGAGAATTTAATTTATGTAAAATAAGGTTTACACTGGTACCTCACCTTACGAAATTAATTAATTCCAGAGCCTTTTTCGTAACCTGGAATTATCGTAAGTAGAACCACATTTTACATGAGAAACGTGTGATTTGTTCCATAGCCCCCAATACGACCCTTTTAAAATTATAAAAGCATACCTTTCAAGGTACAGTAGGCCCTTGACAATTCGCGGTTTTGCACTCACTGTTTGAGTATTCGCGGACTGCCAAGCAACTGACACGCCACTCAAATTCAGCCCATGGCTGTCCTCCTTCCTGCTGATTGGTTGAGATGATGGAATGCCCCTTTTCCTCATTCTCCTAGAAATTGTCAATGACCCTTTTTTTCGTGCGTTTTAATTACCAGTTAAGCTTTATGATGCCATTCAAATGCTGTGCGTCTTCTCTGGCTAAGCGATAGAAGAGGTAATGGATGTCTCTTCTGAAGAAATAAGACTTTCTCCGAAAGAAATGACAGTTTTCTCTTACGTGCCTGAAGAGCAATAATCATCTGAATGCATTCTCGTATTAAAGTCTTTTTCAATCATTATACCAGTACAGTACCTAAGTTAATGTTTAGAAAGTTTGTGTATGAGATTTTATGTACTGTGGTGTTGCATGTTTATCGTTTTGTTTTGTTTATCCAATTTATTACATTTCATGTTCTTTTATGTTCTTTTTGTTATGGTCTGTGTTTTGAGGGGACTTTGATTTTGACGGCTGTGTTCAACTCTAACTGTCCGCTCCGGCTGAGGGGCGTGGCTGAGCTGCTCCTTGGCTCACACCTGAATTTCATTCTTCACATCTACTCTCAATAAACACAAGCATGCTTACCTCTGTGCCGGAGGATTAACTCACTCATTTGTTGCAGGTGACAAACAGAGCTTGTGATACGAAGCGCGGCTTATCCGGACTTCTGATCTTTTAAGTGTGCAAGATCAAGCTCTGTTTGTCACCTGCAACAAACGCCTTACATTCAAAGGAGAAGGACTTATGAAGCGTGCTTTAATTGAGGTGAGCGTGTGGTTTGTGTTTATAGGGAGTAAATGAGATTACTTAATTCAAGTATGAACTGCATTCAGTCCGAGCAGCTCAGCCACGCCCCTCAGCCGAAGCAGACACACTCACACATACATTCTAAACATTAACTTAGGCACTGTACTGGAATAATAATTGACAAAGACTTTAATACTCCAGCTTTACAACTGTTCAGATGATTATTGCTCTTCAGGAACTTCAGAGGAAACTGTCGTTTCTTCAGCAGAAAGTCTTATTTCTTCAGAAGAGACGGTTTGAGTGGCATCATAGAACTTAACTGGATAATATATATTATACAGACAAAATGAAAACATATACATGCTGTCTTCTTCTTCTTTTCCTTTCGGCTGTTTCCTTGAGGGGTCGTCACAGTAAACCATCCGCCTCAATCTCACCCTGCCCTCTGCATTTTCTTCTCTTACTCCAATGACCTTCATGTCCTCCTTTATCACATCCATAAATCTCTTTTTTGGTCTTCCTCTAGGCCTTCTGCCTGGTAGTTCCAACCTCAGCATCCTACTGCCAATATACTCACTATCCCTCCTCTGTACATGTCCAAACCATCTCAATCTAGCCTCTCTGACTTTGTCTCCAAAACATCTTACATGGGCTGTCCCTCTGATGTACTCATTTCTAATCCTATCCATCCTCGTTACTCCCAGAGAGAACCTCAACATTTTCATCTCTGCTACCTCCAGCTCTGCCTCCTGCCTTTTCCTCAGTGCCACTGTTTCTAAACCATACAACATTGCTGGCCTCACCACCGTCTTGTACACTTTTTTTTTTCATTCTTGCTGACACTCTTCTATCACACATCCTACCAGACACTTGTCTCCAACCATTCCAACCTGCCTGCACACGCTTCTTCACCTCTTTTCCACACTCTCCATTGCTCTGGACTGTTGAGCCGAAGTACTTGAAATATCTCTGCTCCCTGTAACATCACCGTTCCTCCTGGGTCTTTCTCATTCACACACATGTATTCTGATTTTCTGAGGCTCACCTTCATTCCTCTCCTTTCCAGGGCATACCTCCACCTCTCTAGATTTTCCTCCACTTGTTCTCTGCTCTCACTACAGATCACAATGTCATCTGAAAACATCATAGTCCATGGAGATTCTTGCCTAACCTTGTCTGTCAGCCTGTCCATCACCATAGCAAACAAGAAGGGGCTCAGAGCTGATCCTTGATGCAGTCCCACCTCCACCTTGAATTCGTCGGTCACGCCGACAGCACACCTCACCACTGTCTTACATCTCTCATACATGTCCTGCACCATTCTAACATACTTCTCTGCCACTCCAGACTTCCTCATGCAATACCACAGTTCTTCTCTTGGGACCCTGTCATATGCTTTTTCCAGATCCACAAAAGCACAATGCAGTTCCCTCTGACCTTCTCTGTACTTCTCTATTAACATCCTCAAAGCAAACACTGCATCTGTGGTGCTCTTTCTTGGCATAAAACCAAACTGTTGTTCACAAATGCTGACCTCTGCCCTGAGTCTAGCTTCCACTATTATTTCCCATAACGTCATCGTATGGCTCATCAACTTTATCCCTCTGTAGTTGCCGCAACTCTGCACGTCTCCCTTGTTCTTAAAAATGGGCACCAGCACACTTCTCTCCTCCATTCCTCCGGCATTCTCTCACTCTCCAAGACCTTGTTGAATGTTCTTATCAGAAAATCTACTGCTACCTCTCCTAGACACTTCCATACCTCCACAGGTATATCATCAGGACCAACTGCCTTTCCACTCTTCATCCTCTTCAGTGCCCTCCTCACCTCACCCTTACTAATCTTTGCTACTTCCTGCTCCTCAATGGTCATCTCTTGGACTCTTTTTTTTTTTCTCTCATTTTCCTCATTCATCAACTCTTCATAGTCCATCTTCCCAGCACACTTGTGTCATCAGTCAACACGTTTCCCACTCTGTCCTTTATCAATCTAACTTGCTGCACATCCTTCCCATCTCTGTTTCTCTGCTGTGCCAACCTGTATAGATCATTTTCTCCCTCTTTACTGTCCAACCTATCATACAAGTCATCATACGCCCTCTGTTTGGCCTTAGCCACTGCTACTTTCGCCTTACGTTGCGTCTCCCTGTACTCTTGTTTACTCTCTTCGGTCCTCTCAATGTCCCACTTCTTCTCAGCTAACCTCTTCCTTTGTACACACTCCTGCACTTCCTCATTCCACCACCAAGTCTCCTTATCTACTTTCCTTCCAGAGGACACACCAAGTACTCTCCTACCTGTGTCCCTGATCACATTTGCTGTGGTTGTCCAGTCATCTGGAAGCACTTCCTGACCACCCATAGCCTGTTTCAACTCCTCCTTGAAGACAGCAGGACCCTCTTCCTTTTTCAGCTTCCACCACTTTGTCTTCTGCTCTGCCTTTGCCTTCTTCACCTTCCTCACCATCAGTGTCATCCTGCACACCACCATCCTATGCTGTTTGGCAACACTCTCACCCACTACTACTTTGCAGTCACTGACTTCCTTCAAATTACATCGCCTACACAAGATATAGTCTACCTGTGTGTTCCTGCCTACGCTTCTATAAGTCACCCTATGATACTGATTCTTCTTGAAGAAAGTATTTACCACAGCCATTTCCATCCTTTTTTCAAAATCGATCAACATCTGTCCTTCTGTGTTCCTGTCCTGGATACCAAACCTGCCCATCACTTCCTCGTCCCCTCTGTTGCCTGCACCAATCACCACTCTTTCACCTCTGGGGGTCTTCTGCATCACTTCATCTAAGTCACTCCAGAATCTCCCTTTCTCGTTTAGCTCACATCCTGTCTGTGGAGCATAAGCAATAACAACATTGAACATCACACCTTCAATTTCTAACATGAGACTCATCTCTCTGTCTGACACTCTTTTGACTTCTAGAACATTCCAGCCAAACTCCTCCTTCAAGATGACTCCTACTCCATTTCTCTTCCCATCCACACCATGATAAAACAGCTTAAACCCTGCTCCTAAGCTTCTAGCCTTGCTACCTTTCCACCTGGTCTCCTGAACACACAATATGTCCACCTTCCTCCTCTGCATCATGTCAGCCAGCTCTCTATCTTTTCCTTGCATAGTTCCAACATTCAAAGTCTCTACTTTCAGTCCTAGACTCCTGCTTTTCCTCTTTTCTCTCTGCCTACGGACACGCCTCCCGCCTCTCCTTCTTCGACGTCTTCGACCAACAGTAGTCCAAATTCCATCAGCACCCTTTTGGCTAACAGCACTGATGGCGGTCGTTGTCCGGTATAAGATTTGTGTTTACAGTTTGCATTTTGTAGTTTGGCAAGTTTTACGCCGGATGCCCTTCCTGTCGCAACCCTCTGCATTTCTCCGGGCTTGAGACCGGCATAACTGAGAGAGACACTGGTTAGTCCCCCCCCACACACACACACACCCCACCTCATGGCTGCATTAAAACATATACATACTGTATGTATGCATAATATATACTAGTCCTTCTCAAAAAATTAGCATATTGTGATAAAGTTCATTATTTTCTGTAATGTACTGATAAAAATCAAACTTTCATATATTTTAGATTAATTGCACACCAACTGAAACATTTCAGGTCTTTTATTGTTTTAATACTGATGATTTTGGCACACAGCTCATGAAAACCTGCTAAAAATTATTAGCATATCATGAAAAGGTACTCTAAATGAGCTATTACCCGAATCATATGAATCAACCAATTAACTCTAAACACCTGCAAAAGATTCCTGAGGCTTTTAAAAACTCCCAGCCTGGTTCTTTACTCAAAACCGCAATCATGGGTAAGACTGCCGACCTGACTGCTGTCCAGAAGGCCATCATTGACACCCTCAAGAAATGTCAGTCTTCCTTTCGGCTTTTCCCCTTTTACTCGGGAGTCGCCACAGCGAATCATCTGATTCGCACGTTTGATTTGGCAGAGGTTTTTACGTCGGATGCCCTTCCGGTCACAACCCTTTTTAGCAAGGGATAGAAACATGCTGACGACTTTGCAGCCTACTCTTTACGAAAGTCAGCAATGGTTCTTTTACATGCCTCTCACCATAGACAGTGAGAGACATGGCCCGCCTTTGATAACCCAGTTAGCTGCACGGGGACACACACACACAGTGACAACCTTGTGGAGAGTGGGACTCGAACCCCCAACCTTTGGATCAGCAATCCAGTGCCCTATACCACTAGACTGACACCCTCAAGAAATCTCTGGGCGAATAGGCTGTTCCCAGAGTGCTGTATCAAGGCACCTCAGTGGGACGTCTGTGGGAAGGAAAAAGTGTGGCAGAAAACGCTACACAACTAGAAGAGGTGACCGGACCCTGTGGAAGATTGTGGAGAAGGGCCGATTCCAGACCTTGGGGGACCTGTGGAAGCAGTGGACTGGGCTACAGGTACCACATTCCCCAAGTCAAGCCACTTTTGAACCAGAAACAGCCGCAGAAGCGCCTGACCTGGGCTACAGAGAAACAGCACTGGACTGTTGCTCAGTGGTCCAAAGTACTTTTTTCGGAGAAAGCAAATTTTGCATGTCATTAATGCATGTCAGTAATTTTGCTAGAGTCTGGAGGAAGACTGGGGAGAAGGAAATGCCAAAATGCCCGAAGTCCAGTGTCAAGTACCCACAGTCAGTGATGGACTGTGGTGCCATGTCAGCTGCTGGTGTTGGTCCACTGTGTTTTATCAAGGGCAGGGTCAATGCAGCTAGCTGTCAGGAAATTTTGGAGCACTTCATGCTTTCATCTACTGAAAAGCTTTATGGAGATGAAGATTTAATTTTTCAGCACGACCTGGTACCTGCTCACAGTGCCAAAACCACTGGTAAATGGTTTACTGACCATGGTATTACTGTGTTCAGTTGGCCTGCCAACTCTCCTCCTGACCTGAACCCCATAGAGAATCTGTGGGATATTGTGAAGAGAAAGTTGAGAGACAGCAGACCCAACACTGTGGATGAGCTTAAGGCCGCCATCGAAGCATCATGGGCCTCCATAACACCTCAGCAGTGCCACAGGCTGATTGCCTCCATGCCACGCTGCACTGAAGCAGTCATTTCTGCAAAAGGATTCCCGACCAAGTATTGAGTGCATAACTGAACATAATTATTTGAAGGTTGACTTTTTTGTATCAAAAACACTTTGTTTCTATAGGTTGGATGAAATATGCTAATTTTTTTGATATAGGAATTTTTGGTTTTCATGAGCTGTATGCCAAAATCATCAGTATTAAAACAATAAGAGACCTGAAATATTTCAGTTGGTGTGCAATGAATCTAAAATATATGAAAGTTTAATTTTTATCAGTACATTACAGAAAATAATGAACTATATCACAATATGCTAATTTTTTTGAGAAGGACTAGTGTATATATGTGTGTGTGTGTGTGTATATATATATATATATATATATATATATATATATATATTATTACATCTATGCCCCAGTGCAGCTAACTGGGTTATCAAAGGCGGGCCATTTCTCTCACTGTCTATGGTGAGAGGCATGTAAAAGAACCATTGCTGACTTTCGTAAAGAATAGACTGCAAAGTCTTCAGCGTCTTTCTGTGCCTTGTTAAAAAGGGTTGTGACAGGAAGGGCATCCGATGTAAAAACCTCTACCAAATCAAATGTGCGAATCAGATGATTTGCTGTGGTCACTCCCGAGTAAAAGGGAAAAAGTCGAAAGGAAGACAGAGACATACATATATACATACATGTATACATACATACATACAGTATGTATGTTTTCATTTTGTATGTACATATAATATATTATCCAGTTAAGCTCTATGAGTAGATATAAGAAATAAGACTTTCTCCCGAAGAAACGACAGTTTCCTCTGAAGTGCCTGAAGATAATCAGCTGAACTGTTGTAAAGCTGTAGTATTAAAATCTTTTTCAGTTATTATTCCAGTACAATGCCTAATTAAATGTTTAAGATAAATGTTGAGAAGCCAAGGAGCAGCTCAGCCATGCCTCCTCAACCGTTAGTTCGAGAACACAGCCATCAAAATCAAAGTCTCCCAAAAAAGAACATGAAATGTAATAAATTGGATAAACAAAACGGTAAACATGCTACACCACAGTACATAAAATCACACACACACAAAAATTCTAAATATTAACTTCGGTACTGTACTGGAATAATGATTGAAAAAGGCTTTAATACTAGAGTGCTTTCAGATGTTTATTTCTCTTCAGGCACTTCAGAGGAAACTGTCGTTTCTTCAGGAGAAAGTCTTATTTCTTCAGAAGAGACATCCAACGTCATTACTTTTTCTAGCGCTTAGCCAGAGAAGACGCACAGCGTTTGAGTGTCATCACAGAGCCTCAGTGGTAATTAAAACACACACAAAAAAAGAGGCTCATTGAAAACTTGTGCGCGAATGAGGAAAAGGGGTGTTATATCATCTCAACCAATCAGTAGGAAGGAGGACAGCCATTGGCTGAATTTGAGTGACTTGTCAGCTGCTCGGCAGTCCATGAATACTCAGTTAGTGCAAAACCGCGAATAGTCAAGGGCCCACTTTACATTGGTATCTTACACTCAGAGTGCCTTTCTGGTTAAAATTTGTTTTACCACTGGATGTAGAAACAGTGCTAATAATGCGTTCATGGGTTAATGACAGTTATTTAATATGTTTGATGATAATTATATTATTAATCGGAAGTGATGCGCAAGAGCCTTACCTCTATTAGTACCATTTAAGCATCGTCTTCTGAAATACTCTCTTCCCCTTTCGCCGGAGGTCATGAAGCTCGTGATTGGGGATTGTGGCCAAACCGAGCAGAAGCATCCTCTCACTGTTGTCAGCTTTGGAGAGCTCCATTCTTCCACCAGTGCGACATGTCTTTTATAATGTTTCAAAGGTTTTTTGTGTGTGTGTTATCTGGTTTCGCTAAATCTGGAATTATAGTTTTGAAGGTGTTAGAGAGATGAGGTCTACCAGAATGATTTGCTCTCTCTCTCTCTCCTGATTGTGTGTAAAGAAAGCTCTGGAGGAAGAGCCAGCAAAGATGAGTTCAGGCTGAGAGAATGAAACCAAAGTCCCCAAGGCTTCCACAGAGAGCGTGTTAGGATTATGTGAGCAGCACGTGTAAGGAGAATATAGCCGCGGTGTCGGAGTGAGAAAAGGCAGAATAGAATTCCTCTCTTATCTGACATAGGGGTTATCCATGTGTAACACTAAGCTTGAGTATAAAGAGACACACACTGCCGGTAATGAAATGTAATATTAAATGAAGAGTTATGAGAAGACAAAGATGCGATGTAGATATATTTGTAATGAAATCCCTCAGACGCTCTCTTTTTCTTTTTCAGTGGGAATCTACAGCATCTGGTTCTATGACAAAGCAGACTGTCAGCGCATCGCAACGCTCATGGTACAGTAAGTGTCGAATGTTGACGTGCAACAGAATTTTTTCTGATGTGCTTCAAAACAAATCAGACCTGATGTGAAGTGCTGAGTAAAAGCAATTGCTGAGCGTACACTCTGGAACCCCTATGGGAACCTAGCAACAAGCTGAACTTGTTGCCATGGGTGCTTGTTACCATAGTGACCAGGTTAACTCAACTCGACCATCTGGGTATAAGGCGGCCGTGCTTCTACTGTCAAATACATTTTAAAATACTCATGATGTATGCACAGAACAACAATAACATTAACACCAACTGGCTTCAGTTTTATTTGTATCGGACTTTTTACAATTGACATTGTTGCAAAGAAGCTTAACACAGTAAAAGTATGAGTTTACAAAGTATAAAAGAATTTAAACATTTCCTATTACCCATACACATCCGTAATGAATGTCGCTCACGGCAATGGTGGCAAAGAAAACTTCCTCAGTAGATGAGAGGAATCAGGTGCAAAGGGAAACTCGCCCTCATTTGGATGAAACCATAAGGATACAAATCATATACGAGAAATTCATTACAGTCCTAAATGTAATCCGGTTGGTTACACAACTATAAGTCTTAAATAATTGTGGGGAAGACAATTAATATCACCAGCAGTGAAAAATCATGTCCACAGTCTGTTAGTGCACATCTGAGTCCATTTAGATCTTCATCAGCAAGAAGGAGAGGCTTCCCAGATGAGAACTCCATCCAGCATCAGCACAGTAAGGACTCTCGTTGCTGCTTTCTGGACTAACTGGAGCTTGTTTATACATCTATTAGAACATCCAGACAGTAATGCATTACAATAATTTAATCTGGAAGTAACAAAAGCATGAACAGGTTTTTCCGCATTACGAAGTGACATCCTATTTCTTATTTTAGCAATACGTATGGCTGAGATGAAAGAAGGCTACCCGAGTAATATTATCTACTTGAGCTTCAAATGAAACACCAGCATCAGTAATCACTCCGAGGTCTTTTACTGCTCACATGATGAGACTGAAACACCATCAAAGCTTACTACAAAGTCAGAAACCTTATTTCTATCTGCCTGAGATCCAAGTACTAGTACTTCTGTGTTATCAGAGTGTAAAAGGAGGACGCTAGTAAGCATCCAATGTCCTTTACACATTTCTTAACTTTATTAAGCTGATGTCTCTCATCTTGCTTTGTTGAAATACAGTAGGCCCTTGACATTCGCGGGGTGTCGGTTCCGAGCCCTCCCGCGAATCGAGATAATCTGCGAGTTCTGCACCCGGAAGTAAAACCCCATGTATCGCGAATGAGCAGCCGGAAATAAAATACTATGTATCTATTACATGCGCTCAAATATGCTTCTTAAACACATTCTATAGACAGTCTTGCTCATTAATTCAGTATTAATGGAGTAAAATATAGTAATGCTTAAGAAAAACTTAATTTTTTTACTGTGATATTGGTTGATAATAAAATATAAACATTGTACAGCATACATATAAAAACACTTTTACATGCTTTCTCTGAAAAACATACATCAGTGTAGTTTTCGAAAATGCCCACTAGAGGAACGTATTGCATTAGGCATGTGATGACTGAATTCAGGTATTAACTGTAAGTCCGAGCAGCTCAGCCACGCCCCTCAGCCGGAGCGAGTTCAAACTGAGTTTTAGAGTGAGAAAGTTAGAGGCGTTACAAACCAAAGGGTGATGTGATGTGAGTTAATCCTCTGGCGCAGAGGTGAGCATGCTTTTGTTTATTGGGAGTAAATGAGAACAATGAATTCAGGTGTGTGCTACCTGACACGCCCCTCAGCCGAAGCAGAGAGTAAACCGTTAGAGGCACAGCGCCAAAATTAAAGTCCCCTAAAACACAGACCATAACAAAAAGGACATAAAAGGACAAGAAATGTAATAAATTGGATAAACAAAACAAAATGAGAAACATGCTACACCAGAGTAAATAAAATCTTCTTCTTCCTTTACTTTCGGCTGCTCCCTTCAGGGGTCGTCACAGCAAATCATCCGCCTCCATCTCACCCTGTCCTCTGCCTCTTCTTTTCTGACTCCAACGACCTTCATGTCTTCCTTCACCACATCCATAAATCTCTTCTTTGGTCTTCCTCGAGGCCTTTTGCCTGGTAGTTCCAACCTCAGCATCCTACTGCCAATATACTCACTATCCCTCCTCTGTACATGTCCAAACCATCTCAATCTAGCCTCTCTGACTTTGTCTCCAAAACATCTTACATGGGCTGTCCCTCTGATATACTCATTTCTGATCCTATCCATCCTCGTTACTCCCAGAGAGAACCTCAACATTTTCATCTCCGCTACCTCCAGCTCTGCCTCCTGCCTTTTCCTCAGCGCCACTGTTTCTAAGCCATACAACATCGCTGGCCTCACCACCGTCTTGTACACTTTTCCCTTCATTCTTGCTGACACTCTCCTATCGCACATCACACCGGACACTTTTCTCCAACCATTCCAGCCTGCCTGCACACGCTTCTTCACCTCTTTTCCACACTCTCCATTGCTCTGGATTGTTGAGCCTAAGTACTTAAAATCCTCCACCTTCGTTATGTCTGCTCCCTGTAACATCACCGTTCCTCCTGGGTCTTTCTCATTCACACACATGTATTCAGATTTTCTGAGGCTCACCTTCATTCCTCTCCTTTCCAGGGCATACCTCCACCGCTCTAGATTTTCCTGCACTTATTCTCTGCTCTCACAAACATTTTAAACATTACCTTAGGTCATGAACTGGAATGATAATTGAAAAAGACTTTAATAGTGGAGTGTTTTACAACAGTTCAGACGATTATTCCTCTTCAGGCCAATGCTTCAGGCACTTCAGAGGAAACTGTCATTTCTTCCAGAGAAAGCCTTATTTCTTCAGAAGAGACATCCAACGTCATTACCATTTTCTGGTGCTTAACAGGAGTGACATCATAGAACTTAACTGGTAATTAAAACACACTAAAACAAAGGCTCATTGCCAACTTGTGCGCGAATGAGGAAAAAGGGGCATTACATCATCTCGACCAATCTGCAGGAAGGAGGACGGCCATTGGCTGAATTTAAATCACGTGCAAGCTGCTCGGCAGTCAGCGAATACTCAAACCGTGAGTGCAAATCCGCGAATAGTCAAGGGCCTACTGTATATAACTGTGTGTCATCAGAATAACACAAAGTGAATATTATGATCACACATATTACCCAAAGGGAGGATGTAGCAACGGGCCTCAGACAGAACCATTGTGGAACACCAACATTAGAACGCACAGAGAAATCACCATTTACATCTACACACTGATAACAGGCAGTCAAATAAGATTTAAACCAGAGGAGGGTTGTTGCGTTAACGCCAACATTTTCTAATCTGTCAAGGAGAATCATGTGATCAATCATATCAAAGGCTACACTAAGGTCAAGTAGCACAAGCAGGGAGACAGCCATAGTCGGAGGCCACCAACAGGTCATTTACCACCTTAATGAGTGCTGTTTCTGTGTTAGGATGAGGCCTAAAACCTGATTGATACATTTCATGAATGTTATTTCTACAAAGATATGAAAGTAACTGCTGCACTACAGTTTTTTTCTAAGATCTTCGAGATTAAAGGGAAGTTTTATATTGGTCTATAGTTGGACAGCTGGTATGGATCGAGATCAGGTTTTTAATCAGAGGTTTCATAACTGCTAGTTTAAAGAATTTAAGTACAAAATCATTGCTAGGGGAATAATTTATTACATTTAAAATAGGATAAAGAAGTAAACACAATTAAAAAAACGTGTTTTGACTCCTTTCCTTCATGTCCAGAATGAACTGATTTGTTCTCCGAGTAATTTTGTGTCAGATTCAAGGATTGTCATACCTTTTAGTTTTGTTTTGTTTGTTTGTTTGTTTTTTTGCCTAGCTTTCACTTGATAGCCCAGCATTTTTCCATTATTATCTATTGAAGGTGTTGCTGCCATCTAATTGACAGAATGTGCACTATCGCTAAAAATAGAGAAGCAGTTGTTCAAGTTTTCTTTCAGAGTCGGTTCTTTGTGTTTACGTGCCCTGTAGAATAGTTAAGCAAGAAACACTGAGGGCTCAGCAGACCTCCCCAGATCGAGGCCGAACGAATGGTTGTGTTGAGACAAGACCCATGGATATCCTGGAGCTGCTGAGCAAAGCCAAAGAAGAGTACAACAGGGTAAGTGTGGTCTTCTCGTCTGATTTAATTGTTTACTTCTCAAGGCTAAACAGATTCACTAATGTGCATGTTTACCTCTGTCTTTTCCTTTGTCTTCTCTCTCTCTCTCTCTCTCTCTCTCTCTCTCTCTCTCTCTCTCTGTCTTGTGCTGTCTCTTTCTGTGTCTCTCTTGGTCACTGTGCCCCCCCCCCCTCTCTCTCTCTCTCTGTTTGTAGAGTCAGTCTAATGATACTGAGTCACAGGTAAACACAGATGTCACTCCACCTCCAGACCCAGTAAAAGTAGAGAGTGTGAAGCCCCTGGTTATTGCTGCTCAGCAGGAGAAGGTATTGCAGCAATCGCACACCTGTGAATAAATATTTTGTAATTTTAGTGTTTCTTATGAACCTGTTGAAATAGTAGAATTGGAGAAGGATTGATACCAGAGGTCATCAAAAAATCTTTTGAAAAATTAAAACTTTATGAAATAAAATTACAGTGGAAGTTTGCTGCTTTATCTGCATCTGTGTAATTTAAATCCAGTCCAATGTTTACTAGAACTAATCCTACCCAATACACAAACATGCTGTGTGTGTGTGTGTGTGTGTGGGGGGGCTGTAGAGAGAGCAAGAGAGCGCGCCCGCATTCTCCCTCTAAAATCTTGGCTTAAACATGTTATGACGTCACTCATGTCCTGTTTCAAACTCTGAAATCCAATCATGGCTCCTGCGCCTTTTCATTCATGCTTTTTAATAACTACTTTTATTTATTTATTTATTTAAATGAATGATTGATGGATATAGACTCAGACTCATGCGCTCAAACTCGCACATGAATTCGAGAAGTAATATTTGTGTTTATATTTTGTAAGTATTTTTATAAATTCTTTACTCAACAGTATTTGTAGGTTAGTTTCCCATTTACTACTGAATATCTGACGGCAGGGTGGCGTTTAGGTTAGGGAGAGGGTGGTTCTGTGTGAAATTTGCATGTTCTCCCCGTGCTTGTGTGGGATTCCTCCGGGTACTCCGGTTTCCTCCCACAGTCCAAAAACATGCACAGTAGATTAATTGGCCTTTCTAAATTGCCCATAGGTTCGCATCGTGCAGAAGGCAATGGCAAACCACTGCACTATCCTTGCCAAAATCTCCATGAAAATGATAATCAAAGCCTTATCTTTCATGGCAGGTCGCCAAGAGTCGTCCTACAACTTGGAAGGGACCAGACTGAATACCTGATCCTTTTTTATTCTATTATTAGTTAATTTTGAATATAAATGTTTCCTATACGTTTCATGCTTTCATCTTTATTTAATGTATAGTAGACTCTCGTTATTCGCATGGGTTTGGTTCCGGCCCCTCTCGCGAATGAATGATAATCTGCGCGTTCTGTACCGGGAAGTAAAATTCCATGTATCATATTGCATGCACGAATGATCAACCGGAAGTAAAATACTGTGTATCTATTACATGTGTTAAAATATGCTTCTTAAACACATTCTATAGACAGTCTTACTCATTAATACAGTATTAATGTAGTAAAATGTAGTAATGAAGAAGAAAAACTAAAGTTTTACTGTGATATATATTGATAATTAAATATATACATTATACAGCATATATACAGTGTGTGTGTCTATATATATATATATATATATATATATATATATATATATATATATATATATATATAATATATCACACACACAGATGCTCCTCGACTTACGTTTTTAATTGGTTCCGGACGGCCGAAAGTAAGTTGAAAGTGAACACAAGTTGTTAATGACGTGACGTATGACGCTCATACTGTACTATATATCCATAAATGCTATTACCGTATTTCATAAAACAGCCCGAAATCAATTATTATAGAAATAACATTGTAAAGTAATATCAAATATATCCAATAATATGAACATTAATTAATTTCAAATAAATTAAATTCAAGCAAAATAATTTCAAATAGATAAATTTTAATCAAATTCACTCATCAATCCGCAAAACACTGTAAACCCAAAGATCACACAGATGACGTCTTAACACAAGGGTAACAAGCTATATATATATATATATATATATATATATATATATATATATATCTATATAATTTTTTTTTTTTTGTCGGTCCCTTACTTACGAAATCATTCCGTTCCAGAGCCTGTTTCATAAGTAGGGAGCACATTTTACATGTTAAAGCCTGATTCGTTCCAAGGCTCCCAAGACTACCCCATAAACCCTTTAAAAATGACAAAATACACCAATTTTGTATGAAATATGTGTTAAAAGAAAATTATTTATTAAACTATTTAAACATTTTTACATATTAAATAATTTATTAACATATTTATTAATTAAACCATTATTAAACATTTTTTATTAACACACACACACACACACACACACACACACACACACACACACACACACCTGTCTTTCTCTCTCTCTCGCTCTCTCTCTCACACACACACACACACACACACAATACAGTATGCTTTACATGTGTATTGTATACACATTAAATGTTCATTGTGGCGCTGCGGGCCATGCCCGCAAGCAGGATTTCAAAGTTTCTCAACTTTAACTTGATTCCTTGAGGATGCGCCACATGTATTAAACATTTACTGAATTAAGCAACTTAAAAAACTAAACTAAAAAGTAAATAGTTAAGCCTCCTTCTGTCTCTATCTCTCACTCTCTCACATACACACACTCGCGTGTGCACTCACGCTCTCTCTCTCTCTCTCACAGGCACGACGCACAGCTGACGTAACAATTCTATTTAAATGTTTAAATGGACAGGATGTTTCATTGAAAGCGGAATTACAGTACCTGTTTAAAAGCTCAGAGGTCCTCATTCACTTATTAACTTGCTTCCTTGTGAAATTGGAGGTCTTCTCCCACGGAGCACTTTGTTTTAATATCTTGCCGACATAATTGCCTCCATCACTGTATTTCTGCTTTAAGGTCTCTGCCTGGTTCAGTATCATTCCGATTGTAGAGGGGGTTTTGGCGATAACGAAATATAACACTTCATGATCAATCTCAAAACAAGCCAACAGTCAATTCTCCTTGACACGTGTGACAAACAAAGTTTGTGTAACGTTCAACTGCGTCATCCCTCCTAGCCAATGGGAGGCTAGCGGGGCGGGATGTTGGGAGATGGCCAATGAGAGAGCAACTAGGGCATCGTGTGAAATTTTGATTGGCGCATTTGAATTTTGAATGGCGCATATGGCGCTTTTCATAATAGGAGGTTTGTTTTGTATCCCGGGGACGAAAACTTAGGAAAATGTTTTTTGTAACCCGGAATTTTCATACCCAGGGGGTTTCGTAAGTAGGGGGCCGACTATATAACTTTTTTATTTATATATATATATATATATATATATATATATATATATATATATAAAAAACTTAACGTCTAAACGCAAAATTTGACTTTTTTTTTTTTTTTTTTGAAAAAAAAACCCCGTAAAATTGAAAAAACGGATGAACGTAAGTCAGGGAGTGTCTGTATGTGTGTGTGTATATGTGTATGTATATAATATATATATATATATATAAATAAATGCAGCCATGAGGCTGGGGGGGGGGGGGGCACGAACCAGTGTCTCTCCCCCTTATGCTGGTCCCAAGCTCGGAGAAATGCAGAGGGCATCCGACGTAAAACCAATGCCAAACTTTTATGATGCAAATCAGAAGTATTACTCCCATACCGGATCGGTCAAGGCTCGGGTTAACAACGACCGCGCCGGCATGAGTGCTGTCAATCAACAGGGTGCTGATGGAAATTGGACTACTGTTGGTCGAAGACGTCGAAGAAGGAGAGGCGGGAGGCGTGTCCGAGGCAGAGAGAGGAAAGGCATGAGTCTAGGACTGAGAGTAGGGACTTTGAATGTTGGAACTATGCAAAGAAAAGGTAGAGAGCTGGCTGACATGATGCAGAGGAGGAAGGTGGACATACTGTGTGTTCAGGAGACCAGGTGGAAAGGTAACAAAGCTAAAAGCTTAGGAGCAGGGTTTAAGCTGTTTTATCATGGTGTGGATGGGAAGAGAAATGGAGTAGGAGTCATCTTGAAGGAGGGGTTTGTCAGGAATGTTCTAGAAGTGAAAAGAGTGTCAGACAGAGTGATGAGTCTCAAGTTAGAAAGTGAAGGCGTGATGGTCAATGTTGTTAGTGCTTATGCCCCACAGGCAGGATGTGAGCTAGAAGAGAAGGAGAGATTCTGGAGTGACTTAGATGAAGTGATGCAGAGTACCCCCAGAGGTGAAAGAGTGGTCATTGGTACAGACTTCAATGGACATGTTGGTGCAGGCAATAGAGGGGACGAGGAAGTGATGGGCAGGTTTGGTATCCAGGACAGGAACACAGAAGGACAGATGTTGATCAATTTTGCAAAAAGGCTGGAAATGGCTGTGGTAAATACTTTCTTCAAGAAGAAACAGGAGCATAGGGTGACTTATAAAAGCAGAGGTAGGAGCACACAGGTAGACTACATCTTGTGTAGGCGATGTAATTTGAAGGAAGTCAGTGACTGCAAAGTAGTAGTGGGTGAGAGTGTTGCCAAACAGCATAGGATGGTGGTATGCAGGATGACGCTGAAGGTGAGGAAGGTGAAGAAGGCAAAGGCAGAGCAGAAGACAAAGTGGTGGAAGCTGAAAAAGGAAGAGTGTCGTGTTGTCTTCAAGGAGGAGTTGAAACAGGCTTTGGGTGGCCAGGAAGTGCTTCCAAATGACTGGACAACCACATAAAATGTGATCAGGGACACAGGAAGGAGAGTCCTTGGTGTGTCCTCTGGAAAGAAAGTAGATAAGGAGACTTGGTGGTGGAATGAGGAAGTGCAGGAGTATGTACAAAGGAAGAGGTTAGCTAAGAAGAAGTGGGACACTGAGAGGACCGAAGAGAGTAAACAGGAGTACAGGGAGACACAGCGTAAGGTGAAAGTAGCAGTGGCTATGGCCAAACAGAGGGCGTATGATGACTTGTATGATAGGTTGGACAGTAAGGAGGGAGAAAATGATATATACAGGTTGGCACAGAAAAGAGATAGAGATGGGAAGGATATGCAGCAAGTTAGATTGATAAAGGACAGAGAGGGAAATGTATTGAATGATGACACAAGTGTGCTGGGAAGACGGAAAGAGTACTTTGAAGAGCTAATGAATGAGGAAAATGAGAGAGAAAAAAGAGTAGAAGAGGTGACCATTGAGGAGCAGGATGTAGCAAAGATCAGTAAGGGTGAAGTGAGGAGGGCATGGAAGAGGATGAAGAATGGAAAGGCAGTCGGTCCTGATGATATACCTGTGGTGGTATGGAAGTGTCTAGGAGAGGTAGCAGTAGATTTTCTGACATGAACATTCAACAAGGTCCTAGAGAGTGAGCAGATGCCGGAGGAGTGGAGGAGAAGCGTGCTGGTGCCCATTTTTAAGAACAAGGGAGATGTGCAGAGTTGTGGCAACTACAGAGGGATAAAGTTGATGAGCCATACAATGAAGTTATTGGAAAGAATAGTGGAAGCTCGACTTAGGGCAGAGGTCAGCATTTGTGAACAAGTTTGGTTTCATGCCAAGAAAGAGCATCACAGATGCAATGTTTGCTTTGAGGATGTTACTAGAGAAGTACAGAGAAGGTCAGAGGGAACTGCATTGTGCCTTTGTGGAGCTGGAGAAAGCATATGACAGGGTGCCGAGAGAAGAACTGTGGTATTGCATGAGGAAGTCTGGAGTGGCAGAGAAGTATGTTAGAGTGGTGCAGGACATGTATGAGAGATGTAAGACAGTGGTGAGATGTGCTGTCGGCGTGACCGACGAATTCAAGGTGGAGGTGGGACTGCATCAAGGGTCAGCCCCGAGCCCCTTCTTGTTTGCTATGGTGGTGGACAGGCTGACAGATGAGGTGAGACAAGAATCCCCATGGACTATGATGTTTGCAGATGACATTGTGATCTGTAGTGAGAGTTCAGATGATTATTCCTCTTCAGGCACTTCAGAGGAAACTGTCGTTTCTTCAATTGAAAGTCTTATTTCTTCAGAAGAGACATCCAACATCATTTACTTTTTCTGGTGCTTAGCCGGCATTTGAGTGGCATCATACGGATTAACTGGTAATTAAAACACACTAAAAAAAATGCTCATTGACAACTTGTGCACGAATGAGGAAAAAGTGGCATTACGTTATCTCAACCAATCAGCAACAAGGAGGACAGCCATTGGCTGAATTTGAATGACGTGACAGTTGCTCGGCAGTCCGCGAATATGCAAACTGTGAGTGCAAAATCGCAAATAGTCCAGGGCCTACTGTAACTTGGAACTGGATGGGAAACTTTAATCTCTGAGTCTCAAAGATCAGCCAATTAAACCCCAGCTTTTTAACTAACACATAACTGCTTGCACACAGACACCACAAAAAAAGCATCAGATTATAATTGCTATTATTTTATTACTACAGTTATCCCTTGAATGTCGCTGATAATGTAGGCCGCGATATTCGAAAAACCGCGAAATAGGAACGCCCCGCCCCCATTTCTACCATGTTGTCTCATTTCTATATGTTTTCGCGTCTATACAATATCAAGAAGTGTATATTAAACGTTAGTTATATGCATATGTAAATACTGTAATGTATTAATATTTAAATAGAATTTATATATAAATGCTTTAAGTTCTGTACTCAACTATGACAATAGCTCTTCTCTGCGGTGCAGGACGTTCACAAACACTATACTGTAAGTCAAAAATCACAAAAAAGAATGTGCGAGGCAACAGTGTCACACATCTAAGTCAATCAGCTTGCGAGATTGAGTTGAGTGGGCGGGAGGCAACAGCATCACACGTCTCAGCCAATCAGCTTGTGAGTTTGAGTTGAGTGGGCAGTCCCTGCCTGAACTGGGGAGGAGGGGCACTTCAGTCTGTCGTTTGGAAACAATGAACGCAGCCTGCCTTGAGTCCCTGCCTTCCGCTTGCTTACATGTGAGTTTCAGCACGAATTTTGAATTTTTTATGAACATTTAAAAAAAATATATATTTTTTTATTAAGATACCGCAATGTACCAAGACCACTCAAATCGTGAAGTGGTAAGGGACGACTGTAATTATTTAATCGTTGTTCTCACTTTCTCATTCACTGAATTAAAACTGAACCATTTAATTCTACTAGGGTTGCAGGAAGACTGGAGCCTATGTTAACTGACCCTGATTGAAGGCGAGGTAACACCATGAACAGCTCAGCAGGCCTTCTCAGGGTCAACATACACATCCATTCAGATTCACACCTAGGGATAACTTGGAACAGTGAGTCAGTCAAGCGTGCATGTCCTTGGACTGTGGGAGGAAACCGGAGTAACCAGAGCTAACCCACACAAGCACAGGGAGAACATGCAAATTTCACACAGAACCACCCTCTCCGAAGCCAGAACCTTTTTGCTTTTAGGATTACTGAGTTTTTTTGCACTACACCCCTTTAATCTCTTGGATGATCAAAGTAAATATAAAGTATAGATTTCAGTAACATTAACCATTATTTCCTTTTAAATAATACTACTTTTATGTTTTTAGCAAGTGCACGGTGTGGTGAAGCAGATCACAGTGGAGGAGTTATTCGGCAGCTCTTTACCCAAAAACCCAACTCCACCAGCAGATTCGATTTCTGGTGAGAGTTTCCTGCGTGGAATGAGCTACGGCCCGCCCCCTGTACCCCTGGAGCCCCTCCTCACACAGCGCCTCTCAACCAATCCCCTTCTCCCTCAGCACTCAGTCTCTCCTGGGCTAATGGCTCCCAGTGGAGCTGAGAATGTCCCAGCACTTGGTGGGCATCGGGGGCAGACTGGACCTCCGGCTGCGCCTCAGTATATAAATTCCCTCAAAAATGATAGCCACGGGATCCCCAAGCCGACAGCAGTTCCAAGCTTCATGCCCAGCACACTAGTCACACCACAGAGTTTCAGAGACCCTACACCCAAAGCACCAGCGGTTTTCACCAGCAAACCTGCAGCATCAGCTCAAGTAAGGACCGAGTAAAAGATTGGGCTGAATAGGAATTAGGAACACTACTAGTCCTTCTCAAAAAATTAGCATATTGTGATGAAGTTCATTATTTTCTGTAATGTAATGATAAAAATTAAACTTTCATATATTTTAGATTCATTGCACACCAACTGAAATATTTCAGGTCTTTTATTGTTTTAATACTGATGATTTTGGCATACAGCTCATGAAAACCCAAAATTCCTATCTCAAAAAATTAGCATATCATGTTCAGGTACTCTAAACGAGCTATTAACCTAATCATCTCAATCAACCAATTAACTCTAAACACCTGCAAAAGATTCCTGAGGCTTTTAAAAACTCCCAGCCTGGTTCATTACTCAAAACCGCAATCATGGGTAAGACTGCCGACCTGACTGCTGTCCAGAAGGCCATCATTGGCACCCTCAAGCAAGAGGGTAAGACACAGAAAGATATCTCTGAGCGAATAGGCTGTTCCCAGAGTGCTGTATCAAGGCACCTCAGTGGGACGTCTATGGGAAGGAAAAAGTGTGGCAGAAAACGCTGCACAACCAGAAGAGGTGACCGGACCCTGAGGAAGATTGTGGAGAAGGGCCGATTCCAGACCTTGAGGGACCTGTGGAAGCAGTGGACTGGGCTACAGGTGCCGCATTCCCCAGGACAAGCCACTTTTGAACCAGAAACAGAGGCAGAAGTGCCTGACCTGGGCTACAGAGAAGCAGCACTGGACTGTTGCTCAGTGGTCCAAAGGACTTTTTTGGGATGAAAGCAAATTTTGCATGTCATTCGGAAATCAAGGTGCCAGAGTCTGGAGGAAGACTGGGGAGAAGGAAATGCCAAAATGCCTCAAGTCCAGTGTCAAGTACCCACAGTCAGTGATGGTCTGGGGAGCCATGTCAGCTGCTGGTGTTGGTCCACTGTGTTTCATCAAGGGCAGGGTCAATGCAGCTAGCTATCAGGAGATTTTGGAGCACTTCATGTTGAGAGGCACCAGACCCAACACTGTGGATGAGCTTAAGGCCGCTATTGAAGCATCCTGGGCCTCCATAACACCTCAGCAGTGCCACAGGCTGATTGCCTCCATGCCACGCCGCATTGAAGCAGTCATTTCTGCAAAAGGATTCACGGCCAAGTATTGAGTGCATAACTGAACATAATTATTTGAAGGTTGACTTTTTTTGTATTAAAAACACTTTTTTTTTTTTTTTTTATTGGTCGGATGAAAATATGCTAATTTTTTGAGATAGGGATTTTTGGTTTTCATGAGCTGTATGCCAAAATCATCAGTATATATATAAAAAAAATTGCAATATTTCAGTTGGGATGCAATCAATCTAAAATATATTAAAGTTTAATTTTTATCAGTACATTACAGAAAATAATGAACTTCATCACAATATGCTAATTTTTTGAGAAGGACTAGTATTATTTTGTTAAGCTCTGACTGGTTTTCTTTGTGTTTCTCTTTCATGTGGTTGCTCTTTCTCTTCTTTCGATTTGATGAAGACAAAAGACACCGGCACTTTTTCACAGCCACAAACCCCGAATCTTGTGAAACCCATTCCAGTGAGTATACACCCTTTATAACACTATAACGTCATTTATTGGTGTTTTCATCAATCACCAGGTACTTGCAAAAGACTTAAAGTAGGGGTTGGTCATTTTTACGTGTATACACAAGGAGATATAATTATTTAAAATGGTCTTTACACTCCGACAGCAATCAATGATTTATATGAAAAACCCCACCATCTGTATCCACTGTAATCCTGTTAAACCACCAGCCAATCATTGCCACACAGTCCTCTGGGGAATATCCAATCAAAGCCAACTGTATTTTCCTTCTTGTGCATGACCCAACCATGCACTGCTCAGCAGTCAGGACGGAGCAGATGTGTGGCTTTGGAAGGACCTCTGTATGTATGTATGTATGTATGTATATATATATATCAACATTTTCATCACTTACTTGGAAAGAGTTATGGATAACATCCAAGCCAGCAATAGTGGCATTGTAGTCTCGGGCACCAACATCAACAATCTGCGCTTCGCTGATGACCTCGTTTGACACTTCCAGCCTCCAAAGAAACACCGTTATGGTTAACACCGAGGGTAGAAGAACAGGGCTACTAATGAATGTTAACAAAACCAAATCTATGGCCTTTGGGAGTAATGTTGATATCGAGCTTAAAATCGATGACTTAAATGTTGAATGCGTTAAAGAATTTGAATACTTTGGCCACTGACAACGACATCAGTGAAGAAATCAGAAGACACATATAGGCAAAGCCTATGGTGCTATGGGCAGATTTAACAGTATTTGGAATAGCAGAATAATCAGCATCAACAGCAAGCTCCAAATTCTGAGAACCTGCATATTCAGCATCCGCCTCCATGCAGCAGAGGCATGGACATTAAAGCTGAGCGACCGCCAAAGACTTCTCGCTTTTGAGATGAAATGTTATCACAGGATACTTAACATCCGTTGGTACTATAGAGTCACCAATGAGAACATCAGGAAAAGGATCAACTGCCCACAGAACATCGTTCAAACAACCATCCACTGAAAGCTAGGACTGTTTGGCCACATATGCCGTATGACCGACAACAGCTTAATCAAGAAAGTGGTCTTTGGATCAATCGGAGGGAATAACAGAAGAGGTTGCTCGAGAAGAGAGTGGCTGGATGACATCAAAGAATGGTACTGCGACAATATAGCCCATCTATACCACACTGCCTAAGACCGTGCCAAGTGTAAAACAAAAGCAAGCTGCAGACACCAACGGACATTGAGCCCTCGGATTTTAAATAAAAAACCTGTGTGTGTGTGTGTGTGTGTGTGTATATGTATATATATATATATATATATGTATATATATATATATATATATATATATATATATATATATATATATCAGTGCTTCTCAATTATTTTCTGTCGCTCCCCCCCCTAGGAAGAGGAACCCCCCCCCCAAATATAAATAGTGTTATTTGTCTAAAAATTAAGTAATCCTCTGCATGCAATGTATTCTTTTTAACATAATAAATCCTTATGATCATTATGGAATACAAAAAAAGAAGAAATATAGATCGACTTCCAAAAAAGAATAACTTTCTTAACAATTTTAGTCTGGAAACAAAAAGATTTAATGTACATCAATTTGCCTGAAATAAAAAAGTATCCTTATTTAAACTGTAAACATTTTTGATTTGAACCATTTCATACTGAAAAGTAAATTAAATAAAATCAATAACTAATAATAAATTCAAATTGATCAGCAATATTAACTTCGGAGCACAATATATAAAACACTTTAACCTACAAAACAAAAATGAATAAAACTATTTGTATTATTTTTATTATTATTATTTTTGTATTATTATTTTTTATTATTACCATTAAGTCCAGATTAATGGTACAATGAGCACATTTAGCAGTGCACAGCTTTTCGAAGCCGGGTTTAAAGCACGATACTGAACTCTCAGCTCCTGGTCAATGCTGAACTGGGACCTGCACTTATTTCTGCAGCAGTGATGTCATCCAGCATGACCGAGACCTGTATGTGCTGTAGGTTGGATCAGTTCCTCTGCTCTGCAGTGGGGTTTTCTGCAGTGAGCAGTTTGGTACTCCACCTTATCTGATGCTAAGCCAACTCGCTGGTTTGCTGGAGTAGCATTCACAAAGTTGGATGGTTATTGGCAATACTCGGCACGTTTTTGCTGAAAAAACTCACGCGGCTCATCATGGGATCGGGGTGTGATGTCTTTAAGTGACGCCTGGATTTATTTGGGTTCATGCTCTCCGCTGCCAATGTTTTTAGACACAGTAAACACAGCGGTCTTTCCTCGTTTTTCACCGAAGCACAGTGAAGCCGAGTGCTACATCATACTTTCTTGACTTAGCTTTCGGGAGACTTTCATTTATCTCACTGTCTCTGTCTTTCTCCACCTTTCTTTCCATCCCTGTTAAAAAATTTCCATGGTGGGTTTATTAACTTCACTTCTTATTTTACCTCTGGGCACACTCGAACAGTGAGGAAGCCACTGCCACCTGGTGTAGTGGCTGTAGAATTACACTTTAAAAAAAAGGGGGGGGCATGTTGCCTGAGGTCACAAGCACCCCCCTGGCATCGCCACACTATTTGAGAACCACTGATTATATAGATATACAGGGATCCCTCGCTGTTTCATGCTTCAATTCATGCAGCTTCAGTGCATCGTGGTTATTATTCATTGAATTAAAAAATAAGGATGAATAGGGGGAAAGTTAAGGAAAATACCGCAAAAGCAAGACCAATTATGCAAAAAATAAAAACCCTGAACAAAAAAACCACAAACAACCCAAAACCTCCCATCAAAACTAGTTACATTTTTGTCAGGTGCGCATCTGCGTGCACCTGTGCACGTCTGTGTGTGGGAGTGTGTGTATGTATGTGTGTATTTATATTTTGTCTTCTGCAGTATTTTTTAATGTTTAATTGTTATTATAAACATTAATAGCATTGAATATGTATTTATTGATATAGACACATATACGTCAGTCGGGGGGGGGGGTCCTACTTTGCGGTATTTGGTGGTCACGGAGGGATCTCGGTCCCAATTAACCGCGGAAAGTGAGGGATCCCTGTATATGTGCATGCAGCCGCAATAATTTGATTCATTTTTGAATGACGGCTGTTGTTTGTTTTCTGTTGTCTGTTTAGGAAAGGTGCTGTAGCACGCGCCATTTCCCTAGAAAAGTAAGGCGTACAAGAAAGTGACTGGAATTAGTTTTCAGTCAAACTCTTCTCCAACATGTATTGGGAATGTGTTAGTTCTGGACTGAAAACATGTTTGTGCTTTAAAGATCTGGTGTGCAACATTTTGGAGGAATTAATAATGTCGGTAAATAAGCTTTCATTAACTTACAGTCCTTTAGAAAATAAAAGTTACTGAGTTTTCACAACTATACGATAAGCTGTTTCTCTCTACATGGGGACTGTGCCCCCTTTCACGGAGGTGTCCATCTTAAATTCAGGATTCGAAGGAAACGGGTTGGGAATAAAATTTCACTTGGCTACAATCTGGAGCACCACCACTAGATGTCACTAGATATCACTAAATCTTACACACTGCCCCTTTAATAAATTGTTTGTCTGGTTTCAGACGAAGGCGGGGTTAGCTGTATCAGGGGATCAGCCATCATTACTACTTTCCCCCAGTGTGTTCCAGCAGTCCACTACAAAAGCACCTGAGCTGATAAGAAATGCTGCACCTCCACCATCACCTCCCACTTCTCTGGGGGCAGCTGAGCTCCCCTCAGCAGTTTACAGCAAGGCACAGCTACAAGACGTTCTGATACATTTGATAAAGGTACTCCTTTTTTTAAAAATGGAGGTTGATTGATACTGGTGGTGATTCTGCTTTTTAAAATTATTTAACTTGGATTTATTTCTGTTTTTGTCTCTTTAAGAATGATGCTCAGTTCCTCAGCACAATCCATGAAGCGTACATGCAAAGCCTCACCAAAGACCTCAGCAATGTCAAACTATAGCCCCTGGACCCCAAACTCCCAGACTGAATATTTTTACTATCGGCCCAGTGAGATGCATGTAGGACCGAATCACCATCCTGGTGGTTTGATTCTCTCTCTATCTTACTCCCAGTGGAATGAATCTGAAGGCACTCATCATGCCATTCTTTCAACACAAGAATGCAAACTTCACGATGACTATGTAGCAGTGAGTCAGGGCTAATATGAATTGTGAGGGAAGAGCACTCCTATTTTTGTCTACTCTTTCTCTGTCTTACCTGTCTGGTCACTCGTCAACCCCGTCTGTCATTCCATCTCCAGTTGATGGTTGTGACTACATTCATGAACATGGGTGCATTACAGGAATTTTTTTCTCTGCCTTTTTGTAAGAGAAATATTTATGGATGCATTTGATACGTTTTTTGCTGCCCCTAAAGGGATACCCCTTGAAATATTTTATTAAGCGTGGTTTATGTTGGCTGAATCTGCTCTAATCTCCTCTTGCTTAGTTTTTAATGTTTACGGTGTAATGGTGTAAAAGCAGTGTCTTTAAAGGACCCATTCACCACCCTGGTATATTAAATGAACATGAAATACAATGAAGTCTCTCGGGAAATAAAATCTGATCCAAAATCTCTTTCTGAAACCATTTGTTCACTCCTGTATGTGAGTTTTAATGACCCCCTGCACTGGGCACCATGACATTGATAAACATCACCATCTTTTTTTTATTTATTCGGAAATGGTATCCCTTCTTCTGTTTCTTAGCACTCGATCGCAGAGTTTATACGAATCAGGACTGATGCCAGGTTATCAAGCATGCACGAGATCGTTCCTTCCGTCTTATTTTTATTGTAAACAGATGCTGAACCAAAACAAGAAGAACAACAAGCAGATAAGAGATACTAAGGCTGTGAGCTGGGATGCGTTCACCAGGAAAACTTTAATTCAGCC
This sequence comes from Plotosus lineatus, assembly GCA_024760905.1. Lineage (NCBI taxonomy): Eukaryota > Metazoa > Chordata > Actinopteri > Siluriformes > Plotosidae > Plotosus > Plotosus lineatus. Next base: position 27,252,271 of record CM045729.1, on the reverse strand, counting down.
AAAATGAACAGATAATAGAAGGTAAAACGCATTGCCTATTATTGCCAATAGTGAATGGGATTCTTTATTACAGTGCAACAGAGCAGCAACGTTGAGTATATTTAATTGCACTTTGCTGGGGTTTATATTTGACTCCCAAGCAAGCTCTAAACTCACAGCATACATTGCTCAGTGCTCGCACAGTTGAAGTGCTCTTTGATGCGTGACAGTATACTTGCTTCACTTCTTCACTTCAGTCCTGACATGCATACAATTCCCAGCACCCTGTACTTATTTGTAAGGACCATGCTTGCCGATACCGCTCTGCTCACTCGCTGTTCAGTATACCGAATAAATGCCATATGATGATAATGTTTTATTAGGACCAATCACATCCGCATTGCTGTCATTCTGTGCCATCTGTTTATTAGTATGATGGTGTACACTAAGCTTACATTGCACCATGGATGTGGTATTGGAGTGTGTTTATTAGTAGGTCAGGATGTTTTCAGATCCAGTACCATTTCATATCCTATATCACTTCTTCCTTCATGACCATGGCTGTCTCTTTTAATTAAAGTAATACCCTGTGATTAAGTTTGAGAATCTGAGCAAAGCTCTGCACTTTTCTTTGAGATGTTATTTGGAGCCTGATCTCAAGTTGATGAATTACACGAGTGCTGGTGCTGCAGTATTTTTACTGCAATGACCTGTATTTGCACTTGATAACAGTACAACTGCTTATTATTATATAGGAATTAAATGAGTTTGATTATGAATGAGGTACTATGAGTGATGCTGTACCCTTTAAACTCTTGGATAGTTTCAATCCTTCGGTCTTTGGGATGAGGGTAATGACATCTCTTTATGATTCGTGCTCAATTCAGTAATAAGTGAAGCAACACTGTGACCTCATCTGACTCACTGCAGAAAAGGTCCTGGGTTTGAGTCCAAGGGCGTTTCTGTGTGGGGTTTGCATGTTCTCCTCCTGCTTGTGTGGGCTTCATCAGGTTACTACGGCTTCCTCCGACAATCCAAAGACGTGGACAGATTTCCGCTGAGTGTGAATAGTTGTAGGTGTTGCCCTGCGATGGTCTGGTCATCTGTTCATTGTGCAAGAACAAAACTGTTGAGATGAGCAGAATATTTTCTATAAAGTGGATCAGACTAAACCTTAAGCGCTTGCACCGAGTTGTTGGTTTATAAGATACCACATACCACACAGGTGTGAATGTAGCAGCCTTTTAATGGTCAAATTTCAAATAAATAAAGATCCATATATGTAGTAGACTTTCATCCTTCTGGTTTAAAACCATCTCTGTAATGTTTGTTTTTAAGGGCTTTCTGATCTTTTGAATGTTAATATATTTATATGTATAATACTTTTAATTGATTGCTAATTACCTCTATATGGTTGGCTAAATAATAATCTTCACTGGGCTCCCAAATGGCACATCAACAAGCTGTGTCATGACATCATCCTGGAAATCCCAGCTCAAAAAATTGCATGCATCCTAACTGGTTGAGCTCTCACCAGCAAAACATGACCATCTGTGAGTTTGTGTACAATGGGGTGGAACGCACTTTCCCTCTGAGTGTGTTAAGCTGTCCCTGAATGTACATGTGCAACAGTTTGTAAAGATGTGGATGGCATGGAGAAGGCACATGCTTGCTTTTCATTCCTCCCTGGTTGATGCTGGTTATGAGACATAAAGGCAGTACCTGATGGGTAGGTGGACATTGGGTGAAGGCAGGATATGCCCTGAACAACTTACCACACCAATCCAAGGCAACATATACACGTCTTTGGGCTGTTTGAGAAAACCGGAGAACTTGGAGGAAACATCACTGTGGTTGTCAATGATGCAATTAGGTGGGGAAAAAATGTATATTTATATCCTATTTATGACAGATTTTTGTTGTATATCAATACCAGTAGAAAATTGGGATGCAGTTTAAAAAAATTTAATGGTGACAAAGTGGTATAGTTGTTATCATCTCCTCCTCAAAGTTCTGGGTTGGGTGCAAGCACTGGTCTCTGCTTGGGCGTTTCTGTATATGGAGTTTCCATGTGCTTGCATTTTTTTTTTCCTCCATGTGCTCCAGTTTCCTTCAACAGTCCACAGACATGCACATTGAGCTACCTGGCGATTCAAAATTGCCCCTGGGTGTGAGTTGGCCCTGCGGCACTCTGGTGAGCTGTTCAGGGTGCACAACCCACCGTCCCACAGTGTTGTGAACCTAGTAGGATTAAGCGATCTGGCGCATGCGTAAGTCTGTTATTTTATCCTGAAAGAAAATCTTGATGATAATTTGGTTGCTATGGAAACTTTAATGCAGCTTGTGGGCAGCTCTGCTCCCCTCAACTATTTCTTTATTTGAAGACTTATTTATAAACCTAAAAATAAATTTGCATTATAATCAGCACAGGATAATCGAAGCTAACATGTGCTGGGTGATTGACATGTGGAATGAGAAATGCATTAGTATATCACCTTCCTTTCTTTTTCAAATCTCATTTGTTTCTTCCTCTGACTTTTTAAATTTCCTTCATTTGGTTATTTTTTGTTTTTTCCAGAGATGATGTCAGTAATTAAGTGTCCTCCAACAGCAATGTGTAGAAAGTGCATGTTACTCAAGTGTTACTAGAGAAATCCAAAAATGACTTCATTCTCCTTTTTGTTCTTTTTGTGTTTATTAAGTGTACAATAAAGCAGTTTTACCTCCCTGATTACGTTCTATACTGTAGATTTCCCACAAGTACTGCTGGGGGAAAAAAAATTATAAGTTGAATGTGATGATAGATTTAATGTCAAGCATGTTAAAAACTAACACAAGCAATAATATCAGGTGTGTTCAAAATAATATCAGTGTGTGTAACAAGTGAATAAAGCTCAAAATCCTTATAATAGCTTTCATTTACAGACACACAAATGTATTGGGAACACAACACATTCATTCCAAAATGAAAACATGAAGAAAAAATATATCAAATTTGTGTTATTCCCATAAAGAAATCGAAGAAAAATGAATTTAGCAGTATCTGTTTTCTTTATAAACTAAAACATTGACTGTATAAACTGAAACTTGTTTTGCTTTGAATCACTGAACTAATATTTATTTGTATAATCACAGTTTCTGTCTGCTGCACATCTGTGCTGTGGAGTCGACCAACTTCTATCACCTGTGAGCAGGTTTTCCAGCCCAGGATGCTTGGACTACATTCTCCAGTTCTTCTGTTGGTTTTGCCTCAGAAACTGTATTTTTGATGTCACCCCACAAGTTTTCTGAGATTAATACCCTGGTATCAGGCCAGTGATCCATAACATTAAATCTTGTTGGTCTGAAACCAAGAGGTTTCCTGTTTACTGGTGTTTTGGGTCCTGGTCTTGTTGGAACACACATTTCAAGGCTATCTCCTCTTCAGCATAATGCAGCACGACCTCTTCAAGTGATGTATTCAATCTGATCCATGATCCCTGGGATGACAAATAAGCCCAACACTGCAGTAGGAGAAACATCCCCAGATCATGATGCTTGTCTTCACAGAGGAGCGTGGCTTAAATTCAGTGTTTGGAGGTCGTCTCACAATCTCTGCAGCCACCAGACTTCAGGTCAGTCGTGTGCTCTTTGATAAATTGTACCCTCTTCAGCACGTCTTTTTCCAACAGTGGGGCTTCTTGCCGATAGCCTGGCTTCACATAGGCATCTTCTAATTGTAACAGGACTCACAGGTAACTTTAGACATTCTTTGATCTTCCTGGAGCTAAGTGTTGACTGAGTGTTTGCTATTTTGGCTCTTCTGCCATCCATTCGAATTCCATTCAAATGACCCGTTTTCCTCAGAATTTCAGAGAGAAATGTTCTAGAACCAGCATGTACAACATTTGCTGCCTTCCTTCCTTGAATAAGGACAATAATTCCACCTGTTTTTCAAAGAATGAATGATGTCACTAATTGAACTCCACACTGCTATTATTTTGAACCCGCCCCTTTCAATTAGTGATTCAATTACCCAGAATCAGCAGCATGCAGGTCATGACTATTGGGACTGTTGGATTCTATTCCTCTACGACACCTGATAGTAAATTATGTGCCATGTAGAGATATAATTTCTACCAAAAACACTGATTGATCAGGTTAGGGATGTCCGACTGATATTATTTTGAACACAACTGTATGTACAAAGCTTTTATTTCAATGAGTGAAGTATACTGTGTTTATATCCTCGCCGTGCTTTTCCTAAACCAGCTTAATTTCTAAAATGTTTCCAAACTTAGTCCTTTAAACAATAGAGATCTCTGTCAGATTTTGATTCCTAAGTGAACCAGCGATTACATGAATAAGAAATGTTGAGAGGAACCAAACTCCAAAAAAAGCCCATCTCGTCCGAGTGACACCAAGTAGTAGAGCTATGAGAGATGTGTGTTAATTGTTGATGCCGATTGCAGACTGCAAACAACGCATTATCATTTTTATTACTTTTTGGTTTGGAGTTCACTTTGGCTTTCAGACCTATTCTTGGTTTACCAAAAGGAAAGGAGAAACACTCATATTTTTCCCGCAGTCATATTACTGTACTCTCAAAAATATTAATAGATACCCGATGACTTTATCATCTTCTGGTCTACTCTGCATTCCTCTTAAATAAAGATGGTATAGTACCCCCATCATCTGTTGTAATGGTAACATCCACATGTAGACATGAATTAGACATTGCATTCACTTTGTTGGATAGACTCAATTCATCAGAGTGTTTGCCATACAGACTGGATTTTCTAAATAATAGAAGCACTCAAGTTTACCTTCAACCAGTTGGGATGAATCGTTTCCTTTAATGTTCATTAACAATTTATTCTAGTACTACTAGCAGCAATCTCTTCCTCATTTGCCTCATTGCTTAATATCACTTGGGTGGTGTCTATCTCAACCGACACTGGATGAAGGCATGGCACACCCTGAACAACAATACACAGACACACTTGGGGGAAATTTGGAGCAGGCAGTTATCCTCATGTACAGTGCTGTGCCAAAGCTTTTACTCACTTAACATTTTCAGATCATCAAACAAATTTAAACATTACACAAAGATAACCCAAGTACTGTATTCAAAAAATGTTGTTTTCCTGTTGTGATTTTATTTGTTAAAAGAAAAATTGTATCCAGATGAACATGAACTTCTGTGAAAAAGTAATTACCCCATTGTTAAAAGGTGAGGTAATTGTGACTAATCCTATTATTGGGGAAAACGGAGTTCAATTTCATGGCCACACCCAGGCTTGATTGCTGCCAGACATTTCCAATCAGGAGATCCCTAACATAAAACCTGTCTGACAAGGTGAGGTAGGCCATACTGAACACGCATCATCATACTGTGATCCAGTGAGCTTCAAGAGCAAACAAGAAAGAAGATTACAGAGATGTCTCAGTCTGGGAAAGGATACAAAGTCATTGGTAAATCTTTGGGATTCCAGCGGACCACTGTCAGAGCCATTATCCATAAATGCAGAAGGCATGGCACAGTGGTGATCCTTCCCAGGAGTGGCCAACCTACCAAAATTACTCCAAGACCATGACACAGACTAACCGGAGAAGTCACAAATGATCCAAAAGCCACTTCGAAAAAACTCCAAGCCTCATTTGCCTCAGTTAATGTCAATGTTCATGACTCCACCATCAGAAAGACACGAGGCAAAAATGGCATCCATGGAAGAGTTCCGATGCAAAAGCCACTGTTGACAAAAAAGAATATCAAGGCACGACTCACTTTTGCCAAGAATCATCTTGATCATCTCCAAAGCATTTGGGAAAATGTCCTCTGGACTGTTAAAACTAAAGTTGAACTTTCTGGGAAAAATGCATTCTGTTACATCTGGCGCAAAAGCAACACTGCATTTGATAAAAAGAACATTGTGCCAACAATGAAACATGGTGGTGGAAGTGTGATGATCTCGGCCTGTTTTACTGCTTCAGGACCTGAGTGACTTGTCACGATTGATGGAACCATGAATTCTGCTCGCTACCAAGAAATCCTGGCAAAGTATCTTCGTCCATCAATTCGAGACCTCAAGCTAAAGCGCACACGGGTTCAGCAGCAAGACAATTATCCAGAGCATACCAGCAAGTCCACTTCTGAATGGCTAAAAAAGAACAAAATGAGGGGTTTGGAGTGGCCTAGTGGCCCAACCTGAACCCTATTGAGATGCTGTGGTATGACCTTAAAAAGGCTGTTCATGCCCGAAAACCATCCAATCTGGTTGATATTAAACAATTCTGCAGAGAAGAGTGGGCCAAAGTCCCATCACAGCGATGTGAAAGACTCATTGTCTCTTATCGCAAACACTTGATTGCAGTTATTGCTGCAAAAGGTCTTTTAACCAGCTATTAGGTTTAGGGCCAATTACTTATTCACACGGGCCCTTGTAGGTTCAGATGTTTTTTTTCCCTTAATAAATGCAATTGGCACTGAAAACTGCATTTTCTGTTAAGTTGTGTTTTATGTTTGTATAATATTTAGGTTTGCTTCATCTGAAATGGATGACAGTGACAAATATGCAAAAAATGTCAAATTTAAAAAACTTGCACAGCACGGTATGTCTTTGGATGTGTGAGAAAAACAGAGTACCCAAAGGAAGCACACATAAGCACTGGGAGAACTTGCAGTCTACGAACCAAGGACCTTCTTGCTGTTATCGTGATCATGGTTGTTGATGTCCTATGGGCTAATGTTAAATTTTATCCACAACAGTCTATATTATGACCCTACCTCAGGTTATTTACAAAGGCTCCATGACTTTGGGTTAAAGAAGATCGACACACAGCCAAATGTTGACTGTCCACTTTTGGAGACATTTCCAAAAGCCCTACCTTCCAGGACTCCATGCCCTGTCAAAAATGGCAGACCGAAGCAGTGGATTTGCAGGCAAGATGCTATTATTGTTGACAACCAGCTGTCTCGTTCCCTCTGACCTCTAGGATGAGTTACCCATATCCTTCGTGGTGGAGTCCAATCGGCTCAAGTGTTGGTAAAGGATGGAACCTATACCATACCTGTAGCGAGGCTCATCAGTCTTCATCCCCTATTTGAAGAGTGATCATCACCCACCCATAGAAAACCCATGACCTTTTAAGACGTTCAAATTCTTCTTCTTCATCTTTTCCTTTCAGCTGTTCCCTTCAGGGGTCGCCACAGCGAATCATCTGTCTCTATTTCACCCTATCCTGTGCATCTTCTTCTCTTACACCAACTACCTTCATGTCCACCTTCACCACATCCATAAATTTTCTCTTTGGTCGTCCTCTAGGCCTTCTGCCTGGCAGTTCCAACCTCAGCATCCTACTACCAATATACTCACAATCCCTCCTCTGTACATGTCCAAACCATCTCAATCTAGCGTCTCTGGCTTTGTCTCCAAAACATCTAACATGTGCTGTCCCTCTGATGTACTCATTTCTGATCCTATCCATCCTCGTTACTTCCAAAGAGAACCTCAACATTTTCATCTCTGCTACCTCCAGCTCTGCCTCCTGTCTTTTCCTCAGCGCCACTGTTTCTAAACCATACAACATCGCTGGCCTCATCACCGTCTTGTACACTTTTCCTTTCATTCTTGCTGATACTCTCCTACCACACATCACACCGGACACTTTTCTCCAACCATTCCAACCTGCCTGCACGCTCTTCTTCACCTCTTTTCCACACTCTCCATTGCTCTGGATTGTTGAGCCTAAGTACTTGAAATCCTCCACCTTCTTTATCTCAGCTCCCTGTAACCTCACTGTTCCTCTTGGGTCCTTCTCATTCACACGTGTATTCTGTCTTACTGGGGCTAACCTTCATTCCTCTCCTTTCCAGGGCATACCTCCACCTCTCTAGATTCTTCATCTTCTCCTTTCGGCTTTTTCCCTTTTTCAGGGATTAAGATGTTCAAATTCACTTCACAAATTTGGGGCTGCTGATAAAAAGGCCGTCTGTTCCTTTCAGACTGTAGGACTGACCAACTAGTTACTGACCCGCTACGTGCTGATCTGTTGTTTGCTAGTGTGTTCTTATTGAGACTTCATAGTAACTGCCTATAGTTAGGGATCCACTTGTCAGTTTGGGACTCCTATTGTCTGTTCTCTAAAATGTGATTATTCTGCCTTTTTTCTTTCATTGTTAAATGTTGCTCTCTGTGTCACCATCATTTTCGTTTTGAGACGTATATCAGATACCAGCTACCCCAATAAAGAGTTCTCATGGAGAGTCTTCTCTTCCTCACTGCCTGTGAACTTCGTTATTCTCCCTGCTGGAATTGTGGGAATTGCTGCTTGTGTGCATTCATATTGTGACCTCATAGGTGGTTTGTTTCTTTTTCTCTCAACTGTATAAATATCATTGCCTGACTGTCTTTCAACTGGCCTGTAAATAAAGGAATACTTTATTACGTTAAAGGTTGGTCACTAAACCTCTCCTCGACTACGTTCGTTCGAACTGAACCCCCCATAGTGCTTTGATCTGTCCCATCAGTATAGAGAGAACTATTTTTCAGTATGTTTTATTTTTATTTATTTATTTTTTTAAATCTCTCATTGTGTTTCAAATTAAAAACATTTAACTTATTTGTCTGTAAATATAAAGCATTTTTGTTCTACAGCATTTCTTTGCCGGTCCTAAGTATTACATATTTGCACTGCCGAGCCAAAAACACTCCTCGTCTGGGTTTTACCAAGCAGGTAGGAAAAGAGCGTTCTATTGGATAATAACTAATAAAGTGATGGATGTGTTTCAGCTGGAAACAAAATTAGAAATTACAAGTGTAAAGTTATAAGGCGGCACGATGGAATAGTGGTTAGCACGTCCGCCTCACAGCAAGAAGGTCCTGGGTTTGATTTCCAGCTCGAGCGTTTCTGTGTGGAGTATGCATGTTCTCCCCGTGCTTGCGTGGGTTCCACCAGGTACTCCGTTTCCTCCCACAGTCCAAAAATATGCACAGTAGTTTCATTGGCTGTTCCAAATCACCCATAGGCATGAGTGTGAGAATGAATGGTTGTGTAGATGGCCTTGCGATGGCTTGCTGAGCTGTCCAGGGTGTATCCCGCCCTTGCCCAGAGTCGGCTGAGATGGGCACCAGCCTCCCCACGACCCTAATTAGAATTAAGTGGGTCAGAAAAAGAATAAACGAATGAAGTACAAAGTCATATTGTTTTGGGAATGAATAAAGTTGTAATATTTTGACTTGAGCATCCCTTGCTTGTAATATCCCTCATAGTAATTTAGGCTAAAGATGCTCCAAATATTCAAGTTTTTTTTAACAGGGCAGTGTATATTTAACGGTTATTCCATGACAAAATATCAAATATGATTTCAGAAGTAGGTTTGCCAGTCAAAGCACACAATAGCTATTATTTTTCACTGAAAATAGTTTCTTGTTTATGATTGGTGGATAAGCCATTGCGTAGCTGTACGTCAGTGCCATAGTCGAACTGAATTATTGCATTGTTGCTACCAGATAAGTGAATGATTATTGCACAACTTGCACGTGCAACATAATAATGCGACTGTTCACTTCATTTTCTGTAACCACTTAATCCTAATTAGGGTCATGGGAAGGCTGGCGCCCATCCCAGCCAACTCTGGGCGAGGGCAAAGTACACCCTGGTCAGCTCGCCAGGCCATCGCGGGGCAGAAACACACTGACGGCTATGCAGCTACTCTTGTCGAAAGTCAGCAATGATTCTTCTACATGAACCTCACATCATAGACCGTGAGAGACATGGCCGGCGGCCTTTCATAACCCAGTTAGCTGCGCTGGAAGATAATGTGACTGGCGACTTTGAAAATATTTTGAATAAGTAATGAAACAGTGATGTGTTTGAGATGGCAGCATGAGTTTGTATCGTGTATCCAGCTCCTGAAAAAGGAAAGTGAATTTTAACTTTGTGGCATGCATTTGTATTCGGCCCCCTTTACTCTGATATCCCTAAATAAAACTCGGTGCAACTAATTATCTTCAAAAGCCAACAAATTTATAAATACAGTAAAGTCCATCGGTCAGTGTGTAATATAATTTGACTATACTGTATATACAGTTCTTTTTGAAGGCCTTTGAGTTTTGTTAACAAACATATTAGTGAGCAATCATCATCACAAAGCCCAAAGAACACAACAGATGGTTCAGAGATAAAGTTCTGGAGAGGTTTAGTGCAGGTTATGAAAAAATATCCCAAACTACGAACATCTTGTGGAGCATTGTTAATACAGAGAGACAGAGATTTTCTTTCGACTTTTTCCCTTTATCAGGAGTTGAATGATTCGCACGTTTGATTTGGCAGAGGTTTTTACGTGGGATGCCCTTCCTGACACAACCCTTTAGGAATGGACAGAAACACGCTGACGACTTTGCAGCTACTCTTTACGAAAGTCAGCAATGGTTCTTTTTACATGAACCTTTCACTATAGACAGTGAGAGACATGGCCTGCCTTTGATAACCCAGTTAGCTGCACTGGGGGGGGGGGGCAGTGACAACCTTGTGGAGAGTGGGACTCGAACCTCCAACCTTAGGATCAGCGATCCAGCACCCTATACCACTAGACCACCACTGCCCCGGAGCATGGTTAATACGTCATCCAAAAATGGAAAGATTATGGCACAACTACAAACCTGTTGAGACATGGACACCCACCAAAACTTAGAGGCTAGGCAAGGAGAGCGTTGATCATGGAAGCAAACGAGTACTTTGGTAACTCTGGGGGAGCTGCAGAGATCCACAGCACAGGGAGGATAATCTGTCCACTGGACAACTGTTAATTGTGCACTCCACAAATCTGGTCTTTATGGAAGAGTGGCAAGAAGAACACCATGGTGGAAAGAAAGCCGTAAGGCGTCCTGTTTGCGGTTTGCCACAAACCATGTGGTGGACATAATAAACATGGGGAAGAAGTTTCTCTGGCCAGATGAGACCGAAAGTGAACTTTTTGGCCTAAATTCAAAACCCTATCGGTAGCAGAAAACGAACACCTCTCCACCATGAAGCATGGTGGTGGTGGTATAGTACAATGCTGTGGGGATGCTTTTCTTCAGGAAGGACAGGGAAGTGGGTCAGAGTTGATTGGAAGATGTCTTCTTTTCCTTTCGGCTTTTCCCTTCAGGGGTCGCCACAGCGAATCATCTGCCTCCATCTCACCCTATCCTTTGCATCTTCTTCTCTTACACCAACGACCTTCATGTCCTCCTTTACCACATCCATGAATCGTCTCTTTGGTCTTCCTCTAGGCCTTTTGCCTGGTAGTTCCAGCCTCAGCATCCTATTACCAATATACTCACTATCCCTCCTCTGTACATGTCCAAACCATCTCAATCTAGCCTCTCTGACTTTGTCTCCAAAACGTCTTACATGTGCTGTCCCTCTGACATACTCATTCCTAATCCTATCCATCCTCGTTACTCCCAAAGAGAACCTCAACATTTTCATCTCTGCTACCTCCAACTCTGCCTCCTGTCTTTTCCCCAGGGCCACTGTTTCTAACCCATACAGCATCGTTGGCCTCAACACCGTTTTGTACACTTTTCCTTTCATTTTTGCCGATACCCTCCTATCACACATCACACCGGACACTTTTCTCCAACCATTCCAACCTGCCTGCACACGCTTCTTGACCTCTTTTCCACACTCGCCATTGCTCTGGATTGTTGAGCCTAAGTACTTAAAATCCTCACCTTTCTTATCTCTGCTCCCTGTAATCTCACCGTTCCTCTTTGGTCCTTGGCATTCATGCACATGTACTCTGTCTTACTGAGGCTAATCTTCATTCCCCTCCTTTCCAGGGCATACCTCCACCTCTCTAGATTTTCCTGCACTTGTTCTCTGCTCTCACTACAGATTACAATGTCATCTGCAAACATCATAGTCCATGGGGAATCTTGTCTAACCTCGTCTGTCAGCCTGTCCATCACCATAGCGAACAAGAAGGGGCTGAGAGCTGACCCTTGATGCAGTCCCACCTCCACCTTGAACTCTTCTGTCACACCGACAGCACACCTCACCACTGTCTTACATCTCTCATACATGTCCTGCACCACTCTAACATACTTCGCTGCCACTCCAGACTTCCTCATGCAATACCACAGTTCTTCTCTCGGCACCCTGTCATATGCTTTCTCCAGATCCACAAAGGCACAATGCAGCTCCGTCTGACCTTCTCTGTACTTCTCCATTAACATCCTCAAGGCAAACACTGCATCTGTGGTGCTCTTTCTGGGCATGAAACCAAACTGTTGTTCACAAATGCTGACTTCTGCCCTTAGTCTAGCTTCCACTATTCTTTCCCATAACTTCATCGTATGGCTCATCAACTTTATCCCTCTGTAGTTGCCACAACTCTGCACGTCTCCCTTGTTCTTAAAAATGGGCACCAGCACACTTCTCCTCCATTCCTCTGGCATCCTCTCACTCTCTAAGACCTTGTTAAATGTTCTTGTCAGAAAATCTACTGCTACCTCTCCTAGACACTTCCATACCTCCACCGGTATGTCATCAGGACCAACTGCCTTTCCATTCTTCATCCTCTTCAATGCCCTCCTCACTTCACCCTTACTAATCTTTGCTACTTCCTGGTCCTCAACAGTCACCTCTTCTACTCTTTTTCTCTCTCATTTTCCTCATTCATCAGCTCTTCAAAGTACTCTTTCCATCTTCCCAGCACACTTCTGTCATCAGTCAATACATTTCCCTCTCTGTCCTTTATCAATCTAACTTGCTGCACGTCCTTCCCATCTCTATTTCTCTGCTGTGCCAACCTGTATAAATCATTTTCTCCTCCTTACTTTCCTGCCGCGCATACAAGTCGTCAAACGCACTCTGTTTGGCCCTTGACACTGCTACCTTTGCCTTACGCTGTGTCTCCCTGTACTCCTGTTTACTCTCTTCGGTTTTCTCAATGTCCCACTTCTTCTTAGCTAATCTCTTCCTTTGTACACACTCCTGCACTTCCTCATTCCACCACCAAGTCTCCTTATCTACTTTCCTTCCAGATGACACACCAAATATTCTCCTACCTGTCTCCCTGATCACATTCGCTGTAGTTGTCCAGTCATCTGGAAGCACTTCCTGACCACCCAAAGCCTGTTTCAACTCCTCCTTGAAGACAACCCGACACTCTTCCTTTTTCAACTTCCACCACTTTGTCTTCTGCTCTGCCTTTGCCTTCTTCACCTTCCTCACCATCAGCATCATCCTGCACACCACCATCCTATGCTGTTTGGCAACACTCTCACCCGCTACTACTTTGCAGTCACTGACTTCCTTTAAATTACATCGCCTGCACAAGATGTAGTCTACCTGTGTGCTCCTACCTCCGCTTTTATAAGTCACCCTATGCTCCTCTCTCTTCTGGAAGAAAGTATTCACCACAGCCATTTCCATCCTTTTGCAAAATCTACCAACATCTGTCCTTCATGCGTTCCTGTCCTGGATACCAAACCTACCCATCACTTCCTCGTCCCCTCTGTTTCCTGCACCAACATGTCCATTGAAGTCTGCCCCAATGACCACTCTTTCACCTCTGGGGGTACTCTGCATCACTTCATCTAACTCCCTCCAGAATCTCTCCTTCTCTTCTCGCTCACATCCTGTCTGTGGGGCATAAGCACTAACAACATTGACCATCACACCTTTAATTTCTAACTTGAGACTCATCACTCTGTCTGACACTCTTTTCACTTCTAGAACATTCCTGGCAAACTCCTCCTTCAAGATGACTCCGACTCCATTTCTCTTCCCATCCACACCGTGATAAAACAGCTTAAACCCTGCTCCTATGCTTCTAGCCTTGCGACCTTTCCACCTGGTCTCCTGAACACACAGTATGTCCACCTTCCTCCTCTGCATCATGTCAGCCAGCTCTCTACCTTTTCCTGTCATAGTTCCAATATTCAAAGTCCCTACTTTCAGTCCTAGACTCATGCCTTTCCTCTTCTCTCTCTGGCAACGGACACGCCTCCCGCCTCTCCTTCTTCGACGTCTTCGACCAACAGTAGTCCAATTTCCATCAGCACCCTGTTGGTTGACGGCACTGATGGCGGTCGTTGTTAACCCGGGCCTCGACCGATCCGGTATGTCATTCTTTCTTGTGATTCGCATAGTTTATTTGGCATTTGTTTTACGCCGGATGCCCTTCCTGACGCAACCCTCTGCATTTATCCGGGCTTGGGACCGGCGTGAGGGAGAGACACTGGTTTGTGCCCCCCCCTCACGGCTGCATTAGTTGATTGGAAGATGTAAGAAGCCAAAATGTAAGAAGCCAAAATCCAGGGCAGTTTTGAATGAAAACTTGTTAGGGTCTGCAAGACTTGAGTCTGAGGCAGAGGTTCACCCTTCAGAAGGACAACAGTCCAAAACATTCAGCCAGGACTACAGTAGAAGGGCTTAGATATTCACGTGTTAGAATGGAGGAGTCAAAATCCACACCGAGATCGAAATGACGATCTGCGGCAAGACTTGAAAATTTCTCTTCACAATTTGGCACAATTTTTAAAAGCATGTATCATTTCCTTCAGCTTGACAATTATGCACACCTCTAGATTGTTTTTCATGTAAATTCCCCACAAACTAAATTTACATTTGAGGATGCAATGTGACAAAATGTGGAAAAATTCAAAGGGATAAAACATGAATTTAACTTTTATATCATAGAAAATTATTTGGTCTTGGCTGAGAAAAACCTCTTGAATTATTTTTTTTTTCCATATACGTACTTGACTTCATTCAATAATTGTTTATTATTCAGACATATTCAAGAATAAATATGAATATGTTTCAAAACATTATGGTCAGTGTAGGCAGATAAACACAGCATTTATCATTTTTTTAAAAATATTCTATTATAAGAAAATATTTCAGAATAATATTCAAATTAATTTTCTCAATTTCTCTTCCCAGCGCTGTGTCTCTCTCTCTCTCTCTCTCTCTGTTTCACTCACTCTCTCTCTCACACACACACACACACACACACACACACACACACACCCCACTCACGCCCAGCTGAATGTAACCACATGCACACACACACTCTCCTGTTTGTTCATTCAGTTTCAACTTCTCTCTCTCTCTTCACTCTCTCTTCTCTCACTTGTTAATTTTTCTCACCCAAATTTATATACAGAACATCATCATGGGAGAATCGAACAAACCAGATCAACAAACCATGCAGGAATTGAGAAATATCGCCAACCGACTCCGAGTCAACTCCATAAAGGCAACCAGTGCAGCAGGCAGCGGGTAAGAGGCCCATGTTCTCTCTCTCTCTCTCTCCCTCTTGTTATATATACAGTGTGTGTGTATGTGTGTGTGTGTGTGTATAAAACACACACACACTGTATATCTTTTCCTTTTGGCTTTTTCCCTTTATCAGGGGTCGCCACAGCGAATGATTCGCATGTTTGATTTGGTATAGATTGTTACATTGAATGCCCTTCCTGACACAACCCTTTAGCAAAGGACAGAAACACACTGACGGCTTTGCAGCTCCTCTTTACAAAAGTCAGAAATGGTTCTTTTACATGAACCTCTCACCATAGACAGTGAGGGACGTGGCCCGCCTTTGATAATCCAGTTACTTGTACTCGGGGGGACAGTGACAACCTTGTGGAGAGTGGGACTGGAACCCCGAACCTTAGGATCTATGATCCAGCACCCTTACACAAGGCCACCATTGCCCTTCTCTCTCTCTCTCTCTCTCTCTCTCTCTCTATATATATATATATATATATATATATATATATATATATATATATATATATATATATAATTTTTTTCATTTATTTGTTGAACTGCATGCTACTACTAGTGTCATAGAGAGGCTGCGCCTATCTCGGCCAACACTGGGAGAATTCAGGGTACACCATAAACAGCTCGCCAACCATTGCAGGGCAGCACGCAACCACTCACGCTCATCTAGGAACAGCTAATTATCCAGAATATCTGAAGGAAAACTCATGCAAGCAAGGGAAGACTCCACACAGAAGCACCCAAGCCAGGACACACACACACACACACACACACACACACACACACACACACACACATACCCAAATCTATCTCATCTGACACTAAGCTACTGTAGATGACTCACCAGTCCATCACAGGACCAGCACTCATACAACTTCTCACAGTCAGAGCAAGCGGCAATTTGATATAGCAAATTATTCTAGTGTGCATGTCTTTGGATTGTGGGAGGAAACCAGAGTACCTGGAGGAATTTCCATGACCCTAATTAGGATTAATCCGTTCAATAAATGAATGAATGAACAATATAGTGTGATTAAATAACATGAAGAATATTTTAATTTAATTTTAAGTTACGATGTGGTGTAAAAAAATGAGATTGTTATAACTTAGTAATGCATACAGTATTATATTGTGATTGTCTGAAAAGTTTGATATACCAGTCATAGTAATAATGTTTGTATGTTACAAAAAATGTTTTTTGAAGTGGCAGTAATATACAGTCGAACCTCAGTGGTCGAACACAATTCGTTCCAAAGATATGATTGATTGCCGATTTGTTCGAAGAGTGACACAATATTCCCCATAAGAAATAGTTAAAAGTCGATTAATGCGTTCAGATGAATGTCTACTTCCATCAATACAGTCGTACATACTTTGAAAATGAGTGTATTTATCAAACATTAATATATAACACATACATTAATATAAAAAACATAACAATAGTACACACGACTCCCTTCACAGGAAGCTTAAAACAGCCAATCAACGCTTACAATATGTGCGGCGCTCAATACCGAAAGTAGTGCACTTGCTGAAAGTAGTTTACTTGCTTGAAACAAAGTGGGAGTTATACGGACTTCTGGTTTTTTAAGTGCGCAAGGACACCGTTGAACTCGTTTAGTACTCTGCCTGCACTGATGTGAATCACTGATGTGATGTCGGTGGTCGCGGGGGAGTCTCGGTCCCCATTAACCACGGAAAGTGCGCGATCCCTGTATGCAATACCTGCAAGTTTTAAGATTTCAGGATGCATTTCTGGATGTTTGTACTGAGATGACTCTGTGGTGTTTTGATGTGGTACTTGTGTGTTATGTGTGTTCTTTGCATGTTTTCTCTTCTGCAGACACCCAACTTCATGTTGCAGTGCAGCTGAGATCATGTCTGTGCTCTTCTTCCACACCATGAAATACAAACCTGATGACCCACGCAATCCCAACTACGACCGTTTTGTTCTATCCAAGGTAGCACACGTTTCTCAGATGTATTTAATATTTTGTAAGCAGACAGGTAACAGGGTGGTGTATTGGTTACATCTGCCTCACAGCGAAAAGGTCTTGGGTATGAGTCCTGGGCTCAGTGAGGATGTTTCTGTGTGGAATTTGCATGTTCTCCCCATGCTTGTGTGGGCCACCTCTGGGTATTCCAGTTTCCTCCTACAGTCCAAAGACATCATATTCAGTTAACTGGCTGTTCCAAATTGTCCCGAGCTGTGAGTGTGATTGGGAACGGTTGTGTTTGCCCTGCAATGCACTGACGAGCTGTTTAGGGTGTACCCTGCCTTCACTCCAAGGTGCCAGCTGAGATAGGTTCCAGTCTCCTCATGACCCCAGGACAATTAAGCAGTTCAGCAAAAGAATGAAGGAATGTTTCACGCTGAAATAATCATTTTTTTACAACCACGGTGAAGGGAAAAGCATTTCAGACCACAACACAGGATGGAATGGTGAGGTTCTGGTTAGCACGTCATCCTTGCATCAAGAAGGTCCTGGCTTTGATTACCGTGCTCAGGTGATTCGATGTAGATTTTGCATGCTGTCCCCATGCTTGCATGGGTTTCCTCTGGGTACTCCAAATCCAAAAACATACACAGTAAGCAAATTGACTGTTTCAAATTGCCCCTAGATGTGTGTGTGTGAGTGTGTGTGAGTGTGTGTGAGTGTGTGTGAGTGTGTGTGTGAGTGTGTGTGAGTGTGTGTGTGAGTGTGTGTGTGAGTGTGTGAGTGAGTGTGTGTGTGTGTGAGTGTGAGTGTGTGTGTGTGTGAGTTGGCCCTACAAAACAAGTTGGTCAGAGTGTCCCCCCCCCCCCCAACCCTACCAAGATTCAGTGGTTCAGCATAAAAGTGAGAGTGATGAGTGAATGAAACCAAAACACATAAAGACGTTGAATGTGCAGATAGAATACAACAACAGAAGATGATGTGAGGGTTCATTCCTGTCTACGTCACTGTGGTTGTTCTGAGGGTATATTAAGATAAAAAATATATACATGTACAAGTAGATAAATATATGAATATATACTATATCATGATAGAAAATTATTAATAGACAACGATACATATCTGGGCTTTGTGTACAGTGTGTGTGTGTGTGTGTGTGTGTTTAAGGGTCATGCTGCTCCAGTGCTTTATGCTGCGTGGGCAGAAGCAGGTTACCTCCAAGAGAGCGAGTTGCTTAACCTCCGAAAGATTGACTCCATTCTGGAAGGCCACCCAGTTCCGGTAAGTAAATGCATGTGTGTAGACACACACACACACAGGAAGTTCCACAATTTACTTTTTTTGTTGTTGTTAATTTTATATGATCAAGATTTAAATAAGCCTTAATTCACAAAGCGCTAGTTATGACACAGAGATCTATGTACCCCGTCTTTGCCTAGTGTTGGCTGAGATAGGCTCCAGGCCACCCCCCCCCACCGTTACCCTCCATAGGATTAAACGGTTCAACAAATGAGTGCACAAACTCACTCGAATTCTAAATGTGGTGACATATTGGAGGGGTTAGCACATCCATCTCACAGCAACAAAGCCATGGGTTTGAGTCTAGGTCTCAGTATGGAGGTTACATACTCCCCGGTGCTTGTGTGGGTTTCCTCCGGGTACCCTGGTTTCCTCCAACAATCCAAACACATGCATAACAAATGTTATATGGGTTGCAAATGGGTTACAAATGTTGCAAACCCCTACACACACCCCCACCCCACCCCTGCCCTGGGGTGGACTGGTGAGCTGTTCAGGGTGTACCTTGCCGTCGTACACTGTTGATTGAGATAGGCCTCCCGATAACGAGTGAGTTTGAGTTTGTTAATAGCATGGCAAATACATAGAGAGTGAAAGAATAAACGAGTTTCTGTGTTTCATTCAATATATAGAAACAGCCCTTCGTGGATGTGGCCACGGGTTCTCTGGGGCAAGGACTTGGTGCTGCATGTGGAATGGCCTACAATGGTAAATACTTTGACAAGGCAAGGTAAAGCTACACACACACGCGCACACACACACACACACACACACACACAAATCATATACTGCTTTCCAGTTTTTAAACTCTTAATCACTGTGCGTCTACAAAATTAAATCAATAACATTCATGGATTTTTTTTGTGTGTACTTTTTATGTCGAGTAATTTTTGTGAAGTTTTTTGTAGTTTTTATTGTCTGTGTGTAGTTTTGTTTGTAGTTTTTGGGTTTTTTTTTGCGTTTTTAATTTGTAGTTTCTGTTCATAGTTTTTCCTCTGCAGTTTCCGTGTGTAGTTTTTGTATGAAGTTATATTTTATGTTTATTTTGTTTACGTGTAGTATTTATGTGTGTACTCAGAGTTGTGTGTTGTGTTAGTGTGGAAGAGTAATCCTTTTCTTTTCATGGCATGTGTGGAATGTGTATGATAATACTCACTGTTCAGTCTCATCACACGCTATTAACACACACACACACACACACACACACACACACACACACTGGATTTAACTCGAAACATGTCTGAACCATTTAGCATTGAAAAGGTGTGTGTGTGAGAGAGAGAGAGAGAGAGGGAGAATTGAAAAACCTCTATGATAATTTCAAAACATTTAATCTTTTCTTTAGTCTGTCCAGTTACCTCCACAATTCTTGTTTTCTATTTCTTCATTCATTCATTCATTCATTTTCTGAGCCGCTTAATCCTAATTAGTGTCACGGGCGGGCTGGCGCCCATTTCAGCCGACCCTGGGTGAGGGCAGAGTACACCCTGGACAGCTCGCCAGGTTATGTAGATACTCTTTACGAAAGTCAGCAATTGTTCTTTTACATGAACCTGTCACCATAGACAGTGAGAGACATGGCCGGCCTTTGATAACCCAATTAGCTGCACTGGGGGGGTAATAAAATAATCTTCTTTTCCTTTCGGCTTTTCCCTTCAGGGGTCGCCACAGCGAATCATCTGCCTCCATCTCACCCTATCCTCTGCATCTTTTTCTCTTACACCAGCTGCCTTCATGTCCTCCTTCACCACATCCATGAATCGTCTCTTCACTATCCCTCCTCTGTACATGTCCAAACCATCTCAATCTAGCCTCTCTGACTTTGTCTCCAAAATGTCTTACATGTGCTGTTCCTCTGATGTGCTCATTCCTGATCCTATCCATGGGGATAATAAAATAGTATACATTTGTATATGAGTTATATCAGAGTTTATTAAAGTTTGTCTTGGTTAATATTTATGTATTTCATTTTATACAGATGATCAGGTGTAATGTTTATAATATTAACACATTTTTCCAAGTTTTGTGTTTTTCAGTTCAAACCTAATACAGTGATCCCTCGCTACGTCTTCTGCGGCTTCAGTCCATCGCGGGTTTTTCAAAAATATTTATTAATAAAATGATTAAAAAAGGAAATTAAGGAAAAATAGGGAAAAGGTTAAGGAAAATGCCGCAAAACGAGGCCAATTAGGCAAAAAAAAAAAAAATCACCATAGACAGTGAGAGACATGGCCATCCTGTAATAACCCAGTTAGCAACCTTGTGGAGAGTGGGACTCGAACCAGCGATCCAGCACCTTTACCACCTTTTCTATTTCTTTTCTTTTTTTTGTCTTTCTTTCTTTGTTTGTTTTCACTTTCACAGAATTAGATAAGAAATGTAATTCTATAATTGACAGTGGGCAGTGGTGGCCTGGTGGTATAGGCCGCTGGATCGCTGATCCTAAAGTTGGGGGTTCAAGTCCCACTCTCCACACGGTTACCCCCCAGTGCAGGTAACTGGGTTATCACATACGGGCCATGTCTCTCACTGTCTATGTCAAAGAGAGGTCCATGAGAGGAGCTGCAAATTTTTGTCCCTTGCTAAAAAGGGTTGTGTCAGGAAGGGCATCCAACGTAAAAACCTATGCCAAATCAAACATGCGAATCATTCGCTGTGGCGACCCCTGAGAAAAGGGAAAAGCCGAAAGGAAATTTCGTCTCACTGCATTTTCGCTCTGCAGTCCAAAGACATTCACATCGGGCTATTTGAGTGTTCCAAATTTCCCTGAGGTGTGAGCGTGTTCGCAAAGTTTAGTATACAGGCACGGGAAAGGACCGGGAAAGGATTAAGTGGTTCGGCAAATGAATTGATTCTGATATAGGCTCTTACCATAAATTACAAGTATGTTGCTAAGCTGAAGTCTCTATTTTTCGCAGTCAAATGAAGTTGCCATTGATTGAAAACTGTCAGATTGTTTTTATAGAAAGTTTTACTGTAAAATACTTTTATTATATATGTTGTTGTTTTTTAGCATGAAGCTAGCTGGCTAGCTGAAAGTTTGTAGAATTCGTGTAAAATTACATCTGGTAACAATAAATAAACAAATAAATAAGTAATAATAATAAGAATCTTCTTTTCTTTTCGGCTTTTTCCCGTTCTCGAGAGTCGCCACAGAGAATCATCTGATTCGCACATTTGATTTGGCAGAGGTTTTTACGTCGGATGCCCTTCCTGTCACAACCATTTTTAGCAAGGGACAGAAACACGCTGATGGCTTTGCAGCTACTCTTTACGAAAGTCAGCAATGGTTCTTTTACATGTCTCTCACCATAGACAGTGAGGGACATGGCCTGCCTTTGATAACCCAGTTAGCCGCACTGGGGGGGGACAATGACAACCATGTGGGGACTTGAACCCCCAACCTTAGGATCAGCGATCCTGCGCCCTACCACTAATAATAATAATATATATTTTAAAAGGGTTACCAGCATTAACCACTGGGTTTCTGTGGAAAAAAAAAAAAAAGATGTTTGCTGGGGAAAAAATGTCTCATTTTTGAAAGTAAAAAATCTCTAAAATAAAAAGGAAAAATAAACCATAGGTGAAGGGGTCATTTTTGGAAGAAGAATCTCTTTTTATGAGAAGGTCCAGGCTTTTAGACAGGGACGCACGTGGGCTGGCATTACTAGCATATTGTAGCCCAGCATATCGATAATCTCTTCAATTTGACAGTTATTTTTATCTCTGTTTCTTTTCATTACGGTCCTTCTTTCCACAATCCTTTTTAGTCACCATGGTAGCACAGTTTTCAATGTAGTAATTATCACCAAGAAGCACAAAGTTAATAATAAACTCGCAATCGATGCTTACGTGACGAGAAACGGATGCTATTTGAGTCCCAGGGATACACAACCATGCATAGTCACACTCGCACCTGGGGGCAATTTGGTCGAGCCAATTACCCAGAGGAGACCCACGCAAGCATAGAAACGTCCAAGCCATGACATGAGAACAACTATAGATATAAATGTTAATAAAATTTAAATAGATTTTGAATCTAAAATGAACTGGTTTCATGATGTCGAATGAATTTTTTTAATGACTTTTGTTTCAACGTGTAACTGAACTCCATATTATAAAGTATTTCAAAGTTTTTATTGGGACCCTGGTCAGAAACGTCAGTTCTGTGATAATATAAAGTGTATAAAGTGTATAAACTTCCAGAAATGTATTTAATTACTTATTTATATATTAGTTACCGTGTGTTCTGCTTGCTGGGTGATGGTGAGCTTTCTGAGGGATCCGTGTGGGAGGCGATGGCCTTTGCTTCATTTTACCAGTTGAACAATTTGGTGGCCATTCTGGACATTAACCGTCTTGGCCAGAGTGACCCCACCCCCTTAGAGCACCAGGTGGACATTTACAGGAAACGCTGTGAGGCCTTTGGGTGAGTGTGTACGAGTGTGTGTATGCATGGTGCTGAGTAATAGTTTGGTACATTATCCATTGTGTATTCCATCCTTGCTTCCAGTGTACCTTGGAAAGGCTCCAGGTCCACCGTGACTGATGTGTGTGTGTGTGTGTGTGTGTGTGCGTACCTACAGATGGAATGCTGTCATTGTGGATGGCCACAATGTGGAGGAGTTGTGTCAAGCGCTGTGTCAGTCTCATGAGCAGCCTACTGCCATTGTTGCCCAAACCTTTAAGGGCAAAGGCATTCCAGGTACCACACACACACACACACACACACACACACACACACACACTATTTAATTATAAAGAAAATGTATATTTTAGGGCAACATGTTGGTGTAATAATTAGCGCATCTACCACAGTGCAAGAAAGTCTTGGGTACAGTTCCCCTACCAAGGACCTTCCTCTGGGTCCTCCGATTACCTCCCACAGTCCAAAAACATGCACATTCGTCCAACTGGCTGTTCCAAAATGCACCTCGGTGTGAATGTGAATGGATGTGTGGGTGTTTTGGTCCTGCGATGTTCATCGGTTACCCCTCCTTCGTTCAGAGTTGGTTGAAACAGGCCTGTCTGAGACCATTTTATTTTAAAACATTGTCACAAAAGAGATTCAGAGGGACCTGATATACTAGTCCTTCTCAAAAAATTAGCATATTGTGATAAAGTTCATTATCTTCTGCAATGTACTGATAAACATTAAACTTGCATATATTTTAGATTCATTGCACACCAACTGAAATATTTCAGGTCTTTTATTGTTTTAATACTGATGATTTTGGCATACAGCTCATGAAAACCCAAAATTCCTATCTCAAAAAATTGGCATATTTCGACCAATAAGAAAAAAAAAGTGATTTAATACAAAAAAAGTCAACCTTCAAATAATTATGTTCAGTTATGCACTCAATACTTGGTCGGGAATCCTTTTGCAGAAATGACTGCTTCAATGCGGCGTGGCATGGAGGCAATCAGCCTGTGGCACTGCTGATGTGGAGGCCCAGGATGCTTCGATAGCGGCCTTAAGCTCATCCACAGTGTTGGGTCTGGTGTCTCTCAACTTTCTCTTCACAATATCCCACAGATTCTCTATGGGGTTCAGGTCAGGAGAGTTGGCAGGCCAATTGAACACAGTAATACTATGATCAGTAAACCATTTAGCAGTGGTTTTGGCACTGTGAGCAGGTGCCAGGTCGTGCTGAAAAATGAAATCTTCATCTCCATAAAGCTTTTCAGCAGATGGAAGCATGAAATGCTCCAAAATCTCCTGATAGCTAGCTGCATTGACCCTGCCCTTGATAAAACACAGTGGACCAACACCAGCAGCTGACATGGCACCCCAGACCATCACTGACTGGGTACCTGACACTGGACTTCAGGCATTTTTGCATTTCCTTCTCCCCAGTCTTCCTCCAGACTCTGGCACCTTGATTTCCGAATGACCCACAGACGTCCCACTGAGGTGCCTTGATACAGCACTCTGGGAACAGCCTATTCGCTCAGAGATTTCGTTCTGTGTCTTACCCTCTTGGTTGAGGGTGTCAATGATGGCCTTCTGGACAGCAGTCAGGTCGGCGGTCTTACCCATGATTGCGGTTTTGAGTAATGAACCAGGCTGGGAGTTTTTAAAAGCCTCAGAAATCTTTTGCAGGTGTTTAGAGTTAATTGGTTGATTGAGATGATTAGGTTAATAGCTCGTTTAGACGACCTGAACATGATATGCTAATTTTTTGAGATAGGAATTTTGGGTTTTCATGAGCTGTATGCCAAAATCATCAGTATTAAAACAATAAAAGACCTGAAATATTTCAGTTGGTGTGCAATGAATCTAAAATATATGAAAGTTTAATTTTTATCAGTGCATTACAGAAGATAATGAACTTTAATATGCAAATTTTTTGAGAAGGACTAGTAGATGAAGCAAACCCAACAAGCAAACCAGACACACAGAGGAAATGAGGACTCAATAATGAGAGGAACCGGGCTCAGAAAAGAACCCCTTGGTGGCACCGGAGAGTGAGATTAAGATGTGATGCCGTACTGACCTGCTAACATATTACACATCTTCACCATTGTATTCTGACTGAAGGCAAATCTATTGCGCTCTCTCTCTCTGTGTGTGTGTGTGTGTGTGTGTGTGTGTGTGTGTGTGTGTGTGTGTGTGTGTGTGTGTGTGTGTGTATGTATTATAGCCACAGAGGATAAGATGGGTTGGCATGGTAAACCCCTGCCTAAAGACATGGCTGAGAATGTAATCAAGGATCTTCAGAGTCAAATCACAAGCAGCAGTAAACTGTCTCCTCCGACCCCAGCTGAAGATGCACCTTCTGTAAACCTGAAAAACATCCAGATGAAGAATGAACCCAGCTACAAACTCGGAGAGAAGGTGATGTTCGATGTATTTAGTTGATGTTAACTCATCAGGGTGGGTTTCTTTAACTTTATAGGTGTAAACCTCTCTGTTACTATTCTTTTATTACAATTAAATTAAAGTATTTTTTAATAACCAATTTTATGTGTATACCAGGAATATCACACTGTACTTCATTTTCTGGCATCTAGGATCATCAGAGCCGCCTAATTAAATATTAAAAGAGGTTTGCTAAAAGTGTTGTGGTTTAAATATCTTTCAGATCGCTACCAGGAAGGCGTACGGTCAAGCTCTTGCCAAACTCGGCCATTCCAACGGGCGTGTTGTTGTCCTGGATGCAGACACGAAGAATTCCACCTTTTCTGAGAAGTTCAAAAATGAATTCCCGAACCGCTATGTGGAGTGTTACATTGCAGAGCAGAACATGGTACGTGACTATACAAGCTTCCTTTCAACTCTCACAAATGCCGAAGATCTTCATCTTCATTCATTCATTTATTTGCCGAATTGCTTAAATTTCAAGTGCAAAGAAGCTGGAGCCTATCTCAGCTTTTTTCTAGTAAAGGTGGAGTACACCCAGGACACTAAACAAGTCTATTAACTGTCAAACACACATCACCATTCATATTTCACAACTCACGTCGGGACAACAGCCAATTAGTCTAATATAAATGTCTTTAGATTGTAGGTGGGAAGCAGAGTACCTGAAGGAAGCCTTTACTTTTTTTTTAAAGGCTCCAGCCACCCTGTGATCCCAGTGAGTGAGCAATTAACAATACCTTTATTTCAAATCTTTTAAATGTTAGCAAGTGCTGTATGATAAAAATAGCTAGAGGCTCCTGATGGCGAAGGCGCATCATGCATTGTCTAGTCATTATAAACATTCACTCTGTCACTTTATAAGCTGCTGCCAGGCCATTGTAGGGCAGACACACATACAACCAATCACACTCACACCTGGGGGACAACTGGGCCTACTGTTGATGTTTTTGGACTGTGGGAGGAAACTAGAATACCAAAGAGAATACCCACACAAGCATCAAGAGAACATGCAATCCCCATACAGAAACACCTCGAGACTGGGAATCGAACCTGGGACCTTCTTGCTGAGAGGCTAACATGCTAACCACTGCGCCAGTGTGCGGCCCCATTTATAACCAGTTAGTGGCCATTGAACTTGAGCTACAGTGATCTAAAACTCATTTCAGCCTTCGGTCACAAGTTGCTACCCTGAAAATTTGATGGTGATGTGTTGAGTATATTTTTGAGGTACATAGGCATGCATAGTAACAAATAAATAAATAAAATAAACAAACAAATGTACAAATTGAGTGAAGTGAAAACAAAAGAAGCGTCAATGTCATTTTTATTATTATTATTATTATTATTAATAATAATATTGATGATGATGATGATGATGATAATAATATAAATAATAATAATAGGGCAGTGGAGGCCTAGTGGGATAAGGCACTTGATCACTGATCCAAAGGTTGGGGGTTCGAGTCCCATTCTCCACAAGGACATCACTGCCCCCCCCCCCCCTTCCCCCCAGTGCAACTAACTGGGTTATCAAAGGCCGGCCATGTCTCTTACTGTCTCTGGTGAGAGGTTCATGTAAAATAACCATTGCTGACTTTCGACTAGAGTAGCTGCAAAGCCGTCAGTGTGTTTCTACACTGTGATGGCCTAGTGAGCTGTCCAGGATGTACTCTGCCCTCGCCCGGAGTCGGCTGGGATGGGCGCCAGCCTCCCCGCAACCCTAATTAGGATTTAGCAGTTACAGAAAATGATGATGATAATAATAATAATAGTAATAATAATAATAATATCAATAATAATAATAATAATAGTAGTAGTAATAATAATAATAGTAGTCATAATAATAATAGCAATAATAGTTATAGTAGTAGTAGTAGTAGTAATAATAATATTAATAATGGGCCTCATCATGACTCTTTGAGTACAAGGTGTTCGAGTTCCTGTGGAGTGTGAACATTAAAGACTCTTCAGTGTTCTCAGGATGATGTTGCCCTGAATGCTTTATTTTACCAGTTATTACCAAACACGTTTAAAACATGTGGCTGCTGTGGAGCCATAGAAGAGGAAGGTTTAATAAAGGAAGTGACAGGATTGCTGAATTTTTTACCCCACAGCCTCTGAAGATTACACTGATTGCACATAATTTGCTTTTTTCAAGTTTCTCAAGGCAAGAGTAACAGTTTACCACTTCAAGTGTAGAATGAAATAATAAACTGTATTTCTCTTTTTCTGCTCACTTTATCCTTCCATCAGATTTTATTAATCATTATTTATTATGGATCATCATCACAGATGAACTGGACCCAGTTGTGGTTATTAGGACAGAAGCAATTGCTAAGCTGTCATGGGGCTAACACAGAGATCAGTTCAGGTGTGATAGGATACACAGGGACACCTGGAGATCTGGCTGTGTGCGTGTATGAGATGAACTGCTCAGAGTAATGTTGTGTTGCCTTTCTGTTGTTTTTTTTTTTTTTTCCAGGTGAGTGTCGCAGTGGGCTGTGCAGCCCGTGACCGCAACGTTGTTTTTGCCTCCACGTTTGCCACGTTCTTCACCCGAGCTTATGATCAGCTGCGCATGGCTGCCATCTCTGAGAGCAACATCAACCTTTGTGGCTCACACTGTGGCGTTTCCATTGGTTAGTCTTTGCTGACCCCTGACCCCTAAATTCCACTTTTCCTTATTCAGAACTATTAAAGGGTGGCAGCCGTGAGGGAGGGGCACAAGCCAGTGTCTCTCCCTCACGTCTGTCCCAAGCCCGGATAAATGCAGAGGGTTGCGTCAGGAAGGGCATCCGGCGTAAAACAAATGCCAAATAAAACATGCGAGTCATATCAAGAAAATTCTTACCGGATCGGTCAAGGCCCGGATTAACAACGACCGCCAACAGTGCTGTTAACCAACAGGGTGCTGGTGAAACTTGGACTACTGTTGGTCGAAGACGTCAAAGAAGGAGAGGCGGGAGGCGTGTCCATAGGCAGAGAGAGAAGAGGAAAGGCAGGAGTCTAGAACTGAAAGTAGGGACTTTGAATGTTGGAAATATGACAGGAGAGAGCTGGCTGACATGATGCAGAGGAGGAAGGTGGACATACTGTGTGTTCAGGAGACCAGGTGGAATGGTAGCAAGGCTAGAAGCTTAGGAGCAGGGTTTAAGCTGTTTTTTCATGGTGTGGATGGGAAGAGAAATGGAGTTGGCGTCATCTTGAAGGAGCAGTTTGTCAGGAATGTTCTAGAAGTGAAAAGAGTGTCAGACAGAGTGATGAGTCTCATGTTAGAAATTGAAGGCGTGATGTTCACTGTTATTAGTGCCTATGCCCCACAGGCAGGATGTAAGCTAGAAGAGAAGGAGAGTTTCTGGAGTGAGTTAGATGAAGTGATGCAGAATACCCCCAAAGATGAAAGAGTAGTCATTGGGGCAGACTTCAATGGACATGTTGGTGCAGGAAACAGAGGGGACGAGGAAGGGATGGGCAGGTTTGGTATCTAGGACATGAACGCAGAAGGACAGATGTTGGAAGATTTTGCAAAAAGGATGGAAATGGCTGTGGTAAATACTTTCTTCCAGAAGAGAGAGGAGCATAGAGTGACTTATAAAAGCGGAGGTAGGAGCACACAGGTAGACTACCTCTTGTGTCGGTGATGTAATTTGAAGGAAGTCAGTGACTGCAAAGTAGTAGTGGGTGAGAGTGTTGCCGAACAGCATAGGATGGTGGTATGCAGGATGACACTGATGGTGAGGAAGGTGAAGAAGGCAAAGTGGTGGAAGCTGAAAAAGGAAGAGTGTTGTGTTGTCTTCAAGGAGGAGTTGAAACAGGCTTTGGGTGGTCAGGAAGTGCTTCCAGATGACTGGACAACTACAGCTAATGTGATCAGGGAGACAGGTAGGAGAATACTTGGTGTGCCATCTGGAAGGAGAGGAGATTAGGAGACTTGGTGGTGGAATGAGGAAGTGCAGGAGTGTGTACAAAAGAAGAGGTTAGCTAAGAAGAAGTGGGACATAGAGAGGACCAAAGAGAGTAAACAGGAGTACAGGGAGACACAGCGTAAGGCGAAGGTAGCGGTGTCAAAGGCCAAACAGAAGGCGTATGATGACTTGTATGCTCGGTTGGAAAGTAAAGAGGGAGAAAATGATTTATACAGGTTGGCACAGCAGAGAAATAGAGATGGGAAGGATGTGCAGCAAGTTAGAGTGATTAAGGACAGAGAAGGAAATGTATTGACTGATGACAGAAGTGTGCTGGGAAGATGGAAAGAGTACTTTGAAGAGCTGATGAATGAGGAAAATGAGAGAGAAAAAAGAGTAGAAGAGATGACTGTTGAGGACCAGGAAGTAGCAAAGATTAGTAAGGGTGAAGTGAGGAGGGCATTGAAGAGGATGAAGAATGGAAAGGCAGTTGGTCCTGATGATATACCGGTGGAGGTATGGAAGTGTCTAGGAGAGGAAGCAGTAGATTTCCTGACAAGAACATTCAACAAGGTCTTAGAGAGTGAGAGGATGCCAGAGGAATGGAGGAGAAGTGTGCTGGTGCCCATTTTTAAGAACAAGGGAGATGTGCAGAGTTGTGGCAGTTACAGAGGGATAAAGTTGATGAGCCATACGATGAAGTTATGGGAAAAAATAGTGGAAGCAAGACTAAGGGCAGAGGTCAGCATTTGTGAACAACAGTTTGGTTTCATGCCAAGAAAGAGCACCACAGATACAGTGCTTGCCTTGAGGATGTTAATAGAGAAGTACAGAGAAGGTCAGAAGGAGCTGCATTGTGCCTTTGTGGACCTGAAGAAAGCATATGACAGGGTGCCGAGAGAAGAACTGTGGTATTGCATGAGAAAGTCTGGAGTGGCAGAGAAGTATGTTAGGGTGGTGCAGGACATGTATGAGAGATGTAAGACAGTGGTGAGGTGTGCTGTCGGTGTGACAGAAGAGTTCAAGGTGGAGGTGGGACTGCATCAAGGGTCAGCTCTCAGCCCCTTCTTGTTTGCTATGGTGATGGACAGGGTGACAGACGAGGTTAGGTAAGAATCTCCATGGACTATGATGTTTGCAGATGACATTGTGATCTGCAGTGAGAGCAGAGAACAAGTGCAGGAAAATCTAGAGAGGTGGAGGTATGCCCTGGAAAGGAGGGGAATGAAGGTTAGCCTCAGTAAGACAGAATACATGTGTATGAATGCCAAGGATCCAAGAGGAACGGTGAGGTTACAGGGAGCAGAGATAAGGAAGGTGGAGGATTTTAAGTACTTAGGCTCAACAATCCAGATGTGTGATGTGTGATAGGAAGGTATGGGCAAAAATGAAAGGAAAAGTGTACAAGACGGTGTTGAGGTCAGGGATGTTGTATGGTTTAGAAACAGTGGCCCTGGGGAAAAGACAGGAGGCAGAGCTGGAGGTAGCAGAGATGAAAATGTTGAGGTTCTCTTTTGGAGTAACGAGGATGGATAGGATCAGGAATGAGCACATCAGAGGGACAGCACATGTAAGACGTTGTGGAGACAAAGTCAGAGAGGCTAGATTGAGATGGTTTGGACATGTACAGAGGAGGGATAGTGTGTATATTGGTAGTAGGATGTTGAGGTTGGAACTACCAGGCAGAAGGCCTAGAGGAAGACCAAAGAGACGATTCATGGATGTGGTGAAGGAGGACATGAAGGCAGTTGGTGTAAGAGAAAAAGATGCAGAGGATGGGGTGAGATGGAGGCAGATGATTCGCTGTGGCGACCCCTGAAGGGAAAAGCCAAAATGACGAGAAGAAGACGAAGAAGAACTATTAAAGGGTGGCATGGTGTTTAGCACTCTCACCCCCACATAAAGGTTCTGGGTTTGAGTCCTGGGATAGGCAAATGTGTTTTTCAGAGCCCAGAACCCATGAATAATTTGGAATATATACAGTATTCTATAATGATAATCGGGGCTGCACAGTGATGTAGTGGTTAAAACATCCACCTCACAGTAAGAAGGTTCTGGGTTCGAGTCTAAGGCGTTTCTGTGTGGAATGTGCATGTTCTCTTTGTGCTTGCATGGGTTTCCTCAACGTACTTTGGTTTCCTCCAACAGTTTTCACATTCGACTCATTAAGCTAAATGTTTCAAATTGCCCAGTGTTGGCCGAGATAGGCGCCATCCTAAAAAATTTGTAAATATATTGATATCCTGAGTGCAGTTCAGTCCCATAAACAGCCTTCATGCACTTATGCAAGGCTAGCATTCATGGGTTTGTTGCAGAAGCCAAATTGCGTTAAATTCTTTCGCACTGTAATAAAAATAATCAGTAAATTCATCTGCAACACTTCTTCTTTTCATGTTCACTTCCTTATGGGTAATTTCCTCACATATTTCGTCCTCATTTCAACATGCTTGCAATATCCACTCTGGTGTCAGTACTGTTGCCTCTGAGGAGAGAAATTCGACAAATACTCTACAAACATGATTTACTCATAACACGGTACATCTTTCTAGCACTAGCACTGTCCAAAAAGGGCTTTATCCCAACACTGTGTGTGTGTGTGTGTGTGTGTCCGTCCAACTGATATTTCAGGAGAAGATGGTCCCTCTCAGATGGCACTAGAAGATCTGGCGATGTTCCGAGCCATCCCCACCACCACTGTGTTCTACCCGAGTGATGGCGTGTCCACCGAGAAGGCGGTGGAGCTGGCCGCTAATATGAAGGTTATCATAATTCTCTTGGAAGCCAAAATATGATAATATATTTTCCACCAGGCTTGGAATGAACACATGCTCACCTGCTTCGTGCAGGATAAGATATGCAATGTTGATAATATTTCAGTCTTACATTTCTGTGCTTCATAATGCCAGATGTGGAGACATTAATGCTGCAGGTGATGATTCTCATGAAATCTGAAGAAATCACTTTGAGCTACTTCATTTGTTCCCACTACAGAGACAGCCCTCTATCAGAACCCCAGAGTTTGGTTTTTTCATCATTATATGCACTAGTGTTTTTCAACCTTTTTTGAGCCAAGGCACAATTTTTTCATTGAAAAATCATGAGGCACACCACCAGAAGGAAATGTTAAAAAATTAACCCCTGTAGCCTATATTGACAGTATAAAAGACATTCATCAAAGTGTCTTGAACAGGAGTCAAATAAAGACAAAGAAAACACATTTTATAATCGTTCCTATTTCTGCTCACTCAGTGTGAAACCGGCACCTGTTTGGATGAATATGGAGTTGATAATCTGGCAGGAATCAGCTCTCAGTGTCTCTCTGGTTTTTGTTTTTATGGCAGTCAGACTTGAAAAGCTCACACAGATATGTTGTGGAAAATGGGAGCAATGTCAAAATGGCTTTGTTTGCCAGACTGAGAACTTTTTGGCAGTCGCCAACCAAAAACTGTCCAAAGGTAGAATAGCAAAGCTTGGCATTAAACCAGGATTCTGTCTCAGTTCAGTGAGTTCCTCCTGCCCTCGTAAAGGCCTGTCCTTTCCACCAACTAAAGCCGAGCTATATGGGTCCTTAATCCAGTCCAGGCATTCAGTGGAGGCTGAAGAAAAATAAAATGACATCTTCTCTTCAAGAGTTTTTAAATGTTTAACTATTACCTCACACAATGCAGGGAAATTTTGCCTTTGATTGGTGAGTGTGAACATTTCAAGGTTGCCACTTTCCAGATGTTGTTGCCAGAGTTGTACCTTTGAATGAAATCGATTAATTTTGTAATCGTGTGTTCAGTTCATTCAGATGATGAAATGGAATTAGAATCTTTCCCGTTCAAAAATTTCTCCATCACTGTCACCATATAGTCTCATGAGCCACAATGCCGCATGCATGCATCAATAACTCTGGTCTCAAAGTACACAGCAATTAGCTACATGCTGCCACCTACTGATAGGGAAGAGTATTACATGGTTACTCTGCCGATCAGTCGACAGAACAGACACTCGACAACGACACATTATTTGCGGGTAAAAATTAATTTGCTTTCAAAAAAATTTTTAGACCGATTAAGTGACATTTGATAATTTCCTACAGCACACCAGACAATATCTCAAGAGCACACTAGTGTGCCGCGGCACAGTGGTTGAAAAACACTTGGATACACGGAATAGACAGCTAGTATTAGTCTGTTAGTATTCACTGAATATGACAAAGGGGGTATGAGATAATAATCGATGAGTGTAGTACTTTGGAAGCTGGTGTAAAAATAGTGTAAGAGAAACAATGAAAAAGGATTAAAACGCAGAAGCTGAAAAAAGGACTGAATTGTCTCACAGCTACAAAAAAGGTCTTAGGTTCAATTCTGAGGCTCAAAAGGGTGTTTCTGTGTGAAGTTTACATGTTCTCCAAGGTTGTGTGGGTTTCCTCCAGGTACTTCAATGTCCTCTGACAGTACAAAAACAAGATTTGAGACTGAACGTGAATGGTTGTGTGTTGGCCCTCCAATGGTCTGATGAGCTGAGATAGGCTCCAGCTTCCATGTGACTCTAGTAGGATTAGGCAGTTTGGCGAAAGAATGAGTGTACTGCCAGAGCCAGAGCTTGGTCCATACTGGTAACAGCAATATGTCAAATTCATTTATAGTGAGGGTTGGAGTCTGTCACGGCCCTTTGTAACCGGTTCTTTTCATAATTTTTATTGATAGAATTTCTAGGTGCAACCGAGGTGTTGAGAGCTTCTGGCTGGATCAATTCCTAAATGACTGTGAAGTGGCGAGAGGAGAATCAATACCTCCACATCTGAGTCCATGGTTCTCAACCAGGAAAGGGTAGATCGTATCCTCTTGGTCTGGAATGAGGTCCTGCCTAAGTGAAGGAGTTCAAGTATCTCAGGGTCTTGTTCACGAGTGAGGAAAGGGTGGAGCAGGAGATCAACAGGCAGATTAGTTCAGCCTGGCCTCTACTGTAAAGCAGAGCTTGTACAGGTCTGTCATTGTGAAGAGGGAACTGAGCTGGAAGACAAAGATCTCAATTTACCAGTCAATTTATGCTCCTATTCTCACCTACATTCATGAGCTTTGGGTAGTGACTGAAGGAACAAGATCACAAATACAAGTGGCTGAAATTACAGTATATTCCTTCGCAGGGTGGTGGGGCTCTCCCTGAGGGGATAGGGTGAGAAGCTCGGTCATCTGGGAGGAATTGTATATAGAAATATATTCAGTTACATTGCTTCTGGTGCTATTTCCTAACTTTAAAAAAAAATCGACATCTTCATTTTTAACCTAGATTCAACATTCACACCCTAACCTTAATTCTCCTGATTGTTTGTGAAGAGATTGTACTCATGAAGCCTGCATGATCTCTTTTCATAGGGTATTTGCTTCATCCGAACCAGTCGTCCTGATAATCCTGTAATCTACAACAGCAATGAGGTGTTCACTGTGGGCCAGGCGAAGGTGAGTTCTTCTGACTGATATTTGAGGTTGAGGTGTGCAGCAAGATTGAGTTTTAAATGTAAAATATATATATATTCAGTCAGCCATCAGAAACCAACATCAATTAGTGTTTTTGGTAGAAATGATATCTCTACATGTCAAATAATTTACTATCAGGTTTAGTAGAGCAATAGAATCCAACAGATCCAACAGTCATGACATGTCTGCTGTTGATTGAGTAATTGAATCACTAATTGAAAGTGGCGTGTTCAAAATAATAGCAGTGTGGAGTTCAAATGACATCATTCATTCTTTGAAAAACAGGGACCAATTATTGTCCTTATTTAAGGAAGGAAGGCAGAAATACTGTACATGCTGGTGAACATTTCTTTCTGAAATTGTGAGGAAAATGGGTCGTTCCAGGCATTGTTCAGAAGAACAACATACGTTGAATAAAATGTTGATTGGAGAGGGGAAAACATAAAGAAAGCAGAAAATGAGAGGCTGCTCAGCTAAAAGTGTCCCAACTGCTTTAAAATGGCAACCAAAACCTAAAATATGTGGAAAAAAGCAAAAAACTGCAATTCGAATGGATGAAGAAGAGCCATAATGGCAAGGACTCCGCCAACCCATCAGCTCTAGGAAGATCAAAGAAGGTCTAAAGTTACCTGTGAGTCCTGTTAACAATTAGAAGACGCCTATGTGAAGCCCAGCTATCCGCAAGAAGCTCCACAAAGTCCCACCGTTGAAAAAAGACGTGCTGAAGAGGGTACAATTTATCAAAGAGCACATTGACTGGCCTGAAGAGAAACCGAGCGATATTTTCTTGACTGATGAAAGTAAAATCGTTTTTTTGGGGGTCTAGTGGCCCACCGAGACAACCACCAAACATTGAATTCCAGCCACAGTACACTGTGAAGACCGTGAAACATGGTGGTGCAAGAATCATGATATGGGGATGGTTCTCATACTACGGTGTCGGGCATATTTATCACATACTAGGGATGTTTGAATCCATTAGAATACTGGAAGAGGTCGTGCTGCCGTATACTGAAGAGGAAATTCCCTTGAAATTTGTGTTTCAACAAGCCAACGACTCCAAACACCAGTAAACGGGTAGCATCTTGGTTACAGGTCAACAAGATTGACTTTATGGAGCGACGGCCCGATCCCTGATCTGAATCTAATAGAAAACTTGTGGGGTGACATCAAAAATACAGTTTCTGAGGCAAAACCAAGAAACACAGAAGAACTGTGGAATGTGGTCAAATCATCCTGGGCTGGAAAACCTGCTCATGGGTGCTAGAAGTTGGTCCTCTCCACAACACAGATGTGCAGCAGTTCTCAGAAACAGTGATTATAAAACTAAATATTAGTTCAGTCATTCAAAGGGAAGCAAAATATTACAACATTTTCAGTTTATAACAGTCAATGTTTGGGTTTGTAGAGGAAAAAACAGACACTGCTAAATTCACTTTTCTTCAATTTCTTTAAAGGAATAACACAAATTTGACATATTTTTCTTGATGTTTTACTTTGGAATAAACGTAGAATGAAAAGTAGGTTATTTTATTATTTAAAAAAACATTTTGTGGCGATGTATAATCAAACTATTAATGGTATATGGATATTTCTGTAGATTAGTCAACTGGAACTCATGATTGCTTATATTCAGTGGGTGAGCAGTAGAATATGGTTCTGTCCATCTGTATGGTTTGTTCTTGCTATAACTTTGGCAAGAAATTGCTTGGGATCACCAAATTTAGTGGATGAATTTCCCTCAGGAAGGGCTCGGTTGAGATTAGAGATGGGTCACCTTGAATTGTTCATTGTGTCACAGCATTCAAGATAAAAGTTGCTCACACTCATATTTTCATGGAGAGCATTTAATTTGATCACAGCATGTCATCTCCATGGCGCTGTCGCTGCAGTTATTCAGATCGAGGCTCAGCAACATAAATGTGACAATAAAATGAAGTCCGTTGATGACCTGAATGTACTGAATGAGCAGGTTTGGGAATGTATTTTTTCTTCCCTAATGGCACAGATATAGAATGGGGTCTCAAATAATGAAGGAATAGTTCAGGAAGCATGAAGAATAAGTTTTACATATGTATTGGTGCCCCAGAGTCCTGACCTTAACCTTAAATTGAAAGTTTTCGGGATGTGCTGGACAAGACTTGATGAGGTGGTTCAATTTTTTCATCATCGATTCAAGATGTTGGTGATAAATGAACCCAACACCAAATGGAAAAAACTGTTATGTTGCTTAGGTTTGTTGAAATAATGTCACGCTTATGTGCTGTAAACAAGGCAAACAGTGGAACAACATATTAGTGTGTGCAACGTTTTTGTCTGGGCAGTGTGTCTCTTCTCTTCCTTTCGGCTGTTCCCTTCAGGGGTTGCTACAGCGAATCATCCGCCTCCATTTCACCCTATTGTCTGCTTCTTCTTCTCTTACACCAACTACCTTCATGTCCTACTTCACCACATCCATAAATCTCCTCTATGGTCTTCCAAGACCTTGTGCCTGGTAGTTCCAACCTCGGCATCCTACTACCAATATACTCAATTCCTCCTCTGTACATGTCCAAACCATCTCAATCTAGCCTCTCTGACTTTGTCTCCAAAACGTCTTACATGTGCTGTCCCTCTGATGTACAGTGGTATGAAAAAGTAACTGAACCTTTTGGAATTTCTCACATTTCTGCATAAAATCACCGTCAAATGTGATCTGATCTTTGTAAAAATCACACAGATGAAAAAACAGTGTCTGCTTTAACTAAAACCACCCAAACATTTATATGTTTTCATATTTTAATGAGGATAGCATGCAAACATTGACAGAAGGGGAGGAATAAGTAACTGAACCCTCACATTTAATATTTTGTGGCCCCTCCCCCCTTTGGCAGCAATAACTTCAACCAGACGCTTCCTGTAGCTGCAGATCAGTCTGGCACATCGATCAGGACTAATCTTGGCCCATTCTTTCCAAAACTGCTGTAGTTCAGTCAGATTCCTGGGATGTCTGGCATGAATCGCTGTCTTGAGGTCATGCCACAGCATCTCAATGGGGTTCAAGTCTGGACTTTGACTTGGCCACTCCAGAACGTGTATTTTGTTCTTCTGAAACCATTCTGAAGTTGATTTATTTCTGTGTTTTGGATCATTGTCTTGTTGCAGCATCCATCCTCTTTTTAGCTTCAACTGTCTGACAGACGGCCTCAGGTTTTCCTGCAAAATATCCTGATAAACTTTTGAATTCATTTTTCCATTAATGATTGCAAGTTGTCCAGGCCCCAAGGCAGCAAAACAGCCCCAAACCATGATGCACCCTCCACCATGCTTCACGGTGGGGATGAGGTGTTGATGTTGGTGAGCTGTTCCATTTTTCCTCCACACATGACATTGTGTGTTCTTCCCAAACAATTCAACTTTGATTTCATCAGTCCACAAAATATTTTGCCAAAACTTCTGTGGAGTGTCCAAGTGCCTTTTTGCAAACATTAAACGAGCAACAATTTTTTTTAGACAGCAGTGGCTTCCTCCTCAGAGTCCTCCCATGAACACCATTCTTGGCCATTGTTTTACATATAGTTGATGTGTGCAAAGAGATATTGGACTGTGCCAGTGATTTCTGTAAGTCTTTAGCAGACACTCTACAGGTTTTTTTTACCTCTCTGAGTATTCTGCGCTGAACTCTTGGCCTCATCTTTGGTGGATGGCCACTTCTTGGGAGAGAAGCAACAGTGCCAAACTCTGTCCATTTGTAGACAACTTCTCTGACTGTCGATTGATGAACATCCAGACTTTTAGAGATGGTTTTGTATCCTTTCCCAGCTTTATACAAATCAACAATTTTTGATCGCAGGTCTTCAGACAGCTCTTTTGAACGAGCCATGGTGCACATCAGACCATGCTTCTCATCAAGACAATTCTTACCAGGTGTGTGTTTTATAGTGGGCAGGGCAGCTTTAAGCCACTCATCAGTGATTGGGCACACACCTGACTTAAATTGTTTGGTAAAAATAAGTTTCAATTGCTCTTTAAGTCTCCTTAGGCAGAGGGTTCATTTACTTATTCCTCCCCCTTCTGTCATTGTTTGCATGCTATCCTCATTAAAATATGAAAACCTATAAATGTTTGTGTGGTTTTAGTTAAAGCAGACACTGTTTTTTCATCTGTGTGATTTTGACAAAGATCAGATCACATTTGATGGTGATTTTATGCAGAAATGTGAGAAATTCCAAAAGGTTCAGATACTTTTTCATACCACTGTACTCATTCCTGATCATATCTATCCTCGTTAGTCCCAAAGAGAACCTCAACATTTTCATCTCTGCTACCTCCAGCTCTGCCTCCTGTCTTTTCCTCAGGGCCATTGTTTCTAAACCATACAACATCGCTGGCCTCAACACCGTCTTCTACACGTTTCCTTTCATTCTTGCCGATACCTTCGTATCACACCTGACACTTTTCTCCAACCATTCCAACCAGCATGCACATACTTCATAATATGTGAGTATACCTGTGTATACTTCATAATAATATTATTATGGATTTCCACTTTTGACGAATATTATGAAATATTCCTCCATTCAGGACTGTGTTTAATACTGTCAGTGAAACACAGGAAACATCTGAGCTTTTCTCAATCCCAGTGTGCTACAGTAAAAAGGGAATAAGGAATGTCCTGTTCCTATTTGTGTTTGTATTTGTTTAGAATGTGATCTGCTGAATCCAGTTATTTTTATTGGGTTAAATCCAACATTTACAAGCAGCAAAAAAAAGCAGACATTAATGCAGTGTATTAGGTATGAATAAACAGACTATTTGTATTGGTGGTGATGAATAAGGGCTACCACATGTTGTGGTGTGTACATGCAGGTTGTTTACAAAAGTGACAATGACCAGGTGACAGTGATTGGAGCTGGTGTCACTCTGCACGAGGCTCTTGATGCAGCTGAGCAGCTGAAGAAAGGTACAGTGTAATACCTACAAACACGTACAACATCTTGATATATTGAAAATACTACTTTAGATGCATAACACAGCCTGAGTGGTTGTTGTTAGTTTAGGTGGGATCTCCCAGGGTTGGAGCATCACAACATGTGAAAGTCAATCAGTAGGTAATGATGTCACAGAGAAGGACAGAGAGACAGAGGGACATCAAGGAATCCAGCTCTCATAAGAAGAGCATTGCTAAGTGATGTATCCCATAATGTGTCTCATTCCTTAATTACCACTATACCCTAGATACTTAGAGCAGTAAGCTCAGTTTGACTTTCCAAGACAGGCCATTTACTCAGAGTCATCATACATTATAGAATGATGCCGGTATTGTACAAAAGGGGATTTGGGGGTTGAAACAGGAACTTAATTTGCCAAACAGCATAATCTTACTAGATCAGAGGGTAGAGCCTATCTCAGCTGACCCTGTGAAGGCATGATTACACCGTCTATCACAGAGCCAGTACATCACATCGCCAATGCATACACAATTATTCACACCTAGTGGCAGTTTGGAACAACCAGTTAGCCTTATGTCCCGTCTTTGGACTGTTGGCAGAAACCAGAGTACAGTACCTGGAATAAACCTACGCAAGCACAGGGAGAACATGTAAACTTTATACAGAAATCTCCTGATTGAACTCGGGACTCGAACCCAGGACCTTCTTGCTGTGAACAAAAATT
This sequence comes from Plotosus lineatus, assembly GCA_024760905.1. Classification (NCBI taxonomy): domain Eukaryota; kingdom Metazoa; phylum Chordata; class Actinopteri; order Siluriformes; family Plotosidae; genus Plotosus; species Plotosus lineatus. The sequence goes on along the minus strand of CM045729.1, from coordinate 27,211,896 downwards.
ACAGCACAAAGTACAGAATGCCTGCCCTGTCACGATCAATCATCATTAATGGCATCTATCATCACTTGAATTGTAATGATCACAACAGTGTGTATGAAGAGAATACTGTATATAATTGATAATCATTATCATCATCTTCCACTTAATCTGAGATCGGGTCATGGGGGCAGCAACCTAAGCAAAGAGGCCCAGACATCCCTCTTTTTTTCGTAAGTAGAGGTGCATTTTACATCTAAAACGCGTGATTCGTTCTAAGGCTCACAAGACTACCTCATAAACTCTTTAAAAATGATAAAAGTATTAACAATTTTGTATGATGTGTTAAAAGTAAAAGAAAATTATTTATTAAACCATTTAAACATTTTATTAACATATTAAACCATTTTATTAACATTTATTAATTAAATCATTATTAAACATTTTTTATTAATGCACATACACACACACACACACACACATACACAACACTGTCTCTCTCTCTCTCTCTGGTGTGCGTTGTGGAGTGGCGTGTTCTGCCGAATGCGGGCTCTGCCCACACACAGCCCGCAGCTGATGGAGCTTTTGAGACGGTGTGTTGTATTTTAAAGCGGAATTGCAGTACCTGTTTGGAAGATCAGAGGTCCAGATTCAATATTAACTTGCTTCCTTGCGAGATCGGAGGTCTTGTCCTACGGAGCACTCTGCTTTTAATGCCTCCTTCTGCTTCAATATCGTTCCGAAATAATCGCCTCGGTCACTGTATCTCCGCTTTTAAGATCTCCTACTTCAATATCGTCCCCATTGTAGAGGGGTTTTGGCCATACTCCTTTGCGATTTCGCTCAACCGCATCCCACTTTCGTATTTTTTTATCTCCTGCTTCACTTCGATTGATAATAAAGCCCGCTTCTTCTTTTCTGTGTCACCGGGAATCACTTTCTTGGGGTCCATAATGGATAACAAAATATAATGCTGCAATGATCCGTCTAAAAAAAAACTCACAAGCCAACAGTCCTGTTCAACTCTCCATCACACATGTGACAAAAAGGAAGTATGGGTACAGTTCAGCTCCCTCCTGGCCAATTGGAGGCCAGCGGGGCGTGATGTTGGGAGACAGCCAATGAGAGAGCAATTCGCACATTGTTTGAAATTTTGAATGGTGCATTTGAATTTTTGAATAGCGCGTTTGGCGCTTTTTGTAAAAAGAGGGTGTTTTCGTGAAAAGAGGTCGAAAATTTAGGAAAATGTTTTCCGTAATCTGGATTTTTCCTATTCAGAGGTTTTCGTAAGTGGAGGGCCGACTGTATTATATTTTTGAGTTTTGTGCCCTGGAATCCCATTCAGGGTGTACTCCTGTCACCTACCTCTTATACCTGGGATCTCTGTATCTACTATCACTCGGAACAAGGTTGAACACTTATGAATGAATTTTCAAGTTTTCCATCTGTTATTACAGTCATTCCATTTAAAATCACCAAAATCGAACCTCATTTTAACTTTTTTTTGGAAGTACCTTCATATGTTTTGATGAACACATGCAAAATTTTTCCGCTAAATAGCTAGTAGTTTTTTTTTTTTTTAAGATATTTTTTTTTTGAAGAAGGGTACCCTAAACCTATTTTTCACTCATGAACACAAAGTTAAGGTGCCACCCCCCATTTTTTAAAGGCAATATCTCAGTTATAAATACAAAGAGGAAGCTGCAGTTTGGTATATGCAATGTTTGGATCCCCACCTACAGAAAAAAAAAACTTTTTTAATTTTGACATTCTGACTCGATGCCCGAGCCACCTCAACTGACCCCTCACAATGCAAATGAGCAGCGGATATACTCCGAGCTCTCCCCGGATGGTAGAGCTTCTTACCTTATCTCTAAGAGAGCGCCCCGCTACCCAATGAAGGAAGCTCATTTCAGCCACTTTATTCCGCGATTTTGTTCTTTCAGTCACTACCCAAAGCTCGTAACCATAATTGAAGGTTGGAACATAGATCAACTGGTAAATTGAGAGCTTCGCCTTGCGGCTCAGCTCTTTCTTCACCATAATGGACCGGTACAGGCTCTGTTTAACAGCAGAGGCTACAGCGATCCGTCTGTCAATCTCCCACTCCATCGTTCCCTCACTTGTGAACAAGACCCCAAGATACTTACACTCCTCCACTTGGGGCAGGACCTCATTCCCAACCCGGAGGGTGAATTCCTCTCAACTGCGAATCGCTCCAATGAGAGCTGGAGGTCCAGGCTTGATGAAGCCAAAAGGACAACGTCATCCACAAAAAGCAGAGACAAGAGCCGATGGCCACCAAACCAGAACCCCTCAACGCCCATAAACATCCATTAAAATTATGAACAGAATCGGTGACAAACAACAGCCTTGGCGGACTCCAACCCTCACCAGAAACGAATTCGACCTGTTTGTTACCAATATGGACCAAACTTTGGCTACGGTGATACAGCACTCGAATGGCCCGTAGTAACGGGTCCAGAACGCCACACTTCCGGAGCACACCCCACAAGATAGTCCGAGGGACACAGTCAAAAGCCTTCTCCAAATTCACAAAACACATGTGGACAGATTGGGCAAACTCCCATGCCCCCTCCAAGATCCTGTATAGAGTTGGTCAAGAGTGCTACGGCCAGGACGAAAACCACATTGTTCCTCCTGAATCCGAAGTTCGATTATCGGTTGGATCCTCCTCGCTAGTACCCCTGCATAGACTTTCCCGGGTAGGCTGAGGAGTGTGAGTTCCCCGATAATTGGAACACACCCTCCGGTCCCCCTTTTTAAAAAGGGGGACTACCACCTTGGTTTGTCAATCCAGAGGTACAGCCCCCGATGACCACGCGACGTTGCAGAGATGTGTCAAGCAAGACAGTCCACTGTAAACACTGTTTGTGGGGAACTGCTTCTCCCTCCTGAGGCATCGAATGGTGGTCCAGAACCTTTTTGAGGCCAACTGATAATCACTCTCCAGGCCCTCACCAAACTGTTCCCACGCCCTAGATTTTGCATCTGCGACAGCCTCGGCTGCAGCACATTTGGTCTGCCGGTACCTGTCTGCTGCCTCGGAAGTCCCACAGTCTAATAAGATCCGATAGGCCTCCTTTTTTAGCTGGATGGCCCCCTTCACCACAGGTGTCCACCACCGGGTTCGGGGGTTACCGCCAGGACAAGCACCAACAACCTTCCGACCACAGCTATGAGCTGCCGCCTCAGCAATGGAGGCACGAAACATGGCCCATTCGGATTCCATGTCACCCGCCTCCTCCGGGATGTGGTTGTAGCTCTGCTGGAGGTGGGAGTTAAAGGCCTCTCGGACAGGAGACTCAACCAAACATTCCCAGCAGACCCTAATTGCATGCTTGGGCCTGCCAGGTCTGAAGGGCAGCCTCCCTCACCATCAAAGCCAACTCACCACTAGGTGGTGATCGGAAGACAGCTCAGCTCCCCTCTTCACCTGAGTGTCCAGAACATGCGGTCGCAATACTACAATGTCGATCATCGAACTGCAACCTAGTGTGTCCTGGTGTCAAGTGCACTTATGGGCACACTTATGTTCGAACATAGTGTTCGTGACCGTGACGATCACAGAAGTCTAACAATGAAACACCTATCAGGTTCAGACTGGAGAGACCATACCTACCGATCACACCCTTCCAGGTCACACTATAGTTGCCTACATGGGTGTTGAAGTCTCCCAAGACAACGAGTGAGTCTCCAGAGGGAGCGTTCTCCAACACACCCCCTAAAGACTCCAAAAAGGGTGAGTACTAGGAACTGTCATTTGGTGCATAACCACAAATAACAGACAGAACCTGTCCGCCCACCCGAAGCTGGAGGGAAGCTACCCTTTTGTCAACCGGGGAGAACCCCAATGTTTGGGCACCGAGACAGGGGGCAACAAGGATGCCCACACCGGCTTGCCGCCTCTCCCCATGAGCAACTTTAGCATGGAATAAGTTCCATCCTCTCTTGAGATGGGTAGTTCCAGAGACCAAGCTATGCATTGAGGTGAGCTCGACTATGTCTAGTCTGTAGCTCTCCAGCTCAGGTTCCTTCCCCACCAGAAAGGTGACATTCCATGTCCCAAGAGTCAGAGTCAATAACCGAGGATCGGTCTGACAGAACCCATGCCTTCGGCTGCCACCCAACTCACATCGCACCTGACTCCTATAGACCCTCCCACAGATAGTGGGTCCATGGGAGATCGGACCCATGTCTCCTTTTCGGGCTGGGCCCGGCCGGGCTCCATGGGCAGAAGCCCGACCACCAGGAACTCGCCTTTGAGCCCCTCCCCCAGGCCTGGCTCCAGGGGGGGACCCCGATGCCCCTCGTCCGGGCAAAGGGAAACTGTATCGTTGTTTTTTCCATCATAGAGGTCTTCTAAACCACATTTCGTTTTGGACCTTCACCCAGGACCTGTTTACCTTGGGTGACCCTACCAGGGACATTATGCCCCAGACAACATAGCTCCGAGAATCATTAGGGCAAACTGCTCCACCACGATAATGTGGCGATTCAGGGAGGGGGCCTATTATTATTATTATTATTATTGTTATTATTCTCATTCTCAGAGGGAATCAACATTCGAGTGATCGACTTATTCACTGTTAAACCTCTGGATTCTGAGACAATTATTGAAAATGCCCGTGCTACAGGAGGTCGCATCATCACCGTAGAGGACCACTACTATGAAGGTGAGTGTTATAAAATGGCACTTAATATTAATAATAAATAATGAGGTCCCACATTGTTCAATTCGTAAGAACAGATTAGTTTCACTGAAGGGAGACTAAATTTACACAACATCCGAAAAACTGTACTTTCAACTTTATGGCAAATAATTGTGGAGGACCCACATGTGTTTGATAGTCAGGTGTGCACATACTTTTGAACATATAGTGTAAATCAGCGAGAATGATAAAAAATTAAGCTTTAACAAGTTTGTTAGGTTGACCTCTATTTGATCACCATTAGAAGCACACCAGTGTGTGTTGTGTGAATGAGAGAGATAGAGTAAAACACTGTCCTTCACACAGAGTATTACTGTGTGTATGTATGTCTAAGAGGAAGTAATTTGTGTGTGTGTGTGTGTGTGTGTGTGTGTGTAGTTGTCATTAGTCTCTTTGCTTGGACCCCAAGAATCGCTGCGTTCAGTTATATTTTTATATTATAATATTGTGCAAGTTTATATTTCTGTGGTAATTATAAAATAAATACAGGTGCAGTAATAGTCAATGTCAATTTTGTGTTTCTGGGCCAATGATATCCTGCATATTGTTTAATATGAGCTGGGAATTATGATGTGTGAATGCACAGGTGGTCTGGGAGAGGCCGTGTGTTCAGGGGTGGTGAATGAACATGACTTCACTGTGCAGCGCCTCGCAGTGTCTCACGTGCCACGGAGTGGAAAATCACGAGAACTACTCAAACTGTTCAATATCGACTGTGATGCCATTGTTCAAGCCGTGAAGAAGATGAACAGCGATACTGCCAACAGAAAGTAACAGAATAGAGAGAATAGGGAAAGAAATGGATGTGTAGTAGCTGTAAGTCATGTGATAACCCTACCAAAATGCTTATTAAAACATTAAATCAACAAACTGCTTCATTCTTATTAGGGTCACGAGGAGTTTGGAGCCTATCTCAGCCAACTCTTGGAAAAGGTGGGGTTCCCCCTTAACATCTCAGTAGGCCATTCTACACACAGGACAACACACACCCATTCACACTCACACTTAGGCACAATTTCATTCAGTCATTCATTTTCTGAACTGCTTAATTAGGGTCGTGGGAACGCTGGCACCCATCTCAGGACAGAATACACCCTGGACAGCGCACCTGGCCATCACAGGGCAGAAACACACTGACAGCTATGCAGCCTACTCTTGATGAAAGTCAGCAATGCTTCTTTTACATCCCTCTCACCACAAACAGTGAGAGACATGGCCGGCCTTTGATAACCCAGTTTGCGGCACTTTGGGACACTTGGGGACAATTTGAGACAACCAGTTAGTTTAATGTCTTTGGATTGTGGAAGGAAACTGGTGTACCCAGAAAAGAAGTGCAACATGAACTGTCCACACCGAACCGCCCTTGCCGAACCCAGGACTTGCTGTGAGGCGGGACTTGCTCCTATCCCCTGTGACACCATACATCTTACTGACGCATAAAAATAGACATTCAGAAATACTGTTATCCAATCAGGTTGCACCTTTAAAGATTCAAAAACCTATAGACTGAAAACTTTACATAGTGTGTCAGTTGTGTTATCAGCCAACTAAGTCTGAGATGAGCATTACACTGAAAGCAAGAGATGGTGTCATGGCTGGATGGTTAACAGTCGCCTCACAATGAGAAGGCTTGGGGGGTTCCATCATATCCAAGCATCTTTCTGTTTGGAGTTCTCGCCATGCCTTCTACGGTTTCTTGCGGAAGGGTTAGTCATGTAACGCATGCACATTAGGTAGCCCACCTCTCACCTGACGTCAGCTAGGATTCGATCCGGCTTCACCTGCAAGATTGAGTATGGATGGACGTTAGACTATCTCAGCAGACTGGATGATGGCGAGGTACACCCTGAACAGCTCGCCAGTGCATCACAGGGCCAAGATTTACACAACCATTCACACTTACACACCTGGGGGTAATTCGGGAAAGCTCAATGTGTATGTCACTAGATTGAAGGAGCAAAACATAGTACCCAGAGGAAACCCATGCAATGATAGAAATAACATGCAAACCACACACAAAAACAACCTCGGTAAGCCTGGGATTCAAACCCAGGACCTCTTCACTGTTATCTATAGATTTGAATTTGTACTTAAAATTTCACTCATCATGACTTACTATTAGTGCAGTGTTTCTCTATTATTTTCTGTAGCGCCCCACCCTGCGAACGAATATAAGTAGTACTATCTGTCTATAAAATTGTTATTAGTAAACTTCTGCATAGCATTGTATCTTTATTAACATTAAAAACAAAAAAGAAAGAAATATAGTTCAACTTACAAAAAAGAAAAACTTCATTAACATTGTTTTTTAATCTGTAACAGAAAAGACAGTGCACCAATGTGCCTGAAATTATAAAAAATACATCCTTATTCAACTTATTTATGTCTCGTGGGGAAAAAAACGCTACACCATAGCATGACAATGAGAGCGCCACTGCCAACTAGTGGAGTGGAGGTGCAATTACACTTAATTCTCGTACCCTATTCCAGAAAAGCATGTTCCCCAGCATCATACGCGCTCCCCCGGCATCATACACACCCACCCCCCCGGAATCATAGAAGCACTGTACTAGTGCCAAACATTCCAAGTACAGACAGTCGTCGACTTACGACCTCTTTTGGTTCCGACAGACCGGTCATAAAGCGTTCTGGTCGTATGTCGACTTTCTATCCAAATTCACTCATGCCTCGGTTTAACGGACTAATGGGGAGGAACACTGGTCCGAAGTACTCGATTTTCCGAAGTTTCCATTTCCATATATTTCAATGATTACATTACGAAAAACTTTTACTTAAGCACACTATGTAATCTGCAAATGTAAATACTGTACCTATACTCTGTAAATGTACACCATAAGATCAGGGGTCGGGAACCTGTGGCTCTTTTGATGACTGTATCTGGCACTCGGATAAATCAGGTGGCCTTTCTTAACAGAATAACGAATACACAATTTCACTGTCATTTAAATAAAAATACAAAAAACCCATCAAGTAAACAAAAATAGCATTTCTCGCGCATTAAAATCTATACATCTATTTTCAATTCCACGTCACTGTGGTGCGCAGTGGAGAGCCAATCCTTTCTGTACTCCAGTGTGTGGGTGGGTCTGATACCTTCAAACTCTAATTTTATCGGATTATAACAACAGCCACAGACTGCGTGTTTTGTTTTTGAGTAAAGAGATAAATTTCCCTTGTTTTGATCAGCTCATTTCCACGAAGCTGAGCACAGCTGGCAAGAAAACACAAATGGACAGACATGGAAAAACTTCAACCCACAGTGCAGCTGATTACCAAAACTTGAGACGTGCTTCCTCTCACATAAACACCGCAGCGTGTGAGTCCAATAAAATTAGAGTTCAAGCTATCGGACCCGCCCGCACACAGAAAGGATTGGCTCTCCGCTTCGCGCCACAGTGACGTGGCATTGAAAATAGATGAATAGATTTGCTCTGAGCAGTTAGAAAGTGAAGCTGCATCATCTCCTGCTTGGCCTTTTAAGATGCTGGCGCTGCCGGCATTGCAAATAACTGTTGTTTGCAACACTCGCACTGCACTGCCATGAATCGTGCTTCACGACAGTTGTGGTCATAAAGTCGATCAGACATAACTCGCATAGGTCATAAGTCGATGACTGTCTGTAAATAGAATGATCTACAACCCTTTATTGTTATTTACTGTCACCAGCATATAGTTTTAATCTTTTATGTCTGTAGAATAAACATGTTGGAAAGAACCCGCAATCAGTACAGCTGAAATTATTTTGAAGCCTATGTCATTTTGTTCATTGCAGTATTACTTTAAACAGTGTTGAACATGTAATGATGATGATCAGAGTCTAATCAGATTATTTTGGTGATTAATAGAATTCTCTCATTCTTAAGCTCCAGGGTAAATTAATACTTGTTTCTGGGCTGTTGTGTGTTTACTGCCTTATTTTTAATTTATCAATTAATTTTTGTTTCCTGTTACGAGCCATTATACAGTGATCATAAATATGTAAATCATGCACTATACATTCAAGTTACTCATTTACTCAAGAACTGTTTAATCGTACGAGGTTTGTGGGAAGGTTGGTACCCAGCTCAGATGACACGGCAAAGGCGGGGTATACTTTGAATGCCTCACCATTGCAGGGCAAACGCACAATTATTCACACTCACACCTAGACGCAATTTCAAACAACCACTTATTTATTGAATTTCAATTCATGAATAAAGATAAAGATGATGAAGATAAATGGAACAATTTTAGGGGGGAACAGAATTTAAAAGCAGATATTTTTTCTCTATATATAAGATAAGATACAGCTTTATTAATCTCACAACGGAGAAATTTACTGTTACCGGCTCTTGAAGTACCGTCAGTAGGGGTGACGAGTGCTAAGGACCACCTTAGCAGACATCGTACCCCGTGTAACACTAGGGTAAAAAAAAAAACTTAAAAAGTGTGCGAATTTGTATTCAACTTCTTTATTATAAAGCTCCTTAATAAGATCTGGTGCTACCAATTACTTTCACATTCATTTTATATCATTAGGTAAGTAAGGTCCACTTGTGTCCAATCAAAATTTCATATGAGCTCTGTATATACATCTTCTATAATCACCTGAAGAGAGAGGATGGTTTCACCACCCCTCGAAACAGATCTGTAGTGATAAATGGAGTTTCAATAGAAAGTCTTTGTCCTGTCCTTTTATTTTTATTTTTGTTATTTGCTCTACCAAAAAGTATTGAGCACTCTCCTACGGAAGGATCTACTCAGAAAATCCTCTACATATATATATATATATATATATATATATATATATATATGCACACAGGGATCCCTCACTTCTCACTTTCCACGGTTAATTGGGACTGAGATTCCTACGCGACCACCGAAATCCGCAAAGTAGAATCACTCTCCCCAACCCCCGACTGACGTATACGTACATGTATATGAGTATATAATATCAATAAATACATAGTCAAGGCTATAAATGCTTAGAATAACAATTAAACATTAAAAAATAATACATAAGTATAAATACACACACTCAGATGCACACCTCACAAAAAAGTAAGTAATTTTGATGTGGGTTTTTTTTTTTTTTTGCATAATTGGCCTTGTTTTTGTGGCATTTTCCTTAACTTTTCCCCCTATTTTTCCTCAATTTCCTTATTTTTTTTAAATTTGATGAATATTTAAAATGAACCGCGATGCACTGAAGTCGCATAAAGTAGCAAGGGATCCCTGTGTGTGTGGATATATATATATATATATACACACATACACACACACACACACACACACATACATGCACCTATTCTGAAAAGCCCCAAAGTCTGCAACACTACTAATCAAGCAAGCAACATCTTGAAATCCAAAGAGTTATCCCAACAGTTCAGATACAAAATTGCGAAAAAGTACATATCAGGGCAGGGTTATAAAAATATCTGACAGCTTGGAAAAACCCAAGGCGCACTATAAAATCGATAAAATAATTACGAAATAAAAGAATTATCTCACTTGTTATCTCATAACAAACCTGCGGCGAGAGAGCCATTCACCGAAACCCACAAACACAAGGAAGGCATTAATCAGAGAGGCAACAAAGAGACCAAATTGGCACTGAAGCTACTGGAAAGCTCCACAGTGGAGCCTGAATGTATTTGTTTATCTCTCTGCAGTCCATCTCTCTTTGAGTGACCGCACAGACCATTTTTTTAAATCTGCAGATCTTCCCACAGGTTGTACATAGATGTTCTGCTGTGTTGGGGGCTGTCTGTCTTGCATGTCGCTTTTGGCGGCAAACTTCGGCGTCAGCTCTGAGCTGATTTTCCATAGTAGTGACTTCACTGCTCGTGGCACTTCTTCAAGCTTTCTGGTCTTGAGCTACCACTTCCCAAGTATCAGTCGAGACTTTTTTCAACCTGCTATGTGAGATGTAGTTATAATGGAGCCTTGGAGCTGATTTCCTGCCATGAGCTTTCTGTACAGAATCTCCTTGTGCAAGCAACCAACCCCGGAAGGAGATGATGATGATGATGATGATGATGATGACAGTTGGCATGGGTTACACAGCGGTATAATGGTTAGCATGTCCACCTTACAGAAAGAAGACCTTAGATTTGAGTTCAAACCTTGGTGGGGACAAGCCGGTGTCCTCCCATAGTCCGAGGATGTGCACATTAGACGAATTGGCTGTTCCATATTGCCTCGAGAACTGAATGTGATCTCCTGCTATGGTCTGGAGAGCTATTCTATGTGTACCCCACCGTGGGCCAGTGATGGCTGAGATAAGTCCAGCCTTTCTGTGACCCAAGTAGGATTAAGTGGTTCATTCAACCGCTTCATTTTAGAGCGTGACCTCAATGTTGGTCGAAAGCTTTTAATCAGATTGGCGAGGAGATTTAAGTTCGGAGCCAAAGTAATAACATTCGGGGTGATGTAGCACACTTGGAGAGTCTCAAGTTGGGATCCAAGATGCCAAATAAGGCCATGTGTGCACTATGCACTCTACACACACTTACAGGTTTCCACGGTTATTATTCCCATCCACCTTCTCCATCCACCCTCTCTATCCACCCTCTCTATCTACCTTCTCAGTCCACCCTCTCAGTCCACCCTCTCAGTCCACCCTCTCTATCAACCCTCTCCGTCCACCTTCTCCGTCCACCCTCTCCGTCCACCCTCTCTGTCCACCCTCTCTATCAACCCTCTCAGTCCACCTTCTCTGTCCATCCTCTCTGTCCACCCTCTCAGTTCACCTTCTCAATCCACCCTCTCTGTCCTCCCTCTCAGTCCAGCCTCTCAGTCCACCTTCTCAGTCCACCTTCTCTGTCCACCCTCTCTGTCCACCTTCTGTCCACCCTCTCAGTCCACCCTCTCAGTCCTCCCTCTCAGTCCACCTTCTCTGTCCACCCTCTCTGTCCTCCCTCTCAGTCCAGCCTCTCAGTCCACCCTCTCAATCCACCCTCTCTGTCCACCTTCTCTGTCCACCCTCTCAGTCCACCCTCTCAGTCCTCCCTCTCAGTCCACCTTCTCTGTCCACCCTCTCTGTCCTCCCTCTCAGTCCAGCCTCTCAGTCCAGCCTCTCAGTCCACCCTCTCAGTCCACCCTCTCTGTCCACCCTCTCTGTCCTCCCTCTCAGTCCACCTTCTCTGTCCACCCTCTCTGTCCACCCTCTCAGTCCACCCTCTCAGTCCACCCTCTCAGTCCACCTTCTCAGTCCACCCTCTCAGTCCACCCTCTCAGTCCTCCCTCTCTGTCCTCCCTCTCAGTCCAGCCGCTCAGTCCAGCCTCTCAGTCCACCCTCTCAATCCACCCTCTCAGTCCACCTTCTCAGTCCACCTTCTCTGTCCACCCTCTCTGTCCACCCTCTCTGTCCTCCCTCTCAGTCCACCTTCTCTGTCCACCCTCTCAGTCCACCTTCTCTGTCCACCCTCTCAGTCCACCCTCTCAGTCCACCTTCTCAGTCCACCCTCTCTGTCCTTTTTGTATAGATTGTATGAGTGATTATTTTTCAGGTGCTGACGCATCACTGTTTTCTCAGAAGTGTGTTATCTAACTGTCTCTTCACTTTAGGAATGTGCTCGTATTCTTATGAGGAACTCCTATTGATAGAGCTATTAATGCAGATGCTGAAGTTAATGCTATTCAGCATTTGGCCTGAACATTAACCTCATTAACCAATATTACTTTTTTCCCCTTTTAGTTAAATAAAAACAGCAATTTTTGCTGAATTCCTTTTAGGGATTTACAAAAACACATCCACGCAATGTGAAAAATTGAAATATGATGACACTTTGGTGATAATTTAGTTCCCAAAACATGCCCACAAGAGTAAAAGCTGTGTCATGCCTAATGGTGTGTGCGCATGTTGAGATGCTGAATACAGGGATCCCTCACTTTCCGCCATTAATGGGGACCAAGACCCCCTCACGACTGATGAATTCGGTGAAGTAGGATCGACGCGTCCACCCCCCACCCCACTAACGTATGCGTACGTGTATATGTGTATATAATATCAATAAATACATATTCAACACTATAAATGCTTAAAATAACAATTAAACATTCAACAATAATGCATGTTAATAAAATATAAACACATACATACAGACATGCGCACGCACACACAGTTGCACACCTCACATAAGAATGTAAATAGATTTGTTGGGGTTTTTTTTTTTGTTGCATAATTGGCCTTGTCCTGCAGGATTTTCCTTAACTTTTTCCCTATTTTCCCTTAATTTCCTTATTTTTTCAATGAATATTTTTGAAAAACCTGTGATGCACTGAAGCCGCAGAAATTGAAGTATGAAGTAGCGCGGGATCACTGTATATTAAAAATATAATAATAACAATAATGTAAATTCCAGAATTTTCATATAGATATATCAAGGTTGGCACAGTGGTGTAATGGACAGCACGTCCACCTAACAGCAATTAAGGTCCTGGGTTCAACTCCGGGATCTGGCGCAGACAGTTCTGTATGAAGTTTACAAGTTCTCTCTGTACTTGTGTGGCTTTGCTGCAGCTATTCCAGTTTCCTCAGACGGCCCAAAGATCTGCAAATTAGGTCAACTGGCTGTTCCAAATTGCCCCTAGATGTGAGTGAGAATAGTTGTGTGTATTGGTCCTGTGATGATCTTGCGAGTTCACAATAAACAATAAGTCAACTACATTCCGATCATCAACTGCACAAAGATGTCACTTGGGCGAAGATGTCACCTGAGCAAGCATGAGGTGCCCCCTGAGGAACCCTCCTAATACCCCCTCCCCCGACTGGCGTATATGTATCTGTGTATATAATATCAATAAATACATATTCAATGCTATAAATGCTTACAATAAAAATTAAACATTAAAAAAAATGCATAAGATGTAAATAAAATATAAATACACACATGGCAGTGGTGGTCTAGTGGTATAGGGCGCTGGATCTGAAAGGAAGACAGACAGACACTAAATACACACATACAGACTCACACATGCAGATGCGCACCTCACAAAAATAGTTTTGATGGGAGATTTTGGGTTGTTTCTTGTTTTGTGTTTGTTTAGGTTTTTTTTTTTCATAATTGGCCTTGTTTTTGTGGCATTTTCTTTAACCTTTCCCCTTTCTTCCTTAATTTCCTTATTTTTTATTTCGATCCCTTCCTTCCTTCCTTTTGGCTTGTTCCCTTTCTTGGGAGTCGCCACAGTGAATCATCTGATTCGCACGTTTGATTTGGCATAGGTTTTTACGTCGGATGCCCTTCCTGTCACAAACCTTTTTTTTATTTTGATGAATATTTAAAAAAACAAACAAACCACAATGCACTGAAGCTGCATAAATTGAAGCACGAAGTAGCAATACACTAAGCCTGCGGTCGGCACAACTAATTTGAGAATATATATATATATATATATATATATATATATATATATAGTATTTTTAAAAATATATATTCAAAGTAGTTGTGCCACCTGCAGGCTCAGACACTCCTGTATTAGGAAACACTACCACCTGCTGGAGAAATCGGAACCTTTTGTTGCAATGCATGATCAAAATTTCTGCTTTGTGTTTGATTATTTCAGAAGTTTATAAGCTGCTTAATATAACTTAATTTCTGTGCCATATATTTCTCAAACAATAAAAACTATAATACAAAAACACACATTTGATTTAATATCCCATAATACTTTTGTAAGTAGTTCGTATGTTCCCCTCACAACATGAAATGGACTGAGGGGACAGTTAGCTGCACTGAGGGGAGAGTTAGTTGCGCTGAGGGGACAGTTAGTTGCACCGAGGGGACAGTGAGCTGCACTGAGGGGATAGTTAGTTGCACTGAGGGGACAGTTAGTTGCACTGAGGGGACAGTGAGCTGCACTGAGGGGACAGTTAGTTGCACTGTGGGGACAGTTAGTTGCACTGTGGGGACAGTTAGCTGCACCGAGGGGACAGTTAGCTGCACTGAGGGGACAGTTAGTTGCACCGAGGGGACAGTTAGCTGCACTGAGGGGACAGTTAGCTGTACGGAGGGGACAGTTAGCTGCACTGAGGGGACAGTTAGTTGCACTGAGGGGACAGTTAGCTGCACCGAGGAGACAGTTAGTTGCACCGAGGGGACAGTTAGCTGCACCGAGGGGACAGTTAGCTGCACCGAGGGGACAGTTAGCTGCACCGAGGGGACAGTTATTTGCACCGAGGGGACAGTTATTTGCACCGAGGGGACAGTTATTTGCACCGAGGGGACAGTTAGCTGCACCGAGGGGACAGTTAGCTGCACCGAGGGGACAGTTAGTTGCACCGAGGGGACAGTGAGCTGCACCGAGGGGACAGTTAGCTGTACCGAGGGGACAGTTAGCTGCACCGAGGGGACAGTTAGCTGCCCTGAGGGGACAGTTAGCTGCACTGAGGGGACAGTGAGCTGCACTGAGGGGACAGTTAGTTGCACTGAGGGGACAGTTAGCTGCACTGAGGGGACAGTTAGCTGCACCGAGGGGACAGTTAGCTGCACCGAGGGGACAGTTAGCTGCACTGAGGGGACAGTTAGCTGCACCGAGGGGACAGTTAGCTGCACCGAGGGGACAGTTAGCTGCACCGAGGGGACAGTTAGTTGCACTGAGGGTTGGGCGTTTCAGTGGAATGTTAATCTCAGACTCAGATTTTCTGCTCATGATTGTTTTCATGTTTGAAACTTTTGGAAGCTTTTATGTTCACAGGTTTTTGAATCTTAAAAGGTGCACAGTGATTGGCTAACAGTATTTTTGTATATATACATATATATATTATATATATATTTTTTATAAAACTATAAAATGATTTAATGAGGGGAGGCATGGTGGAGTAGCGGTTAGCACATCTGCCTCACAGCAAGAAGGTCATGGGTTCAAGTCCTGGGCGCTGTGAGGACGATTTCTGTCTGGAGTTTGCATGTTCTCCCTGTGCTTGTGTAGGTTCCCTTCAGGTGCTCTGGTTTCTCCCACAGTCCAAAGAGATGCACAATTAGCAATAATAAATTGGCCTTTTTCAAATTGCCCTTAGATGTGAGAGCGGGCTCACGAGTGGTGCAAGGTGGATGACTATTAGCCCAGAGACAACAAGTTCAAATTTGATTTAATGCCACAGCCATCCATGACAAGCAGTCCATGGGAGCTAATTGGCTGAATTGGGAGGAACAGTATACGCTCACTTCCTGTCACTCACAGTGATCGCCAGCCAATCATGGGCATCTGTAAGCTCATTCCTATGAGGAGGCAGATAGCGCTTTCCCTCCGTGTATGTTAGACCGTCCCCAAATACACCACAGTTCAAAATGAGCCAGGTGGCTAGGATTGTATGTCACAGAAGGGGCGTGCGCATGCTTTCGCCCTTCCCTGGTCGGTGGTGGTCATGTGACAGGGAAGGCAGTGTGTCTAAGTTATGAAGAAAATGAATTTTTTTAAAAAATCCAAAAAGGCAGTGTGTGAATGAATGTGTGATAGTTTAACAAGCTGATCTGGGTGTAACCTGCCTTCGTCACATGTCGGCTGAGATAGGGATCAACCTCTCCATAATCCCGGTAATAGCATTAAGTGGTGTGACAAATAAGTGAGTAATTTCTTAGTTTAATATCCGCATACTGTTATCACTGCTGGTATCGCACATTCTTCGAATTAATGCGTCGATGTCTTATTCACGCCAAATACGTGATTGATACTCATAGGAAATTAATCAGATCTTGGATAATGAATATTCATTTATTCATTTTCTGAACCGCTTAATCCTAATTAGGGTTGCAGGGAGGCTGACGCCCATTTCAGCCGACTCTGGGCAAAGATGGACTATACTCTGGACAGCTCGTCAGACTAGCCAGTTAATCCATTGTGCATGTTTGTGGACTGTGGGAGGAAACCGGAGTACCCGGAGGAAACCCTCACAAGTACAGGGAGTACATGTATCCTCCACACAAAAACGCTCAGGCTGGGAATTGAACCCAGGCCTTCTTGCTGCGATGTACTAGCCCCTACGCCAACGTGCTGTCAGATAATGAATAAATCCAACCAATTAAATGCATCAATGCTTGTTGTATATCATCTCTCTATATAATGCCTGAGTCGTAGGATGACCATTGGCGACCCGCCATGAAGGACAACGCCCTGGTTATCATCTTCATGGAGGTTTTCTTGGCAGGATTAGTGCAGTGGTTTGCCATTTCCTTCTGCACGATGCGAACCTACGGGCAATTTAGAACGGCCAATTAACCTACTGTGCATGTCTTCGGATTGTGGGAGGAAACCGGAGCACCTGGAGGAAACCCACACAAGCACGGGAAGAACATGCAAACCCCACACAGAAACGCCCAGGCCGGCTAACCACTACGCCACCGTGCCGCCCATAGGATATCATTCTTTCTTTCTTCCTTTCGGCCTTTTTCCCTTTCTCGGGAGTCGCTACAGCGAATCATCTGATTCGCACGTTTGATTTGGCAGAGGTTTTTACGTCGGATGCCCTTCCTGTCACAACCCTTTAGCAAGGGACAGAAACATGCTAACGGCTTTGCAGCTACTCTTTACGAAAGTCAGCAATGGTTCTTTTACATGAACCTCTCACCATAGACAGTGAGAGACATGGCCCGCCTTTGATAACCCAGTTAGCTACACTGGGGGGGGGGCAGTGACAATCTTGTGGGGACTTGAACCCCCAACCTTAGGATCAGCAATCCTGTGCCCTATCCACTAGACCATCACTGCCCACCCCCATAGTATATCATAATATAGCTAAATTATACCCACTTTACTCCTACAGTACATAAGACTATGGAATGATGGAAGTGGGCAGCCATGGCCTTATTGTTATCATTAGGTTTGGGATTAGATTTGGGTCAGCTGCACGGGGGTGTGTGTGTGTGTGTGTGCGTGTGTGTTACTGTGACAACCAATTGAAAGTGGGGCTTGAACCCCTAACCTTGGGATCAGTGATCCAGCACCTTTACCACCAGGCCACGACTGGCATTAAAGTGATCGCACTCTAATTCAAAAATTTAACAGAAACTTCAAGAATATACAAGAATAACAAAACTAGAATGAGGTGATCATCATTTATTTCACCATACAGTATTTACCATGGCAGAGACTGTTCAGGTGACGGCACCAAATGGTCCTCTGTATTTGCTCTGGAGCAAACCGGAGTGATTCGAACATTCCGTTTCAGACGTTAGTTGACATACTACACAAAGGGAAGAAAAAAAGTCCATGTGACCTTGTTTCACTTTAACTCAAAATTTTTATATACTGGTCCTTCTCAAAAATTAGCATATTGTGATAAAGTTAATTATTTTCTGTAATGTACTGATCAACATTAGACTTTCATATATTTTAGATTCATTACACACAACTGAAGTAGTTCAAGCCTTTGATTGTTTTAATACTGATGATTTTGGCATACAGCTCATGAAAACCCAAAATCCCAATCAAAAAATTAGCATATTTCATCCGACCAATGAAAAAACTGCTTTTAACACAAAAAAAGTCAACCTTCAATTAATTATGTTCAGTTATGCACTCAATACTTGGTTGGGAATCCTTTTGCAGAAATGACTGCTTCAATGGGGCGTGGCATGGAGGCAATCAGCCTGTGGCACTGCTGAGGTGTTATGGAGGCCCAGGATGCTTCGATAGCGGCCTTAAGCTCATCCACAGTGTTGGGTCTGGTGTCTCTCAACTTTCTCTTCACAATATCCCACAGATTCTCTATGGGGTTCAGGTCAGGAGAGTTGGCAGGCCAATTGAGCACAGTAATACCATGGTCAGTAAACCATTTACCAGTGGTTTTGGCACTGTGAGCAGGTGCCAGGTCGTGCTGAAAAATGAAAATCTTCATCTCCATAAAGCTTTTCAGCAGATGGAAGCATGAAGTGCTCCAAAATCTCCTGATAGCTGCATTGACCCTGCCCTTGATAAAACACAGTGGACCAACACCAGCAGTTGACATGGCACCCCAGACCATCACTGACTGTGGGTACTTGACACTGGACTTCAGGTATTTTGGCATTTCCTTCTCCCCAGTCTTCCTCCAGACTCTGTCACCTTGATTTCCGAATCTTCTTCTTCTTGTCCTTTCGGCTGTTCCCTTCAGGGGTCGCCACAGCAAATGATCTGCCTCCATCTCTCCCTGTCCTCTGCATCTTCTACTCTTACTCCAACGACCTTCATGTCCGCCTTCACCGCATCCATAAATCTTCTCTTTGGTCTTCCTCTGGGCCTTTTGCCTGGTAGTTCCAACCTGAGCATCCTACGACCAATATACTCACTATCCCTCCTCTGTACATGTCCAAACCATCTCAATCTAGCCTCTCTGACTTTGTCTCCAAAACATCTTACGTGGGCTGTCCCTCTGATGTACTCATTTCTGATCCTATCCATCCTCGTTACTCCCAAAGAGAACCTCAACATTTTCATCTCTGCTACCTCCAACTCTGACTCCTGTCTTTTCCCCAGGGCCACTGTCTCTAAACCATACAACATTGCTGGCCTCACCACCGTCTTGTACACTTTTCCCTTCATTCTTGCCGATACTCTCCGATCACACATCACACCGACACTTTTCTCCATCCATTCCAACCTGCCTGCACGCGCTTCTTCACCTCTTTTCCCCACTCTCCATTGCTCTGGATTGTTGAGCCTAAGTACTTAAAATCCTCCACCTTCTTTATCTCTGCCCCTGTAACCTCAAAGTTCCTCTTGGGTCCTTGTCGTTCACACACATGTATTCTGTCTTACTAGGACTAACCTTCAATCCCCTCCTTTCCAGGGCATACCTCCACCTCTCTAGATTTTCCTCCACTTGGTCTCTGCTCTCACTACAGATCACGATGTCATCTGCAAACATCATAGTCCATGGAGATTCTTGTCTAACCTCGTCTGTTAGCCTGTCCATCACCATAGCAAACAAGAAGGGGCTGAGAGCTGACCCTTGATGCAGTCCCACCTCCACCTTGAACTCTTCTGTCACACCAACAGCACACCTCACCACTGTTTTACATCTCTCATACATGTCCTGCACCACTCTAACATACTTCTCTGTCACTCCAGACTTCCTCATACAATACCACAGTTCTTCTCTCGGCACCCTGTCATAGGCTTTCTCCAGATCCACAAAGGCACAATGCAGCTCCCTCTGACCTTCTCTGTACTTCTCTATTAACATCCTCAAAGCAAACACTGCATCTGTGGTGCTCTTTCTGGGCATGAAACCAAACTGTTGTTCACAAATGCTGACCTCTGCCCTTAGTCTTGCTTCCACTATTCTTTCCCATAGCTTCATTGTATGGCTCATCAACTTTATCCCTCTGTAGTTGCCACAACTCTGTACATCTCCCTTGTTCTTAAAAATGGGCACAAGCACACTTCTCCTCCATTCCTCTGGCATCTGCTCACTTTCTAAGACCTTGTTGAATATTCTTGTCAGAAAATCTACTGCTACCTCCCTAGACACTTCCATACCTCAACTGGTA
This sequence comes from Plotosus lineatus, assembly GCA_024760905.1. Lineage (NCBI taxonomy): Eukaryota > Metazoa > Chordata > Actinopteri > Siluriformes > Plotosidae > Plotosus > Plotosus lineatus. Next base: position 27,191,717 of record CM045729.1, on the reverse strand, counting down.
TGTCATCAGGGCCAACTGCCTTTCCACTCTTCATCCTCTTCAATGCCCTCCTCACTTCTCCCTTACTAATCTTTGCTACTTCCTGCTCCTCAACGGTCACCCCTTCTACTCTTTTTTCTCTCTCATTTTCTTCATTCATCAGCTCTTCAAAGTACTCTTTCCATCTTCCCAGCACACTTCTGTCATCAGTCAATACATTTCCCTCTCTGTCCTTTATCACTCTAACTTGCTGCATGTCTTTCCCATCTCTATTTCTCTGCCTGTATAGATCATTTTCTCCCTCCTTACTGTTCAACCTATCATACAAGTCATCATACGCCCTCTGTTTGGCCTTTGACACTGCTACCTTCGCCTTACGCTGTGTCTCCCTGTACTCCTGTTTACTCTCTTCGGTCCTGTCAATGTCCCACTTCTTCTTGGCTAACCTCTTCTTTTGTACACACTCCTGCACTTCCTCATTCCACCACCAAGTTTCCTTATCTACTTTCCTTCCAGAGGACACACCAAGTACTCTCCTACCGGTCTCCCTGATCACATTGGCTGTGGTTGTCCAGTCCTCTGGAAGCACTTCCTGACTACCCAAAGCCTGTTTCAACTCCTCCTTGAAGACAACACGACACTCTTCCTTCTTCAGCTTCCACCACTTTGTCTTCTGCTCTGCCTTTGCCTTTTTCACTTTTCTCACCATCAGTGTCATCCTGCACACCACCATCCTATGCTGTTTGGCAACACTCACCAACTACTACTTTGCAGTCACTGACTTCCTTCAAATTACATCGCCTGCACAAGATGTAGTCTACCTGTGTGCTCTTACCTCCGCTTTCATAAGTCACCCTATGCTTCTGTTTCTTCTTGAAGAAAGTATTCACCACAGCCATTTCCATCCTTTTGCAAAATCGATCAACATCTGTCCTTCTGTGTTCCTGTCCTGGATACCAAACCTGCCCATCACTTCCTCGTCCCCTCTGTTGCCTGCACCAACATGTCCATTGAAGTCTGCTCCAATGACCACTCTTTCACCTCTGGGGGTATTCTGCATCACTTCATCTAAATCACTCCAGAATCTCTCCTTCTCTTCTAGCTTACATCCTGCCTGTGGGGCATAAGCACTAACAACATTGACCATCACGCCTTCAATTTCTAACTTGAGACTCATCACTCTGTCTGACACTCTTTTCACGTCTAGAACATTCCTGACAAACCCCTCCTTCAAGATGACTCCTACTCCATTTCTCTTCCCATCCACACCATGATAAAACAGTTTAAACCCTGCTCCTAAGCTTCTAGCCTTTCTACCTTTCCACCTTGTCTCCTGAACACACAGTATGTCCACCTTCCTCCTCTGCATCATGTCAGCCAGCTCCCTATCTTTTCCTTGCATAGTTCCAACATTCAAAGTCCCTACTCTCAGTCCTAGGCTCACACATTTCCTCTTCTCTCTCTGCCTACGGACACGCCTCCCGCCTCTCCTTCTTCGACGTCTTCGACCAACAGTAGTCCAATTTCCATCAGCACCCTGTTGGTTGACAGCACTGATGGCGGTCGTTGTTAACCCGGGCCTCGACCGATCCGGTATGAATTTTGTTTTGATCATTTGCATTTTTTAAATGTGGCAGAAGTTTTACGCCGGATGCCCTTCCTGTCGCAACCCTCTGCATTTATCCGGGCTTGGGACCGGCATAAGGGGGAGAGACACTGGTTCGTGCCCCCCCCGCCTCATGGCTGCACCTTGATTTCCGAATGACATGCAAAATTTGCTTTCGTCCGAAAAAAGTACTTTGGACCACTGAGCAACAGTCCAGTGGTGCTTCTCTGTAGCCCAGGTCAGCCGCTGTTTTTGGTTCAAAAGTGGCTTGACCTGGGGAATGCGGCACCTGTAGCCCAATCCACTGCTTCCACAGGTCCCCCAAGGTCTGGAATCGGCCCTTCTCCACAATCTTCCTCAGGCTCCGGTCACCTCTTCTGGTTGTGCAGCTTTTTCTGCCACACTTTTTCCTTCCCACAGACGTCCCACTGAGGGGCCTTGATACAGCACTCTGGGAACAGCCTATTCACTCAGAGATTTCTTTCTGTGTCTTACCCTCTTGCTTGAGGGTGTCAATGATGGCCTTCTGGACAGCAGTCAGGTTGGCAGTCTTACCCATGATTGCGGTTTTGAGTAATGAACCAGGCAGGGAGTTTTTAAAAGCCTCAGGAATCTTTTGCAGGTGTTTAGAGTTAATTGGTTGATTCAGATGATTAGGTTAATAGCTCGTTTAGACTACCTGAACATGATATGCTAATTTTTTGAGATAGGAATTTTGGGTTTTCATGAGCTGTATGCCAAAATCATCAGTATTAAAACAATAAAAGACCTGAAATATTTCAGTTGGTGTGCAATGAATCTAAAATATATGAAAGTTTAATTTTTATCAGTACATTACAGAAAATAATGAACTTTGTCACAATATGCTAATTTTTTGAGGACATATAAACAATTTCAATAATAAAGCTTGATAATGACGACACGACCTGCTCAAGGGCCCATGTAAGGTTCAGTTTGTCATGATGATTCAAGCATTATCCACTCGAAATAACAATTAATGGCAGCACAGTGTCCTGTGATGGCCCGGCGAGCTGTCCAGGATGTACTCCGCCCTCGTCCAGAGTTCGCTGAGATGAGCGCCAGCCTCCCTGTCACCTTAAGTGGTTCAGAAAAATGACTGATGAATGGCAGCACAGCGGTGTAGTGGTTAGCACATTACCCTCATAGCAACAAGTCCATGGGTTCGAGTCCCAGGCCTGTTAAGGGCTTGGTTCTTTGTCTCCCCATACTTGTGTTGGTTTCCTCCATTGTCCTTCCACAGTCAAGAAGGCTAATTAGCTGTTCTAAATTGTCCCTCGGTGAGAATGTGAATGATTGTGATGGTGAGCTGTTCAGGGTGTACTCCGTCTCCACCCAGCTCCTTTACCACCTGACAGGATTAAACAATTCAGGAAATAAGAGAGCAAGAACAATGATTTGTAATTCTGAAATTGTTTATTGTTGACCAATCAGATCGTGCCATTCCTGTGTCGTATGCTAAAATCCATTTATCCAGAGTAGATAATGCCTGAATTCTGTGATCACTTGACGTGAAATACTAAAAATACTGGCCAGAAATCCATAAAAGCTTTGATTTCTTTTGTACTCCCATGAGCTATATACTGAAGCTTAGGCTAGATGGATGGAGCAGAATCGTCCACACTTCCATGGGACTGGAACAATGTAGAACAGTTCCACTGAGTTAGAGCAGAGACTCCTCTCCTGAAATTCGAAATGAACATCGTGTCACTGCTAAAATTAGCATGAACGCTCCAGTCGAGAGAACTCAACAGACTAAAGTGCTGCTGCACCTTTTCCCTTCACAGAGAAACAAACCAATTCCCTCTGGCATGACCATCAAGCAGTCCAGTTGCATTATGGCTGTTTGGAACCGAAGTGAAAATTGAAGGTCATGTTCATGAAAGAATCTGAAGATAATAGGACAACTCCACGCTAATGGCAGAACTCTTAAATTCCACTAATGCAGTTCTTCTCAATTATTTTCTGTTACGCCCCCCCTAGCAAGAAGAAAACAATTCGCGCCCCCCCACCACCCACTTTCCGCCGCAACTATAAATTATAACTTTTTTCTATAATATAGTTACAGGTATATCTCTTCATTATATCGTATCCTTGTTAACATAAATAAAACAAAAAGAATGAGATATAGTTCAACTTACAAGAATAACTTTAACATTTTTTATTAGTCTGTAAAAGAAAGTGCATCAATTTGCCTTAAATTTAAAAATAATAATATCCTTGTTACATTTTTGACAAACTTACCACACCATTTGCTGCTGAAAATAAAATCAATAAATAATTAATTCAAATTGACTTCAGAAACATTAACTCAGGAGCACAATATATAAACACTTTAACTGACAAAACAAGAACAAATAGAACAATTTGTGCTGATTTTTTTTTCTCAAAATGAGGAAGCCAAGATTAATGGCTACAATGAGCACGTTTTGCAGCGCACAGCTTCTCAAAGCGAGGTTTGAAGCATGACACTGCAACTCTCAGCTCCTGCTCAGTGTTTAGCTGGGACCGTAGAGTTAATACTGGCTGCGCACAATGGGCAATGAGGGCGCCACTGCCAACTGCTGGAGTGGATGTGCAATTACACTTTCTTGTAGTACGGCGGAAAAAAAGCATGTTCTCCTGGCGCCCCACTATTTGAGAAGCACTGCACTAATGGAAACATTAAAAAAAAATGGTGCAAGGGATTTTTCCTTTTTGAGAGGAAATAAATAAATAAAATTAGGAGGAAAAAGTTTCTTGGACTTTTACACCTGAACCAACTGGCTCCTCTGAGGTGCCGCTTGCACGTGTTCCAATAGCATGACGTGACGAGGAGTTCACCTCCTCCTGGACGGGACTGTCGTCCATCACAGTTTTCCTTCCCAATGTTTTATTCTGCTGGTTAAACATGGATGATTGCATGCAAGCAGATGACCGTGTAATGTATATAAATGTGACATATTAGGTGTACAAGTGCTGAGTTTTACTTTAGTCAGATCACTAGTTTACATCGGAATTGAGTAGAGGCAAGAATAGTAGAGGCATAGGTTTTTGTGTCGGATGCCCTTCCTGTCACAACCCTTTAGCAAGGGACAGAAACACACTGATGGCTTTGCAGCCTATTCTTTTTACTAAAGTCAGCAATGGTTCGTTTACATGCCTCTCACCATAGACAGCGAGAGACATGGCCAGCCTTTGATAACCCAGTTAGCTGCACTGGTGGTGGTGGTGGTGGTGGTGGTGGGGGGGGGGTGCAGTGACAACCCTGTAGAGAGTGGGACTCGAACCCCCAACCCCAAGATCAGCGATCCAGCACTTTATACCACTAGGCCAACACTACCACATTAAGTGGCTCAGTGAATGAGTAAAATAATTTGATAGTTTATTGTCTGCATACTGTTATTATTGCCAATCTCTTACTCTCTTGGAACTGACAAGTCTACATCTTATTTTAGTGGAAGTGAAACAAAGTTTTCCACCAAACATTTTAGCAGATTGCAATCACAAAAGTGAGTTAAAAACCACAAGATGATGTGGAAGAAATGGATCTTTTTAGTGTAACTGGTGAGTTCTGAAGTCTGTCTTCCTTTCGGCTTTTTCCCTTTTACTCGGGAGTCGCCACAGCGAATCATCTGATTCGCACGTTTTGATTTGGCAGAGGTTTTTACGTCGGATGCCCTTCCTGTCACAACCCTTTTAGCAAGGGACAGAAACACACTGACGACTTTGCAGCCTACTCTTTACGAAAGTCAGCAATGGTTCTTTTACATGAACCTCTCACCATAGACAGTGACAGACATGGCCCGCCTTTGATAACCCAGTTAGCTGCACTGGGGGTGGTGAGTTCTGAAGGATTTCCTTTATTTCCAACTTAAAGATCAGAGTACATCCTTATAAACAACACCAACACTGCAAGTTCATCTCAAACTGCTTTATTACATCTTAAATAACAGTACATTTTAATATAGTTTCTATCTTGCATCCAGCTTTCTGTTGTACACTGAATTTAAAATTAAATACAAAAGATGAATAGGATACAGTGGGGTGTGCAGAGCTCTACAGTTATTTGTATGGAGAGAGAGAGAGAGAGACAGAGAGAGAGAGAGAGAGAGAGAGCGAGAGAGGGAGAGAGAGATTTAATCTCTTTTGTAGGTTCTTTTATTTATTTTGTTGCCAACTCCAGGCCTAATGCACAATGACAGCACTTTTTTGTACAGAATGTCGCAGAGGGAGAACAAAATGGAAGAAATGCCACTACCGCAAAGGAAAGAGCGCCTCTCGTTACACGCAGAAAGGAACAACAGAACAAACCTGCCATTCAAATGCTGGAAGTTTTTTTTTTCTTTTTTTTAATTAAAGGACATTAAAACCTGTTCATTACAAAATGTCTCCAGCATTCTTTTCTTTGTATCTGGAATTTTCATCTTGCTACAGAAAGAATGGATGTTTTTTGTTCTAGTTTGTGTGTGTGGATCATGTGCGAGTGTTTTAGAAACACCAGAGTATGGATAGAACAGGTCAATGTGTTTGCTTCTCTTATGTGCATAGCTTTGCGAGTTTAACTGAATTATGTATGCACAGAGTAGCAAAAAGAAAAGAAAAAAAGAATATAAATATTGTGATGATCTATTTAACAGGTTATTTTCTGAAAGAAAAACATCAAAGGACTTTCCATATGCACCTCTTTTTAAGCAATTCTACAGCATGCGATTCTAAGAGTTAACCCACTCATGGCAGACAACCAAAATAAGTTTTTTTTTTGTTTGTTTTTTTTTTTTAATTTTTAACTTAAAAAGTTTTTTTCCTCAAATATCATTATTTTCAAACATTGATTTTTTACAACATGTCATTCACAGAGAAGTAACTGGTTTTTCCAAGCACGGAACGGGCACCTGTGTTGAAACTGGGTAGAAATAGAAACTGAGTTACGCCCGAAAACCCCCTTCAACGTCCACCCCAGACCCTCCCTCAACCCCAACAAAAAGCTCAATCGAAAACAAAAGGACATGGAGAAGAGAAAAATTATCAAACGATGGGTTAATCATTTCATTTCGTTACTTAAACCTCAACAAGCAAAAACGTAACAACTAAGAGAAGCATGTTTAAAATGGAGCTCTCTGAGATTTCTCTCTCATCATTAACAGCGTGTGTGTGCTTGGTTAGTCCACATGTTCAATATTATTCCATGTATGCAAATGCTTTCCTCCTGTGCAAAACAAAAACGAAAAATAGACGGTGGGACTAAATATACAGGTCAGGCTCAAATCACTTCTTGTTTTGGACACAAAGCTGCGTTATAACACCCATGAATATCGTCAACATTCTCCTCCATTCTTAAACTAAATATTTAAAGACTAAATGATAAGAGCTTTTGATCCTCATTGAAACACTAACTGTATATAAACAGGATGGGTTTAATAATTAAAAAAACAAAACAAAACAAAAAACCCACCAATGACTGATTTGGGTTGAAAATGGCCGCCATCACCGTTTTTCTTTGTTAGATAATATTAGCCTAAATGACAACTGTATATGGGGATCGCTTGGAAAGTGGTCCAGTAGGAATGCAATCATTTTGGCCCCCATTCCCCCCTCCCCCCACCATGTAATGTCAACCGCTCTGATTTCCACGTGATGTACTGAATGAAATAATTGTGCTCTTTGTATGGGAAGGAGAATTATTTTTGCCCTGTTGTTTCCTCCTATAATGGGGTCAGTTGTGTTGTGTTTAAGAAGATTGGATATGCAATAAATTTAACATTATTGTTGGAATGGTCTTCCAGTCAAACTTTGGAGTCCGAGTGCCATCTGCAACGAAAGAGAGCAAAAGGCTTATTACAGGGGTCTTGTGGAGATCAGAGAAATTATATCCTGTTTACACACACACACACACACAAACACGCGTGCGCCAAAACATGTTTACTGGAAGTTTCATTTCAGAGCTTCTACCATTTTCCTGTTTTTGACCTAGTTGCACCACTTCTGAATCATTTTCTCAGGTCATGCCGCAACTATCTCCAGCATAGGGCAGCACAGCAAATGAGCACTATGACAAGGCAATAAGACGGGGTTTTATAAATATATGAAGGAATAAAAAGCATTTATCGGAGATCAGAACCCTCCCTGAATTCATCTGACGTTATTACAGAACAACTGAAAATGACTGGTTTCATCATCATCTTCCTCCACTTAATCCGGGGTTGGACCTCGGGTGCAGCAGCCTAAGCAGTGAGATCCAGATCTCTCCCCAGCCACTTCCTTCAGCTCTTCGGGAAGAACCAAAGTGCTCCCAGACCAGCTGAGAGACATAAGTCCTCCAGCGTGTTCTACATCAACCCCAGGGTTTTGCTACCCAGACATACCCAAAACACCACACCAGAGAGATGTTCAGGAGGCCTTCTCACCAGAAGACAGCCACCTCAACTGACTCATCTCAAAGCGGAGGATCAATGGTTTTACTCCAGAGCTCCACCCTGTGAAGGAAGCTCATTTCAGTCACGTATTCATGACCTAATTTTTTTTTTTTTTTTGGTCACTACCCAAAGCTCGTAGCCATGGGTGAGAATTAGAACGCAGTTCAATTGGTAATTTGATAACATTGCAGCTCAGTTCCCTCTTCACCACAACGGACCCGTACAAGCTCCATTTTACAGCAGAGGGCTGCAGCGAGCTGCCAGTCAATGTCCCGCTCCATCCTTCACTCATGAACAACACCCTGAGATATCTGAACGCCTCCATTTGGGGCATGCCCTCATTCCAGACCCGGAGGGTGCATTCCGCCCTTTTCCGGCTGAGAATCATGGCCTTGGACTTGGAGCTGCTGATTCTCATCCCGGTCGATTCGCACTTGGCTGCGAATCGCTCCAATGAGAGCTGGAGGTCCCAGATTGATAAAGCCAAAAGAACAACATCATCTGCAAAAAGCAGAGACAGATACGATGACTACTACCCAAGTTTGCCAAGAAGTACAGCCCCAATGAGCACGCAATGTTGCAGAGATGTACCAACCAAGACAGTCCTACAACATTCAGAGTAGATCTCATCCACCCCCGGAGCCTGACCACCAAGGAGCTTTTTGACTACCTCAGATCCAAGTGATGGGTGGAACCCCACCCAAAAAACCCCAAACTAACAGAAGGCGTGTTGGTGAGATTGAGGAGGTCCGCAAATTATTTTTTGCACATCCCGACATCATCCCCAGTCGAGGTGAGCAGCTCGCCCAGTCGAGGTGAGCAGCTCGCCACTTTCACTCTAAATAGTGTTTATGGAGAACTGCTTGCCTGTCCTGAGCCATTGGATGGTGACCCAGAAGCTTTCCAAAGCCAACCGATCATCACTTTCCAGGCCCTCACTGAACTCCTCCCACGCTCAAGATTTTGCATTGGCGACAGCTTGGGCTGCAGCAATTTGTCCTTCTCATACCTGTCTGCTGCCTCATGAGACACACAGACCAATAAGACCTGATAGACCTCCTTTTTCAACTGGATAGCACCTTCACTGTAGGTGTCCACTACCAGGTTCAGAGGTTACCACCATGACAGGCACCGATGACCTTCCAGTCACAGCTATGGGCTGCCGCTTTGGATTCCATGTCCCCTGCCTCCTTCGGGATGTGGTTGCAGCTCTGCAGAAGATGGGAGTTAAAAGGCCCCTCTGACAGGAGACTACGCCAAACGTTCCCAAGAGACCCTAACTACACGATTGGGCCTGCCAGGTCTGGAGGGCGGCATCCTCGCCATCGAAGCCAACTCGCCACCAGACGATGGTCAGTTGACAGCTCAGTTCCTCTCTTCACCCGAGTGTTTAAATGCAGCTGCACGTCCAATGACACTAAAACAAAATCCAACTGCGGCCTAGGGTGTCCTGGTGCCAAGTGCACTTTTGGATACACTCGTGTTCGAGCATGCTGTTCATGATGGACAAACCATGACAAGTCCAGAAGTCCAACAATGAAACACCATTCGGGTTCAGACTGGAGAGGCTGTACCTACCAATCACACCCTTCCAGGTCACCCCCCCCCCCCATCACCTGGGGGGGAACCCCAACGTGTGAGCATCGAGACACTGGACAACAAGCATGCCCACACCAGCTCACCGCCTCTCCACATGAGCAACTTCAGAATGGATTAAGGTCCAGCCCCTCTGAAGATCAGTAGTTCCAGAGCCCAATCTATGCATTGAGGTGAGTCTGACTATATTGAGTCGGTATCTCTCCACCTCGCACTCCTTCCCAGCCAGAGAGATGACACTCCATGCCAGTACGTGAGGATCGGTCTGACAGAACCCATGCCTTCAGCTGCCACCAAACTCACACTGCACCCAACCCTTTTAGTCCCTCCCATTGGTGGTGGGTCCAGAGTAGGGCAGTCCCATGCCTCCTTTTCGGGCTGCGCCCGGCCGGGTTCAATGGGCAGAAGCCCGACCACCAGGCGCTCACCTTTGAGCCCCTCCCCAGGCCTGGCTTCAGTGGGGGGTCCCAGTGACCCCCATCCGGGCAAGGGGAACAGTGTTTTTTTTTTTTTTATTTTGTTTCTCCACAGGGGTTGAGAGAGAGAAGAACTTAAGTTTCTGTTTATCTAATGTGATTGAGATAATCTCAGATGATATGAGGGAAATTGACATGCATGATGTATATCATCAAAGTGTTCACGTACTTAACCAGACTTCCAAATGCTGAAGTGATTTTCAAAGAATTAAATCAGAGCAAAAAGTGAATGGGCAATATGAAACTATGAAAACAGTGAGATGTCATTGCATGAGGAGTCTCTCACTCTTCAGCAGTGGGACTGTAGTGGTTAAGGTGATGGGTCAATCCCCACTGTCAACACTGTTGGGACCTTGAGCAAGGACCTTAACCCTCAATCGCTCAGTTTTGTGTGTGTGTGTGTGTGTGTGTGTGTATATATATATATATATATATATATATATATATATATATATATATATAATATTGCAAGTCACTCTGGATAAGAGTGTCTGACAAATGCTGTAAATGAGAATATGAGTGTGATGCCAACAAGAACTGAGAGAGAGAGAATATGAGAGAGAGAGAGAGAGAAAGGGAGTCAAACTAACAGCGAAAGAGAGAGGAGACAGGGAGTGGGAAAAGAGAGACAGGGAGAAGAGACAGGCAGGCAGGCAGACAGAGAAAGGGATAAGAAAGACCAAAAGAGATTTTAGTCCCAACTTATTTCTTGCATGCTCATGGGTTCTTCATAGAACTGCAGCTTCAGTCTGTACGAAGGTATTTAATGTTCATCATTTTAATATTTATTCTATACTGCATCCCATGGTGCATTGGGACACTTCTGTGTTATTGAGTCTAGTGCATGCTTTTACCCGCATTTTTGGAAGGACCTCTGAGGGCAGGTGAGGGTTTATTCCTGAAGCCTTGAAGAAATGCTAGTGTCAAATGTTGCTAGCCTTCAACAGTACTGACACTGGCTTGAATCAAACTATTTACATCTCGAACTTCAGTTTAAAGTCATAGTTTACATTCACTACCTTCACCTGCATCTCCACAAGGTTGACCCTGACCTGGAATCACACATTCAACTGTGTATTCCCCAAGAGGTATTTTTTATTTTGCACTTCAGAAAGCAGTACAAGCAAGTACAGCTTTCAGGGGTCACTCAGTAGTGCAGAAAGGAGCACAAATAAATATTAAAGCACTGTACATGAGAACAACAATAATAACAATAAATCACAATATTAAAATAAGAACAAAAACAATTAAAATATTATAACATGTCAGTTAATTCTTTAATGATGTCCTGAAAGTAAGGTACCTTGTGGCTTTAATTCCAGATCTTAAGGAAACTGTCCCAAGAGCCTGTAGCCACCGCCATTCCATCATCAGTAACCCCCAAGCAGCTAACACGGTTATCATGGCCTGCCAGGACACCTAGAAAATAATAAATAAGCAGTTGTTTATAATCAAATGTCACCCATACAACAACTGGACCATGTGAAATTCAAAAACAGTATCAAATGAGGAATGCGTTAGGAACTCATCTTGAGCTGTATGTAATTGCAGTTAGGTTCACCAAAAAAAAAAAAAACCCCTTACACAGACTGCTCATAACAATTGACTAGCGATAAACTTCATTCAGACATTATCTTTTGTCATTCACTCATTTGCTGAACTGCATAATGCCATTAGGGTCACCGGGAAGCTCTCTCACTCGACTCTGGTTGAAGGTGGGTACACCCTGAAGAGCTGACCAGACCATTGCATTGTTCAAAGTTGCAACTGTCATTTAGACTAATGTGCAAATCTTTAGAATGTGGAAGGGAACCAAAGTTATTGGAGAAAACCCACACAAGCACAGGGAGGTCATACAGACTCCACAAAGAAATGCCCTTGCCAACCCCAGAAACTGAACCCAAGACATTCTTACAGGGAGGTGAGCAGGCAAATCACTATGTCACTGTATCGCCTCTTATCTTTTATCTATTACAGATGATCCTAAAAAGATGGATTAGATGTTGGCGAATCAGTGTTTATACCAAAGTTGGTCTGTGTGTGTATCAATCACCATTTCAGGCTTTCTGATGGCGTACATAATTCATGGGGATGATGGAATGGTGCTTGTGCTCTTCAATGTAAATGCAACAAACTATTAATGTGCCGGTTGGATGGGGAGAAAAGGGGATAGGTGGGGATGACATGCAACTTATGGCAAGGAAAACACCCTCCAGGGGGTCAGAGATAATGCACATCTCTCATAAGAGGCACAAAACAAGTGCTAACATTTTTAGAACAGTGTCTGTGCTTAAGAATGTTAATGAACACAGTGAGTTTTGTCTTTAGTAATCCCGATGGGGGTGGGGGTGGGGGGGATTAGTGGTTAAACACTTAAGATGACACTACTGAGTACCCTCAAAATAATCCAGGAATTTATTTACTGCTTTATTTACATTTAGGGCAATGGTGGCTGATCCTAAGGTTGGGGGTTCGAGTCCCCACAGGGTTGTCCCTAAACCCCCCCCCCCCCCCCCCCCCCCCACACACACACACACACAGTGCAGCTGACTGGGTTATCAAAGGCAGGCCATGTCTCTCACTGTCTATGGTGAGAGGCATGTAAAAGAACCATTGCTGACTTTCGTAAAGAGTAGGCTGCAAAGCCGTCAGCGTGTTTCTACGACCTGGAGAGGGATGGGCTCCGCCAGGCCAAATCAGCCCAAGTCTCCACATGAAGACACCCCAACGATATCCTCGGATGTTAAGGGATAAGTGAAGTTATTTACATTTACAGCATTTGACAGCAGCTCTTATCCAGAGCGACACACAATTATCATTTTTTAAATATACAACTGAGCAACTGAGGGTTAAGGGTATTGCTCAAGGGCCCAACAGTGGTGACAGTGGGGATTGAACCGCTGACCTTCAGATCAATAACTCATTGACTTATCTACTAAGCCACCACTGCCCATATTTATATAACTGAATGCATCATTTCCAACTCTGAGCATGTCGGTCTAATAGACGTCATCTCTTAAGCGTCAGCAGATGCATTTCCATCCATTTCCATCATTGATTGTGGTCTGAATTCACCATAATCCCATTAAAGTACTAGATGTCATGTACAGCCTTTGCTACAACCCCAAATTCTGTTTATCTCTATTCAATCCTGTAATATTAGATCCATTAGTGTTTCTAATGGAGCTAAAAAATCCTTTCTGAATATCAACCATCCTGTTTGTTCATCCGTCATTCACTGAATCCTTCAGGATTGCCATTACACAGCCCTGGTTTCCCCGAGTCCACACTGCATTCCCTGTACTGACCTGCACGGTCGGCTTTGAGGGTGTCCCACACATTGCAGTTGAAGTCATCGTAGCCAGCAAGCAGCAGACGGCCACTTTTGGAGAAGGCCACCGAGGTAATGCCGCAGATGATGTTGTCGTGTGAGTACACCATCAGCTCCTGGTCAGCACGCAAGTCGAACAGCCTGCAGGTGGCATCATCCGAGCCTGTTGCAAATGCGTTCCCATTGGGGAAGAACTGGGGGAAAGGTTTTTAGAAAGTTTTTTAAAATACAGGCAAATGTTTTTTTATGCAGTTCCTTGCTCAACAAGTTGTTCACATGCAAAAAACAATAACACCTGAACTTGTAGGTGGACCAAAAAAAATAACTCCAAACCTGGGAAACTGCAATGATGAAGAAACTTGACCACATCACTGATTAGGAAAATAAATGAAATTTCTACTTGACTCCACTAGGGGGTCTCATATCACACAAGCACAGTCGGCCCCTTTCTTACAAAAACCCCTGAATACGAAAAATCCAGTATACAAAAAAACATTTTCCTAATTTTTTGTCCTCCGTATACCAAACAAGTTCTTCTTATGAAAAGCGCCAAACACACCATTCAAACATTCCAAAGCGCCATTCAAACATTGCATGAGTTGCTCTCTCATTGGCTGTCTCCCAACATCCAGTCCCGCTGGCCTCCCATTGGCCAGGAGGGAGCTGAATATCCATAGTACTGTACCTATAATGCTTGTAAAGGTAAAGGTGAGATGTACTGTTGGTTCGTGAGGTTTTTTGAAAGTTCTAATTGCAGCTTATTTTTCGTTTTCTTAAGTTGTTTAATTCAGTAATTGTTTAATAAATGTGGCGCGTGCCGAATGTGGGCAAAACGTGGCTCATCGGGACCTATGATCCCTCAAGCAAACAGGTGAAGGTTAAGTACTAAATAAATATTCAGAGCGCAATTACCTGCTTGACAGACCGGAGGTCCGGATGAACCGTGCCCAGTCTTAAAAGCGCCGGTGTTGGCAGCGACACCACCCGCATTCAGCGGGGCACGCTACGGGCCGAGTGTGGTCGGCGGCGCAACCGACACCGGAGCCGCCGAGACGGGGCGCGGCTCACCCGGATCTCTGATCCCTCAAGCAAACAGGTGAATGTTGAGTACTAAACAAGTGTTCAAAGCACACTTGCCTGCTTGACAGATTGGAGGTCTGGACAAGCCGCGTTCCGCCCCAAAAGTTCCGGTGTCAGCCGCGATGCCACCCGCACTTGGCAGAGCACGTCACAAATGTTCAATAATGTTTAATAGTTTGGTTAATAATAATAAAAAAAAAAAATTGGTTCATAAAAAGTTTTAATAATGGTTTAATCAATAAATATGTTAATAAAATGTTTAAATGATTGAATAAATAATTTTCTTTTAACACATTTCGTACAAAATTGGTGTACTTTTATCATTTATAAAGGGTTTATGGGGTAGTCTTGGGAGCCTTGGAACAAATCACGCATTTTACATGTAAAATGCACCTCTACTTATGAAAACTCCAGGTTCCGAAAAAGGCTCTGGAACGGATTAATTTCGTAGGTAGGGGGCCGACTGTATATTGAAAGTGACCCTTTCTTATTCAGTATGAAAGTTACTGTTATAGGTCGTCAGAGATGTATATTACAACCACAATATTTTCCAGTCCAACCCAGTTCCATAATTTATCTGCAAGGAGTATCTTTAAGCTGTTTGTATGTACAAGCCTCATTAAGTGAAATCACTGCTTTTAACCCCTCTGTTAATGCTCAGGGTAGCACCCATTATACCCCACCCTGTTCCCATTAGGGTGCACATGATACGTACACAGATGGCGTTAATATCGGACTCATGGCCAGTGAAGGTCTGTCTGCACATGCCCTCTCTGATATCCCACAGCTTTGCAGATGCATCACAAGCACCAGAAACGAACAAGCGTGAATCCAGGGCCAGAGACAGAGACATCACATCTCCGGTGTGACCTGCAAATGTGGTCGTCTGCTGCCCCGTTTCAATGTCCCAAAGAGCACTGCAGACAAAACAAATGGGAGCAGTAACATGAAACACAGGAAGAGCACGATGTGCTGTGAATGCATCACTTTTTAAAAAATAAATGAAAACAGTGGCATTAATAATCTATGAAACCTGCACCTGAACCACAGTCAATACTACAGAGAATCATACGGAACCTTTTCCATTTTACACAGATTTTTATTGTTAAGGAAACATCTGGAAATTGGAGATGCCTGTTCTTTGAAAAGGACTACCCTCTTAGGGGTTGAATCATCATCCAGGAGGACAGGCAGCACATCATCTGAGTGTATTTAAGTGTCTGTGTCTGATGCAAATGTTGTGCACTACCCAGAACTCACCAGGAGGTGTCACCTGAGCTAGTGACAATCTGGTTGTCATCCAGGAAACGACAGCAGGACAGATAACCTGTGTGAGAACAAAAGACAGTTCATTTTAAGGCAGTTACTTCATTCCTAATGACACATTAACATTCACTTAAACATCACAAACCATTCATGACTGATAGCTAAGAAACTCCCTCCCCAACACACACACACACACACACACACACACACACACACACACACACACATACACACTCTCTCTCTCTTGCTCACCTGTATGGCCAGCCAACTCACGGCTCACACGAACATTGCCCTCACGCGTCTTCAGATTGTAGATGGAGCAGATGTTGTCCAAGCCACCACAAGCCACATAGTTGCCGGAGGGAGCGTACGCACACGTCATCACCCATGAGGAGCGCAGTGGGATGGCATGCACCTAGAACAGGACAATGCTCATAGAATGAAAAGCATCCAGTACAGGCTCATTTATGCTTGATGTGATAGATGAATATGGATGCACACAGCCTTCTATTTGCACTCGGGGCCCATTTCATCCTTTCATCCTTACTTCTGCACGGGACAGAGCAGTACCGTTTGTAATCATGGGAGCGCTGCAGCCAATAATTCAAGACGGACATGAAGAAGATCGCTTAATCTTACAAGGGGCGCAGGGGGCCTCAGTAAACTCTGGGTGAAGGCAGCTATACCTTGGAGAGCCTACTATTTTATCACAGGGCCAACACACACACACACACACACACACACACACCTAGGGATAACTTGCAACAGTCAGTTAGCCTAATGTCCATGTCTTTGGACTGTGGGCAGAAACCTGAGTACCCTGAGGAAACCTTCTTAAACACACGGAGAACATGTAAACGACACACAGAGACATCCTCAACGAGCCTAGGAACTACTTTCTGTGAGGTGGACGTGCTAACCACTACACCACCATGCTGCCCTCTATAATACTAATGGAAGGTTTTGAAATGAGGTTATACATATCTATATGGTGTTAATTCACCCGGACCCAGACAAACATTTGATAAACAACAGCTGGGAGGTGACTGGACGAGAATTTGACAGTAGCAAAGAAAAAATGCCGGCAATTTGAGCATTCATCACCATCTATTTCACAGGAATCAAATTCAGCAATCCAACTCCTTTTATATGACCCGTGACCGTGTTTAAAGAATATGATAATCACATCAACCGTGACCATTAAAAGGTAACTCGTGTGGAATACAAATTCAGTGAATTGTTTGGCCCTCGATGACCGAGAAATTTAGTGATATGGCCCTAAAGAAAATGAGTTTGACACCCCGGTCTACATGAAATGTATTTAACGATCTCACAAACTGCCGCCATTTACATCACAAACTCTTCTTTATTAAAGTGCACTATTACAATCCTCTCCTGTCACAATGTTCATGCTTTGTTGCCTCTGAACTACCCCTAATGGATTTACAGCTCAACTTCTATAGAGGCGTAAATGACGTACAAAAGTATGTGGATGATATCGATTGAAAGTCTCAAAACAAATGTCTCATGTTATTTTCGTAGGTAAAAGTAAAGAAGTGAGCCTTTAAAGAGAACTTGGAGCGGGATAAGTTTGCGGCAAACACGACCGAGATTAACATACAACAGAATTGTGGCTGTGTGTGTTTTTGGTAAGGATAAATTATGTAAATGTTGGATATCAGTTTGATATCGCAAAAAGTGAAAGTGACCGGGCAACAAAATGTAAAATATTTGTCATACAGTTCAACTAAGCTGCATCTCCACATGGGGTGATTTGGACGGTTACCAATCGAAGCTGAAAGATACACTTTATTAACAGATGTTGTCATAAATCGTGTTCCCCAAAACCTTTTCCAATCCGCTTCCACAGACAGCATGAAACTGCAATTTCCTACAAAGTTCAATGGTACATCAATTCACACAATACTTCTTGTGCGGCTGGGGCTTTGTGTGTTCACACGTCTTTGCAATCTTTCATTGTATAATAATCCTCAATGCATTTACAAAAACCATCATTAAAAAAAAAAAAACAACCAGCGAAGAAAAAAAAATATCTGGATAAAATTTTTATACCCTGAAGGATAAAGCGTCATACTATCAAGCTCTGGTATTATTACACTCTGACATTAGAACTCACAGGGCTTGTTTTTGTTTTTCTTCTCCTTAAAAATCACCACACATGCTCAGTAATTACCAGAGGTAGAGAACCGACTTCTGGGAATTTTGGCTCACCTTGTTTGTGGTATAGCTGTCCCAAATGATGAGTTTACCATCCTGGGAAGCACTGACGAGGAGCCTGCAGAAAGAACACCACAACAAGATCAACAGCGGTACTATATTTATATTGTGTACACACAAACGTGACAAATATGCCTGGTTAATACTGACAGATCAACTAAATTCCAAACAGTTCATCATTTTAATAGCAAAAACGCCCTGCTTTTGCACACATTTGCACACATGCTCAGGAGCTTCCATATGAATACGAAACAGAGACACTCTGTGGCAGAACTGCAGCCTGATACGAGTATTGAACACTCACCCAAATTCACTGGCCAAAAGATTATACTAAATTATATTTACTGATCAAATTTTCATCATCTGATTAATCTGGAGGTCGGGTCACAGAGGCAGATGCCTAAGCAGTGAGGTTCAGATGGCCCTCTCCCCAGCCACTAATTGCAGCTCTTCCAGGGGAACGCCGAGGTTTCCCAAACCAGCCAAGAGATGGAGTTCCTCCATCGTGTTCTGGGTAGTAGTTCCAGGGTCTCTTCCCGGTTAAACTGGCCCGAAACACCACACCAGAGACACATTCGAAAGTAATTTTAATCAGATGTCCGAGCCATCTCAGCTGGCTCCTGTCAATGCAGAGGATTAACGGTTCTACTTCAAGCTCCTCCTGGATGGCCGAGCTTCTCACCCCATCTCTAAGGGAGAGCCGACCACCCTGCGTAGGAAGCTCATTTCAGTCACTTGTATCTGCAACCTTGTTCTTTCAGTCATTACCCCAAGCTAGGTGAGAGTTCAATGTAAATTGATTGGTTTTCCTTCTGACTCAGTTCCCTGTTCACCACAATAGACTTGTACAAGCTCCGTTTTACAGCAGAGGCTGCATCAATCTGCCTATCAATCTCCCACTCCATGCTTCCCTCACTCTTGAACAAGAACCCGAGATACTTGAACTTCTCCACTTGGGGCAAAACCTCATTCTAAACCCGGAGGGTGCATGCCACCCTTTTAAGACTGAGAATCATGGCCTCGGACTTGGAGGTGCCGATTCTCCTCATGGCCGCGTCACACTCAACTGCAAATCACTCTCGCGAGAGCTGGATGTCCCAGCTTGATGAAGCCAAAAGGACAACACCTGCAAAAAGCACAGACAAGAACCTATGGTCATCAACCCAGAACCCCCTAAAACCTTGGCCACACCAACAAATTCTGTCCATAAAAGTTATGAACATAAATTGGGGCAAAAGGACAGCCTTGGCAGATTCCAACCCTCACTGGAGATGAATTCGCCCTGTTCTTGCCAATACAGACCAAGCTTCAACTTAGAGACGTAACGACTCGAAGCAAAGGGTCCAATATACAATACACCCGGAGCACATGCACAAGATAGCTAAGGGGACACGGTCAAGCACCTTATCTGAATCCAGAACACAAATGTAGACAGATTGAACAAACTCCCATTCCCCCTTCAGTATCCTGTAGAGTGTATAGAGCTGGTCAAGAGTGCTGCGACTAGGACGAAAACCACGTCGCTCCTAATGAATGCGAGGTTTAACCGTTGGTGAAATCCTCTTCTTCAGTAGTCTTGCATAGACTTTACTGAGTAAGCATGATACTTCGAACACACCTCCAGTCCACCTTTTTAAAAAGAGGAACTACTGTTCCAGTGTGTCAATCCAGAGTCCTTTGATGACCACGCAATGTTGCAGAGACACGTCAACCAAAACAGTCCTACAACATCCAGAGCTGATCTCATCCACCCCCGAAGCCCAACCACCGAGGAACTTTTTGACCTCAGCTCCAGTGATGGTTGGACCCCCACCAAAAAAAACCAAACCCGCAGGGTCTTCCTCCTCAACGGAGGACGTTTTGGTAGGATTGAAGAGGTCCTCAAAGTATTTGTTCCACATCCCATCAACATCTCTTTTTGAGGTGGGCAGCTATCCATTTCCACCGTAAACAGTATTTGTGGAGAATTGCTTCCCCCCACTTGGGGTGTATAGATGGTGGTGCAGACCCTTTTCAATGTCAACCTGCCTGCTATCTAGGGAGTCTCACGGGCTAAAAAAACTGACAGACCTCCTTCAGCTGGATGACACCCTTCACTGCAGGTGTCCACGTCTGGGTTTCGGTCATGACAGACAACGATGACCTTCTGGACACAGCCTCAATAATGGAGGCACGAACCCTGGCCCACTCGGATTCCATGCCCCCCGCATCCTTTGGGATGTGGATGTAGCTCTGCCGAAGGTGAAAATTGGGTCTGCCAGGTCTGGAGGTTGGCCTCTCCAGCCATCAGAGCCAGCTCACCACCAGGTGGTGATTGGTTGATAGCTCCGCTCCGCTCTTCACCCAAGTATTCAGAGCATGTATGCTCTGCATGCAAGTCTGGTAACATGACTACAGAGTCGATCATCGATCTGCAGCCTTGGGTGTCCTGGAGCCAAGTATACTTCTCGATACACTTATGTATAAATATGGTATATGTGATGTACAAACTGTGATGGACACAGAAGTCCAACAATGAAAATCATATAAATCACACTGAATATGAAATATATTTACTGTTAAATGACCTTTAAATTAAAAAAAAAAAAAAAAAGGTCAGGCACTCAACGCAAGTTTTCTCCACAGGTACAAACAGAATATTATAACTTTGCAGAATTATACTGAAATGGCTCCCCCTACTGAGTGGTGAATGAACAGTTTGCTCCACGTTTACAACAGGTTTGTGAGAATTTTATTTTTCTTCTTCTTATCATTTATTTTTTTAACATGATGCCATGCACGGATCACCTCCAAATTGTATTGGGTTCTTTCCAGGGGTCTACCAAGTTTTACGAAAATAAGATGAGTATTTCTTGCTAACAGTAAACAATCCTTTAATAAATTCCTGAGTCTGGATTGTGATGTCGTAATCTTCAGTCACTGTTTCTAGAAATAAGACGCTTAGCCAAGATTGTGCAGCATTATCATGTGGTCTGACCAAGGAGTGGAATTAGTCTTTCTGCACCACCATCAGGTATATTGAGTAATAAATGATGAAAGTGACAGCAAAACCCAAAACAAGCTAGCTTAAGATACCGAGATACATTTAGAACAAGCTTTCATAGGGTATTTACATGCTGCAGAACTAACACATGCATGTTTACCTATTTATTTAAAAAAAAAAAAAAAAAAAAAAAAAAAAAAAAAGCCATTTTTTTACAACACAGAATGCAAAGCAAAGCAGTATGATAAACTACAGAGGGAGTCTCTGTGGTCTAACTACCTGCAGCCTCCCAATTAACCTCCTGAAGACCGGGTTAGACATGTTTACCCTAAGAACTTCCATGGATAAGCACACACGATTTCAGCAATAACTTTATCTGAACGCACAGAACCAAATTTATATTTTTGTCATTCATAGAAACACTTATGTTAATGTGTTAAGAGTCATTCAAGGTCATACAAGCCCTTCTCCGCCGATCCTAGACAAAGGCTAGATACATCCTGAATAACTTGCCAGAACATCGCAGGATGACCATGGACACAAGCATAAACACACCTACTTAACCTAGGGATGATTTGGAACAGTTAGCCTAACATGCATGAAACCGGAATACCTAAAGGAAACCCACACGAGCATGGGGAGAACAAACACCACACAGAAACACCTTTGTCAAACCAGGGACATGTACCCAAGACCTTTTTCTGTAAAGCAGATGTACTATCCACTACAAAGGGAAAAAGCCGAAAGGAAGACAGACAGATGTACTATCCACTACACCACCATGTTGCCCGTTCGCCACTAAATCTGCACCCAACATTTTTTTTTTAACCATGTCTGCAGTCTGAGACAAACAGCTTGAGTGAGATTACCGTGAGTCAGAGCCCCAGTGCATGGCGTAGATTTTAGCCAGGTGACCTCTCAGTGTCCGCCTGGTACGCATCTGAATCCGCCCAACGGGGTCGATGTTGGCTGTAATCTATGCAGATACACAAATACAACAAAGTCAAATACTGTTTATGATTTAACTTCTATATCATTATATAATGGTTATCTTTTAAAAAACATGAACTGACAGTACAAGATTACCCACTCACCTGAGACAGGGTGGCATCTGCACAGGCTTTCCTCGCATCCTTAAAAAAAAAAAAAAAAAAAAAAAAAGGACCAAAGAGCTGTCAGTTTATAGAAGTGCCATTATTACAGTATATACAATGTACATTAAAAGAGCTGTGGCACGATTGCCAAGACATCGAGTAAATATGCTCCGAATGTCCAAAATATTAGTTTGTATTTCAACGTGCCAATCAAAAAGTTTAAAGTTTCTGAGCCTGACATTATGCAGAGGAAATGGATGGCAATATGAACTTTTTGAAATCTCATTGGGATGAAAAATTAAAACCAAATTTCCATCGACATGCCTTCTTTAAATCACCGTACTGGACTGATTTAGGCTCTTTATTTTCTTTTCTTTGTAAAACATAACATTTCCCCTTAACATACCACATTTATAACAGTTGTAATTTACTCCTGCAGATAAGTTTCATGCAATGCTACAAGTGAGTTGTAAAGAATCCTAATATTACTGCAAAAACTGTCAATGTTATTAACTATATATTTAAAAACAACAGCATTTCAGTTAACTCCTCCCAATGTTCGTTAGCATTAGAGCAGTGCTTTTAGATCTGAAATCACCACTGACAACCTTTGAGCGGTAAATATCAATGCAAAATGATGGCAGCTTTAGGGTTAATATTTGCTGCCAATTACAGTCACATAATCAGCATTTAGTAGGGAAAAAACTGTTGTACTGAACTATTACTTTTAAATACAAATCTGCAGTTGCTATGACCAATACAAAGGGAGCAGGAGCGTCATTGTGAATGTAACATGCCTATTTTGCCTATGTATTTTACACACACACACACACACACACACACACACACACAGGGAGAGAGCCTCAATGGCACCTTGTGCTGTATGTGAACTCACTCTGATCTGATTCTTCAGCTGCTCAGCCTCCTGACGTAGCTGGTCGAGTTCGCTCATTTTTCTTTTCTATATGGTATTCTTCACTCCTGCCACGCGGTGGGTCACTTAATGATCTGAGAACGACAGAAAAAGAAAGAGCGAGAGAGATAGAGAGCGAGAAGGGGAGAGAGGTGAGGTTAAGCCTGTATGCGTAAGCTTCAGGAGATACAGTAGTCATTGAGAACAGACAGTCAAATCCTTTTAACTTAATCTATCCTTTGTCATTTCAATTAGTTTAAGCATGGTGATCCATAAAAAACAAACAAAAACAAACAAACAAAAAAAAACTGTTTCCGGAAAAAGTTATTATTCTTTAAGCTGCCAGTTATCAGAAATACTGTAAAAGAAGTCCATGGAGCTACAAACCAAGACAAAACATCCTGGAAAGTAAATTGTACAGGGGTGTGGGGTGGCTAACAGTGCTGTGTGAAGAGCACATAATATTTTACACGTCCACAGTGAGTTCCAGCAGTCCCACACACACAGCTAAGCTTAGGGCTATCTTAACCGCCAGGCTACGCAAACTGCAAGAAATGAGCCATTAAAAAAACTGATCCAGGGATGGCATACTGTGTGTGCATGCGCACATTGGCTCTCTCTCGCTGCTGGTGTGTGTCCTTGCCAACCCATGAAGCTGTTACTAAGCAACAGGGTTCTGCAGCAGCCTATGCTAAAGATCACCATTTCAGCACTGGTGCAGAGAGAAAGCTATTTACAAATCGAGACTGACAGACCCCACAGCAAATTCAGCCGGCTTCACAGCATAGGTGTGCTGAAATGTGGCTAATTCAACCTCATCTTACGACAAACGTAGGAAATTTCGGCCAAAAAAAAAAAAAAAAAAAAAGTGTGCAATGCCTGTGCTACACAATGTCTGCTTCTCTCTCACTCTCTCTCTCTCTCTCTTTTTTTTTTGGGTGCCATAACACAACATGTGGCAAACGTCCCATTTTGCAAATCGCGGTATCCTGGAGGCCATAACAGCCACACCAGAGGGAATTATGAGCTTCGATCTGTTCTCTACATGTGTGGCAAGGCACTTAACTGATTTCATAATGTACCCTTTAGATAAAAGGAAAAAGCGGGACTTGAAGGATTGACATACAATTCCAGTTGAATGAATCAGTTGAAAAAAGTGAGTGAAGGGAGGGGGAAAGCACGGGGGGGGGAGAAAAATGTGAGCGGCTCTGGCAGGATGTGAGAGCTCGATGCAGCTCTGGTCACTGTCCTCCTTCCTTTCCTTCCAAAGTCACATTGGTAATCCAGGGACACTTAATTCAGCTCGTCCACACAAATCCGGTTAACACGGAATCTGCTGATGATCCTAAAAGTAGTGACTCTTCTGCTGACCCAAATCCAACTGTGAACACGCTTACAGCCAACACTTTTACTTATACAGGACTGGAAAAAAAAAAAAAAAGAAAGTGACAAATGCCGAAATGCACTAATACTACTCCGACCTTTGGTGATGCTTGAAAATTAACCTTCATGACCCCCACAGAACCAAAAACTTCTCCATGCAGTAAGAATTCCCAGTTGTCTTTAAACACCAGGAAAAACATTGTCTCTGTTTTATATGAACAAAGCTAGCTACCGCCACTGCCCTTTATTCTAGCTCTTGGTGGCATATTTATAAACCCTAGGCCATTTAACTAATAAACTTACCTTTCTTTCCCCTTTATGCTAAACCACAGATCTTGTACGTCTGATGGTTGACGACCTACTGAATGGACCCTGGATCCAATAAACGCCTAACCTCATTATGCTAGAATGCTAAACGCCGATTGGCCTAAGCGTCTAAATGCGTTTGCATTTAGCCAATGCAACTTAAGCTTGAAGTAATCCAGGCGATAAAAATGTCGTGCTAATATTACTAATACCTTCCTTCAGTACCAGAAGCACAACAGCGTTAATGCTGGTCAGCCCCTTCATGGCCAACTCCACATGGCTTGAATTTGGCCTTCCTGCCTGTACAACCGAAACCCGTCAAAAAGATGACAATTAAGTATTCATGCACCATTTTTAGACTGCTGAAGCCTTAATATGCACTCACTCTAGCTTTTTCCTGTTCAGACAGATCAGTCATGGCTTTCGGTCGTCAAGAAGGGAGGAAGACTAAAAAAGGGAAAGTCAACAATTGTCCGGCAGGCCTCGGCAGAAACTAGCATGGCTGAAACAGCTTTGTTCATAGAGTAAGAAAGAGAAACGAGAATGAGAAGAGGAAAATGACAGAACTAAGGAAAAAGCCAAGATTACAGAAAGAGAGAAGGGGAGAAAAGCAGGAGGGGGAGCCACAGCGCTTACGCGCTGCCTCCCTCCTCTCTCCCCTTCCTCTTTGCACTATTTTTAGTCAGGTGGTGGATGGGCTTGGCTGAGAGGGTGGAAGCGGTCTTCACATTTTCCAGCAAGACCCATCAACTCCATCTCTGCACAATGATGCCACTTCAACACACACACACACACATAGGTGGCATGGAAAAAAAAAAGTCCACAGAAACAGTCTCCTGAGAAAAATCTCCTAAAGACTCTGATCACAGTGGTTAGTTACTCTTCTGCCAGAGAATTTTTTTTTTTTTTTTTTTGTCAAGTTTTGTCGTAGGCAGGAAGGAAAGAAATGGGACTATAAAAGATTTCCTTCTGCTAATGAAAGAGGTGGGCGATGCCTAAACAGAGCTGGCTGACTAAAAACCAAAAATCATCTATCAAATGTTCCAACAAGCACTGTGAACCTTATCAGCCTTCACTACTCGTATCAAGATGGTGCCTTTACTAAAAGACTGCATTAAATAATAATTAAAAAAAAAAGATACATACTGAAATACATTTTACTACATAAACGAGGCCAGGAGGGAGGGGAGAACGGAAATCTGAAATGCATCTTTTCATTTGCAGTTCAATGACATGGGCGTTTCCGTTTCTAGATACAGTACTCCCATGTACCGTTACTCTGCACCCAAGCACACCATACATTCTACATGCCTGATGACAATTTTTATACTGAATAAATCATTACGGTCAAGATTTTTTCATATGTCTGTCAAATATACACAAGCTCAGCTTTATAGCAGAGCCCCATATGCATGGCACATGACTTTGATTTGATGGGGCCACAGTAAATACAGAGGTTCCTCACAACACTTCCTGTCTCAAAGAACTGAGCTGAATTCCATTCACACGTCATGGAAGGTACAGGCATCATAACTTTTTACATAAACCATTGCACTCACATTTTTAACGTTTTTATTCTGGTCTCAGACTGCAGAGGCGCATGCTGGGAGTATGGACATTACAGAACTGAGTGTGTTCAGCCTTATTTTGTGTGTGATGTAATTGGTCCTTTGTGCCGGTCATCAACCCCGCCCCGACACACACAAACACAGCAACACGGAACATAAACTGGTTAAACAGATAAAACTCACAAGACCGGTGACACGAATAAGGCAGAATTCAGGGAGTGAAAGGTGATGAAAATAAAACTCAGCCTTTCCTGCTTTCACTTCAGAACAAAACTGAGAAACACAAGATTTATTTACTGCTTCTATATTATTTGTGTAAGATGTGCAGGTCTCATTATAAAGGGGAAAAGCCGAAAGGATAGAAGTAGTAGTGCAGGTCTCATTATATAAGCAGGCAGTGCAGGTCTCTCAATCACCATCAAATTTTCAGAATACGAACTTCTTACAAATCCTTTACTTCCATGTTTTGCCTCCCACTGCAATTCTGCATATTTTTTATACACACATCCCAGTGCTATTGTTAACACATTACCTTTGTCACTAATCCTAATATGTTTATCATGAACAATTCTGTAAAAGGTGTAGCACAATCACAGTACTGCCAAATCAAACAAGATCATCACTCTGATTCTGATTGTGTAAGTCTAAGTAAATTATTATGATTTAATTGGCATGCACAGATTGCTGTACATCAACATAGTTTTCTTTTGCATTACAGTTTTTAACACAAGCTCAGGCACTGTCAGGGTGGTATGGCCATAAGTATACTAGCGTGAGCATCACATTGGCGTAGAGGTCAGCATGACAACATCAGAGCAAGGAGTTTGGCAAAGGCGGTTGTGTGGAGTTCGTGAGTTTTCCCCCTACGTGCATGTGGTTTTCATATTGGTACTTAGGTTTCCTCCGTCCAAAGAGAGGCACATTAGACTAATTGGCTATTCCAAATTAATTAATTGGTTGTGTGCGTGTTGCACTGCGAGGAACAGGCAATCAGTTCAGGGTGTAGCCTGCTGAGCTAGGCTCCAGCTGGATAACGCGATTCAGAAAATGAAATGATTGGTGTTCCTGGATATAATCACCCTCATTCATTCATTTGCCACACAGCTTCATCCTATTTGGAGCCTCTCACCCAACACTGGGCAAAGGCAGGGTACCTCAAACAGCTCATTGGATTAAGCGGATTGGCAAATGAATTAATAAAATGAACAACTTAGTTTTTGAATGTTTTAAAGGACTACATGTTCATTGATACTTGAGTGTGTACCATATTTGCATCATTGTGCTTATAATTACAGCTATGGCCAAACACCTAAATGAGTTTCTGCCTTTTATTTATAAACTGTGAAAGTTCATATATACTTCCTGAAACTATCACAATAAAGATTTTCTGTGAAGAGATTACCTGGCTATATGCAGTATTATAATGAAATAAAAATCATAGATTAAGTGTAAATTACAACCTTTAAATGGGCAGTGTCATGGCTTGATACAGAGAATAAGATAAACATCAAGAATTATCAAAGAAAAAATAATTTATCAATGGAAATTTGGATTTTTAAAACTATACAGGACAGGAATTCAATTCACACAATAAATTTGTTAGGAGATCACAGCAGAATCTCCATCTCTGAAAAACATTCAGCACAATAAGAATTTAAAGAAGTTCTTGTTCAATATATTTCAATCCACTTCTGAACTTGGAAAGGTTTAAACTACTTTTGATTTCCATGTTGAAAGGTTATTTGAGAAAAACAGACTAATATTTATACATCCCACTCGCCACAAGGTTGTCACTGTCCCCCCAGTGTAGCTCACTGGGTTATCAAAGGCGGGGCCATGTCTCTCACTGTCTATGGTGTCAGGCATGTAAAAGAACCATTGCTGACTTTCGTAAAGAGTAGCTGCAAAGTAGTCAGCGTGTTTCTGTCCCTTGCTAAAGGGTTGTGTCAGGAAGGGCATCCGACGTAAAAGCCTATGCCAAATCAAACGTGCGAATCATTCGCTGTGGCGACCCCTGATAAAGGGAAAAAGCCAAAAGGAAATCTCTCATCTCTCAGTTTATACATTCCGTGCTTATTTAAGCAACCTTTATGGTAGATTTGGGCAAAAATCATGACATCACCTCTTTAGCTCCAACACAACCAGTTTCAACATTCTGAACACAAGTGATTTGTCTCTTTGAAGAGACACTCCGTTCTAAATGGCGAGGAGGTTCTGCTGTACCAGATTTCTCACAGGAAAACACGCAAAGCGTTTGCAAGTCAAAAAATAGAATCCACGCAACATCTGGGTTTCAATAAACAACATGAATACCGAACAGTCCTCCAGAAACGTACACCTAAAGACCTTGCATATCATGATCAGAAGGGCCGAGAAACTGAAACATGCAGTTGTGTTTGCACATATCATTACAATCTGAGAAGGCAGGGTGCTATTAATAGGCCATATCACTCACCTCTAACAGAGAGATTAGTCTAATGGGGCTCTGTACTCAAGAGGATGAGTCGGAGCACAGCTTTTCTAATGAGGACTATGCTGAAGGAGATCGGGGTGTGGTCACCTTCAGAGACACATGTATCATTGACCTTATCCATAGCTGCTTAAAGCAAAATGGAAGGAAAGCCTTTCAAATGCTCTTAGTACACCAAAAATATGTTTTATAAATTTATGTACATTTAGATTTTCATTATCAGGTGGTTTTTAAACTTATATACACAAAGTTGTAATCTGCTAAAAATGCACAAGCCTAAAAATGCCACCATTGCTAGCCCGTTTCACTCTTGTGAACAAAATGTAAATCAATTAATTTCAAGAAGCTAAGACGCCGGCAACAAAAACAGTGTAAGTATATTAAATTAACAACAAAGACTAGTGAACTTATGAATAAATTAAATTCAATTAAGAATGCAGAACATTTACATGCATCAGACTCGTGCTGGCTCATTTACATAGATACAGTATATAACCTGGTACATTTAATGCACAACGCAACCCTTCCCTCTATCTCCCGACTGTACAAGGATTTACTACTTATTTTTAATTTTCATTAAGGTTTTAATAATAGCATATTATGCATGGAATTGTATTCCATGTATGTATTCCAGCTTTAATCAAGTTGGGTTTTCTATATTAAGAATAGCATTCCTTAACCAAAGTGGACAACAAACATTTTTCCAGTTTAGAGCGTATGAGACTGATCTGACTCCTTGAAGTTTAAAAGGTTAAGAGTCTGTGACTTCGGTGTTAGTTATACTCAGTGATCCCTTCATTTATTCATTAAATGTTCACTTCAGTGTTCAAGTTTACATTAAAAAAAATACGTTGTGACTAGTTGAAAGTTTGCAGCATTGCATTTCTCACACTGTGCCATCTATTAAACATGGTGCCCCAATTCTGCTTTTGGAGGCTTAATAATTTAAGGACACCCCTCTCCCCCCATTCCTACCCACTCAGGCTTATGGGTAGCGCTGAGGTATTAACCCCTTATCATCTAAACATCCTGAAAACACAGCAGAAAAAACAGGCCCTCATTATAGTTTATTTAGACAAGGGAGCAAATAATATATATATATATATTTTTTTTTTTTACTTAACTTTATATTGAAATGTGTAACCCATGACATTTCTCCAAAGGTGAAAAGCCAGGAGACCAAAAAATAAACCTTCAGGGTGTATAAATATTATGCCATGATCAAAAGCAGGAAGTGTGTTTAAATAACATCATGCAAGGCAATGACTGCGATCTTCTGAAAGGGCTTGTGTTGCAACTGCAGAGCAGGAAGTAGAAATGCTGCACCCTGCTAAAAGCCTTGGCCATTAATAGAGGGAGGAAAAATATAACCGAAGGGTTAGTTGTCTTTCTAATGTGACGTTACAGTTTGTGGAATATGACAAAAAAACATGCCACTTTCACATTCTGCACAACAACAACAGATTCCATGAACCACATCTACATTAATAACAAAAGGGTCACACTCACACATCAGCTCAAATGTAATTTTGTTCGACCAATATTTTTTGGTGTTGAAACGTTACGAGAGGTACTGTTTGCATTTTGAATTTGGTGCGCCATGCTATTTTCCATTTCTACCTAATGACATCACACAACCGCAAAATCAGCCGAATGTGTACAAGTGTGTGTTACAAACAGGAAATGGAGGGTGTAGTAAGCCACGGGGCTATATGTATGGCTCATGCTCTGTACCAAAACATTTACAACAGGTCACTCACTCACACACCTCATAAGATGTTACAAAAAAAAAAAAAGGAGTGGGAAAAAGTTTGGTTGACAAAGAAATAAAGACCTGCAGAGTATTACTATTATTATTTTTTACTGAGACGCCCAAAAACATTCTTCAGATTCTTTTCTGTCGTCTTTGCTGGACCACACTCACTGTAATAACAGGATCGGCTTTGGCTGTGAAATGTTGCTTTTACAGGCTGACGGTTTGAGGGCAGGGAGACAGCACCACACCTTTCACACTTTAAGACCAACTCCTTCACAACAGTACCATTTCTCATAATCTCTCTCTCATTCAGGGCTAATAGTACAGCACAAGATCCATGTCATGATCTTTACCAAAATTTAAATAAACAAAAAGTAATCTTAATACATCACAAAATGTCAAAAAATACATGTGTGCATCTCTTAAATTGGAGTGTCATGAGTTTTGAGCCCAGTACAGAGTGGATACAAATAGATAACATGGATTTTTTTTTTTTAAATCTTGTTGAGTTGAACAATTTTCAATTTATACTCAAATAAACTTAATATATGAACCCAGTACATCTCTAAAATCCTTTATAAACCAAATATCCATCAGTTCATTTTCTGTAACCGCTTAATCCTAATTAGGGTTGCGGGGGAGGCTGGCGCTCATCCCAGCCAACTTCGGGCGAGGGCAGAGTACACCCTGGACAGCATGCCAGGCCATCGCAGGGCAGAAACACGCTGACGGCTTTGCAGCCTACTCTTGTCGAAAGTCAGCAATGGTTCATTTACATGCCTCACACCATAGACAGTGAGAGACATGGCCGGCCTTTGATAACCCAGTTAGCTGCACTGGGGAACCAAATATCCATCCATATGAATTAGTGCTGGGACGATCAAGCTAAAAGTTAGAGTAATTTATTAACAGTCATATCCAAATTTATCAAGCTCAAAAATTACTGCAGGATCGCATGATATGGTGGTGTAGTATTTTTCAACGGGCAATGGTGGTCTATTGGTTAGGGCGCAGGATCACTGATCCTAAGGTTGGGGGTTCGAGTCCCCACAGGGTCATCACTGTCCCCCCCAGTGCAGCTAACTGGGTTATCAAAGGCAGGCCATGTCTCTCACTGTCTATGGTGGCATGTAAAAGAACCAAGGCACCCCAACAACATTGTCGGATGTTAAGGGATAAGTGAAGTATTTTTCATGTCATAGCAAGAAGGTCTAGAGTCCAGGAAAGGCAAATCTTGGTGGTGTTTGCATGTTCTCCTCATAATTGCATGGGTTTACTCAGGTTGCCTCCTAGAGTCCAAAGACATGCACATTAGACAAGCTGTATGTGTGAGTCTAAGTACAAATGATTGTATTTTGCCCTGTGATGGTCAAACGAGGTGTCCAAGATGTACCCCACCTTCGGACAGTATTGGCTGAGAGATTTCATGTTCTGTAGCCTTTCTTTAATGTGTCCATGCAACAGCTCAAAAATGATCACCTGCGGCCATGTTTCATTTTTGTAGTGTTTCGAGTTACTCTTGAGCCACACACCAACACAATAGCTACGAGGACCACATCTCAACAGGTGTCACAACTACTGCTGCAACAACGAATTGACAAAATCGATTTAGAAAAAATCGATGACTAAAAATGTTAGCAGCAAATCTCAATATTGATGAGTCTCGTGATTGTGTGATCAGCCACTACAGACTAGTGTAACTCAGTACGGAGCTGAACAGACGTGCCATACATGCGCATCGCATATTTTTATTTTCATAAACTTTACAGAACATGGCTCAGTCGACTGCCAGTGACATTGGGATGGGAAAAAAAGTATTCAAGCAAAACCTTCAAAAATTTGAGCATTTTAAGCTCCATTGTCACAAAACCGAAAAAAATATCTAGAAAATTTCCAAATATCCTGAACTTTCTTTTGTAGTGTACATACAGGGATCCATCGCTACTTCACACTTCAATTCGTGTGACTTCAGTGCATTGTTTTTTTTTTTTTAAACATTCATCGAATTAAAAAAATAAGGAAACTGCCACAAAAACAAGGCCAATTGGGAAAACAAAATAAAAAAACCCCCATCAAAACTAGTTACATTCTTGTGAGGTGCACATCTGAGTGCGTGTGTCCACGTCAGTCTGTGTGTGTGTGTATTTATGTTTTATTTGCATCTTATGCATTTTTTAAATGTTTGTTATTGTAAGCATTTATAGCATTGAATATGTATTTATTGACGATATATACACATATACATGTACGTCTGTGTCACTCAAAGGGGGGGGGGGTTGATCCGTCGTTGCGAATTACGGTGGTCGAGGGGGTATCTCGGTCCAAATTAACCGTGGAAAGTGAGGGATCCCTGTATGTGTGTGTACAAAATTTATATATCTATATAAAATATGTCTGTCTGTCTTCCTTTCGGCTTTTTCCCATTTCCTCGGGAGTCACCACAGCGAATCATCGATTCGCAAGTTTGATTTGGCATAGGTTTTTACGTCGGATGCCCTTCCTGTCACAACCGTCTTTAGCAAGGGACAGAAACACGCTGACGACTTTGCAGCCTACTCTTTACGAAAGTCAGCAATGGTTCTTTTACATGCCTCTCACCATAGACAGTGAGAGACATGGCCCACCTTTGAGATATATATATATATATATATATATATATATATATGAAAAAACACACAGT
>CM045729.1:27141079-27148579 GCA_024760905.1 Plotosus lineatus | reverse complement strand
AAACAAATTCATCTAACCGGCCGTAACTCGTTTATAAGCTGGGGAGCGTCCGTACTTACATTGTTGCATCTGTGTGTGCACGCAAATCTGTACGTATGCATGTCCTCTTCTCATGCAGTTCCATCTGTATGTGTGTGTATTTATATTTTATTTACATCTTGTTATTTTTTGAATGTTTAATTGTTATTATAAGCATTTATAGCATTGAATATGTCTTGATTGATATTATATACACATATACATGTATGTATATGTTGGGGGGGTGATCCTACTTCGTGGATTTTGATGGTCACATGGGGATCTCGGTCCCAATTAACCACGGAAAGTGAGGGATCCCTGTGTATATATACAGTAATCCCCCTTATTTTGCGGTTAATGGAGACCTGCCAATCAGGGAACAGAGCGTGTTGGGTAGTGTAGCTGAATGTAGTGCGCGTGAATTTTGAATACTGTACTGTAATCTTTAATTTTTTTTTAATTTCCCGATGAGAAATCCTATATTGCGGGGAAGCGAAGTAGGAAACAAAGTGACGGGGAATTACTGTGTGCGTATGTGTATGTGTATATATATATATATATATATATATATATATATATATATATACACACACACACATACACACACACACACACACACAGAGTCGGCTGCAAATTCACAAAATTAATCCGTTCCAGAGCCCTTTTCATATTGCGGGGATTTCGTAACTAGGGGTCGCATCTTACATGTTAAACGCCTAATTCGTTCCAAGGCTCCAGTCCTTGGACTGGATAAACCCCATAAACCCTTTAAAAATGATAAAAGTACACCAATTTTATATGAAATGTGTGTTAAAAGTAAAAGAAAATTATTTATTAAACCACTAAATCATTTTATTAACATTAAAACCATTTTATTAACATTTATTAATTAAACCATTATTAAACATTTTTATGAACTAACACACACACACACACCTCTCTTTCTCTCTCTATCTCCTTCTCTCGCGCATGCTGCGGGCCACGCCCACAAGACATGGAATTCAAAGCGCATTCCCTGCTTGACAAACTCAACTTTAATTTGATTCTTTGAGGGATCAGGATGCCAGATACGCTCAAATGTACCCATATTTATTAAACATTTCTGAATTAAAACAACTTAAAAAACTAAAAACTAAAGCGTTATTCTCTCTCTCTCTATCTCTCTCTCTCCTTCATGCGCACTGCGGGCCACGCCCACAAGACATGAATTCAAAGCGCATTCCCTGCTTGACCATTTACTGAATTAAAACAACTTAAAAAAAACTAAACTAAAAACTAAAGCTTTATCCCGTCTCTCTCCCGTCTCTCTCTCGTGTGCGCACTGCGGGCCATGCCCACAAGACGTGAATTCAAAGCGCATTCTCTGCTTGACAAACTCAACTTTAATTTGATTCCTTGAGGGATTGTAATGCCAGATGAGCTCAAATACACCCACATTTATTTAAAACTAAACTAAAAACTAAAGAGTGAAGCTTCCTTCTGTCTCTATCCGGGAGGCCAGCGGGGCGGGATGTTGAGAGACAGCCAATGAGAGAGCAACTCGCGCGTCATGTGAAATTTTGATTGGCACGTTTGAATTTTTAAGTTCTTTTCGTAAGAGGGGGTTGTTTCGTATTTCGGGGACGGAAACTCAATAAAATGTTTTTCGTAATCCGGGGATTTCCTACAAAGGGGTCTTTGTAAATTGGGGGTCGAGTGTGTGCTTTGTGTGTATGTGTGTGTATATGTATGTATATATGTATAAAAATATAAATGACTTACATATGGACTGGCAATTTGAAAAATGGTATACTTTTGAATATAAAGGGGTAAGTATGTTGGGTTTTTTTGTTTGTTTGTTTTTTACACACCCGAGCCTAGTGGCTTAGCCTCGTGGCTCATCAGGCCAGTACTTATTCCCGGTTTCCGTAGCGTGAAGCGACCAGGAGTTCAACTCCCCCTGGATGGGACGCTAGTCCATCGCAGGTTACCTTCCCTGTATGTTTATACTGGTACCCATTTATACTGCTGGGTGAACAGAGGCACACTTGTGGTTGAGACCTTGCCCAGGGGTCTTAGCACAGTGAGGGTCTCAGTGGGATTTGAACTCACAACCTCCCGATCATGAGCACCCTAACCATTACACCACTGGCCCCACACACTTTTGCATATAGAAATTTTAAAATGTTTGTGCTCTTTCCGATTTAATCGAAAAAATAATCGACAGATTCATCGATTATTAAAATAATCGTGAGTTGCATCCCTAGTTATAACCAATCACAGAAGTGGAGGTTACTTCACCCACCACACCGAAAAGTTCTGTGGGGTTTGTGTGTTGATTTATAAATTACATGTTTAAATAAATAAATGCTATCATATACCAGGAACCTACAGTCAATCAATGGTGGTTGTGTAGAAGATGAGTGTTCAACCTACTCACATTTAAGATCCAAATTATATTAATCAAATTGCCTTGATAACATGCTCAACATGACCACTGACAACTGAAACAAGCTGTCCACTGCCGATTCCCATCACAAGTATGAACGTCTTGTTCGCTATTCATGATATTTAGGTGATTTTCCTCAATCATGATTTAATTGTAGCCCTTTTAATCCACCGAACCCAACGTTGTTGACTGCTCTTTGCTTGATGTTGCCCAAGGTAATAATGCAGTTATAAAGGATTTAGTGTATTTGGCAAATAAGTGCATGGACTGAAAGGTCTGACTGCATGGGATGCTCTAAATGGCTGCCGTGAGCATGTGTTTAGACAACCATGCACTCAAGACAGACTATACAACATTTAACAGCACTCTGCTTGCTGCCTCCCATTTACTTGAACCATCCTCAATTTAAAAACATGCTCCAGCACGGCAGAACGCCCTTCTACCCTCATTCTTTGCCTCCTTCCATCTTTTACTCTGACGTAGGAGGCAGGCAGCATGACCATCTCCATGTGGCCCGTTTCTCCAGGGGCTAAAAAGGAGCTCATGCGTTCAAATATAATTGAAGCACAAGGGTTCAAAAAGAGTGCTGCGACAACAAGTCTGGAGGTGGTCAATGGAGGATGCGCTAGTTGCTGGGAGCCACTCCTTAAAAAGTTTTTTCAATCTAATCTTCACCACCACCTCACATTGACCTGATCTGGATTGTGTAAACATTTTACAGCAGCCGTGTTCCTTATGCATTCATCACTAAAAACCAGTTGGAAAGAAAATTTCCACCCACAAGCTGAATCATCTGTAGCACACAAGGCAGTGGAACACGCCTGCATCAAGAATGCTAGCAACCTGATTTTTTTATACTGTACCAACTTTATAAAATATGGCTTTGTGCAAACTGTCCAATTTTTCTACAGGAGATAAATTCGTCGCTGCAACAGCGTCATCATAAGAAGCATATCATGTATTCCTTTATTACAAAAGCATCATGCTTAAAGAGGCAGTGTCAAGATTGTTTGAAGAAAACAGCCTCACAAGAAGATAATTATATATGGAGATATGATTTGCGAAAAGCTACTGGACACGAATTAGGATAATAAGTTTGCAGTAGAATTTGAACTTTTAAAAACTGCTCGGCACAACGTGTCAAAAAAGTCATAGCTGGAATCCACGTGCAGCCACTCCACATTAATTTAAAAAAATTGAACCCTTCTCAATTGGAAAATTGAAGGGTTATTTAAACAGAGGTGACCACTTCAACCCAAAAAAATCATCTAAAATATGAACTGAATAACCACTGAATTGTCTGGGCCATAAGGCTCACCGAATTATAAGGTGTACAGTCATCCCTTGAATATCGCGGATAATGTAGACCAGACCTGGCCGCGATGTTCGAAAAACCGTGAAGTAGGAACGCCCCGCCCACCGCCCCCATTCTACCATGTTGTCTCATTTCTATATGTTTTCACGTCTATACAATATCAAGAAGTGTATATTCAACGTTACACAGTTATATACATATGTAAATACTGTAATGTATTAATATTTAAACAAAATTTATATATAAATACTTTAAGTACTGTACTCACCTCTGACAATAGCTCTTCTCCGCGGTGCAGCACGTTTACAAACACTATACAGTAAGATCACAAAATCACAAAAAATCCCGTGGGGATGTGCGAGGCAGCAGCGTCACGTGTCTAAGCCAATCAGCTCGTGAGATTGAGTTGAGTGGGAAGTCCCTGCCTGAACTGAGGAGGAGGGGCTCTTCAGTCTGTCGTTTGGAAACAATGGACGCAGTCTGCCTTGGGTCCCTGCCTTCCGCTTGCTTACATGCGAGTTTCAGCATGAATTTTTTATGAATATGAATATATATATTTTTAATATCGCGATGTACCAAGACCGCGATGCTCAAATCACGAAGTGGCAAGGGATGACTGTAATACCAATGAACAATGCTTGAACGGCCCCTGTCTATACATTCGGAACACCAGACTATAAGGCGCATTAGGCGAAACAAAATTTAGATAAGTCAAACTTGATTCAACTCTCACAATAACTCAGTGTTCAGCTAGAAGACAAAATATAAAATACACTTCATAATAAATCATCATTGTTCAGCTGTAACAATAGAAATCTCACTTTTTCAGTTCATTCCTCTTCCACAAATCCATCAAATGCTTCATCTTCAGTGTCCGAGTTTAACAGTTACGCAAATTGGACATAAAGCCCAGATCCGTCTATTATTTTTTATTATATTATACAGTATTATAATGTTTTATTAACTATTCTTCCCTCGCACATGGAGTCAGATCATTAGAGACGGAGAATAGAAGTCTTCCTGACTTGTGACCTCACAGCCACGCCCCCTTAAGGAAACAGCACATTAGTATTGTGTTCATTACAGAACGGAGTTCATTACCCTTAAGGAGCTGTCTCAGTGTAACTTTAATTTCAAGAAGGTTTATCCAAGGTCTCAGGAGGACACCTGTAGCAGTGCTTTATCCCAGTATTTGGATATAAAGCCCGGATCCCTCTAACTTACGACCTGGACACCAATATTTAGCGGTTGAAGTTCTTTAGTTCATTCACAGGAATGATGGAATTAGTTTGCCTCAATTGGGTTTTGACTGTGTCAGTGAGATGGAGCCAAAGCCGCATCCACAGATAAGGCGCACTGGACTATAAGGTGCACTGTCAGCTTTTTTGGGGATCAACGGCTTTTACATGCACCTTATGGTCCGGAAAATACGATATAGTGGATTTAGGTAAAAATCATAAGAAACGTCACTGAGCTTTAGATGTAAAAGATGACCCTTTGTGGATATCAGGGTACAGTCCTTTGTACTTTTTGGTCCCTTTCCTCCAGTAGCATAATTACTCTCTACCTTGACAGCATGCCATATTCTCCACAAAGCAGTCACTCCCTATCCTTAAACTTTAACTCGAGAATCTACTGTGATTCAAGAGGACGCTAAATGATGGTGCTTAGTAAGAAACTGTAAAAGTCAATGTTATAGTGATACGGACATGTGCTATAACTACATCTCAAAAGATTGCCTGAAACAATTTTCTTCTTTTTTTTTTTTTTTAAAAAAAAACAATGCCTTACAGTAACACTCAACATGTGAACGTTGGTCATGCAGTCACATCCTTTGACCAATCAGTGGAGTACACCGCCGTCAGCTGCTATAGGCATTGACATTTTGTTACTAGAATACAATACTTCATTTGGAATGCAGAGCAAGCATGTCTGTCTTTATTAGGTGAAAATTATGAAACCAGGAGTAAAACAATTATCTGCTTACAACTTGCCAAAGACCAATGGTTCAAGGACAGTGAAATGGAATGGGCAGGAGCTGGGTTTTCAGATAATTATATGTATGAAGTTGTATACCAGTAAAGAAAGCAAAAAGAATGAAAATTTGAGGTAAAATAAATAAGTAAGTAATTGATGCTCCTTCTGTTTCTGCACATTGCATTTGGTTTCACTCTGCAGCTTCTGGCCATCTGTAAACACTAAATTTTTTTTTTGGTTTCTTTTTTTTTGAAACTCTTCAAACAAACACTGCCACTCAGTATGTTGGTGTCTGTCATTCAGTGGGTATAACCAAATTACTCTGATGTCATGTTTACAGCATTAATCAACAGCTGGACATTGTTGAGTGTCAGGACCCTTGATAATTGTAATGATCAGTATTACAGTAATTTTCGATGAACACAAATATGGCGCTCCCTAGAGGGCAACTTTGCGAAATTCTCAGAGTCAAATCGTTTCTTTTAATTTGTTTTATATGTTGTTTTTTGCACAATGCTCATCTATGACCGAGTGACCCTACTTACAGCTATGAGAGCGCATTCCTTTTGGATATTGAGAACTGATTATGCTCAACTCCTATCCTGAGCTAATATGCTTCCGCAGCTCAATGCAAGCCGCACCTTGGATAACAAACCCAGGCAGAGACACGGCAGGCAGGGAGGGGCTGAACGGCGACTCCAATGTTGGTTAGCAGTGGAAGGTTCGCACTCCTGGTCATACTGCTTAAAAATGTTCAGTCTCTATGAAACAAGATAGCCGAGCTTCAAGCTTGGATTGCAACACAGAGGGATTTACAGGACTGCTCCTGGCTGTGTTTCTGTGAAAACGAGGAGAGTACACCTGACAAGGCGACTACACCTGCTGGCTACGCAGTCTTCAGAGAGGACTGGAGAGCGGCGGCTAGCAACAAGGCCCGCATCGGAAGAACGCCGGATTCTCATTAAATAAACCTCATGTACTGACTGTAGATTATCTCTAAACCTTGCTCTGAGAATGTGGAACATCTAACGTTGAAGTTGCGGCCATTTTGTTTACCCAGAGAACTGTTCATTTTTTCCCAAACACAACAAGGGGCATAGTGCAATATAAAAATAATTGTAATATAATAATATAATTTAGTGCAATTTCATTTATTGCTGTTATCTACTGATTTATTTATTGTATTATCATTATTACCATCATTTTTTTTATTTATTATTATTATTATTATTATTATTATTATTATTATGTTTACTGGGTCTGTGTAAGGTCCCTAAAAATATAGAATTTTTATGTATTTATTTTATAGCAGTTTGTGGGTTGTTCACTTGAGCCTTCTTTTCTGTTTGTAACTTCACTCCTTGAACAACCGCACAAGAATTCCTGTGTGTGTAAAAGCACAAATGGCTATTAAAAATCCAGAATCCTGAAATTTGCAGAGAAATGTGTTAAGACTGCAAAAAAAAAAAAAAAGCTGCAAATTTCACAGCTATAGTTTCTTAAAATTTGATAACCTAACTGCGATTTAATTTTATTTTGCTTCATTATTACTTGCATCCCGACAGGATTTTTAAAGTTACCCGCACTTTTTTTTTATGGAAGGAAATTTCACAGATTGTCGATACAATTTTTGGTTGGTTTTTTTTTTGGGTCAAAATGTATAATTCACACTTTAAGAAGTATCTTTAACCATATGAGCAAGGCTTGAATTATTAAATGGATATTCAATCAAAAAATAAAAATGATTAGGTTCATACAAAGT
>CM045729.1:27066079-27136079 GCA_024760905.1 Plotosus lineatus | reverse complement strand
TTAGTACAAACACTAACATCCTTCACTCTGCACCATCCAGTTTGTTGGTGCCTGAGCAACCTGGAGCATGGCTCAAAGCTTAGCTTATTTCCACACAACAGTCTTATTTTGGGGTTAAATGTTCTGCTTCCAAATAAGGGGAAACAAAACAACGGGGAGAAGGGTATTTTCAACAAGGGTATTTATTATATACACATCTTGGCAACAAGGGTATTCTTATTTGTCTCTCAGGTCTGATTGTAAACAGAAAGCAAAGTGTTCATTCAAAAACTCCTGCGACAATGTATGCAAAACTTGCAACAGGTTTACAGCATGGTATGCAAAATCCTCTTCCACTCGCATAAAGTTTGGATATTCAAAACAGTACCGCAGTGCACACCCGTGACAGGTAACAGTGCAAATGCAAGGACAGTTTTATGGAAACCACCTCAGTGCAAGGTAAAGTCAAATTACAGGCAACGTAGTTAAAGAGGCTTTATCATCTTTTGCCAAAGAAGAATTAAAAGAACGATAGAAGATGGATGCTGGAGAAAAATCACATTAAAATTTCAAGAAATGGACAAACCTCAATATTTATATCATAGAAGAAATAATCAAAAAAATAATTATACACAAACTTATGAAACCTGCTTTGCTTTCAGATTTCCAAGCTTAAACCCCCCTCATTGACAGTGAGGTATTCTTACTGTTCGCCGTTACTGATAACTACTTAATGTTTAGCACTTGTGTGATGCACTTTGTTTCTAACACTGCTTTTACATAGGCAACGAGAACAAGTTGCCAAAGATTTGTGCGCAGAGCAGTTCGCACCAACTTTCCTTTGTGTATCCAGGGCCACTCTCAAATAGAGGGCAAGCAGGAAGCT
Organism: Plotosus lineatus; assembly: GCA_024760905.1. Taxonomy (NCBI): domain Eukaryota; kingdom Metazoa; phylum Chordata; class Actinopteri; order Siluriformes; family Plotosidae; genus Plotosus; species Plotosus lineatus. The sequence goes on along the minus strand of CM045729.1, from coordinate 27,135,214 downwards.
AGAGGACAACCTGCATGCACACCACTGGAGAAGTGCTGCCCATCTGGCCCAAAAGCCGATGACACAACCTAAAAACTCTGAAAGACGCTACTGTGCACATGTAATCCGTCCTACTCAACAGCGTTCATGTACAGATGGCAGGATGCACCCCGGAACAACTTGTTCTGGTACAACCTGCACCACCTTGAAAAAGTGGGCAAGCTACAGCCACCAGTGTCAAGTTGTTCCGCAACAGTTTTTACACCGGTAGTAGTTCCAGCGCAAGTGCCCGTGGAAACAAAGTTTGGGACACAGTGCCACAGTATTGAATGGTTGTAACATTGGCAACATTTTGAACCCAGGGTCATGCCACAGCAATATACACATTTCGGCTGACTGAATTTGAAAATTGGACCATAAAGTGGGCCTCAGTGACAAAGGATGTGATCTACTATTGCAAGGGTGTGTGTTTCAACCTCAACACCAAACAGCTGCAATATTATAGATCTACGGAGTCAGCGGCAGTGCTTTTTATTAATTAAAGACTTGCAGAATCAGACAATGAGAATGTGCATCAGTGTGTGGCCAGTAGCAACACTATATTCTGTTGGCCACCTTTTCTTGGACTGCTGAAATGGGGAATAACCTAGACTGTGCGCTGTCACACTCTCATGGATAACCGACTTCAACTTCCAGTCATGGAGAGCTCCCACCAAATAAATAAATAAATAAATAATAATTTTAAAGGAAAAAGAAAAAAAAAAAACACAGGGTGTTTGGTGTGTGTTGTGGATTTGTTATTTCAGTGCCAAAGGTTGGATCTTGGACTGTTGGCTAAGAATCTGTGCAGGCTCAAAGACATCTCTTCTCCCCTCTTCTTCCTTGGAAGATATTTATGGATAATTGCATAGCAATCCAGGTACAGGTGACGGTGTGCCAGCCTCAGTTTACCCTGTGCATGTGTAAAAGCAACTAATTGTAGAAATCAATATCCGTCAATTTCCCTTGTCACAGTTTACTCAGCACATTGTGTTACTTCTTGATTTGAATCTCAACGAAGGTATCTTGCAAAAATGAGTAAAATGGAAAACTTGGTGCAGAGGCCTCAATAATAAATTAGAAAAGCACGTTTTGAGGGAGATGGGATACCAATGACCATTAAAGTGTTGTAAACAAATAAACTGGCAAAGTGGAAAGTAAAGGGATGCTTCCTTGTAGATAAATCTTTACTCAAGAGTTTGACAAAGAGAAACTTTGTTCACATTTACAAATACAGAATAATTATATTTTTGACACTTGAATTCTGACGTAAATTCATTCATGGTATTTGAGGTATAACAGAGTCGTGAGGAAAGAAAAAAATGCTGACCTACCAACCACTTTTTGAGCCCATTAGGGGAAATTCAGCTTGTTCTTTTTTAGGCCTCAGAGATTTTATTTTTAGGCCATATCGCCCAGCCCTACCATGGAATCTGATAGGGTTGTCACATGACAGCAAAATCTATGAGTTTTTGGCTTAAAGTTTAAATCCCCGTGTCTCAGGTACCCTTTGGATTGACCTGATTCTCTACAACTACAGTCACTCTTCTGTGAGACACTCTCCCCCACCCCTTACTGCCCACTCATGCCCATGAAACTCTTGCCAATGCACTGGTTATCCTGACTTGGACCACCTTTTGTATGTACCTTCCACTACATACCTGTGGTTTGAGATGAACAGACACAGTAGTCTAAAAATCACAATGTACCCACAAGAGTCATTTGTCCTTTTTTCCCATTTTTTCCACACATCTTCAAGACCTAAAATGTTTACATTTTGCTCAATACATCCCACTCCTGGACAGATGTTATTGTTACAAGATAATCAATTTTACTCACTTCCCCTATCAGTGAATTTATTGTTTTGGCTGATAAATGTATATGCTATAAAAATAAAGCTATATAAAAATATAATCCTTGGCTCCCAAATGTCACATCGACAAGGTGTGTCCCTATTAATCTGGAGATCGCAAGTTTGAATCTAGGTTAATGCCATAGTCATCCATGACAGGGACTCCAGGGTAGCGAAGTAGTCGAGCTTTCACAAGAGGAGGGATGGTATACGCTCACTTCCCTGTCACTTACAGCAATCACCAAAGAATTATGGGTGTCTGTGAGCTCATTCATACGAGGGGGCCGAAAGTACTTTCCCCTCGGTGTGCAAATGCACCCAAACATGCATGCACTGCAGTTTGAAAAGAGGCAGGTGGCTAACATTGCATATCATGGAGGTGGGCGTGTGCATGCTTTGGGCACCGCCCCTGATTGGTCGTGTGATGAGGAAGGCAAAAACTTGATGGATTTGGAACTGGATATGACTAAATGTGGGATAAAATGGAAGGAAATCCCAAAAAATTCAAATTAAAAAAACTCCTACACTACAGTCATCCCTTGAATATCGCAGATAATGTAGATCAGACCTGGCTGCAATATTCAAAAAACCGCGAAGTAGGAACGGCCCTCTCATTTCTACCATGTTGTCTCGTTTCTATATGTTTTCGAATCTATACAATATCAAAAAGTGTATATTAAATGTTACACGGTTATATGCATATGTAAATACTGTAACGTATGAATATTTAAATAGAATTCATATATAAATACTTTTAAGTTCTGTACTCACCTCTGACAATAGCTCTTCTCCGCGGTGCAGGACGTTCACAAACACTATAAGATCACAAAATCACAAAAAAATCCCGCGGGAATGTGCGAGGCAACAGTATCACACGTCAAAGCCAATCAGCTTGCGAGATCGAGTTGAGTAGGTGGTCCCTGCCTGAACTGGAGAGGAGAGGCACTTCAGTCTGTCATTTGTAAACAATGGACGCAGCCTCCCTTGGATCCCTGCCTTCCGCTTGCTTACATGCAAGTTTCAGCGCAAATTTTGAATTTATGAATTTTTTTTTATTAAAATACCGCGATGCTCAAATCGCGAAGTGGCAAGGGATGACTGTACTACAGTAATATAATAGTGCATCATATTCCACTACAACTTCAAGATATGGAGGATCTGGATTATTAGCCATTACACACATGAAAAGTGTATCTCCCAATGCAGCTAACTGGGTCAAAGGCAGGCCATGTCTCTCACTGTCTATGGTGAGAGGCATGTAAAATAACCATTGCTGACTTTCATAGCAAAGCCGTCAGCGTGTTTCTGTCCCTTGCTAAAAAGGGTTGTGTCAGGAAAGGCATCCGACGTAAAAACCTCTGCCAAATCAAACGTGCAAATCAGATGATTCGCTGTGGCGACTCCCGAGTAAAAGGGAAAAAGCCGAAAGGAAGACAGACAGACACACGTGAAAAGTGTATGAAAAGTGAGGCAATAGAAGCCTGGTGGTAAAGAACGCTGAATCGCTGATCCTAAGGTTGGGGGGGTTCAAGTCCCACTCACCGCAAGGTTGTCACCATCCCCCCAGTGCAGCTAACTGGGTTATCAAAGACCAGACATGTCTCTCACTGTGTATGGTGAGAACAATGTAAATTAACCATTGTTGACTTTCTGCATAGCCGTCAGCATGTTTCTGCCCCTTGCTAAAGGGTTGCGTCAGCAAGGGCATCCGACGTAAAAACCTATGCCAAATCAAACATGCGAATCAGAACACAACCTTAGGAATAGCGATCCAGCACCCTTCACCACCAGGCCACCAATGCCCCGGAGATCCCTATAATACATACAGTGGTACCTTACCTTACAATAGTCCCAGCAAATGAAAAATCCAGGTTACAAAAAACATTTTCCAAAATTTTTTGTCTCTGTACACAAAACAAGTTCTCCTTATGAAATGCGCCATTCAAACAATGCACGAGCTGCTCTCCCATTGACTATCTTCCAACATCCCGCCCCGCTGGCCTCCCATTGGCTAGGAGGGATGACGCATCTCCCTCCCATTGGCGAATATGGAGCTGCATCTCCCATAATGCTTTTCATGTTAAGGACAGAGTTACTGTTGTTTCATGAGTGTTTTGAGTGTGCTCATTGCTTTATTTTTTTGACTCAGGCTTTTAACCTTCCATAAACATTTGTAAGATTATAACTCTGCTAACAAGACATTGTCAACACACGCGCACGCACATACACATGTGATTTCCGGTGCAAGTGAAAAGAAGAAGCGGGCTCGTGGTATGCGGTTGAGTGATATCGCAAAGGAATGTGGCCAAACCAGTCTACCATCGGTACGATATTGAAGCAGAAGGAGGTCTTAAAAAGGTACGCTTTTATCATTTTTAAAGGGTTTAGGGGACAATATTGGGGGCCTTGGAACGAATCACATGTTTTACCGATAAAATGCGGTTCAATTTACGAAAAATCCAGGTTAAGAAAAAGACTCTAGAGCGGATTAATTTCGTAAGGTCAGGTACCACTGTAATAAAAAAAAAAAATAAAAAAATTATATATATATATATATATATATGTATATATATATACACACACACACACATATATGTGTATATATATGTGTATGAATGTATATATATATATATATATATATATATATATATATATATATAATATAAAATATGTATATATATATATAATATATATATACATACACACACACACATACATACACACGGAGGGCCATGAGGGCCAGCACAGCCTTCTCTGCTAGCCTAAACATTATCGGTGGCACCGCAAAGCTAGTGCAAACCACTACACACACCCCTATACATACTCACAAATCTTATTTATCACCACAAAAAAATGAAAGTATTTTACAGTAACTTCACTTAAACAAGTTCTGTCTGCCGAGTCAGCTTCTTGCTTTGAAAGGTTTCTTTAGTCCATTATTCCACCATACAATTGCAGACATGTTTTATTTAAACAAGCTATGTACTTTCACCAATGGTGATACACACCCAAAGCTCTACAATTAAAATAAAATGAAACACCACACAATAGAGCCAACTAAACGACATCTATACTTGAACAGAGACATTCTGAATGAGTTCAAATACAGCCTTCTTAAATTAATGCGAAAGGAAATCAAGTACACAAAGTAATCAAGTATTTTTCTTCATGCCCCATCAATAACCTCTACATTTCCAGATCTGGTTTCCAAATGTTATATTTAGACATGATAATTTATCACCACCTTCACTTGTTTACTTAAACCCATGGCAATGTTCCTAATACTGGTAATGGATATGTATGGAACACTGTAGGAGAAGAAAGAAGATGGAAACAAAGGCATGAAAAATAGTTAACAGGAAACACATGCACAAGCAAAAAGAACTTCCTGCGACAGGATTTTTACTGGGTGTTGTAAAGAGCTCTACTCGAGCTGGGTTTTAGTTTATTGTTCACAAACTGGTTGTTTTTTTCCTACACTTTGCTTGAAGCCAGAAAAAAATAAAGAGCACATGTTTTAGTTTTGCTTAAAAACATCTTTAATCATAAAATTTTAAGGTCGATTTGGGTGATAAAAGGAATATTTAAATCGCAGACTCCATCACTGAGACACTGGGTTCAACTTACCAGTTCATGAGCAGAATCATTTGGTGTTTTAATGCAGCATAAAAATCATCTAAACAGGATTTAATTCCCCAAGATGAAACAAAGAGCCCTTACTACATGAACACCCCCCCCCTCCAAAAAAAAAAAAAAAAAAAAACACATTAGAGGGCCACTCAGAGTGCAAGGTACATCCAGCATGCACAAATTGTTATAACACTGCATAGCTTTAAGGAAATATCTTCCCCTAATGTGAAGCCAAAGAAATTTTTGCCCCACATTTTTTTCCCAGATCCCCCCCTCAAACCAGATGTTTTGTCCCATGTGCAAAAATGTTCTGGATTCTTTCCAGGTCAAGGCCAAACCCTGCCACCAAGTTTGATGACAATCTGATCAGTAGTTTTAGCATTATTCTGCTAATAGAAAAAAATCTTTTAATAAATTCTTGGTAAAAAGCATTTCATAAATCCCAGGATATGTTTTGTGATCCAGACTTGCTTCAAAATGTCAAGTTCTTGCCAGGCCCATGCCCCATTCCTTCACCAAGTTTGGTTAAAATCAGTTCAGTAGTTTTAGCATAATTCTTTCAGCAGGTAAACAAACAGATGCTGGGGAATGCCTAACCTCCCCTGCCTAAATATGGCAGAGGTAATTATATATACTAGCAGTTAAGTTTAGTGGTACCAACAGGTGTGTTTTCAGGTTGTTTTATTACAAATGCTACATTCTAGTTCATCCTTCAGACTGTATTTTACTACCACAGAATAAAAGAATTCTTTGGTTGAATCACTTCACATGCTCACAACTGATTTAGTGCAACTTCAACCAAAATCAACCGAAAAGTGACCAATAAAAATAAGTAGCCTTGCCAGGGTAACCCGAGTGTGTCAGATACAGTGGAACCTCACTTTACGAAATTAATCCGTTTCAGAAGTGGTTTTGTAACCTGCATTTTTCGTAAGCTGAACCACATTTTACATGTAAAATGTGTGATTCGTTCCAAGACCCCCAATACTTCCCCTAAATCCTTGAAAAATTTTAAAAGCATACCTTTTAAGACCTCCTTCTGCTTCAATATCGTACCGATGGTAGACGGGTTGAGTCATATTCCTTTGCGATATCACTCAACCGTGTGCCACGAGCCCACTTCTTTTCACTTACACCGGGAATCTCGTGCGCGCGTGTGTTGACCATGTCTTCTTAGCCAAGTTATAATCTTACAAATGTTTATGCAAGGTTAAAAGCCTGAGCCAAAAAATAAAGTTGCAATGAGCACACTCGAAAAACTCATGAAACAACAGTAATGCTGTCCTTTACACGAAAAGCATTATGGAGATGCAGCTCCATAATAGTCAATGGGGGGGGGGGGTTTACATCATCCCTCCTAGCCAATGGGAGGCCAGCGGGGCGGGATGTTGGGAAATAGCCAATGGAAGGGAGCTGCATCATCCCTCCTAGCCAATGGGAGGCCAGCGGGGTGGGATGTTGGGAGATAGTCGATGGGAGAGCAAGTTGTGCTTTGTTTGAATTTTTGAGATGGTGCTTTCGTAACGTGAACTTGTTTCGTATCCAGAGACAAAAATTTTAGGAAAATGTTTTTCGTAACCTTGATTTTTCATTTGTTGGGGTTTTCGTAAGTTGAGGTTCCACTGTACGTGTTCCTCCAACACCTATTTAAAGTGAGTAAGCAGCACTAGCTACAAATAAGTAGCAGCAAGGACTAAACATGAACAGAACATCTCAATGTGCAAACATCCTTATTACCTTAAACTGCCATTGAAGCTGTTTTCCTAAATAGATCATTATCAAAAGATGGTACTTAACAGGAACACCTAAAGACAGCTGCTGGACAGTAACAGAGAGCATGATCTTGAACCATCTTGAAGGGGTAATTTCACAATAACTGGCTCATTGCACATGATCTTCCTTATTAGACTACAGGTTACTTATGAAATCAATACTGACATATCGATTTAGAATTCATTTTACCGACTAAAACACTGCAATGCATCAAAAATACTACTAAAAGCATAGAGTAAACCCGGCTTTAACTAGAAAACCTTGAAATTCCTTGAGTGAGGTAACATGAGCAAAATACATCTACTTGAATAGAGGTGCTTGCTGAACATACACAGCAGGAGTGGTGTAGTTTCATTCAGAACATGTCTCAATTTACAGAAGCTCCTAAATGGGCTTTCTAACCTAGAGTGAAAGTCATTTGCAGGAAGACAGGAAAAAATAAAATGACTCGAATCAGCTGTATCAATGACCAAGCCCATAATCCTAAAAAAGCTGAAGTCCAAAGACAGCAACAATTTAATACTATTCTCAAATGAGGACTGAAGACAAAGAAAGAGAGAAACTAATGTCCAATTTGTAACATGGACCAGATAACTGTGAACCCGCCATAAGCTTTAGAGTTAAAGGGACGGCATCATGATCCAACAATATCAATGGGGTTAAAGGGCAAAAAAAAAAAAAAAAAAAAAAAAAAAAAAAAATCCATGGAAATTTGGTTCATAAAAAAATATAACATGAATTCAGTTCAAATTACAAATTTTGAGAAGTTTTCAGTCAGATCTTGAGAGTTCTGAGAACTGTTCAGCACAAGATTTCAAAAAGTCCTTGTCGCAATCCATTTCTGCATGAAGTCTGCATGTTGTTCAGGCTTGTGTGGCGTTCCTTCAGGTTCTCTGGTTTCCTCCGACACCCCAAGTCTATTCAAGCCTAGCACACAAAAACGTCCGAGACCCAATCCCAGAACCTTCTTGCCGCAAGGCAAATGTGCTAACCATTACCACGCAGGCACCTCCTTTTTAAAAAGGAAAGTCAACAGTATCCCACTCCTCCATGCTGTACTAAATTTGCTCCTATTAAACACAGGTTTGATATCTGTATGCTGGGGGGGTTTGAAATGTCATTTCCAACCACATCAGAAGGTAATTTGGAGAAACACAATCAGAATAAGGCTTTTCCATGTTAGCACAGTACCGAGTGCTAAAGTGCTGCTTGGCCGGAGACAGGAAATCGGTGGAGGGAAAAGAAGGAGGGGGAAAAATTGCTGCAAACGCCATCTTGTTGGTTGCAGCTGCTTCAGGTTGAAAATACAGGGAGGCATTCATTCTACTGGAGGATCAATTCAGCAGAGAGTTCCAGCACTTTCATACTACTGAGATTTAAACAAGGTTTTACGGTCAGAGGGATGCAAAATGGCTGGCTTTTTTAATCCAAGTGTGTTTGAGAGTGTGCTTCTCTCACTCGCTACACAAACACCGCAGTGGCAAACCGGATCAAGCAAATACATTTTCCTTTTAGAAGATATTTATTCATTCTCTCTTTTTCATCTCATTAATAATCACAGCTTCCTTGTTATATATATAAAAAAAAAAAGAAAACCGCCCTGTTTCCTCTTCACCACCAACCACCACCAGGGCTGAGATTTGCAGCAGAGAGAGAGAGACCAAGAGCCAATTAACTCACTTCCAGATCCAGTTCAAGTGCAAGATCAGTGGTTGGAAAGCCGATCAAAAATCACCCCAAAAAGTCCACATCAGACCTGAAGTTCAACATCAAAATGGGAAAGGGGAAAGGGTAAGAGGAGGAGGGCTGGAGCTGTCACACAACCTGACAGATGCAGACATAATCCAACATACACCCTTTTTTTTAATTAACACACACTATCATAATCCTGTTTGAACAAACCATTCAGAAATCAAACTCAACATATCCAGAGAAGGCTACTCCAGGCCTGAACTGCACCCACCATCATCTTTGGTATCTGTGTGTGCAGGCGTTTTCTCCACATTTCTTGTATCAAATGGTCTCTAATATAAACTACAGCATGAAAAGAGAGATAAATCCAAGTTATACCTTAAAACAATTAGGAACCATGAGTTAACACAATTCCCCAAACACACACCCTGATTTCAACCAACTCCAAAAATCCACTGATCCATCACTGAAATTAAGAGCAAGCTAGAGATGGTGGTGCTGGGACTTGGACATTCCATAAGAAATCCTTTATAACTTTATATACAGTACTATCCTGGTTTACATAATATAATTTGGGCTGAAAGACAGTCTGGGTGTGAGGATGATGAGTAAAACATTGGCGTCTGAACACAAATGATGGTGAAGAGCAACGCAACTCGGTTACCAAGATGGATCTCTCTCTCTCTCTCTGTATCCGCACCAGAACCCTCCAAATGGTGGACGGTTACAGACAAAACATGATCGGGGAAGAAAAAAAAAAACAAGGTCACTAATGCTGACATGAACTTTAAATGTTACGAAACAAACCAAAACATTATACCCGACAGTTATGGTTATGCAAAGCCTTTCTGAGTGAAGAGTAGCATTAGCTTGTTGCTAACACAGGAGGTGCTATCAACCCGAATGCTAAACATTTACTGGCACATGACCGTGATTTCTTTTCTTTTTTTTTAAACAAAGCCTCTGCCCTTCTCTTGGCCTGAACAAGTAAACAAAATAACAGCTCAAAAAATAAAATCACATCTATATAACCAAAATTTGTGAGAAAATATGATATTAAATCGCTGATTAGGGGTGTGTTTACTTAGTTTTCCAGCAGCAGCCCCCCGGTCATACAAGCAGGGAAGTCAATCAACCCAATTAGCCGACTTGCTAGCTCTCTGCTCCGATGACTGATTCAGAACAAAAATACGAATAATGTTTGTATAAAAGTCAAGTGAAGCGTTTAAAATTGTGCCCTTACCCGTTTTCAGTCGTGGGAATCCGTTGTTTATATCGCATTGACTAGAAACAGTCGCGATAAACAGTTCCCCCTCTTTCCGTCGAGCTTCACCGAAGAGCGCCACTCCCCGCACCCAGCTTTCGATACGCCAAACGGGGGGACACACACCGGCACACCACTGGCGCGAAGACAGCAGCACGTTTCTCAGACACACACATACACACACACACACACACTCTCTCTCTCTCTCTCTCTCTCTCACACACACACACACACACACAGACTCCCTTTCTTTCTTTCTCTCTATATATCTCACTCACACATACACACACACAAAAATAAAATAAACTTCAGGCTGCAAAAGTCTGTTTCGGAAGTTGACTCAAATCAGAGTTGTCTATTCCGGCCCCAGTCCAAACGGAGCCTCCGTTTCTGTCCCCGCTGTCGTGGTCTCTTCCTTCTTTCTTTCCTTCTCCCCACCGCGGTCTCTCAAGCGCTTCCTCCGGCCATCAAACAGCAGAGATGGGCGCGGTAACCCTGCGCCTCTCTCTGGGAAACCCCACGCTTTTCGCATGCGTCACCACGTAACGCGCGCAATCCAACCTGACGAACAGTTGCTGGTGGAAGCTAATGCTAACAGCCCAGAATGCTAACAATCTTTCAATTACTGCCTTATGGTTTACACTAACTAGTACAGTACTGTGTAGCCTAGTGGGGAGAGGTTTTCAAAATATATCAGCCATAAGTGTATAGGGTAGAGGCGGTGGTGGTCTAGTGGATAGGGCACAGCATCACTGATCCTAAGGTTGCGGGTTCAAGTCCCCACAGGGTTGCCCCCCCCCAGTGCAGCCAACTGGGTTGTCGCCCCAGTGCAGCCAACTGGGTTGTCGCCCCCCAGTGCATCACTGATCCTAAGGTTGCGGGTTCAAGTCCCCACAGGGTTGGGCCCCAGTGCAGCCAACTGGGTTGTGACCCCCCCCAGTGCAACAGTGCTATCAGTTAGTGCACAGTGCTAACTGTGTTATCAAAGGCGGGCCATGTCTGTCACTGTCTATGGTGAGAGGTATGTAAAAGAACCATTGCTGACTTTCGTAAAGAGTAGCTGCAAAGCCGTCAGCGTGTTTCTGGCCCTTGCTAAAGGGTTGTGACAGGAAGGGCATCCGGCGTAAAAACCTATGCCAAATCAAATGTGCGAATCAGATGATTCGCTGTGGCGACTCCCGAGAAAGGGAAAAAGCCGAAAGGAAAAGAAGAAGAAGTGTATAGAGTGAGTTCATCAGAGGGACAGCACATGTTAGAGGTTTTGGAGACAAAGTCAGAGAGGCTAAATTGAGATGGTTTGGACATGTACGAAGAAGGGATAGTGAGTACATTGGTAGTAAGATGCTGAGGTTGGCACTACCAGGCAGAAGGCCTAGAGGAAGACCAAAAAAGAGATTTATGGATGTAGTGAAGGGCCGTTGGCGTAAGAGAAGAAGATGCAGAGGACAGGGTGAGATGGAGGCAGATAATTTGCTGTGGTGATCCCTGAAGGGAAAAGCTGAAAGGAAAAGAACAAGAAGAAGAAGAAGAAGTGTATAGAGTGAATCACTAAATCCTATTTCCATACTTATAAATAAACCATACCATTATTTGGAATTGAAAACAAACTGAGCTTTGTGAACTGGTGGTCCATCTTTCCCAGCTGCTAGCAATGCTAGCCTTCATTACATTTATTTTTTCATTCACTCGTTTGCCAAACCACTTCATCCTATTCGGGTTGCGTGGAGCCTACTGGACATGGGGCAAACATGGGGTACACGTTGAACAGCTCGCCAGACTATCACAGTTGTCAACACAACTCAAGGGAATTTAGAACAGCCACTTTACCCAATACTGTGGGAGGAAACCAGAGAACCCAGAATACAGGTTCAGTTTATCAGTTCATTTTCTGTAACCGTTTAATCCTAATCAGAGTCACGGGGAGGCTGGCGCCCATCCCAGCCGACTCCGGGCAAGGGCAGAGTACACCCTGGACAGCTCACCAGGCGATCGCAGGGCAGAAACACACTGACGGCTATGCAGCTACTCTTGTCGAAAGTCAGCAATGGTTCTTCTACATCAGCCTCACACCATAGACAGTGAGAGACATGGCTGGCCTTTGATAACCCAGTTAGCTGCACTAGGGGGACAGTGACAACCTTGTGGAGAGTGGGACTCGAACCCCCAACCTTAGGATCAGTGATCTCGCATCCTATACCACTAGGCCACCACACCACTGCCCCCTGGAGTATAGGAACAATTCCATATAAGAATGTCCTTGCCAGGCCAGTGACTTGAACCCAGTACCTTCTTGCTGTGAGGTGGATATGCTAACTATGATGCTGCAGTGCCACCCACAATTATTTAACAAAAAAAAAGGTGATTCCCAATAACTGTTCAACATATATTGATTAATTTAGTTTAACTTTAAGAATTAGTCCATGTCGTGTTGTTTGGATTTGTGTTTTCTGCGCTTGCGCTGTCAGGGTGGGTTCTAGAAAAAATAGAATGCAAGAGAATACAATAACACTATCGAAAACCACAAAACAAACTGAGAATCGGATAAAGTTGTGTTGGAATGACAACTGGGAAAGTCATTCCTTTAATTTACTAAGCAATTTAATCCTAATTAGGCAGTGGTGGCTTGGTGGTATCCTAAGGTTGGAGGTTCAAACCGCACTCTCAATGGGTGGTCACTTACCCCCCCCCCCCCCCCCAGTGCAGCTAACTGGGTTATCAAAGGCTGGCCATGTCTCTCACTGTCTATGGTGTGAGGCTGTAAAAGAACCATTGCTGACTTTCGACAAGAGTAGTTGCATAGCCATCAGCATGTTTCCGCCCTGCGATGGCCTGGCGAGCTGTCCAGGGTGTACTCTGCCAGTTCCAGCCTCCCCGTGACCATAATTAGATTTCAGCGGTTCCAGAAAATTAATGAATGGATGAATGAATGAATCCTAATTAGTGTGGTGGGGAGGCTGGTGCCCATCTCAGCCACCTCTGGGCAAGGGCGGGGTACACCCTGAACAGCTTGTCAGGACATCACAGGACAGAGAAAGTTAGTAGGCTAAGCAAATGACTGTGGACTTTCTGGATACTTATATCTCACCTAGCTGGTACACTGGGGCCGGTGGCGTAGTGATTATGGCTAATCGGGAGGTTGTGTGTTCAAATCCCAGTTAGACTCCCACTGTGCTAAGATCCCTGGGCAAGGTCTTAACCATAAGTGTGCCTCTGTCCACCCAGCAGTATAAATGGGTACCAGTAAAAAATATACTGGGAAGGTATCCTGTGATGGACTAGCGTCCCATCCAGGAGGAGTTGAACTCCTAGTAGCTTCATGCTACAGAAACCGGGAATAAGCACCGGCCTGATGAGCCACTTGGCTCGGGTGGAAAAAACCCAAACCCAACAGACTTTATCTTTACCTTACTTATCTGGTACGCCACGCTGGACTTTATATCCACGGACACTGAAAGCTTCCAAATACGTGGCTGTGTATCACCATTGTCTCTCTGGCCACATTCAGGAAGTTTTATATCACGGGCCTTCAGAAGAACCATCAGCCTGTGGAATAACCAACAAATAAACAAACATCAATAGACAAGAAGGTAGAATATATGGCATCCGAGGTAAGTGAATTGAGTTTAATGATTAAAAATTGAAACTGTGCATGCAGAATACTGTTACCAGGCATCTATCACTTCAGCATTCAAACTGGATAATACAAATAAAAGCATCTTATGGGATGTATGACTCACCGGAAGGCATTAATTTCTCGGTAAAACCACCACTGATAAAGTTCTCCAGGATTTGTTACGAATACATTAGCTGTTTTAAATACTCCCCTGAAAAGTCCACAAGTTAGAAAGTAGGGAAATGTACGACTAATTCAGGCCTGGCTATTTTAAATTTGCTTGCCAGTATAATTTTCTGCAGAAATCGGAAAAACACATGCCTGAGCCTTTAACAAAAGACCCTGTGCATCCTGGGGCACATTAGCTAAATTGCATATTATTTATCAGATTAACATAGCAAAGTATATTGTTCAGTAATCCATGTGTGAACTGAACAATGACCCATTTGTTCTCCTTTGCCAAATGGACAAATTCAGTTCACTGGATCAACTTAGTGATGTCAATGTTCAATGTGGTCTACAAAAAATATGGCAGTCAGTGTCTAGCCGGCGAGCTGGGTTATCAAAGGCCGGCCATGTCTCTCACTGTCTATGGTGTGAGGCATGTAAAAGACCCATTGCTGACTTTCGACAAGAGTAGGCTGCAAAGCCGTCAGTGTGTTTCTGCCCTGCGATGGCCTGGCGAGCTGTCCAGGGTGTACTCTGCCCTCGCCCTGAGTTGGCTGGGATGGGCACCAGCCTCCCCGTGACCCTAATTAGGATGAAGCGGTTACAGAAAATTAACTGAAGTGTCTAGCCGCTCAAATAGCATTTTGTGTTTTGCACTTTTTTCAACGTGGTGGCAACCTCACCAAACACTGGTGCCATGCTTAATCTGAGATCTTTCTCCAGTCGTTGTACTGTAATGATGTGTGCATGGACTTGTTGACAGACTAACACGCCGGGTCTTTTTTTTAACTACAGTACTGTATTTGAAATTTGGGTCAGTGTGGGCCCGATGTTATAGTAAGTTTGAAATGATCTCATAGCGTAAGCAGAGTTGTTATAATTCGCTTTGGATAAGAGTGTCTTCCAAATGCCCTAAATGTACACTGCACTTCTTGCAATGCCACCCCACTGCCTGGCATATTCATTTTAATACTGAGCAAGTCATAAAATTCTGATGTTCATTCATTCATTTTCTGAACCGCTTAATCCTATTTCAGGTTGCGGGAAGGCTGGCGCCCATCTCAGCCGACTCTGAACGAGGGGAAAAAAACCTCCCTGGACAGCTTTCCAGGCCAATGCAGAGAATTTGTTTCGAATTGTCAAAGAATTACTGAAACATGTTACCGTACAAATGAATTTACCGAAAGAAAACATCAAATATATATTTATAGAAATAACAGTTTTGAGCCTATTGTGAGCTAGATATCCCTGAATAGCTGATTCAATTCAGCACCAAGCACTGAGTTTTAAGTGAATAATTGCTGTAGTATATACTACACAGAAACACAAGCAAAACACATACAAATGAGATTTTTTTTTTTTCCAATTTAAAGAATGGTATTGACGACGCCCCTGCTCAATGTGACTGTGACAAACTGTGTGTTATTTATTTATTTATTTATTTATTTTTGTGCAGTTCCCATGTAAAATATATAGTACAAATGACATCTAATAGTAAAAAAATGTGATTTCCACCACTGTAATATCATTACACTGTGAATATATTTTGTTTTCGTCTTTGTATAATGTACCAGTAATGCAAATATCTACTAGTATTTTGGCAGCCTGCACTAAAATACCTGCTAAAATATTTACCTGACTGCTTTCTATCCTAACTGTGTGATTACATTTGAAAAGGTACTCTGGTGTTCCATATTTATTTACGATACTATATTTAATATAGTCCTGCGATGGCCTGGTGTGTGGTCCAGGGTGTATCACACCCTTGCCTAAAGTCGACTGAGATAGGCGCCAGCCTTTCTGCAACCCTAGTCAGTATTAAGAGGCTTAGAAATTGAATGAATGAATAAATATTTAATATAATGTTATTTATTATGTAGTGAGGCCGGTGGCATAGTGGTTAGGGTCCTGCACTCATGATCAGGAGGTTGTGTGTTCAAATCCCAGTTAGGCCCCCACTGTGCTAAGACCCCTGGGCAAGCTCTTAACCACGAGTGTGCCTCTGTTCACCCAGCAGTATAAATGGGTACCAGTAAAAATATACTGGGAAGGTAACCTGCGGCCTGGTGTCACATCCACGAGGAGTTGAACTCCTGGTCGCTTCACGCTACAGAAACCGGGAATAATCCATATTGTATGTAAAAAAAAATATTCCGCATAATATTAAAAAAAGTTGAACACATAGCTGCTGTATCTGCACTATGTAAATTTAAATATTTAAATTTTTCGGTATTGGATATACATGCGAATCAGGTTTCCTACTTCCTTAGTGTAGAGCCACAGTGATGGGTATGCAAATATAGGTCTTCTTCTTTTCTTTTCGGCTTTTCCCTTCAGGGGTCGCCACAGCGAATCATCTGCCTCCATCTCACCCTATCCTTTGCATCTTCTTCTCTTACACCAACGACCTTCATGTCCTCCTTTACCACATCCATGAATCGTCTCTTTGGTCTTCCTCTAGGCCTTTTGCCTGGTAGTTCCAGCCTCAGCATTCTATTACCAATATACTCACTATCCCTCCTCTGTACATGTCCAAACCATCTCAATCTAGCCTCTCTGACTTTGTCTCCAAAATGTCTTACATGTGCTGTCCCTCTGACGTGCTCATTCCTAATCCTATCCATCCTCGTTACTCCCAAAGAGAACCTCAACATTTTCATCTCTGCTACGTCCAACTCTGCCTCCTGTCTTTTCCCCAGGGCCACTGTTTCTAACCCATACAGCATCGTTGGCCTCAACACCGTCTTGTACACTTTTCCTTTCATTTTTGCCGATACCCTCCTATCACACATCACACCGGACACTTTTCTCCAACCATTCCAACCTGCCTGCACACGCTTCTTCACCTCTTTTCCACACTCTCCATTGCTCTGGATTGTTGAGCCTAAGTACTTAAAATCCTCCACCTTTCTTATCTCTGCTCCCTGTAATCTCACCGTTCCTCTTTGGTCCTTGGCATTCATGCACATGTATTCTGTCTTACTGAGGCTAATCTTCATTCCCTCCTTTCCAGGGCATACCTCCACCTCTCTAGATTTTCCTGCACTTGTTCTCTGCTCTCACTACAGATTACAATGTCATCTGCAAACATCATAGTCCATGGGGAATCTTGTCTAACCTCGTCTGTCAGCCTGTCCATCACCATAGCGAACAAGAAGGGGCTGAGAGCTGACCCTTGATGCAGTCCCACCTCCACCTTGAACTCTTCTGTCACACCGACAGCACACCTCACCACTGTCTTACATCTCTCATACATGTCCTGCACCACTCTAACATACTTCTCTGCCACTCCAGACTTCCTCATGCAATACCACAGTTCTTCTCTCGGCACCCTGTCATATGCTTTCTCCAGATCCACAAAGGCACAATGCAGCTCCGTCTGACCTTCTCTGTACTTCTCCATTAACATCCTCAAGGCAAACACTGCATCTGTGGTGCTCTTTCTGGGCATGAAACCAAACTGTTGTTCACAAATGCTGACTTCTGCCCTTAGTCTAGCTTCCACTATTCTTTCCCATAACTTCATCGTATGGCTCATCAACTTTATCCCTCTGTAGTTGCCACAACTCTGCACGCCTCCCTTGTTCTTAAAAATGGGCACCAGCACACTTCTCCTCCATTCCTCTGGCATCCTCTCACTCTCTAAGACCTTGTTAAATGTTCTTGTCAGAAAATCTACTGCTACCTCTCCTAGACACTTCCATACCTCCACCGGTATGTCATCAGGACCAACTGCCTTTCCATTCTTCATCCTCTTCAATGCCCTCCTCACTTCACCCTTACTAATCTTTGCTACTTCCTGGTCCTCAACAGTCACCTCTTCTACTCTTTTTTCTCTCTCATTTTCCTCATTCATCAGCTCTTCAAAGTACTCTTTCCATCTTCCCAGCACACTTCTGTCATCAGTCAATACATTTCCCTCTCTGTCCTTTATCAATCTAACTTGCTGCACGTCCTTCCCATCTCTATTTCTCTGCTGTGCCAACCTGTATAAATCATTTTCTCCCTCCTTACTTTCTAACCGAGCATACAAGTCATCAAACGCGCTCTGTTTGGCCTTTGACACTGCTACCTTTGCCTTACGCTGTGTCTCCCTGTACTCCTGTTTACTCTCTTCGTTTTGTCAATGTCCCACTTCTTCTTAGCTAATCTCTTCCTTTGTACACACTCCTGCACTTCCTCATTCCACCACCAAGTCTCCTTATCTACTTTCCTCCCAGATGACACACCAAGTATTCTCCTACCTGTCTCCCTGATCACATTCGCTGTAGTTGTCCAGTCATCTGGAAGCACTTCCTGACCACCCAAAGCCTGTTTCAACTCCTCCTTGAAGACAACACGACACTCTTCCTTTTTCAACTTCCACCACTTTGTCTTCTGCTCTGCCTTTGCCTTCTTCACCTTCCTCACCATCAGCATCATCCTGCACACCACCATCCTATGCTGTTTGGCAACACTCTCACCCGCTACTACTTTGCAGTCACTGACTTCCTTTAAATTACATCGCCTGCACAAGATGTAGTCTACCTGTGTGCTCCTACCTCCACTTTTATAAGTCACCCTATGCTCCTCTCTCTTCTGGAAGAAAGTATTCACCACAGCCATTTCCATCCTTTTTGCAAAATCTACCAACATCTGTCCTTCATGCTCCTGTCCTGGATACCAAACCTACCCATCACTTCCTCGTCCCCTCTGTTTCCTGCACCAACATGTCCATTGAAGTCTGCCCCAATGACCACTCTTTCACCTCTGGGGGTACTCTGCATCACTTCATCTAACTCCCTCCAGAATCTCTCCTTCTCTTCTCGCTCACATCCTGTCTGTGGGGCATAAGCACTAACAACATTGACCATCACACCTTTAATTTCTAACTTGAGACTCATCACTCTGTCTGACACTCTTTTCACTTCTAGAACATTCCTGGCAAACTCCTCCTTCAAGATGACTCCGACTCCATTTCTCTTCCCATCCACACCGTGATAAAACAGCTTAAACCCTGCTCCTATGCTTCTAGCCTTGTGACCTTTCCACCTGGTCTCCTGAACACACAGTATGTCCACCTTCCTCCTCTGCATCATGTCAGCCAGCTCTCTACCTTTTCCTGTCATAGTTCCAATATTCAAAGTCCCTACTTTCAGTCCTAGACTCATGCCTTTCCTCTTCTCTCTCTGGCAACGGACACGCCTCCCGCCTCTCCTTCTTCGACATCTTCGACCAACAGTAGTCCAATTTCCATCAGCACCCTGTTGGTTGACGGCACTGATGGCAGTCGTTGTTAACCCGGGCCTCGACCGATCCGGTATGTCATTCTTTCTTGTGATTCGCATAGTTTATTTGGCATTTGTTTTACGCCGGATGCCCTTCCTGACGCAACCCTCTGCATTTATCCGGGCTTGGGACCGGCGTGAGGGAGAGACACTGGTTTGTGCCCCCCCCTCATGGCTGCATTGGTATGCAAATATAGGTACAGTATGTAAATATAAAGTGTATGTCATGAAGCTAAATCGCATAGCAACATGATATCATTAACAATGTCCCACACTGTCTGGGCTTTCATGTTTAATTTTAAATGAACAGAGTAAGTAGACTCATGGTGAATCGTATTTTAACTCAAGTGACCATATCAAGTTTCTGGGTCATGGGTTTGAGTCCTGGGATCAGGCATTTCTGTGTGAATTTGCATGTTATTCCCGTGATTGGATGGGTTTCCTTCGGGTACTCTGGTTTCCTCCCACATGCACATTAGGCTAATTGGCGAAACCAGATTTCCCCCTGGGTGTGAATGTGAGTGTCAGTGTGTGTGTGTGTGTGTGTGTGTGTGTGTGTGTGTGTGTGTTGGCGCTACGATGGTCTGGTGAGCTGTTCAGGATGTACCCTGCCCTTGCCAAGTGCTGGCTGAGATAGGTTCCCCGTGACCCTAATAAGATTAAGTGGTTCAGCAAATGAGTGAGTGAGCGTGATAAATAATAAAATAAAATAATAATGTGGCATGCTGTTATAGGAACACAATCATTCATCATTCATTTGCTGAACTACTTTATCCAACTAGGGTTGCGAGGATCCTATCTCAGCCAACTGGACGATGGCAGGATATGCACTGAACAGCTGGCCAGTCCATCACAGGGCTAACACACAAACAAGCAACCATTCACACTCACACCTAGAGGCAATGTGGAACAGCCAATTAGCCTAATTTTCATGTCTTTGGACAGTGGGAGGAAACCAGAGTACTCAGAGGAAACCCACACGAGCTCAAGGAAAACATGCAAACTTCATGCAAATCATCCTCGGTGAGCCTGGGACTCAAACCCAGGCGCTTCTTGCTGTGAGGCGGACATGTTAACCGCTACACCAATGTACCGCCCTTATTCATTATTGTCTAGCCAATTATAGAAGTCTTATATTTTTTTGTGCTGTCTGATGCACATGTCTTATAAAGCATGGCTCCATTTATTTCATTGGCTGTTATTAAAATCAGACTTATTTTTAAAGTGCTTCAGAAAATAGTGAAAGATACTCATCATTCAACATGTTAGTTGCGTCATTTGTCCAGCATTCAAACTGTATAATTGTGCTGTTATATGCCAGGCTCATGCACTCATTTAGCTCTAGACAATCCTCACTGTGACCCATTCCCAGTGGAGATGTTCTGCAGGGCTGCAATCGAGAGTCACTGCACCTCTACGAGAAAAACAAAAGGAACAAACTGAAAGCCATGTGGTCAGGGGACCGTTCACAGATCTGAAGGAGGCAGAAAAGGGAGTCGGTCTCCAACCCATAGCTAATTATCGCCAGCAGCATGAGTGAGACATTACTCCACAGAGACGACCAAGTGAGTTGGGTAGCATCGTTACTTAGAGACCTGGAACACAATATACACTGACTCATTACCCAGTGGGTCCAGAGGTTGTTATCATTCCACATACAAACAAGAACAGAGGACCTCCTCTAAGAGTTGTTCACAGGTTAGGGTGCGGACGCCTCAAGTGCAATAGCCCTTGAGTATGACTTAAGAGAATACTCTAAAATCTGTCAAAACAAAAACACATGAAAAATAATGGATATGTGGACTATGTGCTGTTTTATAAGGATATGTTTCTGTTCTTTGAAACTTGGGATGCCATACTGATGCACTGGTAATGGACTGGCATCCAGACCAGCCTGGATAGTTGCTTGAAGTTCACAAGAAATAGTGCAAACAAAATTTATAAGGCCAGGGTCATTGGGACAAGGTCAAGGGTCAAAAGCGCCAAGCCCATGTATACCTATGCACCATATGACATCTGCATGCAACATTTCAGAAGGATCCGTCCAGCAGTTCTAGAGAAATAACCCAGAGAAAATTTAAGCCAAAGGTCATGCTGACAAGGTCAAAGGTCAGATCAACAAAATAACTGTGTTATTTTCAAGGTCCATGAATAAAGGATGTTCAAGATTTTTTTTTTTCAAAAGATGATCATGTGCAACACAATTAGCAGGTCCATTTCACAGCAAGACGGTCTGGGTTTGATTCCCGGGCTTGGCGTTTTTGTGTGGAGTTTGCATGTTCTCCCTGTGCTTGCGTGGGTTTGCTTCGGGTCCTCCAGTTCCCCCCTACAGTCCAAACACATGTACAGTATGCTAATTGGCTGTTCTAAATTGCCTGTCTGAGTATTGGGCCTGCAGTGGCCTGGTGAGCTGTCCAGGGTGTACCCCACCCTCCCCCGAAGTCGGGTGAGATTGGCGCCAGCCTCCCAATGACCCTAATTATGATTAAGCAGAGTAGCAAATTAATTAATGATGAATGAGGTTAGTATGTATGTACGTATGTAGTTGTATAGTATCAGATACTGAAGTTGGGGGCAGCAATGGGAAGGGAAATAGAAATGGCAATGTGGACAATTCCACAACAGCCTGATGGCTCAGGGGTAAAAAAAACAGTGAATAATCTTAAATGACGAGTTACTGAATTATAGTGTGTAGTATGTCTGTTTCATAGGAAGAAGATCCTGAGTTTGATTCCTGGGATTAGCAAGGGTGTTTCTGTGTGAAGTTTGCATGTTCTCCAAGTGCTCATGTGGGTTGCCTCAGGGTACTCTGGTTTCACCTACTGTACAGTCCAAAAACATGCATATGAGATAAACAGACTGTTCCAACTTGCCCCTAGGTATGAGTGGGAGTGTGAATGGTTGTGTATGATGGCGTTGTGATGGACTGGCGAGCTGTTCAGGGTTTAATAGTGTGCTGGCAGTAGTGGCTCAGTAGATAAGGCTCTGGATGACTGATCAGGAGGTTGGTGGTTCAAGCTCCAGTACCACCAAAATGCAACTGTTGGGCTATTTAACAAGGCCCTTAACCTTCAGATGTATAAATATGATAAATGTAAGTTTCTTTGGATAAGAATGTCTGCCAAAAGCCGTAAATGTAAAGGTTTTGTGCAATCTGATTTTAGCTAAGTCCACCCTCAGACTGATTGAGTCTCAGACACCACAATACAATATTATTTTAAAAAAAATTAATATTACAGTATCGATAATGTATATTAATAAATTAAATGTATATTAAATTAAATATTAAATATTAAATATTAAATATTATTAAATATTATTATTAAATAATAATATTATTAAATATTAAATATTAAATATTAAAATTAAATGTATATTAATAAATTAAATATTAATCAAATAGTATGTTTGTTCAAATAAGTTCCACAGATACAATTACAGAATGACAGAAAAGCTCTTTGTGCTGCAAGAGCAGTATATTTCTCAAATATAATAGAAAATAATAATAATAATAATAATAAAATCTTATTTAATACTGTTGCAAAATTAACCAGGAATAAGACCATACATAAAATGTACAGACCATCAGCCTATCTGGCAGTGACAAATTTATGAACTTTTTAAATGTTAAATTGAAAATATCGGGCAAAAAAAATTGAGTCAGTAACTAAAACAGTACAGTACATAATAATATACAGTGGTACCTCACCTTACAAAATTAATCCGTTCCAGAGCCTTTTTCTTAACCTGGATTTTTCCTAAATTGAACCGCATTTTAGATGTAAAATGCGTGATTTGTTCCAAGGCCCCCAATACTACCCCCTAAACACTTTAAAAATTATAAAAGCACACCTTTTAAGACCTTCTGCTTCAATATTGTACCGATGGTAGACAGGTTTGGCCATATTCCTTTGCGATATCACTCAACCGTATGCCACGAGCCCGCTTCTTCTTTTCACTCGCACCGGAAATCACACGCGCATGTGTGTGTGTGTGTGTGTGTGTGTGTGTGTGTGTGTGTGTGTGTGTGTGTGTGTGTGTGCGCGAGTGTGTTGACCAGATCTTCTTAGCAGAGTTATAATCTTGCAAATGTTTATGGAAGGTTAAGAGCCTGAGTCAAAAAATATAGCAATGAGAACATTCAAAAAACACATGAAACAACAGCAACTCTGTCCTTTACACGAAAAGCATTATGAGAGATGCAGCTTCATAATAGTCAATGGGAGGGAGCTGTGTCATCCCTCCTAGCCAATGGGAGGCCAGCGGGACGGGATGTTGGGAGATAGCCAATGGGAGGGAGCTGCATCATCCCTACGAGTCAATGGGAGGCCAGCGGGGCGGGATGTTGGAAGATAGTCAATGGAAAAGCAGCTTGTGCATTGTTTGAATGTTTGAATGGCGTGGTTTAATGTTTGAATGGCGCGTTTGAATGTTTGAATGGCGTGTTTGGCGTGTTTCTTAAGAACTTGTTTCGTATACAGAAACAAAAAATTTTGGAAAATGTTTTTCGTAACCTGGTTTTTTCGTTTGCTGGGACTATCGTAAGGTGAGGTACCACTGTACCGCTATCAGATCCAAAACTGTTTTCACCCCATTGAACAGACAGAAATAAGCTCATAAATTTCCTCATTAAAATCATCAACCTGTGTGCTTGGTCCAGTACCTATATGTTTAAAAAAAGTATCAGAAGTGATCAACCCTTTATCAAATGTAATTCATTCTTCCTTTAGCATGGGTTATATACCTTAATCCTTTAAACTAGCAGTTATCAACACTGATTAAAAAAAGCTTTCAACCTATATCAATCTCAACCTATATCAACTGTCCAACGATAGACCAATATCAAACCTCCATTTTATCTCAAAGATCTTAGGTCTATCTGGAGTGCAGCAGTTATATTCATATCTTTGTAGGACTAACATTCAGGAAATGTATCAGTTAGGATTTAGGCTTCATCGTAGGACAGAGACAGCTCTTGTTTAAGTGGTAAATGAGCTACTGGTGGCCTCTGACCATGGCTGTGTCTCCCTGCTTGTGTTACTTGACCTTGGTGCAGCTTTTGACCCTGTTGATCACACAATTCTCTTTGACAGATGAGAAAATGTTGTTGGAGTGAAGGTAACTGCCCTCTCCTGGTTTAAATCTTATTTAACTGACCGTTATCAGTTTGTAGATGTAAATGGTGATTTCTCTTCTTCTTTTCCTTTCGGCTGTTCCCTTCAGGGGTCGCCACAGCAAATGATCTGCCTCCATCTCTCCCTATCCTCTGCATCTTCTACTCTTACTCCAATGACCTTCATGTCCGCCTTCACCGCATCCATAAATCTCTTTGGTCTTCCTCTGGGCCTTTTGCCTGGTAGTTCCAACCTCAGCATCCTACGACCAATATACTCACTATCCCTCCTCTGTACATGTCCAAACCATCTCAATCTAGCCTCTCTGACTTTGTCTCCAAAACGTCTTACATGTGCTGTCCCTCTGGTGTGCTCATTTCTGATCCTAACCATCCTCGTTACTCCCAAAGAGAACCTCAACATTTTTATCTCTGCTACCTCCAACTCTGACTCCTGTCTTTTCCCCAGGGCCACTGTCTCTAAACCATACAACATTGCTGGCCTCATCACCGTCTTGTACACTTTTCCCTTCATTCTTGCCGATACTCTCCTATCACACATCACACCGGACACTTTTCTCCATTCATTCCAACCTGCCTGCACGCGCTTCTTCACCTCTTTTCCACACTCTCCATTGCTCTGGATTGTTGAGCCTAAGTACTTAAAATCCTCCACCTTCTTTATCTCTGCCCCCTGTAACCTCAAAGTTCCTCTTGGGTCCTTGTCGTTCACACACATGTATTCTGTCTTACTAAGACTAACCTTCAATCCCCTCCTTTCCAGGGCATACCTCCACCTCTCTAGATTTTCCTCCACTTGGTCTCTGCTCTCACTACAGATCACGATGTCATCTGCAAACATCATAGTCCATGGAGATTCTTGTCTAACCTCGTCTGTTAGCCTGTCCATCACCATAGCAAACAAGAAGGGGCTCAGAGCTGACCCTTGATGCAGTCCCACCTCCACCTTGAACTCTTCTGTCACACCGACAGCACACCTCACCACTGTCTTACATCTATCACACATGTCCTGCACCACTCTAACATACTTCTCTGTCACTCCAGATTCCTCATACAATACCACAGTTCTTCTCTCGGCACCCTGTCATATGCTTTCTCCAGATCCACAAAGGCACAATGCAGCTCCTTCTGACCTTCTCTGTACTTCTCTATTAACATCCTCAAAGCAAACATTGCATCTGTAGTTCAAACCAACTTCAAAGCAACCAAACTGTAGTTCACAAATGCTGACCTCTGCCCTTAGTCTTGCTTCCACTATTCTTTCCCATAGCTTCATTGTATGGCTCATCAACTTTATCCCTCTGTAGTTGCCACAACTCTGTACATCTCCCTTGTTCTTAAAAATGGGCACAAGCACACTTCTCCTCCATTCCTCTGGCATCTGCTCACTTTCTAAGACCTTGTTGAATATTCTTGTCAGAAAATCTACTGCTACCTCCCCTAGACACTTCCATACCTCAACTGGTATGTCATCAGGGCCAACTGCCTTTCCACTCTTCATCCTCTTCAATGCCCTCCTCACTTCTCCCTTACTAATCTTTGCTACTTCCTGGTCCTCAACGGTCACCCCTTCTACTCTTTTTTTCTCTCATTTTCCTCATTCATCAGCCCTTCAAAGTACTCTTTCCATCTTCCCAGCACACTTCTGTCATCAGTCAATACATTTCCCTCTCTGTCCTTTATCACTCTAACTTGCTGCACGTCTTTCCCATCTCTATTTCTCTGCTGTGCTAACCTGTATAGATCATTTTCTCCCTCCTTACTGTTCAACCTATCATACAAGTCATCATACGCCCTCTGTTTGGCCTTTGACACTGCTACCTTCGCCTTACGCTGTGTCTCCCTGTACTCCTGTTTACTCTCTTCGGTCCTCTCAATGTCCCACTTCTTCTTGGCTAACCTCTTCTTTTGTACACACTCCTGCACTTCCTCATTCCACCACCAAGTTTCCTTATCTACTCTCCTTCCAGAGGACACACCAAGTACTCTCCTACCGGTCTCTCTGATCACATTGGCTGTGGTTGTCCAGTCCTCTGGAAGCACTTCCTGACTACCCAAAGCCTGTTTCAACTCCTCCTTGAAGACAACACGACACTCTTCCTTTTTCAGCTTCCACCACTTTGTCTTCTGCTCTGCCTTTGCTTTTTTCACCTTTCTCACCATCAGTGTCATCTTGCACACCACCATCCTATGCTGTTTGGCAACACTCTCACCCACTTCTACTTTGCAGTCACTGACTTCCTTCAAATTACATCGCCTACACAAGATGTAGTCTACCTGTGTGCTCTTACCTCCGCTTTCATAAGTCACCCTATGATTCTGTTTCTTCTTGAAGAAAGTATTCACCACAGCCATTTCCATCTTTTTTGCAAAATCAATCAACATCTGTCCTTCTGTGTTCCTGTCCTGGATACCAAACCTGCCCATCACTTCCTCGTCCCCTCTGTTGCCTGCACCAACATGTCCATTGAAGTCTGCTCCAATGACCACTCTTTCACCTCTGGGGGTACTCTGCATCACTTCATCTAACTCACTCCAGAATCTCTCCTTCACTTCTAGCTTACATCCTGCCTGTGGGGCATAAGCACTAACAACATCACGCCTTCAATTTCTAACTTGAGACTCATCACTCTGTCTGACACTCTTTTCACTTCTAGAACATTCCTGACAAACCCCTCCTTCAAGATGACTCCTACTCCATTTCTCTTCCCATCCACACCATTATAAAACAGTTTAAACCCTGTTCCTAAGCTTCTAGCCTTTCTACCTTTCCACCTTGTCTCCTGAACACACAGTATGTCCACCTTCCTCCTCTGCATCATGTCAGCCAGCTCCCTATCTTTTCCTTGCATAGTTCCAACATTCAAAGTCCCTACTCTCAGTCCTAGGCTCACGCATTTCCTCTTCTCTCTCTGCCTACGGACACGCCTCCCGCCTCTCCTTCTTCGACGTCTCCGACCAACAGTAGTCCAATTTCCATCAGCACCCTGTTGGTTGACAGCACTGATGGCGGTCGTTGTTAACCCGGGCCTCGACCGATCCGGTATGAATTCTGTATTGATCATTTGCATTTTTAAATGTGGCAGAAGTTTTATGCCGGATGCCCTTCCTGTCGCAACCCTCTGCATTTATCTGGGATAAATTATGGGACCTTATGGGACCGGCATAAGGGGGAGAGACATTGGTTAGTGCGCCCCCCCCCCCCCCCCCCCCCGCCTCATGGCTGCATGAAATGGTGATTTCTCTGTATGTTCTAATGTTAAGTTTGATGTTCCACAAGGTTCTGTTAGGCCCATTGCTTTTCTCTCTGCACATGCTCCCTTTGAGTAAAATTCATGATCATGGTATTCACTTTCACTGTTATGCTGATGATACACAGTTCTATATTTCAGCAAAACAAGATGAGAGACAGCAGCTTAATAAAGTTGAGAAATGTGTAAAGGACAGTAGACACTAGATGCTTACAAACTTCCTCTTATTACATTCTGATAAGACAGAATTACTTGTACTCTGATCTCAGGAAGCTAGAAATACGTTTCAGATTATGTAATAACTTTGGGTGGTATTTCAGGTTCATCGTGTGTGGCAGTAAAGGACCTTGGAGTGATTATTGACGCGAGTCTTTCATTTGAAGGTCATGTAGATAATATTACTTGGGTAGCCTTCTTTCATCTCAGGAATCTTGCAAAAATAAGAAATATAATGTGAGTGCATGATACAGAAAAAATTGTTCATACTTTTGTTACTTCGAGATTAGATTATTGTAATGCGTTACTGTCTGGTTGTTCCAATAGGTGCATAAACAAGCTCCAGTTAGTCCAGAATTCAGCAGCGAGAGTCCATACTAGAACCAAAAGACATGAACAGATCACCCCAATCTTATTTACACTGCATTGTCTCCCAGTTAACTTTCACATCGAATATAAAATACTACTATCTTACCAAGCGTCTTGTCCTTTATGATCCATCATGCCCCTTAGATCAAAACGTGCAGACTGTTTCGGGATACCATGAATATTGAAGACCACTGCAGGGGTGGCGCTTTCTCTTACAAAGCCCCACAGCTATGGAATTACCTTCCAGTTAATATTTGGGAGTCAGTCACAGTCTGTTTTGAAGACATGTCTGTAAACTTATTTGTTTAGTGATGCGTTTTTTTTAAGAGCTTTTCACTAGGTGAAGGAACACATTTGGGGGTCTCAGGCATAGAGATTTCTTGAAAACGGTGATGTTGGGATTCTGTCACGTCCTCACTATATGTTCAGCTCACTCAGGTCAGTACTGTACACAGTGGGGTGGCTGATTGCCCAACGTCACAGGGGACCCTCATGTCTGACTTCCTTCTGGTTCTCTCTCTTTCAGTTATGCTGCCAAGACCAGCCATGCCAGAGTCCTTGCTTGCACTCAGCAATAATAAAATCCTCTATTTCCATTACACTATTGGGGGGGGGGGCCAAGCCAGTGTTTTTTCTTATACCGATCCCAAGCCTGGATAAATGCAGAGGGTTGTGTGAGGAAGGGCAACTTATGTAAAACCTGTGCTAAGTCTACTATGAGGATCATCAATGCGACTTCCATACCAAATTGGTCAAAGCCCAGGTGAACAACGACCGCCATCACTGCTGTTAACCAGCAGGGTGCTGGTGGAAACTGGACTACTGGTGGTCGAAGAAGGAGAGGTGGGAGGTGTGTCTGTAGGCAGAGAGAGAAGAGGAAAGGCATGAGTCTAGGACTGAGAGTAAGGACTTTGAATGTTGGAACTATGACAGGAAAAGCTACAGAACTGGCTGACATGAAGAGGAAGGTGGACATGCTGTGTGTTCAGGAGACTGAGCAAGGCTAGAAGCTTAGGAGCAGGGTTTAAGTTAAGTTGTTTTATCATGGTGTGAATGGGAAGAGAAATATAGTAGGAGTCAACTTGAAGGAGGGGTTGGTCAAGAATGTTCTAGAAGTGAAAAGAGTGGCAGACAGAGTGATGAGTCTCAAGTTAGAAATTGAAGGTGTGATGTTCAATGTTGTTTGTGTTTATGCCCCACAGGCAGGATGTGAGCTGGAAGAGGAGAGATTCTGTAGAGAGTTAGATGAAGTGATGCAGAGTACCCCCAGAGGTGAAAGAGTGGTCATTGGTACAGACCTCAATAGACATGTTGGTGCAGGCAACAGAGGGGATGAGGAAGAAAGGTTTGGTATCCAGGACAGGAACACAGGACATATTTTCATAGATTTTGCAAAAAGGATGGAAATGGCTATGGTGAATACTTTCTTTCAGAAGAGATAGGAGCATAGGGTGACTTCTAAAAGTGGAGGTAGGAGCACACAGGTAGACTACGTCTTGAGTAGACGATGTAATTTGAAGGAAGTAAGGACTGCAAAGTAGTAGGGAGTGAGAATGTTACCAGACAGCATAGGATGGTGTTGTGCAGGATGATGCTGATGGCAAGGAAGGTGAAGAAGGCAAAAGCAGAGCAGAAGACAAAGTGGCAGAAGCTGAAAAAGGAAGAGTGTTGTGTTGTCTTCAAGGAGGAATTGAAACAGGTTTTGGGTGGTCAGGAAGTGCTTCCAGATGACTGGACAACTACAGCTAATGTGATCAGAGAGACAGGCAGGAGAGTACTTGGTGTGTTCTCTGGAAGGAAAGTAGATAAGGAGACTTGGTGGTCGAATGAGGAAGTTCAGGAGTATGTACAAAGGAAGAGGTTAGCTAAGAAGAAGTGGGACATTGAGAGGACTGAAGAGAGTAAACAGGAGTACAGGGAGACACAGCGTAAGGCAAAGGTAGTAGTGTCAAAAGCCAAACAGAGAGCATATGATGACTTGTATGCTAGGTTGGATGGTAAGGAAGTAGAAAATGCTTTATAAGGACGTGCAGCAAGTTAGAGTGATTAAGGACAGAGTGGGAAATGTATTTACTGATGACAGAAGTGTGCTGGGAAGATGGAAAGAGTACTTTGAAGAGCTGATGAATGAGGAAAAAGAGAGACAAAAAGAGTAGAAGAGGTGACGTTGAGGAGATGGAAGTCGCAAAGATTAGTAAGGGTGAAGTGAGGAGGGCATTGAAAAGGATGAAGAGTGAAAAGGTAGTTGGTCCTGATGACATACCTGTGGAGGTATGGAAGTGTCTAGGAGAGGTAGCAGTAGATTTTCTGACAAGAACATTCAACAGGGTCTTAGAGAGTGAGAGGATGCCGGAGAAATGGAGGCGAAGTGTGCTGATGCCTATTTTTAAGAACAAGGGAGATGTTCAGAGTTGTGGCAAACACAGATGGATAAAGTTGATGAGCCATACGATAAAGTTATGGGAAAGAATAGTGGAAGCTAGACTAAGGACAGAGGTCAGCATTTGTGAACAACAGTTTGGTTTCAAGCCAAGAAAGAGCACCACAGATGCAGTGTTTGCTTTGAGGATGTTAATAGAGAAGTATAGAGAAGGTCAGAGGGAGCTGCACTGTGCCTTTGTGGATCTGAAGAAAGCATATGACAGGGTGCTGAGACAGGAACTGTGGTATTGAATGAGGAAGTCTGGAGTGGCAGAGAAGTATGTTAGAGTGATGCAGGACATGTATGAGAGATGTAAGACAGTGGTGAGGTGTGCTATGGGTGTGACAGAAGAAAACAAATCTTAAAACAAAACAAACCACAACCCAAAAGCTCCCATTAAAACTAGTTACATTATTGTGAGGTCCTCATCTGAGTGCGTGCGTGCGCGTCTGTATGTGTGTACTGTATTTATATTTTATTTACATCATATGCATTATTTTTGAATGTTTAATTGTTATTATAAGCATTTATAGCGTTAAATACGTATTTATTGATATTATATACACATACTATGCATGTACTATGTACTTATACGTCAGTTGGGGGGGTTGATCCTACTTTGCAGAATTTGGCAGTCACGGGGGTCTCGATCGCAATTAACCGCGAAAAGTGAGGGATCCCTGTACTATATATATATATATATATATATATATATATATATATATATATATATATATATATATATATATATATAAATATATATAAAATGAGTGTCTGCATTCTTCTTTCCAAACTCAAATATTGACTGTATAAACTGAAAAATGGTTAAACTAATATTTAGTTTTATAATCACTGTTTCTGAGAGCTGCTGCATATCTGTGTTGTACAGTCAACCAAGTTCCAGCACCTGTGAGTATGTTTTCTAGCCCAGGATGATTGGACTACATTGTACAGTTCTTCCGTACAGTATTTCTTGGTTTTGCCTCAGAAATGGCATTTTTGATATCACCCCACAAGTTTTCTATTGGATGAAGGTACAGGGATCAGGCCGCCACTCCATAACGTCAATCCTGTTGGTCTGGAACCAAGATGTTGCCCGTTTACTGGTTTGGGGTCGTTGTCTTGTTGAAACACCCATTTCAAGGGCATATATAGCATGACCTTTTTAAGTATTTTGACAGACTCAAACTGATCCATGACCCCTGGTATCTGATAAACAGGCCTGACATCGTAGTATAAGAAACATCCCCATATCCTGATGCTTGCGTCACAGGCTTCTGTCTTCAGTGAACCGTGGCTTGAATTCAGTATTTGGGGGTCGCCTGACAAACTGTCTCCAATCACTAGACCCAAAAAGAACAAGCTTACATTTATCAGTCCACAAAATTCAAGCTCCATTATCACAAAGTTGTCAGTGCTGTATAGCCAGTTAACATATCTAATACATTACATTCCAACTTGCCCCTTGGTGTGAGTAAAGGGTTGTTTGTTTGCGTGTGTGCGTGTATGCATACGTGTGTGTGTGTGTGTGTGGGCCCCGCAATGGTCTGGCGAGCTGTTCAGAGTATACCCTGCTTTTGCCCAGAGTAGGCGTCATTCTCTCTGCAACCCGAGTAGGATTAAGTGGTTCAACAAATGAATGACTGAGTCACTATAAAGGTAGATATCTAAAATTCATTCATTTTCTGAACCGCTTAATCCTGGGGTTTGAATCCCCAACTTTAGGATTAGTAATCCAGCACCTTACCACTGGGCCACCACTGCCCGGTAGCTAAAATTCTTGCTTTATTATAGGAACAAGCGATCAGTTCAATTACTTGTGTTAGTTTGTATTGATTCTTTCTCTGAAAGGAAAAAGTTGACCCTAAATCATTTCTCCGACATATGTCATACTCGTATAAAAGCACTTCAGCTCTGACTAGGCCTCAGCTGGAGAGAACCATGATCTAAAACATGTACATATAATCATGATGGGATTTTGTTGCCTGCGATACTTTCTATAAATGCACTGGGTACATTGGGCTGTTTCACAAGGCTTCCCTTGGGATCCTGTTAGCAAGGCGATGTGATATTGCAGAACACATGTAGGCTGCGACACATTTATG
Source organism: Plotosus lineatus (assembly GCA_024760905.1). NCBI lineage: Eukaryota > Metazoa > Chordata > Actinopteri > Siluriformes > Plotosidae > Plotosus > Plotosus lineatus. The sequence continues at coordinate 27,102,440 of CM045729.1, read as the reverse complement.
GGCCAGTGAAAGAAGACAGAAGTTATAATGTAAATATATTTACTCCAGATTATCTTTTTGTTGACCAACCTTGAAAGAGACATACAGTAATAATGCTGCTAGTGCTAGCACAAGCTGATATATCGGACACACAGCACAATTGTATTCAACGAGAATTACAAAACCCAAGAGCAATAATGTTCTTGAGGTGGCTCGGTGGAGGAAGATCAGCTAATGTGATGCACTATTCATTTGTCTTCTGAACCACTTAATCCTACTTAGGATCACGGGGAGGCTGGTGCCCATCTCAGCCGACTTCAGGCAAGAGCAGAGTACACCCTGGACAGCTTGCCAGGCCATCGCAGAGCTCCATCCATTCATTTTTTTCCCTCTTATCTGAAGTTGAGTTGCGGAGGCCACAGGTCTAGGAGGGCAACTCAGGCATCCCTCTCCTCACCGACAATCTTTAGCCCCACCTGAGGGATTCAAGACATTCTGAGGCCAAATGGGATACATAATCCCTTCAGCTAGTTCTGGGTCTGTCCCAGGGCCTCCTTTCAGTTGGACATGTCTAGAACACCTCTTAATGGAGTTGACCAGGATGCATCCTAATCTGATGCGTGAACCAGCTCAACTGTGTCCTTTCGATGCGAAGAAGCAATGGAGCTGAACTCCCACCAATCTTATGCACAAATCTTGTTATTTGACACTCTGGTATTGTCTAACATGGCTATTCAACACTGTAATAAATGCATCTCTTGCCCACTAAGAAAACCATTTACTGGAAAGCCCTTAGCCTGGGAATGCTGAGTGTCCTGACAGCCTGAGACCTTTTCTCCTGTGGGGAACTCTAGAGTAGCACAGAGAGACTACAACTGACCATAATATTGTAGTAAGGGAGCCTGTACTCTGTGTGGATTTAAGGCTGTCTATGTCTAGTCCGTATCGTTTAAGTCTCATATACGAACAACAGCACAATAACATTACACAATTCCATTGCAAGCCATGACACACGCTAACCTCAAAGACTGTCCATTACATGGCTGCCATCTAATATAGCTTATCTGGACATTGTTGGTGATGGTATTTGGTGTCCCAAAAGGTAATTCTCAATTTAGTATTAGTATAGGTAAAGAGAATTAAAGCCTTACCACCAGCATATCCCAATTTAATATGTATAAAAGACCAAATTAGGACGCAGAAGCAAATAGTATACACTCTAGCAGTGAATAAATTATCCTTCTTAAGGTACGCTGGCATGTAGAGTTTTCTGGCACACACCGATGGACACTAAATAAGAAACAAATATTTTCTTTTTGAAACTAAATGGGTTTACAAGACTTTTTATAAGGCGATTAGAGCCAAAATAAAATTAGAACTTTAAAAGGTGAAGTAGCATGAAAAATTACTGATATTGCATGCCCATAAGCTTATAACAACCTTGCTTTATATAGCAGGGTCAAGATATGGTAATCTGATTTGGAGTAATCTGTTGCAATCTGGCATAAATGCTGACCGCATCTTTCTCTCTCTCTCTCTCTCTCTCTCTCTCTCACTCTCTCTCTCTCTCTCTCACACACACACACTCGAATGGGCACCTTTAATTGGCTGAACCTCAGCTTTACTCTTCAATTGGCTGAACCTCAGCAGTATATACTGTTAACCTACAGCATGTCATATTGACATCTAGGCGTCTTTCTACATAATGTATACATGACTAGTTCAAGGTGGGTCAGCATTATTACTGTGTCCATATATATCTGTTTAACATTTACTGCATGACTTGAATTGAACGAATTGAATATGATAAGATAGCCTCGTGAGGTGGAGCTGAGGGGGCTTTTAGCCATACGTAACAAGAGTTGGAATTGCTGCTTTATTTTATCATCTTATTGTTATATCAATTTCCTAAACACACACACAAAGTATGTTAGAGTGGTGCAGGACATGTATGAGAGATGTAAGACAGTGGTGAGGTGTGCTGTCAGTTTGACAGAAGAGTTCAAGGTGGAGGTGGGACTGCATCAAGGATCAGCTTTGAGCCCCTTCTTGTTTGCTATGGTGATGGACAGGCTGACAGACGAGGTTAGACAAGAATCTCCATGGACTATGATGTTTGCAGATGACATTGTGATCTGTAGTGAGAGCAGAAAACAAGTGCAGGAAAATCTAGAGAGGTGGAGGTATGCCCTGGAAAGGAGAGGACGAAGGTTAGCCGCAGTAAGACAGAAAACATGTGGGTGAATGACAAGGACCCAAGAGGAACAGTGAGGTTACAGGGGGCAGAGATAAAGAAGGTGGAGGATTTTAAGTACTTCGGCTCAACAATCCGGAGCAATGGAGAGTGTGGAAAGAGGTGAAGAAGCGTGTGCAGGCAGGTTGGAATGGTTGGAGAAAGTGTCCGGTGTGATGTGCGATAGCAGGGTATCAGCAAGACTGAAAGGAAAAGTGTACAAGATGGTGATGAGGCCAGCGATGTTGTATGGTTTAGAAACAGTGGCACAGTGGAAAAGACAGGAGGCAGAGTTGGAGGTAGTTGAGATGAAAATGTTGAGGTTCTCTTTGGGAGTCACGAGGATGGATAGGATCAGGAATGAGGACATCAGAGGACAGCACATATAAGAGGTTTTGGAGACAAAGTCAGAGAGGCTGGATTGAGATGGTTTAGACATGTAGAGAGGAGGGATAGTGAGTATATTGGTAGTAGGATGCTGAGGTTGGAACTACCAGGCAGAAGGCCTAGAGGAAGACCAAAGAGAAGATTTATGATGTGGTGAAGGAGGACAGGAAGGTAGTTGGAGTAAGAGTAGAAGATGCAGAGGATAGGGGTGAGATCGAGGCAGATGATTCGCTGTCGTGACCCCTGAAAGGAAAGCCGAAAAGAAAAGAAAAAGACACACACACACACACACACACACACACACACACACACACACACACACACACACATCCATGCTATTCAAATTGTTGGTCCGCTGAGCTCTGATGCTCCACCAGAACACTGTGGTGCTTGTGCTTTGGTTCACACATGAAAAAACATTCAAAGTCATAATCGCCCATCTCTGACTCGGCGCAATGCCCACCACTAATGTGTATTGCTTTGAGAATGTTTACACCTGACTTCACTACTCTTAGTAAATCCACACATTATTTCTCTCATTAGATGTGAAATGTTGGAGACTAAATCAGTGATGTAACAGTTTTGTTAATTAAATTAGTAATTAGGATGGATTGATTTAGGAAGAGGTTTAATATTGTCGTTAAAGTAAAATTGTTGTATATCTGTGTGTTGATGTTCACATTATATTATTCATATATTTAAATTTGAACTTTTCTTATTATTTCATTCTAAGAGTAAGAGGAAAAAGGAAAGAAGTGAATCATAAGACAGAAAAGTTCAAATTTAAATATAATGAGAATAATATAATGTGCGACTATCAACACATGGATATAATATAAGTATAATAATAATAGTATGATATTAAATACAACTACACTCCTGTTTTTTCGTTGGTACATTTGGTTGAAGTGGATATTGCTTGTTCATTCATTCAATCATTTTCTGTACCGCTTAATCCTAGTTTTGGTTGCAGGGAGGCTGGTGCCCATCTCAGCTGAGTCACGGCGAAGGTAGAGTACACCCTGGACAGCTCACCAGGCCATCGCAGGGCAGAAACATACTGTCGGTTATGCAGCCTACTCTTGACGAAAGTCAGCAACGGTTCTTTTACATGCCTCACACCATAGACAGTGACATGGCCGGCCTTTGATAAGCCAGTTAGCTGCACTGGGGGAAGTGGATATTTTCTGTGACAAATTCTAAATATCTGTGATATGTACTTCTCCCAGTGTTGACTGAGATCATGTTGACTGAGTCGACCTGCGAGTCGAATAGGATTAAGTGATTCGTCAAATTTATGAATGAAAACAACATGACATCTATTTGAACAACACATTTATTAAGCTTTAAAACACTGTCCAGGAAAAAATAACTATTAAAAGGGTTAAACGATGATGTTGTATATTTTGAATACAGAATTATGTGTACAAAGGTCATGCACTTAAACTTGTCTAACTGAATAAACTGACCTGAACTCCTGGATGATGTCAATGATGTAAGAATCAGACTATAACGACATAGAACGAAAAAGTGCTCTTTGACGCCCCCTTCTGTCTGCCTGCAGTACAACAATAAACAAATTATACTTCTCCCACTGTAATCTAATTAAAGAATCTCCTCTGAGGAAAATAAATAAACTAAACAGCTTATAAAGATTATTTGTGATCATAACACACAAGAAAAATAAATAAGATAGGATTTTCAAGGAAGGAAAGTTTATTTTTATATTCATCTGAAGTTTTATCCTGATTCTTTGTGGTGGGACATGTAGGCCAGGAATGTGACACTGTACACTTCAGTCTCGTTTCCTCTCAAAATCAGTGGAGCAGTCATCTGTACCACCTTACAGGGCTAGAACACACACACACACACACACACACACACACACACACACACACACACATACACACACACACACACACACACACACAGTCAATTCAAATGCAATGATGGTGGGTGGATGAGATCCTCCCTAAATATCTCAGGGCTCTGGATGTTGTAGGACTGTCTTGGTTGACACATTTCTGCACTGAGTGGTCATCGGGGGCCGTACCTCTGGATTGACAAACTGGGGAGGTAGCCCCACTTTTTAACGAGGAGGACTAGAGGGTGTGGTCCAGTTATCACGAAATCACAATCCTCAGCCTACCTGGAAAAGTCAATGCCGGGGTACTGGAGAGAAGGATCTGAACAATAGTTGAACCTCAAATTCAGAAGGAACAATGTGGTTTTCATTCTGGCCGCGAAACACTCGACCAACTCGAAACACTCTACAAGATTGGGGGGGGTTTGCCCAATCTGTCCACGTATGTTTTGTGGATTTAGAGAAGGCTTTTGACCGTGTTCCTTGGACTATCTTGTGGGATGTACTCTGAGGGTATGGTGCACTGAACCTGATGGTAAGGGCCATCAGGTCTCTGTATCATGGGAGCCAGAGCTTGGTCCGCATTGGTAACAACAGATTGAATTCCTTTCTAGTGAGGGTTGGAGTCCGCGAAGGCTGTCCTTTGTCACCAATTCTGTTCATAATTTTTATGGACAGAATTTCTAGGTGCGGTTGCGGCATTGAGGGGTGCCGGTTTGGTGGTCATAGGATCTTGTATCTGCTTGACATTGTACTTTTGGCTTCATCAATGCATTACCTCCAGCTCTCATTGGAGCGATTCGCAGTTGAGTGCAAAGTGGCCTGGATGAGAATCAGCACCATCAAGTCTGAGGCCATGATTCTCAGCTGGAAAAGGGTGGAATGTCCCCTCCAGGTCTGAATTGAGGTCCTGCCCCAATCGGAAGAGTTCACGTATCTCGGGGTCTTGTTCACGAGTAAGGGACGGATGGAACGGGAGACCCACAGGCAGATTGCTGCAGCCTCTGCTGTAAAGCAGCGCCTGTACTGGTCCGTCGTGGTGAAGAGGGAGCTGAGCTGCAAATCAAAGCTCTCAATTTACCAGTTGATCTACATTCCAACCCTCACTTATGGTCGCAAGCTTTGGGTAGTGACCAAAAGAACAAGATCACGGATACAAGTGGCTGAAATGAGCTTCCTTCGCCGAATGGTGGGGCGCTCCCTTAGAGATAGGGTGAGAAGCTCAGCCATCCGGGGAGAGCTCGGAGTAGAACAGCTGCTCCTCTGGGTTGAGAGGAGCCAGTTGAGGTAGCTCGGGAACTCCTCGGTGTCCCCCCGGAAGAGTTGGTGGAAGTGGCTGGGGAGAGAGATGTCTGGACCTCACTGCTTAGGCTGCAGCTCCCCGTGACCCAACCCCAGATGAAGCAGAGGAAGATGATGATGATGATGGTGTTTTGCATGGTTTGCATGATTAACATGTCTGCCTCACAGCAAGAAGGTCCTGGGTTTAAGTCCTGGGCTCAGGTGTTTCTATGTGGAGTTTGCATGTACAGTATTTCCTGTGCTTATGTGAGTTTCCTCCGGGTCTCTGTTTTTTCCCCACAGTCCAAAGACATTTGGACTGCTCCACATTGCCCCTAAGTGCGAGTGTGAATAATTATAAGTGTGTTGGGTGAGCTGAGCAGCCCTGGGAGGATGAAGAGCTTTAGCAAAAGAGTGAGTGAGTGAGTGACGGAATGAGTGGTTAGATCTGATAACAGTTTAAGTTTTTCCCTCGTGTTTCCAGTGGTATAATGCTTTGATTCATATTTAATAATAATAATCATAATAATAATAATAGGTTTAGGACACACCCTTTTAAATATGCGATCAAATACAGATATACAATCTATGATAAGATAATATGATTGTTCATCTTGTATCATACAGTGTGTCCAGCAGGTGGCGTCCAAGAAATAGTGATGATTCGTCGGTGGCCTGCATCCACATTTCCTTTGATGGGATCCACAGTGAAGCCATGCTGCTGAAGATCAGCTCCATTCTTCCATACAAACTCTCCATTCTACAAATGGTAAGAAAAAACGTGGGAAGCAGTGCAAAAAAGGGAGAGGAGATGAAAAGCAGGGGAAAACTGTAGGATATTTACATTTTCAGGATATCTAACTTGGAAATCTTATGAGATATGAAAATGTAGTCAGGTCTGGCAGATGCAATGTATAACGTGTACCTTCTTCTGGTGTGGTTTTGAGCTGTGGATGCATCCCACCTCTAGCTTTCGCACTGCGGCTATTGCCTGGCCCTCATGATACACACTCCTCAGAGTCAGGAATAGAGGTGTGGGCTGCTTCTTTTGCTCTGTGTGTGAGTGTCGACCAACCAAGAGAAAACTTTAAATAAGCTCCAATCATCTCACGGGTGGATCAAATTTATATTAAAGAAAATCACAGATGATCGTTTGGATTCTTTACCTGCACCGTATATGTTTGGGTGGATGAGTGATTCAGAGCTCAGGTCTAATGTATCACCTCCACACACAAACATGGTTTGGCACCGTGCTGCACCCCGTAACTCAAGATCACAGATTGTATGCTGTCACACACACACACACACACACACACACACACACACACACACACACACACACTATACTGTGAAAATTAAGAAAACTTGACACCAATCATTACAACAGTGTGATACATCAGCACTGACTCAATCAGGTACCTCAGTCCCTCCACACTCAGTGGGGAAACTGTTACATGAGATTTTGATCATGTAACCAGGAACTTCCCAAAATTTCCCAACAGGCCTAACAGTATCACCCACGTACCATCTGAGTGGTAGTGCATGAGTCTCAACATAACACAGCAGCCAATCAGCATCAACTCATTGACAAGGCAGCCTTACTGGGTTTCCTGCATCGTGCACGCATGGACACCGGAGAGGACACAGGACAAACTTACAAATAATGTTTCAGCCCTATGGTGCTCTGCTTATAAACTCTGCTCATACGACTATGCTTAGAATTATCCAAACACATTTTAAACTCCACCCAGTGCAGCTAACTGGGTTATCAAAGGCCAGCCATGTCTCTCACTGTCTATGGTGTAAGGCTGTAAAAGAACCATTGCTGACTTTCGCCAAGAGTAGCTGCATAGCCGTCATTGTGTTTCTGCTGTCCAGGGTGTACTCTTCCCTCGCCCGGAGTTGGCTGGGATGGGCAGCAGCCTCCCCATGACCCTAACTAGAATTAAGTGGTTACAGAAAATGAATGAATAAATGAATTTTAAACTCATATTCTCAACATGAAATGTCCTTCATTTTTATGGGTTTAAGGGTAGAGATGATAACTGGAAAAAAAAATATTCGCACCAACCCAAAATCTTGTCGTACAGTATAATGTGTTACAGTCGCAAGAGACCAAGGTAATAATTTTTTGTGCCTAATTCACCATCAATTATAATGAAACATGGTGTTAGCAGCATCATGCTCTGGTGCTGGTTCTGTTCATCTGGGACTGGAGCTCCAGGGTGACTAGCTTCAGATTACAATCTATTTTCTCATAAATCCTGCAGGCCAGGTCAAGGTGTGGAATTTGATAGAGTGTTAGCCAAAACCTTGATGGGTTCCACACAAACAGTTCTTAGGTGCTTCAAATCACGGTGCAAACGCACGTGCAACCAGGTTATTGTTCAAAGGAAAGGGTTTTATTACACATTCATTCATTTGCTGAAATTTGCATCGACTAGAGTCACAAAGAGGCTGGCTCCCATCTCAGCCGACTTTGGGTGAAGGTGGAGTACACCTTGGACAGCTCACCAGGCCATTATAGGGCCAACATACAATCATATACAAAAATACAATCATTCACACCCAAACTCACACATAGATTCTCTCACACAAATTACTGTGCATATTTTTGGACTCTGCAAGAAGCAGAAGTTAAACTCCACACAGAGACGCTCGAGCCCTGCAATGAAGCCTGGGACGTTCTTGCCGTGAGGCAGACATGCTGACCACAGCACTAGCATGCCTTCTTATTAAATTATTTATATGTAAATATAATCCCCTGTGATGGCCTCTCGAGCTGTCCAGGGTGGACACTGCCCTCGCCCAAAGTTGGCCCGGATGGGCGCCAGCCTCCCTGCGACCCTAATTAGGATCAAGGTAGGTAAGGTAAAAGGTAGTTTGTTGGGTTTTTACACCCGAGCCTCGTGGCTCATCAGGCCGGTGCTTATCCCCGGTTTTCATAGCGTGAAGTGACCAGGAGTTCAACTCCCCCTGGATGGGACGCTAGTCCATCGCAGGTTACCCTCCCAGTATATTTTTACTGGTACCCATTTATACTGCTGGGTGAACAGAGGCACACTTGTGGTTGAGACCTTTCCCAGGGGTCTTAGCACAGTGAGGGTCTCAGTGGGATTCGAACTCACAACCTCCCGATCATGAGCGCAGCACCCTAACCACTATGCCACCGGCCCCAAATAGGATCAAGCTGTTACAGAAAATGAATGAATGAACTTTTAAAGAGATAAAACCATGAAATGATCTAAGCCTCAGTGAAGTAGGATCTGAATAAAGTGTTAGGTGTGCTTTTTCACTGAGACAGCTGGATCTGGATGTGCAACTCCTTATGGTTTACGCTGCAGATTTCCTGAATCTTTCTCACATGATTGATAAGTTGTACATGGAGGGCATCTCGGTAATGCAGACCCTCATGATCAGGCTGGAACGTCACAGTGATGTCCTGAGTTCCACCGGGGGAAATAGTGCCCTCTGTGGGTGACACGCTGAATACACTCTGACCACTGTAATTCTGAGTGCCTAGGAGGAACCAGAGGAAAATAAATTGAATAGCAAGTCTTAAATGTATAGTTTTCACAGTACACCAGCAATATTGATGATGCCTTTACACATGTTTATAATCTGTACTATTCTATATATCTGACACACTGTATCTCCTGAATTATACTGTATGTGTTCTCCCTGGGCTTGTGTGGGTTTCCTCGGAGTGCTCCAGTTTCCTCCCACAGTCCAAAGACATGCACACTTGGTTAATAGTCATTAAGTGTATGTTTTTGGACGGTGGGAGGAAAAACACAAAAGCACAGGGAGAACGTGCAAACCACATAGAAACGCCCTTGCCGAGTCCAGAACTTGAATCCAGGACTTTGTTGCTGTGCTTCAGATGTGCTAACTGCAAAACCACCATGCCGCCCATTTTCAAAAATACTCCTACATACAGTATGTCTGTCTGTCTTCCTTTCGGCTTTTTCCCTTTTACTCGGGAGTCGTCACAGCGAATCATCTGATTCACACGTTTGATTTGGCAGAGGTTTTTATGTCGGATGCCCTTCCTGTCACAACCCTTTTTTTAGCAAGGGACAGAAACACACTGACGACTTTGCAGCTACTCTTTACGAAAGTCAGCAATGGTTCTTTTACATGCCTCTCACCATAGACAGTGAGAGACATGGCCCGCCTTTGATAACCCAGTTAGCTGCACTGGGGGGGGGACAGTGACAACCTTGTGGAGAGTGGGACTCGAACCCCCAACCTTTGGATCAGCGATCCAGCGCCCTATTCCACTAGACCACCACTGCCCTACTCCTACATACAGTATATGCACCGCTTTATGGATAACCCCATGCTCATCAGAGTTTACCACTGAATTAGTACTGTTTCAGTGTCTGGGTCAACTGTTCTAATGATATCAGCACTAGGTATCACACTGTTCTACTTTAATAGCTGATTAAAGGAGAAAATGTATATGTTTTTGTAGATAATGTATTGACAATGCATTTAATAAAGTAGCAACCCACATGACTTGCTCTGGATGCCCTGTGTGTGAGGGAGTTTTTTCTTGCCACTGTCACAGTGGGCTTGCTCATTAGAGATGTGCAGGGGTTGAAGAAAATGTTTAAATTCTTTTGTACTTTGTAAAACTCCAACTTTTTCTGTGTTAAGTTGCTTTGCGACAATATCGATTGTACAAACACGATACAAATAAAACTGAGCTGAACTGTGTGTGCAGTGTTTATCTGTCTTTGCGCACTCACCCACTGTAGAGCATGGTGTGGAAAGACAGATAAACACTGCACACACAGTTCAGCTCGGTGTGTGCAGTGTTTATCTGTCTTTGCGCACTCACCCACTGTAGAGCATGGTGTAGAATACTTGGAGAGGAACACTGGAAGCAATCGGTTGTCATTATGTTTGGAGACACTGAAGCTGTCCAGTAATACTCTGAACTGTACAAGGAGAATGGAAGAGTTCTGAAGCTGCACATCGATAGAAGAAGATGGAAGACAAAGAGAAGGAAGAACATTATTTACATTCGCACTGACTTTTTCTGAGTTTGAAAACGCAATTATCAATTTTTCCGTGTGCCATGTTAATGACCTTCATACCAGTGCTCCCCTGGAATTCCAACATAACCCCTTCATCCACAGCTAACCAGACATTCAGACAGAGTAACAAGTAAAGGAAAGAACCCACAAGCACCAGTAACATATATATCAGAAGTAAGACTTGACAGTAAAGCCCGTGAAATTAAGTATGATGCTCAACCAAAGACCTTGATATGTGGTACCAATCTGAGTCCCAGGGACATTTGTCCTTATAATTTAAGGGGATCAAGGAGGTAACCTACAGGCCTGACCTGATATGTCACAACTGTGGCTCCCTGTTTTTCCCCGTCTCCCACCTCAACCTCTCAACTCCAGCATTTCCTCAGCAAACCTACCGGACCTTACAATATCGATGGTCAGCCTTCATACATTGTGAAGAACATCTTTACTTCTGCAGGAGAGAAGGAAAGCTGGAATACAGAATCTATTTCTGGGGCTAAATTAACAGTACTGGAATGCAGCCGTGAGGGAGGGGCACAAGCCAGTGTCTCTCCCTCACACCAGTCCCAAGCCTGGATAAATGCAGAGGGTTGCGTCAGGAAGGGCATCCGGCGTAAAACAAATGCCAAATGAAACATGTGAGTCATATCAAGAGCACATGTAAAATGTTTTGGAGACAAAGTCAGAGAGGCTAGATTGAGATGGTTTGGACATGTAGAGGAGGGATAGTGAGTATATTGGTAATAGGATGTTGAGGTTGGAACTACCAGGCAGAAGGCCTAGAGGAAGACCAAAGAGACGATTCATGGATGTGGTGAAGGAGGACATGAAGGCAGTTGGTGTAAGAGAAAAATATGCAGAGGATAGGGTGAGATGGAGGCAGATGATTCGCTGTGGCGACCCCTGAAGGGAAAAGCTGAAAGGACAAGAAGAAATTAACAGTACTGGGTCCCATCGCATGCTATTCCCAACTTATTCAAGAAGTCCATGCCAAGCACTGTGAGAAGCCAGGTCCACTCTTTATATTGGTAGTGATTCCCACACCGCAGTCGAAAGATTATGAGGACTCAACTTCCCAGCATATATAGAAATGGTTAGTTGATTAAAAAAAAAAAAAAAAAAAAAAAAAAAAAAAAAAAAATATATATATATATATATATATATATATATATATATATATATATATATATATATATATATATATATATATATATATATAGTCGGCCCCCTACTTACGAAACCCCCTGGGTACGAAAACTCCGGGTTATGAAAAACATTTTCCTAATTTTTCGTCCCTTGTATGAACCCCTCTCCTATCGCACATCACACCGGACACTTTTCTCCAACCATTCAACCATCCACTTTTCTCCAACCATCCAACCATCCAGCCTGCCTGCACACGCTTCTTCACCTCTTTTCCACACTCTCCATTGCTCTGGACTGTTGAGCCTAAGTACTTAAAATCCTCCACCTTCGTTATCTCTGTTCCCTGTAACATCACCGTTCCTCCAGGGTCCTTCTCATTCACACACATGTATTCTGATTTTCTGCGGCTAACCTTCATTCCTCTCCTTTCCAGGGCATACCTCCACCTCTCTAGATTTTCCTCCACTTGTTCTCTGCTCTCACTGCAGATCACAATGTCATCTGCAAACATTATAGTCCATGGAGATTCTTGCCTAACCTCGTCTGTCAGCTTGTCCATCACCATCGTAAACAAGAAGGGGCTCAGAGCTGATCCTTGATGCAGTCCCACCTCCACTTTGAATTCGTCGGTCACACCGACTGCACACCTCACCACTGTCTTACATCTCTCATACATGTCCTGCTCACTCTGACAAACTTCTCTGCCACTCCAGACTTCCGCATGCAATACCACAGTTCTTCCCTTGGCACCCTGTTCCTGTTTTTTTTTTCCAGATCCACAAAGGCTTAATGCAATTCCCTCTGACCTTCTCTGTACTTCTCTATTAACATCCTCAAAGCAAACATTGCATCTGTGGTGCTCTTTCTTGGCATGAAACCAAACTGTTGCTCAAAAATGCTGACTTCAGCCCTAGTCTAGCTTCCACTATTCTTTCCCATAACGTCATTGTATGGCTCATCAACTTTATCCCTCTGTAGTTGCCGCAACTCTGCATGTCTCCCTTGTTCTTAAAAATGGGCACCAGCACACTTCTTCTCCATTCCAACTCCTCCTTGAAGACAACATGACCCTCTTCCTTTTTCAACTTCCACCACTTTGTTTTCTGCTCTGCCTTTGCCTTCTTCACCTTCCTCACCATCAGCATCATCCTGCATACCACCATCCTATGCTGTTTGGCAACACTCTCACCCACTACGACTTTGCAGTCACTGATTTCCTTCAAATTACATCGCATACACAAGTTGTAGTCTACCTGTGTGCTCCAACCTCCGCTTTTATAAGTCACCCTATGCTCCTGTCTCTTTTTGAAGAAAGTATTTACCACAGCCATTTCCATCCTTTTTGCAAAATCGATCAACATCTGTCCTTCTGTGTTCCTGTCCTGGATACCAAACCTGCCCATCACTTCCTCGTCCCCTCTGTTGCCTTCACCAACATGTCCATTGAAGTCTGCACCAATGACCACTCTTTCACCTCTGGGGAGACTCTGCATCACTTCATCTAAGTCACTCCAGAAACTCTCCTTCTCTTTTAGCTCACATCCTGTCTGTGGGGCATAAGCACTAACAACATTGAACATCACACCTTCAATTTCTAATTTGAGACTCATCACTCATCACACTCTTTTCACTTCGAGAACATTCCTGACAAACCCCTCCTTAAAGATGACTCCAACTCCATTTCTCTTCCCATCCACACCATGATAAAACAGCTTAAACCCTGCTCCGAAGCGTCTAGCCTTGCTACCTTTCCATCTGGTCTCCTGAACACACAGTATATCCACCTTCTTCCTCTGCATCATGTCAGCCAGCTCTCTATCTTTTCCTTGTATAGTTCCAACATTCCAAGTCCCTACTTTCAGTCCTAGACTCATGCCTTTCCTCTTCTCTCTCTGCCTACGGACATGCCTCCCGCCTCTCCTTCTTCGACGGCTTCGACCAACAGTAGTCCAATTTCCATCAGCACCCTGTTGGTTGACAGCACTGATGGCGGTCGTTGTTAACCCGGGCCTCGACCGATCCGGTATGAGTTTAGTCTTTCCGGTTTGCATTTTGTATTTTGGCAAAAGTATTACGCCGGATGCCCTTCCTGTCGCAACCCTCTACATTTCTCCGGGCTTGGGATCGGCATAAGGGAAGAGACACTGGTTAGTGCCCCCGCCTCATGGCTGCATTTTATATATATATATATATAGTATATAAAATTATTATTATTTATACTGTATTAATAATGTCATGGAAATTTGTGCATTTAGCCCATTCAAAGTGTGCATGCACACACACACACACACACACACACACACACACACACTTGGAGCAGTGGGCAGCCACACACTGGGGCGCACGGAGAGAAGTTGGGGATTCGGTGCTTTGCTCAAGGGCACTTCAGCCATAAAGGTGGAGGAAGGGAAGGTGCCGCTCAACCCCCAAAGCCACACATTTTTTTCCTGCTGGCTCAGAAGTTGAGCCGTGACCTTTCAGTCTCAAAGCCACTTCTCTAACCATTAAGCTATGGCTGCCCTCGTGTTACCTTCACAAGTACTTGGCCTCAATTATATGCGTGCATTCCAAAAGGAATCTGTCATGCATTCACAAAAAAATACACTCTGTGCCTTTCAACAGTCAACATCAAGCCTTATTTTGTCACAGTCTATCTGATTTTGTCCATCCTAGGTTTAAAAGAATGGCCAAGTTTAGATTTATTAACCTCAGTACTATCGTGAAAGAATTGATTTCGATTCTCATTACAGTTATAATATAAACAGTGAAATTAATTCAACAAAATGAATTATTAGGACCTTACCCTCAGCATTTGGCTCGTGCTCTGTTTCTCCAGAACATAACCAAAGTCCATGATTCCGCCCTCATATGTGGAGGTGACAGAAGGTTCGATACCTTCTCCAGAAAGACTGAACTCCAGGGACATTTTACTGCAGCTCACCTCCAATATTTCACGATACTAATCCAATACAAAAAACACATCTTAGTACAGTAGTATATTTACAATATTATTACTCACTCACTCATCTGCTGAACCCACTTAATCCTATTAACGTCTATCTCAGCCAACACTAGCCATAGGAAACCAGAGGAAACCAACACAAGCACGGGGAGAACATGCAAACTCCACAAAGAGTGGTGCATTGATTATGTGCACAACTAGTAGATTGCAGCTTTGAATGACGGTTGAGCCACATATCCATCCGAGACCAGCATTCCATGGAAGCTAACCGGCTGAGCTCTCATGAGAGAGTGGGATGGCATATGCTCAATTTTCTGTCCATTACAGAGATCAATGGCAAATAGTGTGCATCTCTGGATTTACATGAACAAAAGGGATGGATAGCACTTTTCCTCCGAGTGTATTAGGCCACCGCCCTTGAATACACATGTGCAGCAGTTCAAAGAGATGTGGGTGGCACCATTACATCATGGAGGGAGCACTTGCTTGCTTGTAGTATCTGATAGGGAGGCAATACTAGATTACATTTTACCATAATGGCGTTTGGTAGACACCCTTATCCAGAGTGATCATTTTTATACCACTGAGCAACTGGGGGTCAAGGGCCTTGCTCAAGGACCCGACAGTGGCAGCTTGGTAGTTCTGGGGCTTTCACTTGGAGTTGATCTTTAGATGAATAATCCAGAGCCTTAATTAACCACTGCTCCAACACTGGAAAAGAACAATGGGGAAAACCCACCCCCAACAAAAACCAACCAACCAAACATCCTCACTGAGCATGAAATTTGAACCCACGACCTTTTTTGCTGTGAGGCGAACATGCTAACCACTATGCCACCAAGTATAAATAATGTCCAGTGGAATTTATATACAATTTTTAGTCATCTAAGTAAAAATGTTATGAAAAAAATTAGCTTTCTCTGGTACCTGATAGTATAATATTCACAAAGTTCACATATTTATTACCTCGAGTGCAACTGTATGATGCATTTATATAAATATGAGCATCATCTTGTTAAGCCTTACTCATTCCACCTACTTCGTAAGGAACAGATACCAAAAATAACAAAGCGTGTTACAGAAACTCTGAAATCTCCAGCTCTCATACAATATGTACCGCATCTCTTTAAATGTACGTAGTCTTATTGCCTTAGAAACCACTAGAGGCCAGTGCTGTTTACCTTTTTAGCCAAAGCTGGGGTAAAAGCCAGCAGGAGTGTGTGTGTCTCTTCAGGGCCGACTCCTCTCATCGCATTCAACACAGTGAACGGTCCATTTAAGTCCAGCGGTGACGACTTCAGCTATTGCTCATGTTAAGAAAACACATTACTGGCACTTTATACTCTTCTTCTTCATTTCCTTTCGGCTTTTTCCCGTTCTCAAGAGTCGCCACAGCGAATCATCTGATTCGCACATTTGATTTGGCATGGGTTTTTACGTCGGATGCCCTTCCTGTCACAACCCTTTAGCAAGGGACAGAAACACGCTGACGGCTTTGCAGCTACTCTTTACGAAAGTCAGCAATGGTTCTTTTACATGCCTCTCACCATAGACAGTGAGTCATGGCCTGCCTTTGATAACCCAGTTAGCTGCACTGGGGGGACAGTGACAACCCTGTGGGAACTCTTTACCCCCAACCTTAGGATCAGCGATCCTGCGTACTGGCACTTTATACTAGGAGCTCAAAATAAATAAGACAGAGTTCGTACAGCTATCCTATATACAGATCTGCAGGCTACCAGTTTGTAGGCTCAAAGGTTTTATTTTTATTACAGTTGTTTAATACAAAAATAATTATTACTATTATCATCATTCACTACGGGTAGTGCTGACCCGGTGGTAGAGTGTTGGATTACCGATCCCAAGATCGGAGGTTCAAGCCCCACTGACAACAGGTTGTTACTGCTGTCCCCTCAGTGCAGCTTACTGGCTGGCTAGTTATCAAAAGCTGGCCATGTCTTTCACTGTCTATGAAGTAATAATAATATGAAACCAGGAGAAAGTTCTTGCAGTTCTGCTTCAGAAGGATACCTTCAGAAACTCTGAAGAAATATTTTGGACAGTCACCTTTTTCACAACCTTCTGACCTAAAAGCAAACGAAAGAATAAAAATAAAAATAAAAAGCACTAATAAAAGAGTTGAAAGTTCTAAACCGGCAGATCTCCATTATCTTACCTACTGCTACATGGGAGAAGTTGACAGTGGCTTTACCATTATCGGAGATGACCATCAGTATGGGTCGCACAGCTGGGCAATGCAACTCCAGATACAGAGTGTTGTACGGGCTGTAACATGAGTTTCATTTTTATTAATCTGGCTCTGATCTCAAACATACAGACAGAAAAACAAATTAACAACACTCCTAGTATTTAGGCCATTATACATGAGAATGATTACGGTCATCCAGATCATTTAAAAATGTCTAATAAGGGCACATCAAGACCTCTTGGAAAACAGACTGCCACAGTCTCCTCTCAACTCTTGCATGCCACGCAGCTCAGATTAGTCGTCAAGCCTTTGTCAGGGACATGTATATAAATGTGAGTGTGTAAACGGTGTACATAATTAGATTCAGAATGTGCTCTAACTAGTGTCACATGGTATGACTCCGCTGTAAGGGGGGTCTGGAAACGTCGAGATGGACCTGGTTGCGTATGCGCCCTGGTGGCGGGTCAGGTGACTCAGAAACTTCGAGAATGGAACTTTCTGGAATTTTGGGGAGATTATATTAAGGACCTGGTGCCGACTGGCTCGAGCCTCTTCCCATCTCGTACAGCCTCTTCCAGACTCTCTGGCGCGCAGATCCTCTAAGGAAACTCAATGCAGCAGCTCATCTCATCCAAGGCGGATCATGGAAACTTCACCAAAGTTTTGTTGTTTGGGACTTCATGGCCAAAGTCCATCGTCCACGTTCACCCACATCCAACGTGAGGATTTTAATCGTTTGTCTAACGTGGGATTACAAGCCTTTCCCTGCCAGTGTGCACGCCACTTCTAAATTTACTATGCTGCAGGTACTTGGTGACTATGGGACCCTTTGTGTAATTTGTATTTTGTTTAGCTCTAAGATGTAAGTATTATTTTGCTTTGCCTTGCTTATATTATTAAATTATATATAGTTTACGTCTTGGTCTGTCATGCTTTACTGGTTTCACGGGGCAATTTACTTCTAAATTCCATACATAACAAAATTGGAGGCTCGTCCGATAGAATCCATTAGGCATACGTAACACCTTATCGTCAGTACTTCCAGGGTTATAAGGCGGAAGAACTACAGTGCACCTACAACACATCCAAGAGGTTGGTAGAGTAGATGCACTGAGGATTGGCCTACCTGATTATCAGACTATATAAACACATTCAGAATGCAATGCCACAGGAATCAGTGAACTTGAAATCTGGTATACTGTGTGTATTCTTTTTGCGACGTATTCTTTCCCTCAAAGTATTGCCTCTTCATAATTGCTAGTTTACTTTAATTAAAGCGTCTGACCTGTTCTATTTGTTGTGTTTACATTCATGTCTATGATCACGAGCTTTGTGGAATGACTGAAAGAACAAGATTGTGGATAAAAGTGGCTAAAATGAACCTTCTTGAAGGGTGGTGGGGTAGCCATAAAGATAAGGTGAGAAGCTCAGCCATCTGGGAGGAGCCCGGAGTAGAGCCACTGTTACTCCGCATTTAGAGAAACCAGTTTAGGTGGCCTGGGCAACTGGATAGAACACCTCCCGAATACTTCCCTGGTGTGGTGTTTCAAGAATATCCAACCATGAAGAGACCCCAGGGTTATATATATTACAGTATATACAATAATAACCCTCCACAACATGATGGAGGTACTCTCAGCTGATCTGGGAATGCTTCGGTTCCCCCACTGTGAAAAAGCAGGAGAAAGTGGCTGGGGAGAGAGATGTCTGGACCTCACTACTTAGGCTTCCACCCCATGACCCGAACCCTGACCAAGCTGAAGAAGACGATGATGATGATGATGACATTAATGAAGGATTTATGTTAATTCTGCCTTAATTTTGAACTGTATACGTGTGCAGGGGTGTGTAAAAAAAGTGTATATCCTTTTGCATCACTGCATCGATTCTCATGTTTCCCGCACCGTAGTGTGATACAGAATTTTTTTTACCAAACAGCCTGAGGGGAACATGTTTTTTTTATAATGTAAAAATAAATATAATAATAAAACAAATAAAAGACATAGATGGAAAATAGAAAAATACATGGATAGTATACATACAGACGCTCTCCGACTTACGTTTTAGTTCAGTTCCGGACGGCCGAACGTAAGGTGAAATAAACATAAGTTGCTACTGTATGTTCCAGTGACCTATGACGTTCATACTGTACTATACATCCATAAATACCATTACTGTATCTCATAAAACACCCCTAAATCAATTATTATGAACATAACATTGTAAAATAATAATATTAATTTCAAATAAATTAAATTCAAGCAAAATAATTTCAAATAGATAAAGTTTAATCAAATTCACTAATCAAATATCAAATACAGTATCAAATATAACCTTTAACATGCTCTATGATGTGATCTTTCTGCTTCTAAATGGTTCCGATGGTCGACGGAGCCATTTGGAAGAAATGTGCAACAGTTGCATGTTTTTCGACAGCATCAATTTTCTTGTTAATAGCCATCTTCGTTTCTAACGGGAAGGCTTGCCAGTTTTTCTGATTACCACTATCACTAGTAGGCTTACACTTCTAAACAACCATATTTGCTTAGGGTTACAAAAGTTCGCAAAACAGTGTAAACACAATGATCAGAGACGACGTCTTAACACAAGGGTAACACGCGGTGAACTGGGAAGAAGGATGGGTACGTTCAGTCTGTCGTTTGTAAACAATGGGTGCAGCGTCATGCGTAAGTAGCGTATTACGTCAGCGTACTCGTAGGTACGTCTCGTACTACAGAGAGCACGCTAAACTCAAAACTTGATATATATTTAATAGTTAAATATTTATATTTAGATTTTTTTTAAATGTAAAATTGAAAAACACGTAAAACGAATGAACGTAAAGCGGGGAGTGTCTGTATATGGAATAAACCAGACCTATTACATGCATTACTCAAATAATATGTGATTTTATTTAATTTGACACATGCAAGTTGTAATAAATTTACCAATGGTAACCCTATACACAGGTTAGTGCATGTGTACAATGCATCCTGCATTTTTTTAACAGTTTCGGTTCACCTGTATATGGGTTCCCCTGTCTCCTTTTGGGATCTTATGTCTCCATTGGATACAAAGCACGGGATAATATAACGGCTGCATCTTTCCTTAAAAGTGCGGAGCAGAGAGGCCTTCGCTGCAGCATACTCATCTGGCCTGGATAAACACAGGGTGTTCGCCAAGTTTTATGTGTGAATCATGTTTAGAACTTGATCTGATGAAATACATTATATGGCCAAATGTGTATGGATACCAAACCATCACACCTACAGTACAGTGCAAACTTTATATGAAAAATAATATAAATAGCAAAGTTTATACGAAAAAAGGATGCCAAAGACTTTTACATAGTACTCAATCTGTTTCTACAATTGGATAAGACCTCTTGGCATGCTGTAGCATAACAATAAGCCTGCGCACAAAGCCATGAGGACCATGAAGACATGATCTGCCAAGGATGAAGTGTAAAAACTCAAGTGATTTGAATTCGAGCCATAAACTCAACACCAAGAAATACTTTTACATAAAACCGGTCCCAGGTTAGATGGCATGATAGTATAGTGGTTAGTATGATCGCCCGCTTGCAAAAAGGCCCTGAATTCAATTCCCTGACTTGGCGAGGGCAGATCCATGTGGAATTTATGTGCTGTCTATGGCTTGAGTGGGTTTCCTATGGCTGCTCCAGTTTCCTCCCACAGTTCAAAGACATGAAGGCAGTCTAACTCAGTGGTCCCCAACCCCCGGGCCACGGACTGGTCTGTGGATCAATTGGTACTGGACCGCACAAGAAATAATTATTTATTTCTGTTTTATTTATTATCTGAGTCTGAACGATCTTTTATTCTTTTAAAAACTTTTATTTTAAAAAAATGACCAGATTCTCTCTGTTACATGCCAGTCATTTGAGAGCTAAAATGTAACCCACAAGGGGACAGCACATGAACAGGGGCGAGTTGGACATGTTTCAAACAATACTGGGGATTTGGGGTGAGACTGAGCCTGAGCCTTCATTCTCCCAGCTGGTGCACCATCACCTCTGGGTTTTTATTTATTTTTTTAAGAAGAGTTCGACCTCGATCAAAAATGTAACGCTTAATCCTGATTAGGGAGGCTGGCACACATCTCAGCCGACTATGGGCAAGGGCGAAGTATTATAATTACAATATAAACAAGCGGTAAAATTGTCAAGCGTTGACCGGTCCGCGGTGATAAAAAGGTTGGGGACCACTGGTCTAACTGGTTGTTCCAGATTACCCCAAGATGTAAATGTGAATGATTGTGTATGTTGGCCCTGATATGCTCTAGCAAAATGTTCAGGGTATAAACTGTGTCCACCCATTGTCAGCTGACATAGGCTCCTACCACCCTGCAACCATAGTAGGATTTAGTGGTTTGGCAAATGATTAAGTAGTCCTGAGTTGGTAAGCATTTTGACATAGCGGTTAGCATGTCTGCCTCACAGGGAGAAGCTCCTGGGTTCGAGTCCTGGGCGAGGCAAGGGCATTTCTGTGAGGAGTTTGCATGTTTTCCCTGTGCTTGGTGGGGTTGCTCAATGTACTCTGGTTTCCTCCCACAATCCAAAGACATTAGGCTTACTGGTTGTTCCAAATTTAGTCTAAGGGTGAGTCTCAATGGTTGCGTGTGTGTTGCCCTGCAAAAAACTGATGAACTGTTCAGGGTGTACCCGAATGTTTCCCCAAAGGTGGCCAAATTAAGCTCCAGCCTACCTGCCAACCTGGTAGTATTAAGAAGAGGAATAAATGAATGTTTCAGATCTCCTCCACCTAATATCAGACCAGACGTCACCAACGCTGTTGTAGCCTAAACTAACACACTCTAAAATCTACTGATAGCCACTTCACTAAATTTAAAGGTGATTGAGGGCTGTATAGTCACTGAACCTATTTTTTAAGCGCAACCGTGAAATCTGCATTTCAAGATGATTAGTTTAGGCATTTCTTCTCTTTTCCTTTATTCACTTGCATTTTCTGACAACATTGAACAGCAACAGGCTAGCATACAATCTTTCCTGAGTGATGAAAGACTAGCTGTGGCAGTGGTGGTCTCGTGGTTAGGGCACAGGATCGCTGAGCCTAAGGTTGGGGGTTCGAGTCCCCACAAGGTTGTCACTGTTCCACCAGTGCAGCTAACTGTGTCATCAAAGGCGGGCCATGTCTCTCACTGTCTATGGTGAGAGGCATGTAAAAGAACCAGTGCTGACTTTTGTAAAGAGTAGGCTGCAAAGCCGTCAGCGTGTTTCTACGACCTGGAGAGGGATGGACTCCGCTGGGCCAAATCAGCCCAAGTCTCGCCATGAAAGGTACCCCAACGACATTCTCGGATGTTAAGGGATAAGTGAAGAAGAAACACTAGCTATTCACTTGAAATGATTTTTGCCACCTAGTGGAAGGATGATGAATTACATTTCACGGTAATGGTCGATGCAAATAATGTTCAATAATAATATTCATTGAAAGTTGTTGCAAGGCCACATGAAATGAGTCAGCAAGCTAGATTTGTCCTGCAGGCCTTAAGTTTGACACCTGAGATCTAGAGGAAACTAAATATGCAATGGGAAGTTTAAAATGTACATATGAGTGTTATGGATGGGTGTCCACGTTTTTTTTTTTAGCCATATAGCATACATAGACTTTAGAGAAAGACTGACTCCTTCTGTATGTCTTCTGGGTTCTGGGTCTGCACAGGACTCTCAGTTTTGGAAGTCAGAGACACTTTGCTGCTGTTCTCCTTCAACGTGCTTGAGCTTTGATTTGTGGGAGGCTTCTTCCATTTCTTTGTTTCCCTTTGTACCTCCTTTTTATTCTGAAAGTATGGAAAATAACAACATTCTGTAACATACAGCTGTTGTTATGAAATTCAACCAAGAACCCTCACCAAACACCCCCCACCTTTTCCCTCAGTTGTTGTCTTTTTAAAAAAAAAAAAAAACCTGTATCTCCTCTTTCTCTGACAGCAGCCGTATAGCCTCTGCCTTGATCACATCATCAGAAAGCGATGGGCTGAAAGTGACTTGGACCGGACATCTCTGAGGACAAAAAAAAAAAAAAAAAAAAAAATTAAATTAAATCCAAATGCTGCTACACTTGAAAGAACACTAAACAGAAATATCAATACCTGTCCAGGCAGCACATGTCCTATTATCGGGGTCACTGTAACTTCAGAGTTTTCTGGAAGAGTAAATGTGAAGAATCTGGCACCCACAGGACAGACAGGACCTTTGCCAATGTGTGGCAATGGGCTTGTAAAATCATTGAGACTAGTCTGGGAGTTCAACACATGTAGGACTGCTGTGGACCGATCTCCTACAGCTGTGTCCCCAAACTGCACAAGTGAGCTTGAAAGCTCCAGTACAGGGCGTACACCAATCGCACGGCAGGGTAACAGAAAATTTCTAAGCGGGAAGAAAACCAGACATTTATATGCATATGGATTAAAACACTTGACTACTCAATCAGGAATAATGTAATTATGTAAAAATAAATAAAACAACATAATGATTCTGATATTATCTGATATTATCATAAAAGGTGCATAGAGTCGAGAGTAACAAATGCAGCTGTTTGTGTGTGTGTGTGTGTGTGTGTGTGGGGGGGGAGGGGGATGGGGGGGCATTAACCAGTGTCTCTCCCCTTTACGCTGGTCCCAAGCCCAGAAAAATGCAGACAGTTGTGTCAGGAAGGGTATCCGACGTAAAACCAATGCCAAACTTTATCATGCAAATCACAAATGTCCTCCTCCATATCGGATCGGTCGAGGCCCGGGTTAACAACGACCGCCATCAGTGCTGTTAACCAACAGGGTGCTGATGGAATTTGGACTACTGTTGGTCGAAGAAAGAGAGGCGGGAGGCGTGTCCATGGGCAGAGAGAGAAGAGGAAAAGCACGAGTCGAGGACTGAGAGTAGGGACTTTGAATGTTGGAACTATGCAAGGAAAAGCTAGCGAGCTGGCTGACATGATGCAGAGGAGGAAGGTGGACATACTGTGTGTTCAGGAGACCAGGTGGAAAGGTAGCAAAGCCAAAAGCTTAGGAGCAGGGTTTAAGCTGTTTTATCATGGTGTAGATGGGAAGAGAAATGGAGTAGGAGTCATCTTGAAGGAGGGGTTTGTCAGGAATGTTCTAGAAGTGAAAAGAGTGAGGAGTCTCAAGTTAGAAATTGAAGGTGTGATGTTCAATGTTGTTAGTGCTTTTGCCCCACAGGCAGAATGTAAGCTAGAAGAGAAGGAGAGATTCTGGAGTGACTTAGATGAAGTGATGCAGAGTACCCCAGAGGTGAAAGAGTGGTCATTGGTGCAGACTTCAATGGACATGTTGGTGCAGGAAACAGAGGGGATGAGGAAGTGATGGGCAGGTTTGGTTTCCAGGACAGGAATACAGAAGGACAGCTGCTGATTGATTTTGCCAAAAGGATGGAAATGGCTGTGGTGAATACTTTCTTCAAGAAGAGACAGGAGCATAGGGTGACTTCTAAAAGTGGAGGTAGGAGCACACAGGTAGACTACATCTTGTGCAGACGATGCAGTTTGAAGGAAGTCAGTGACTGTAAAGTAGTAGAGGGTGAGAATGTTGCCAAACAGCATAGGATGGTGGTGTGCAGAATGATGCTGATGGTGAGGAAGGTGAAGAAGACAAAGGCAGAGCAGAAGACAAAGTGGTGGAAGCTGAAAAAGGAAGAGGGTCCTGCTGTCTTCACGAAGGAGTTGAAACAGGCTTTGGGTGGTCAGGAAGTGCTTCCAGATAACTGGACAACCACAGAAAATGTGATCAGGGACACAGATAGGAGAGTACTTGGTGTATCCTGTGGAAGGAAAGACGATAAGGAGACTTGGTGGTGGACTGAGGAAGTGCAGGAGTGTGTACAAAAGAAGAGGTTAGCTCAGAAGAAGTGGGACCTTGAGAGGACTGTAGAGAGTAAACAGAAGTACAGGGAGACACAGCGTAAGGCAAAAGTAGCGGTGACAAAGGCCAAACAGAGGGTGTATGATGATGACTTGTATGATAGGTTGGACAGTAAGGAGGGAGAAAATGATCTATACATGTTGCCACAGCAGAGAAATAGAGATGGGAAGGAGGTGCAGCAAGTTAGATTGATAAAGTACAGAGAGGGAAATGTATTGACTGATGACAGAAGTGTGCTGGGAAGATGGAAAGAGTACTTTGAAGAGCTGATGAATGAGGAAAATGAGAGAGAAAAAAGAGTAGAAGCGGTGACCATTGAGGAGCAGGAAATAGCAAAGATTAGTAAGCGTGAAGTGAGGAGGGCACTGAAGAGGATGAAAAATGCAAAGGCAGCTGGTCCTGATGATATACCTGTGGAGGTATGGAAGTGTCTAGGAGAGGTAGCAGTAGATTTTCTGACAAGAACATTCAACAAGGTCTTAGATCGTGAGCAGATGCCGGAGGAATGGAGGAGAAGTGTGCTGGTGCCCATTTTTAAGAACAAGGGAGACGTACAGAGTTGTGGCGACCACAAAGGGATAAAGTTGATGAGCCATACAATGAAGTTATGGGAAAGAATAGTGGAAGCTAAACTAAGGGCAGAGGTCAGCATTTGTGAACAAGAGTTTTGTTTCTTGCCAAGAAAGAACATGACAGATGCAGTGTTTGCTTTAAGGATGTTAATAGAGAAGTACAGAGAAGGTCAGAAGGAGCTGCATTGTGCCTTTGTGGATCTGGAGAAAGCATAGGACAGGGTGCCGAGAGAGGAACCGTGGTATTGCATCAGGAAGTCTGGAGTGGCAGAGAAGTATGTTAGAATGGTGCAGGACATGTATAAGAGATGGAAGTCAGTGGTGAGGTGTGCTGTCGGCGTGACCGACGAATTCAAGGTGGAGGTGGGACTGCATGAATGATCAGCTCTGAGCCCCTTCTTGTTTGCTATGGTGATGGACCCGTTGACAGACGAGGTTAGGCAAGAATCTCCATGGACCATGATGTTTGCAGATGACATTGTGATCTGTAGTGAGAGCAGAGAACAAGTGCAGGAAAATCTAGAGAGGTGGAGGTATGCCCTGAAAAGGAGAGGAATGAAGGTTAGCCTCAGTAAATCAGAATACATGTGTGTGAATGAGAAGGACCCAGAAGGAACGGTGATGTTACAGGGAACAGAGATAAGGAAGGTGGAGGATTTTAAGTACTTAGGCTCAACAATCCAGAGCAATGTAAAGTGTGGAAAAGAGGTGAAGAAGCGTGTGCAGGCAGGTTGGAAGGGTTGGAAAAAAGTGTCCGGTGTAATGTGCGATAGGAGAGTATCAGCAAGAATGAAAGGAAAAGTGTACAAGATGGTGATGAGGCCAGCGATGTTGTATGGTTTAGAAACAGTGGCGCTGAGGAAAAGACAGGAGGCAGAGCTGGAGGTAGCAGAGATGAAAATGTTGAGGTTCTCTCTGGGAGTAACAAGGATGGATAGGATCAGGAATGAGTACATCAGAGGGACAGCACATGTAAGATATTTTGGAGACAAAGTCAGAGAGGCTAGATTGAGATGGTTTGGCCATGTACAGAGGAGGGATAGTGAATATATTGGCAGTAGGATGCTGCGGTTGGAACTACCAGGTAGAAGGCTTCGAGGAAGACCAAAGAAGAGATTTATGGATTGGTGAAGGAAGACATGAAGGTCGTTGGAGGAAGAGAAGAAGATGCAGAGGACAGGGTGAGATTTGCTGTGGCGACCCCTGAAGGGAACAGCCGAAAGAAAAGAAGAAGAGAGTTGAGAGTAATAACGGATTTAGGTACTGTTTAAGTGGCGCTCCTGATAGATGTCCATGTTGATGTGTGTCCGAGCCTGGATCGGGATCTGATTATTACTGTCTTTCCTTTCACTACCTGATTTCCAGATTTATTTTTGTCACTTATCTTCACAGTTTATTTATCCATTTAACACGTTCCTGTTCTATCAAGCTTATAATTTCAGTGTTTGTTCTTCGAACATTTACTTCCCTGCTGGTTTCTCTCCAAGGTTAATAAATAACTGAGTTCGATTTTTTTGTTGTGTTTGAGTCTGAGCAGTTGTGTACGATCCTCTATTTTATGGGTTTCAGGTTTGTTAAATAATAATCAATCTGCTATCTGTATTCATGTCGTTAAAAGAAACACCCATCAAAAGCCATAATCAGCATCGAATCAATGACTCCGCTCCATTTTTGGGTTTCGCTTTGGTGGGCATACATGGACATGGGATGGACATAGACACCATCTAAAATTATATAAATCTGTTGTGATGGATGTGCCACGTTTCATAACTATGATGTTCAAAAGCTCCAATAATATAGTATACTGTTTGAACCATTTACACTCCAATTCATACCTACGGGTAGTGAAACTTCTTCTTTTCCTTTTGGCTCTTCCCTTTTCTCCGGGGTCACCAGAGTGAATCATCTGATTCGCATGTTTGATTTGGCATAGGTTTTTTTTAGCAAGGGACAGAAACACGCTGACAGCTGTGCAGAAAGTCGGCAATGGTTCTTTTACATGAACCTCTCATCATAGACAGTGAGAGACATGGCCGGCCTTTGATAACCCAGTTAGCTGCACTGGGGGGGACAGTGACAACCCTGTGGAGAGTAGGACTTGAACCCCCAACCTTAGGATCAGCGATCCAGCACCCTTTACCACCAGGCCACCACTGCTATGGGTAGTGAAACTAAAGTAAATCAAAGCACCAGAAGGAAACCCATAAAGGTACATTTATACATACAAACTCTGCAATCAGCCAATGGGGTCAAATGAGAAACTTGTGATGTGAGAAGACAGTGCTAACCATTGAATCACTCTTGTATTAAATAACGGAATCAATAAATGTTTATAACAGTTATGACCTGACATACCTCTTAATTCCTGACTTGCAGGTGAGCTGACAGTTGTATTCTCCTGTGCTTAAAGCACTGAAGATCAGAATGATTTCCAGTGTCTGTTGAGGTAGCAGCGTGCCAAATCCATCATTAGGCTGGACATCAATGAACTACACAAAAGGGAACCAATGTGGGCATTTACAAAATCACATGCTACATATGAATCTATGCAATGGCCTCGCCCTAATTACTATTATGTGGTTCAGAAAATGAATGAAGAATGAACATACAAGTCTTAGTCTTTCAGTTTGGTACTCATTTTAAACTTTTGAATATTTTAGAAAATACTGTATTCTCTGTAATAACGCAACACAATTCATACAGACACAAATATTCATACAGCTGCCATATAACAATACAGACCTTTTAAATTGCTGATCATTAAATTACACAGCAACCACACAGGAAGCAAAACGTGATGCGAGAATTGCATCATCACTATGCTACATGTGAATCGCTGCTAAAACGTCATCTGCTCTTATTGCCAAGGTAACCCTCTCGCATGCTTCCCGCTGGCCTGGTGATTAAGGTGCTGAATTACTGATCCCTTGGTCGGAGGTTCAAGCTCCACGATCAACTGCTGTCCCCCCAGTGCAGCTAACTGGGTTAATGAAGGCCGGCCATATCTCTCACTCTGTGGAAGACATGTCAAAGAACCATTGGTGACTTTTGTCAAGAGTAGGCTGCATAACCATCAGTGTTTTTCTGCCGTGCGATGACCTGGCAAGCTGTTTGGGTGTACTCTGCTTTTGCCCAGAGTTGGCTGAGATGGGTGCCAGCCTCCTTGCAATCCAAATTAGGATTAAGTGGTTGAAAAAAAATGAATGAATGAAAATCCTGCTTGAAGATCTTGGTGAGTGTAACTGTGAGCAGCATTGAGCTAATTCCTTACAGTACATACAAGTGAGCTTTAGCTTTCCTCAAATACAGGTAATATTATTCTATTTTATTTTAGCTTACATTATCATAATAAATAGCTTATTATTATCATTATTATTATTGTGTGGCAGTGAGGTATATACTAGTAGACATAGAACAGAGACTCTGAGACTTCATGAAAAGCTTCTTCTTTCTTTTCCTTTCGGTTGTTCCCTTCAGGGGTCGCCACAGCGAATTATCTGCCTCCATCTCACCTTATCCTCTGCATCTTCTTCTCTTCCACCAATTACCTTCATGTCCTCCTTCACCACGTCCATAAATCTTCTCTTTGGTCTTCCTCTAGGCCTTCTGCCTGGTAGTTCAGCACACTACTACCAATATATTCACTATCACTCCTCTGTACATGTCCAAACCATCTCAATCTAGCCTCTCTGACTTTGTCTCCAAAATATCTTACATGTGCTGTCCCTCTGATGTACTCATTCCTGATCCTATCCATCCTCGTTTCTCCCAAAGAGAACCTCAACATTTCCATCTCTGCTTCATGAAAAGCTAAATGTATATAAATATACACTCATGCCTCGGTTTAACGGACGAATAGGGGGGAACACTGGCCCGAAATACCCGATTGTCCGTTTCCATATATTTCAATGATTACGTCACGAAAAGCTTTTACTTAAGCACACGATGTAATCTGCAAATGTAAATGCTGTATACTCTGTAAATGTACACCATAAGATCACGGGTCGGGAACCTTTTTGACTAAGAGAGGCAAAAAAGACACATTCTAAAATATCACCCTCTGAGAGCCATATATATACAAGTCCTTCTCAAAAAATTAGCATATTGTGATTAAGTTCATTATTTTATGTAATGTACTGATAAAAATTAAACTTTCATATATTTTAGATTCATTGCACACCAACTGAAATAATTCAGGTCTTTTATTGTTTTAATACTGATGATTTTGGCATACAGCTCATAAAAAACAAAAATCCCCATCTCAAAAAATTAGCATATTTCATCCGACCAGTTAAAAATAAGTGTTTTTAATACAAAAAAAGTCAACCTTCAATTAATTATGTTCAGTTATGCACTCAATACTTGGTCGGGAATCCTTTTGCAGAAATGACTGCTTCAATGCGGCGTGGCATGGAGGCAATCAGCCTGTGGCACTGCTGAGGTGTTAGGGAGGCCCAGGATGCTTCGATAGCGGCCTTAAGCTCATCCACAGTGTTGGGTCTGGTGTCTCTCAACTTTCTCTTCACAATATCCCACAGATTCTCTATGGGCTTCAGGTCAGGAGAGTTGGCAGGCCAATTGAGCACAGTAATACCATGGTCAGTAAACCATTTAGCAGTGGTTTTGGCACTGTGAGCAGGTACCAGGTCGTGCTGAAAAATGAAATCTTCATCTCCATAAAGCTTTTCAGCAGATGGAAGCATGAAGTGCTCCAAAATCTCCTGATAGCTAGCTGCACTGACCCTGCCCTTGATAAAACACAGTGGACCAACACCAGCAGCTGACATGGCACCCCAGACCATCACTGACTGTGGGGACTTGACACTGGACTTCAGGCATTTTGGCATTTTGTTCTCCCCAGTCTTCCTCCAGACTCCTTGATTTCTGAATGACATGCAAAATTTGCTTTCATCTGAAAAGAGTACTTTGGACACTGAGCAACAGTCCAGTGCTGCTTCTCTGTAGCCCAGATCAGGTGCTTCTGCCGCCGTTTCTGGTTCAAAAGTGGCTTGACCTGGGGAATGCGGCACCTGTAGCCCAGTCCACTGCTTCCACAGGTCCCCCAAGGTCTGGAATCGGCCCTTCTCCACAATCTTCCTCAGGGTCCGGTCACCTCTTCTGGTTGTGCGGCGTTTTCTGCCACACTTTTTCCTTTCCACAGACGTCCCACTGAGGTGCCTTGATACAGCACTCTGGGAACAGCCTATTCGCTCAGAGATTTCTTTCTGTGTCTTACCCTCTTGCTTGAGGGTGTCAATGATGTCCTTCTGGACAGCAGTCAGGTCGGCAGTCTTACCCATGATTGTGGTTTTGAGTAATGAACCAGGCTGGGAGTTTTTAAAAGCCTCAGGAATCTTTTGCAGGTGTTTAGAGTTAATTGGTTGATTCAGATGATTAGATTAATAGCTCGTTTAGAGTACCTGAACATGATATGCAATTTTTTTGAGATAGGAATTTTGGGTTTTCATGAGCTGTATGCCAAAATCATCAGTATTAAAACAATAAAAGACCTGAAATATTTCAGTTGGTGTGCAATGAATCTAAAATATATGAAAGTTTAATTTTTATCAGTACATTACAGAAAATAATGAACTTTATCCCAATATGCTAATTTTTTGAGAAGGACTAGTATATATATAAATTATATAAATATAATTTTCTGAGTAGATCCTTCCGTAAGAGAGTGCTCAATACTTTTTCGTAGAGCAAATAAAAATAAAAATAACCATAAAAGGACAGGACAAAGACTTTCTATTGAAACTTCATTTATAACTACAGATCTGTTTCGAGGGGTGGTGAAACCATCCTTTCTCTTCAGGTGATTACAGAAGAATGTAATCACCTGAAGAGAGAAAGAGAGAGGATGGTTTCACCACCCCTCGAAACAGATCTGTAGTGATAAATGAAGTTTCAATAGAAAGTCTTTGTCCTGTCCTTTTTTGTTTATTTATATATATATATATATCAGGAGTCGGGAACCTATGGCTCACGAGCCAGATGTGGCTGTTTTGATTCTTAACGGAATAACGAATACACAATTTCACTGTCATTTAAATAAAAATACAGAATGGTAGGCCTCCGTCAGTCCCGAAGGACTATGGCTGCGCTCTGGCTGGTATCCCAGCTGGTGATACCCCCCAGTGCGCAGAGCCTGGGTAGGGAGTAATCTGTCAATCCATTTGTCAATCAATGGTACTATATCTTTAAGTTCTGATTGGCTATGACTCAAATCGATTTTACTCTGTCCACTTTGCGTTGTTTGGGACAATCTTGTGTCTCATTGCTCATTTGTGGTGTCCTTTTTCTCTGTTGGACATTTCATATCAGTATTCTTTGGCAAAATAAGAGTTTCTGTCTTCTTTATCTTGCATTCCATCATAAAAGTACTCCATTGTGTTTATCCATGCAAACAAGTTTTAAACATAATTAGTAATTAGCAGATTTCAAGGTGAAGTAGCCTGAAGCACATGACATGCAGTGACATTAATAGTATATTATCCATCCACAATTCTTGCCATCACAATTTTGTGACGCGATAAACCATTCCAGCCGATCTCTTAAAGCTTTTCTGATGCAGCCAATTTAGTAGCAGATGGATTCTTTCCCTTCATGACCCTCTCTACACAGGGTGCCGGTATACTTGTGACAGTGGAAATTTTATGCTGAAGTGGACAGTTTTAGAAAGAAAAAAAAAACCTAATGGGCACATGCCATACTGGTGACATTTACTCTGTGCTCTTGCTGAAGACGTTGGAAAAAGGTTGGATTGAAAGACTGTTTGGCAGCCATTTTATCTTACTGCGATGATTTGTGTTTTCTTCCAGTTTCTACAAAATACATCATCAGAGCACCGTGCGGCTCACAACACGTTTACACGTTTATGGCTCACAAAAGCAAGATAAATAATAATGAGAGTGAGGATATGAGACATATTCCCTTTTTGAATTATTATTGTGTAGTCTTCATCAATTTCCACAAAGAAACAAATAACTTCAGATTAAAAAACCCAGTGACAGCAGATATAAGTTCAGTTCATTTTCTGTAACTGCTTCATCCTAATTTGGGTCGCGGGGAGGCTGGTGCCCCTCCCAGCCAACTCAGGGCGAGGGCAGCGTACACCCTGGACAGCTCGCCAGGCCATCGCAGGGCGGAAACACGCTGATGGCTTTGCAGCCTACTCTTGTCGAAAGTCATCAATGGTTATTTTACATGCCTCACACCATAGACAATGAGAGACATGGCCGGCCTTTGATAACCCAGTTAGCTGCACTGGGGGGGGACAGTGACAACCTTGTGGAGAGTGGGACTCGAACCCCCAACCTTTGGATCGGCGATCCGGCGACTTATACCACTAGACCACCACTGCACCTGGGCAGATATAAGTTTTATTCAAAAAGTAACCAACATTTATTCTTTAGTTAATTTGATGAAGTGCCTAATCTTATGAGGGTCGGGGGAGCCTGCACCCTATTTTAGCTGACACCAGGCAAAACCGAGGTACACCCTAAACATCTCACCAGCCCATCTCAAGGCCAACACATACAACCATGTATCACCATGTATACACATCATGATGTCTGAACAGCACAGTTTGTACTTGTTGGTTAAGCATGACTCCAAATTGCGTTGAACCACCAAAAAATGATGGTGGTGTGGCAAAACATTTATAAGCAGTATGTGGAAACACAGTGTGAATGGGTAATGAGGTTGTACTGAATGCGGTTCAGGAAGATTGGGAAAGGTGACAAAAAGACAGCGACAAAGTAGCTAGACGATGATACACGGTTTTGAGAACCAATGTGAAATTTCAATCATTTTGAAAATCTCACCGTTTTATGGCAGTCAATGCCAGTTCACATGAAACACCATCATAATGTCACTGTGGTCAAACAAGGTTTGGTATTACATGAAACCAGTCAGAACCAACAAATTGGACAAAGGAGGGTATTAATCATAACGGCAGCGAAGAGAGTAAAGGTAACCCTTGAAGGAGCTGGAAACCTCCACAATCGAGACATCTGTCCATACTTCACTTATGGAAGTGTGGACAGAAAAACCCCCAACCATCACTTTAAAAAAAGAAAGCATGTTTAGAATTCACGAAAATGTATGTGGGAGAGTCCCCATACATATACAAGAATGTCCCCTGCTCAGGTATGACTAAAACTGAACTTATTGGCCATCAAGGAAAACACTATATCCGGTGCAAAGGCAGCACATCTCATCACCCCAAGCACACCATGCCCACAGTGAAACATGGTGGTGGCAGTATGTTGCTGATGAATGATGGAATAATGCTTGAATGGTGATAAATACAGGAAAAGTCTTGACGAGGAGAAATTTTTGAAGGAGCTGGTAGTTCAAAAAAATGGGAAAACATCCGAGTGGCTAGATGTACCAAGCTCACAGATACACACCCTAAAGGTCTTGCATCTGTAAATGCTGCAACGTATGTTCTACACCTTATAGTTTTCTGGGGGGTGGTGGTGTTGGGACTATTTCTTGTTGGCAGCACAATACCACAATTGCAGTTTTCACAATAGCAGTTTCAAGATTGTTGTGTAGACTAAAAATTGAAAGTCCCACGATATCCATTTTAATTCCAGATTGAAAGGAAGCTAAATATGAAAAATACCAAGAGGGTAAATACTTTTATAAGCCCCTGTAGTAGAACATTTCTATTACACTTTGGTACATACAGAATACAGTGTATACTATATAGTACTGTATGTCTGTCTTCCTTTCGGCTTTTCCCCCTTTTACTCAGGAGTCGCCACAGCGAATCATCTGATTCGCACATTTGATTTGGCAGAGGTTTTTACGTCGGATGCCCTTCCTGTCACAACCCTTTTTAGCAAGGGACAGAAACACGCTGACGACTTTGCAGCTACTCTTTACGAAAGTCAGCAATGGTTCTTTTACATGCCTCTCACCATAGACAGTGAGAGACATGGCCCGCCTTTGATAACCCAGTTAGCCGCACTGGGGGGGGGACAGTGACAACCTTGTGGAGAGTGGGACTCAAACCCCCAACTGTATAGTACTGTATACTGTTTATAAATAATACATGAAGAAAAAAAGTAAGACAAAAACTAGTCTTTTTGTTTGTGTCAGTGATTTACTGTCACCAGTAGAACAGGTCATATAATACACAGACATGTACAGTAGTGGGTAAAACTAGAACGTATAATTCTACGTAATAATTCTAGAGTGCTTTTAGAGATAAGTGGGATTTGAGAGAGCCAGAAATGGAGCCGGTGTAAAACACATTCGTGATACCTTTAGGCTGATATAAACGATTGTAGCCCTAGTTCAGATGTGCTCTTATGAAACAGTAGCGTAGCCTAGCAGCATATTATAACCAGTCATTACCAAAATAATCGTCATAATTATCTCCTGTTTAATTTATATTAATGTCATTGCTGAAGCTCTGTAAATAAACATCCTGGCATAATTGATTAGTAGCCTGTACTCACCTTGGGAATGCCCACAAAACCGTAGTCCTGTGGCAATAAAGACAGGTTCGTGAGATGCACAGTAGTCCATACAGACTCGAAAACAGTGCAGTGCCCAAAGTTCACCTCAGTCTGGTCGAACTTTAAATCAGAGGTGGTGACAACCGCATGGACAGTGAAAGTAACAGGTTTTACCTATCGGAAAGGAGCCTTATTAGTCTTGTTATTGTATGAATTACTGTTTCAAATTATTGAACTTAAGGACAAAATGAGCCATAGTAGCACAAACTGTACACTGCTGACTGGCAACTGGGGAAAAAAAAAGATTCTATGAAATGTATGGTTGAACAAATGTTTACATTACATTGTGTTTTAGTTTCCTTTTTGTAAATAAAGGAGAGGTAATGTTGGGTCGGTACGGTGACTTACTAGTTAGCACATCCGCCTCACAGCAAGAAGGTAATGGGTTCAGGTCACATAAAATCCACAACCAGGAAGTGACATAAGCAAGCAGGGGCTCCCTCTGTGACAGATAACGCTGCTACCCGCATCTTTATGAATTGCTGCACATGTGTTTTCATGGGCGGCCTAACACAGTTGTAAGGAAAGCACTATCTGCTCCTTTTGTACATATTTGGTTGATGATCGCTGTAACAGACAGGGAGGTGAGCGTATGCCATTCCCCCCCCTCCTGTGAGAGCTCAGCCAGTTAGCTTCCATGCCGACCACAGATGGCTGAATGCATCAACCTGGATTGAAACCTACGATCTCGAAGTTGATCGTTGCGCACCTTTTCAATGCACCACCGACAACCTGGTGAGGGTGTTTTAGTGTGAAGTTTGAATGTTCTACCTGTGCTTGCGTGGGTTTCCTCAGAGTACTCCAGTTTCCTCCCACAGTCCAAACATGCAAATTAGGCTAATTGGTTGTTCCGAATTAACCCTAGGTGTGAATATGATTGTGTATCTGTTGCCATGTGATTTTTTTTTTTAACTGTTCAAGGTGTACCCGCCTTTGTCTAGTGTTGGTTGTGATGGGCACCAGCCTCCCTGTGACTTCAATACGAGAAAGCGGTTCAGCAATTGAGTGAAATTTGAGAGATAAGATGGTAAAATATTTTTGGATTCTCTCATAGCAATAGCACTTCTTCACTAAATTTGTTTGCTCACTGACATTTATTTATAGATTGAAAGAAATGAAGGGAGACAAGGTAAGAGCGAGACTGATTATATTTGCTCATGTGTCTATTTTAAGGATTATAGTTCTGTGACTTCAATACACTTGTAAGAATTTATGTGTGTTTATAGA
>CM045729.1:27038579-27061079 GCA_024760905.1 Plotosus lineatus | reverse complement strand
CATAGCGAATCATCTGATTCGCACATTTGATTTCGCATCATTTTTTACGTTAGATGCTCTTTCTAACACAACCCTTTAGCAAGGGACAGAAACTCACTGACGGCTTTGCAGCTCCTCTTTACGAAAGTCAGCAATGGTTCTTTTACATGAACCTCTCACCATAGACAGTGAGAGACATGGCCGGCCTTTGATAACCCAGTTAGCTGCACTGGGGGGACAGAGACAACCCTGTAGAGAGTGGGACCCGAACCCCCAACCTTAGGATCGGCGATCCAGCACTCGATACCATCAGGCCACCATTGCCCGCAAAAAAAAAAAAAAAAAAAAAAAATGCATATACATTTTTCATAATTTGTTGTATACTACTTATTCACATTCTTAAATTGTTATAAATCCATGACAGATCTCACTCATTAACAATTATTTGCTGAATGCAAATTAAATGTCGATGAAAATGACTATTCAGTTCAGCAAGCTTCACTGAGTCAGGCACATAATTGTCATGTTATATACTAAACAGGAACATAAGCACAAAAAAGTCATACTAAAACAAGATTTGAACCGAGTCAGAGTAGCCCTGTGCACTCAGACTGAGCCAAGCTAAGCAGCCGCTAGGCTAAAAGCCAACGCTCGCTTTCCAGCTTTTAAATCCATTCAAGATTTATTCCACAAGGAGCAACACAATTTGGAAGAAAATTATTCAAAGAAAAGATTATTTAAAAAAAAAAGGATTCAAACATTTTCACTCCAAACAAATCAATCCAATCGGGGCTTTTTTGCCCGACTTCAATGTTGAATCATAATAATCATAAACATTATATACGATGTGTAAATGAGCCAACCAGATGAGATACCCTTCAATCTTGTGCACGTAAGGTTAGCATTAAGTTAGACAATCTTTTCCCCACCAAATGCAACTTTATTGACCTGAACTGAGAAACAGACCACAGCCATCATACACGTGCTTTTCAAAAAATTAGCATATTGTGATGAAGTTCATTATTTTCTGTAATGTACTGATAAAAATTAAACTTTCATATATTTTAGATTCATTGCACACCAACTGAAATATTTCAAGTCTTTTATTGTTTTAATACTGATGATTTTGGCATACAGCTCATGAAAACCCAAAATTCCTATCTCAAAAAATTAGCATATCATGTTCAGGTAGTCTAAACGAGCTATTAACCTAATCATCTGAATCAACCAATTAACTCTCAACACCTGCAAAAGATTCCTGAGGCTTTTAAAAACTCCCAGCCTGGTTCATTACTCAAAACCACAATCATGGGTAAGACTGCCGACCTGACTGCTGTCCAGAAGGACATCATTGACACCCTCAAGCAAGAGGGTAAGACACAGAAAGAAATCTCTGAGCGAATAGGCTGTTCCCAGAGTGCTGTATCAAGGCACCTCAGTGGGACGTCTGTGGGAAGGAAAAAGTGAAAGAAGGGCCGATTCCAGACCTTGGGGGACCTGTGGAACCAGTGGACTGGGCTACAGGTGCCGCATTCCCAGGTCAAGCCACTTTTGAACCAGAAACAGCAGCAGAAGCGCCTGACCTGGGTTACAGAGAAGCAGCACTGGACTGTTGCTCAGTGGTCCAAAGTACTTTTTTTCGAATGAAAGCAAATTTTGCATGTCATTCGGAAATCAAGGTGCCAGAGTCTGGAGGAAGACTGGGGAGAAGGAAATGCCAAAATGCCTGAAGTCCAGTGTAAAGTCCCCACAGTCAGTGATGGTCTGGGGTGCCATGTCAACTGCTGGTGTTGGCCCACTGTGTTTTATCAAGGGCAGGGTCAATGCAGCTCGCTATCAGGAGATTTTGGAGCACTTCATGTTTCCATCTGCTGAAAAGCTTTATGGAGATGAAGATTTTCATTTTTCAGAAAGTTGAGAGACACCAGACCCAACACTGTGGATGAGCTTAAGGCCGCTATCGAAGCATCCTGGGCCTCCATAACACCTCAGAGGTGCCACAGGCTGATTGCCTCCATGCCACGGCGCATTGAAGCAGTCATTTCTGCAAAAGGATTCCCGACAAACTATTGAGTGCATAACTGAACATAATTATTTGAGGGTTGACATTTTTGTATTAAAAGCACTTTTTTTAATTGGTCGGATGAAATATGCTAATTTTTTGAGATAGGGATTTTTGGTTTTTCTTTACTTTTTTGCCAAAATTATCAATATTAAAACAATTAAAGGCTTGAACTACTTCAGTTGTGTGTAATGAATCTAAAATATATGAAAGTCTAATGTTTATCAGTACATTACAGAAAATAATGAACTTTATCACAATATGCTAATTTTTTGAGAAGGACCTGTATATGGCTGGGGAGCAAAATTCTGTTTTAACCTTCATGAAGAAACACAAGAAAAACAAACTAAAACAAAAAATTCTACAGCTTATTTTTCCATTTTACGGCATGATAATGACAATGCCATGCCCTCCCAATTATTATGACAAACATTAAGCTTCTGCCATTTTGATTCAAGAATTATCAGAATACCGTAATAAACCCAGATAGAGAACCTGCCAAATCCTGGTCATTCTCTGTAGAATATACTAATCTGAAATATTCATAAAGTAGTCCTTTATTATTTATTAATATTACAGGTAATTTGCTACTAGCCTTCTAACAGATCCATCTTTTCTATACTGTATATTAAGTAATGTTTTTAATGCTATTTCTCTGCGCAACATTACGGTTGCCTGCAGCTACAGAATACTAACAGTTTTATTAATGTTGTTTTCTGTGCACATTTGAGTTCAGAGAGCAGTTGGAGGATCAGTGAAAACAAACTTTGCTCAGAGATTATGGAGTCTGTTGTGTTTAGGGAACCAATGAATGTTTTACCGCTCCACAGCAGAACTGACTCATATCACCAGGTGCATTTTACTCATCATTTTGAATTGGGGTTGTTTCTCACACTAACCCGAAAGCAGTCTCAGTAGTAATATGGGATTTGGTTTATATCCACAAAGACCAGCAAATAGAATGAAAAATGGCTCTAATTTTATAGAAGAGAGTTAAAAAGTCTACAAAATTAAACATGTGAGGGTTAGTCTGGCTTGATTTCCACAAAATACAAATGATGAATCTCTGCTTCATCCCAAACAGCACAGATAATTATAACGCAATGATTTAGGCACTGGGCCGCACTGGGTGGTGCAGTGGTTAGCACGCCACGCACGCAGTTTTATTTGTACAGTATAGCACTTTTTACGACTGGCATTGTCATAAAGCAGCAATAAACAGTAAAAAGTAGGAGTTTACCAAAGAGTTTAAATGTTTTCCATAACCCCTACACATCCCTAATGAGCATTGCCCGTGGCGACAGTGGCAACGAAACAGTCCCTCGGTAGACACGAGGAAGAAACCTTGAGAGGATCCAGGTCCAAAAGGGAAACCCATCCTCATTTGTGGTGAGCCATAAAGATCCAAGTCATATACGAGAAATTCATTACAGTCCAAAGTGTAGTTCGGTTGGGTACACAACAACTGCAAGTCCTGAATATTGTGTGAAAAGAGTTTATATCTCCAGCAATGAAAAAACTTCTTCACATTACCTCCCTGTGCTTACGTGGGTTTCTTCCAGGTAGTCCGGTTTCCTCCCACAGTCAGAAGACATACACATCAGGCTAATTTGCTGTGCCAAATTGCAGCCTGTGACCATAGCCAGACATTACAGGTGCCATATTATTCCACATTACTGCTCACAGTACAATGAGAAAACTGCAGCAAGTTATACAAGCAGTCAAGTACGTACTTCTTCTTCTTTTCCTTTCGGCTTTTCCCTTCAGGGGTCACCACAGCAAATGATCTGCCTCCATCTCACCCTATCCTCTACATCTTCTACTCTTACTCCAACTACCTTCATGTCCTCCTTCACCACATCCATAAATCTTCTCTTTGGTCTTCCTCTAGGCCTTCTGCCTGGTAGTTCCAACCTCAGCATCCTACAACCAATATACTCACTATCCCTCCTCTCTACATGTCCAAACCATCTCAATCTAGCAGTCAAGTACGTACAGTATATCAAATTAAATCTCGCAACTGGGCTTTAAGGGGCAGTGGTGGCCGGGTGGACACGTGCTGGATCACTGCTCCTAAGGTTGGGGGCTCAAGCCTCACTCTCAATGGGTTGTCACTGTCACCCCTCAGTGCAGCTAACTGGGTTATCAAAAGCCGGCCATGTCTCTCACTGTCTATGGTGTGAGGTGTAAAAGAACCATTACTGACTTTCATCAAGAGTAGGCCGCATACCCATCAACGTGTTTCTGCCCTGCAATGGCTTGGCAAGCTGTCCAGGGTGTTCGCTGCCCTTGCTCAGATGGCTGAGATGGGCGCCAGCCTCCCTGTGACCATAATTAGGATCAAGCGGTTCATAAAATGAACGAATGAATAAACTGGGCTTTAAACATAGGGAACGAGGAGTGTGGAAAGAGAAATAAGGAAGGAATAACAGCTATAGAATGAGAGGACAGAATGAGAGGACAGGCAACACTAACACAGCTACTAATCCCTAGTTATAATGCGTCTGACTCACTAAACCTAAAGCTCATATCTGATCAAATGTACCATTAAGATTTGTTGTGAAAAGCCATGTAACTGGATACCAAGGCTTTCGAAGCTAATAACAATCCTTCCACAGTGAACCCAAAAAGAAAGTGCTTAATCGTACCCTTCATATGGATAAGTTGCTAATTCAATGAATAAATCGTGCTTGTGTTATACTGTGAGAGCTCCACTTCTCCATTTACAGGGTAGAATCATTACAAATAAATACAGGGCAGTTCAGGTCAGGGTAGTGGTTAGCACGTCCAACACAAAGCAAGAAGGTCTGGGATTTCAGTCTCAGGCTAGGTGAGAGATTATTTCTGTGTAAAGTTTACATGTTCTCCCAATGCTTGTGTGGGTTTCCTCTGGGTAATCCAGTTTCCTTCCAAGACATAACCATTAGGCAAACTGGATGTTTTA
This sequence comes from Plotosus lineatus, assembly GCA_024760905.1. Lineage (NCBI taxonomy): Eukaryota > Metazoa > Chordata > Actinopteri > Siluriformes > Plotosidae > Plotosus > Plotosus lineatus. The sequence continues at coordinate 27,056,094 of CM045729.1, read as the reverse complement.
AATTGCCTCTGGATGTGAGTGTAAATCAGTGTTTCTCAATTATTTTCTGTGGCGCCCCCTCTAGGAAGAAAAAACATTTCACCCCCCACCCCCGTGAGCGACTATGAATAGTATTATTTGTCTATAAAATTGTTATTAGTACACCCCCGGATAACATTGTATCTTTATTACATTAAAAACAAAAAAGAAAAACTTCATTAACATTGTTTTTTAATCCATAATAGAAAAGATTTAAAGTGCACCAATGTGCCTGAAATTTAAAAAATACATCTTTATTTAAAATCATTCAACTTATTTATGTCTTCATATCTCCGTCTCTCTCTCTCTCCATCTTTCTCTTAGTTCCTGTTAGAAAATTTTCTGTTTACTGCAACTTCATATCGTTTGCTCGTGCAAAAAATCGCTAGACCATAGCGCGACAATGAGAGCACCACTGCCAACTAGTGGAGTGGAGGTGCAATTACACTTAGTTCCTGTACAAGATTTTATATAAAAGCATGTTCTCCAGGGTCATATGCACTCACCCAGCATCACACCGTGCTCCCCTTGGGCGGCGCGCCCCACTATTTGAGAAGCAGTGGTGTGAATGGTTGTATGTGTTGTCCTTGCGATGAGCTGTTAATTTGTTCAGTCCTTGCCTACTGTCGGCAGAGATAGACTACATTGTTTGAATTGAAACAATTAAATGTATGAATAGATGATCTGGCACGGTGGTGTAGTGGTCAGCACGTTCGCCTCACAGCACGAAGGTCCTGGGTTCGATTCCCAGTTCGGGCGTTTCTGTGTGGAGTTTGCATGTTCTCCCTGTGCTTGTGTGGGTTTCCTCTGGGTACTCTGATTTCCTCCCACAGTCCAAAAACATGCACAGTAGGTTAATTGGCTGTTCCAAAATGCCCGTAGCTGTGAGTATGAATGGTTGTGTGAGTGTTGGCTTTGCGATGGCCCTGCTCTCGCCCAGAGTCAGCTGAGATGGGCACCTGCAACCCTAATTAGGATTAATTGGTTCAGAAAATGAATGATTGGGGTCATCTCATTCTGGACATGAGGACTGGCAGTGTGGTTCCATGAGCATAAAATGGTGGAAGGATCCTATTGTCCTCACACTCCTCAAATCTTCACCCAACCGTATCTCAGCGGGAGACTTTTGGACTGATGGGTTAGTCAGCACTCTATCTACCATCATGTACAGGTTGAGGGAAGAATAGTTCATGAGACCTGTGGTACCTGTGCCATGGTTATCCAATGGATATTATTATTGTTTCATAATAACCAGTAGCTCTTCTGACACACCTCTGAGACCTTGTTACCACCAAGTGTCTCAGACAGTGGGTATTTAATTACAGTCTAAACCCATTAAAGTGGGGACGGTGGTGTAATGCTCAGGGTGCTGCGCTCATGATCGGGAGGTCGTGAGTTCAAATCCCACTGAGACCCTCACTGTGCTGAGACCCCTGGGAAAGGTCTTAACCACAAGTGTGCCTCTGTTCACCCAGCAGTATAAATGGGTACCAGTAAAAAATATACTGGGAAGGTAATCTGTGATGGACTAGTGTCCCATCCAGGAGGAGTTGAACTTCTAGTTACGTCACGCTACAGAAACTGGGGATAAGCACCGGCCTGATGAACCGCTATGGCTTGGGTGTAAAAAGCCCACGGACTTTACCTAAACCCATTAAAGGGTACTTTGGGTGAACCTGTGTGACTTGCTATCTTAAATGATCATGTACAACATCAGTGGTTACTTCCTGCAAGAGCAGTTATTGGCCATTTTCAAAGTCCACGAGTGTTACGACTCGAGGCATCCCCAGAGACATGCTTCCTTTCTGATTGTCTGTTCAGGCCTCGTAGTATCAAAAACCCATTCAATTGGCTGGGCGACATAACGGACCTGTGTAGCATAACGAATTATTGACCAGTTCTGAGCCGCACAAACAATAAGCACAGAGGTCACAGAAACATTTATTTCTAACCGAACTGATGCCAGCCGAGTTGTCAAAACAACCGCATTAGTGATTTAGGATTTACCATCATGCATATCTCTAGCAGCAATCTATTCGCTCCCTCAGAGTTACCAGAATGTCGCCCCCGTCCGAAGTGTTGATGTCATTTCCAAAGGAAAAACATCTAACTAATCCCCGCAGTTTAGCCCCTGCTCATAATGCACAGAATAAAATTACCACTGTTATGCTTTTTATAATAATTTATGCTAAAACAAGCTCTGTATCACTTAAATATTTTACATTCGCACATATTATACTGGGGCAGTGGTGGCCTAGTGGTATAGGGCACTGGATCGCTGGTCCCTAAGGTTGGGGGTTCAAGTCCCACTCTCCACAGGGTTGTCACTGTCCCCTCAGTGCAACTAACTGGGTTATCAAAGGCGGGCCATGTCTCTCACTGTCTATGGTGAGAAGTTCATGTAAAAGAACCATTGCTGACTTTCGTAAAGAGTAGCTGCATAGCTGTCAGCTTGTTTCTGCCCTGCGATGGCCTGGCGAGCTGTCCAGGGCACATTCTGCCCTCGGCTGGAGTCAGCTGGGATGGGCAATAGCCTCTCTGCGACCCTAATTAGGATTAAGCGGTTACTGAATTGAACAAATTATACTGTAAGGATGAATAGTTCCGGTACACTTTTAATTGACAATACACAAATTTAGGATTTGGATATCTAGAAGAGAACAAGCTTCCTTTCTTTTCCATTTCAAAGTGCTTATTTCTGTGGTTACCTAGGCAGGAATTTGAGCTGAGCATGAAAGCTGGACTTCGCCTGAATGTAGCCAGTTTTAGGCAGGATGACCATATGGTTCTTCAGCTTCTTACACACTTCAAATGTCAATCTTAGTGCTGTGCTGGCTCTGAAACACACATACACATACAGTAAAGCCCATGTGTCATGGTACTATAAAATTAAATGTTGTTTTAAGCTGCATAATGAGTCTTCCATTGTCTGTCTTCTGTTAGAGAACATTCAGCAATTTTCTTTTACAGGCCACTATTTAGTCTTTTGTATATTTGTATAATGTCCAGCAGTTGTGTTCTTTGTTTTTGCAATAAGACTTTACCGCATACGGTGGATACATAAAAGAATCACCCACTTCAAAATATTCACATTGTGTTGTTCTCCTGCCTGAAGTGTTCACACACACACACATACACACACACACACACACACACACACACACACACACACACACACACACACACACACACACACACACACACACACACACACACACACATCCAGCTGTATTAACTCAATGCATCATAAAACAGCCAAATTTTAATTTAAACCAGCAGTTGATTTAATACCAGCAGTTCCAAATAAAAATAAATACCCTGTCTTAAAAGATAACTGTAAGCTCAGCCAGATATAAAAAAAATCAACTTATCTATTGCACATCAGCTTTCTCAGGTGATCAATTATAGTCATTTTGATTAGTTTAACTTAGAAGCATGGTGGCGGCGGCATCTGGTATTGCTCTGCAGCAGGGACTGGGGCATTTGTCAAGATCAAACAAATGAACTGGAGAAAACAACATCAAATCCTTGAGGAATGTTTTTGAATTCACTGTCCATAATAACAACTCGAAGTTATTCAAAAAGTGGCTGATGAAGAAAAAAGGTAATTGCATGGCGAAATAATAATAATAATAATCACAATATTAACTCTTTATTGTCAAAGTACATTACATACATTGAAATTTGATTTGTGCTCTGGGCACCTGTCGCCACTGTGCAGCGCCAGTTATTGTGTTGTTCTATCCTTTGATGCTGAGCACCAAGCAGGAAGCAACAACTGCCAAATTTTAACGTCTTATGGTATGACACGGACGGGATTCGAACTCCAACCTTCCGGAGGATAAAGCAGACAGAGCGTCTGCTTTATCGTCCGGAAGGTTCGAGTTCGAATCCCGTCCGTGTCATACCATAAGACGGGATTTAGCCCAGTAAATTAAAGCCCAGACTGAAAATCTGTGGAATGACTTCAAGATTCTAGTTCATCAATGTTCACCATCCAATTTTCGGTTCTGTTCTGAAAAGTGGCGCAAATACAGTGGTACCTCACCTTACGATAGTCCTAGCAAACGAAAAATCCAGATTACGAAAAACATTTTCCAAAATTTCTTGTCTCTGTATACGAAACAAGTACTCCTTACGAAACGTGCCAAACGCGCCATTCAAACAATGCACGAGCTGCTCTCCCATTTACTATCTTCCAATATCCCGCCTCAGTGGCCTCCCATTGGCTAGGAGGGATGATGCGGCTCCTTCCCATTGGCTATCTCCCAACATCCCACCCTGCTGGCCTCCCATTGGCGAGGAGGGATGATGCAGCACCCTCCCATTGGATATTATGGAGCTGCATCGTCCATAATGCTTTTCGTGTAAAGGACAGAGTTACTGTTGTTTCATGTGTTTTTCGAGTGTGCTCATTGCAACTTTCTTTTTTGGCTCAAGCTTTTAACCTTGCATAAACATTTGTAAGATTATAACTCTGCTAAGAACATATGGTCAACACACCCGCGGACACACACACACACGCGCACACACACACACACACACACACACACACACAAACACACACACACACACACACACACACACACACACACACACACACACGTGTGTGTGATTCCCGGTGCAAGTGAAAAGAAGAAGTGGGCTCGTGGCATGCGTTTGAGTGATATGGCAAAGGAATATGGCCAAACCCGTCTACCATCGGTACGATATTGAAGCAGAAGGAGCCCTTAAAAGGTATACTTTTATCATTTTTAAAGGGTTTAGGGGTAGTATTGGGGCTTTGGAATGAATCACATGTTTTACATGTAAAATGTGGTTCAACTTACGAAAAATCCAGGTTACAAAACCACTTCCGGAATGGATTAATTTCGTAAATTGAGGTACAGTACCACTGTATTGTATTGACAGGATGTGCAAAGTTGCTAGAGAAATGTCTCAACAGATTTGTGACTGTAATTAAAGTAAAAGGTGGTTTCATGAAGTGCTGAGAGAGGGTGATCCTCACAGCAAGACAGTTTTGGGTTCAAGTCCTGGGCTCAGCTCAGGCATTTCCCTGTGGTGTTTGCATGTTCTCCTCATGCTTGTGTGGGTTTCTTCCAGGTAATTCGGTTTTCTCTTGGAATCCAAAAATCATGCACATTAGGCTAACTGGCTGTTCCGAATTGCCCCTAAGTGTGATTCTGAATGGTTGAGTGTGTTGGCTCTGCAATGGTCTGGGGACCGGTTCAAGGTATACCCTGCGTTCACCCAGTGTCGGGTGAGATAGACTCTAGTCAACCCGTAACTCTAGTAGAATTAAGCAGCAAATTAATCAACAAATGAGTGAGATGACATGAGAGTGTATAATTTGCATACAATATATAAAACTGGAAAAATATTTTTTGTGTTTTTAATTCAGGCTGCATGTCATCAAAATATTAATCTTTTAAAAGTAGGTGATTCTTTTCTATTCCCACTGTACAGTACACACAGTACACATTACATTAAAGAAACCTTTCAGAAAACTGAGCATAACTAAATATATAAATATAAAAAACATATCTATAATATAAAAATACACCTAACAAGGATACATACGATCCAATCAAATACCATCCTTCCATTATATACAATGTTCCCGTTTCTAACCAGTTTCCAGGTGACCCAAATGTTATGAGGAATCTACTTTGCGGCAACGAGCTTCTACATTGATGGATATAAATGGCGCTTTTCGTTACAAGGATATTCTCCACAGAATTCTGACTACGCACACCTACTACCGTGATGGCACCATGCCAAGAGCTTATCTCTGTATGACTCACTGTCAGTAGATGTTTGGATTTTTCTCAGCTTATGTAAATCGTAGTAATTTTACTCCAATGTCTAATTAAAAACAGTTCAGAAGCTTGTGTACTAGTAGCAGGATGGTCATTACCGACATCATGGTAACTCTGTAGTTAGAAAGCGTAACTGGCGCTGTTTGTTGTTACTGTACGTAGATAAGCACGAATGAATATTCAAGCAGCATATCTGTAATGTGTATATAATGAATACGTAAGTAGTACTTGTGCAGTGTCCTTCAAACCTCAACAGTTCCTCAAGGGAAGAAGAGATAGGATATTTTAATGAGGAGCCAGAAATTCCCTGACATTGCACTATGCTGTCAGCACATAATTTTCAAGGCTTTAGTAAAGTGACCTACATAGTAGAAAACTCAACAGATGTGCTTGGGCCACAGGCAAGGGCAGCCGCTGTCCATGGATATAAATGGAAAACATTAATGGTACACTACGCTCTAGTCACAGAGCCACTTCTGAAAGACTTCACTTACTGTAGTGACTTAGATGGCTTCAGTACATCCTGTGAAATGCAATTTGTTACTCTTGTTTGGACTTTTTTAACATTAATAAAATGTAATGAATGCCATGTACCATCAGGACACATCCATCACCCAGCAGTGTTTACCCTGCCTGGGCAATGTTTTGCTGTAATTCCACCAGGACATTTCACAAAAGCTGACAGGTCAAAGCAAAAAAAAAAAAAAAAAAAAAAATCACATAAATTTAAATTTGGACTTCCTTCTCTGGAAGTTGGCAAACTATCCTCAACATAAAGTGCAGCATATGAGCCATTACAACAACAAAACAGCACTTCTCTACTTTAAATGCACTTATTACAAAATTTACTTTAGATCATTTACAGGGATCCCTCAAGACTTCGCATTTCAATTCATGTGGCTTCACTGCATCGTGTTCTTTTTTTCTTCTTTTTTTTTTAATATTCATCGAATTAAAAAAATAAGAAAATTAAGGAAGAATAGTGGGGAAAAATGAAGGAAAACACCACACAAACAAGGCCAATTATGCAAAAAAACAAACACACAAAAACCACATACATGCACTTGCATGCGCGCGCGTCTGGATGTGTGTGTATTTATATTTTATTTTACATCTTATGCATTGCCTTATTTTTAATGTTTGACTGTTATTATAAGCATTTATAGCATTGAATATGTATTTATTGATATTGTATACACACATGTACATACACGTCAGTCGGAGGGGGGGTTCCGGAATTCGCTGGTCGTGGGCTATCTCGGTCCCAATTAACTGCGGAAAGTGAGGGATCCCTGTAACTATGGTACATCAGTCCCTTCAATTCAATACAGTTTTATTTGTGTACTGGGGGCGCTAACTAGTGTCTCTCCCCCTCATGCCGGTCCCAAGCCCGGAGAAATGCAGAGGGTTGTGTCAGGACGGGCATCCGACGTAAAACCAATGCCAAACTTTTATGATGCAAATCAGAAGTATTACCCCCATACCGGATCGGTCGAGGCCCGGGTTAACAACGACCGCCATCAGTGCTGTCAATCAACAGGGTGCTGATGGAAATTGGACTACTGTTGGTCAAAGACGTCGAAGAAGGAGAGGTGGGAGGCGTGTCCGTAGGCAGAGAGAGAAGAGGAAAGGCATGAGTCTAGGACTGAGAGTGGGGACTTTGAATGTTGGAACTATGCAAAGAAAAGGTAGAGAGCTGGCTGACATGATGCAGAGGAGGAAGGTGGACATACTGTGTGTTCAGGAGACCAGGTGGAAAGGTAGCAAAGCTAAAAGCTTAGGAGCAGGGTTTAAGCTGTTTTATCATGGTGTGGATGGGAAGAGAAATGGAGTAGGAGTCATCTTGAAGGAGGGGTTTGTCAGGAATGTTCTAGAAGTGAAAAGAGTGTCAGACAGAGTGATGAGTCTCAAGTTAGAAATTGAAGGTGTAATGCTCAATGTTGTTAGTGCTTATGCCCCACAGGCAGGATGTGAGCTAGAAGAGAAGGAGAGATTCTGGAGTGACTTGGATGAAGTGATGCAGAGTACCCCCAGAGGTGAAAGATTGGTCATTGGGGCAGACTTCAATGGACATGTTGGTGCAGGCAACAGAGGGGACGAGGAAGTGATGGGCAGGTTTGGTATCCAGGACAGGAACGCAGAAGGACAGATGTTGATAGATTTTGCAAAAAGGATGGAAATGGCTGTGGTGAATACTTTCTTCCAGAAGAAACAGGAGCATAGGGTGACTTATAAAAGCGGAGGTAGGAGCACACAGGTAGACTACATCTTGTGTAGGCGATGTAATTTGAAGGAAGTCAGTGACTGCAAAGTCATAGTGTTTGAGAGTGTTGCCAAACAGCATAGGATGGTGGTGTGCAGGATGATGCTGATGGTGAGGAAGGTGAAGAAGGCAAAGGCAGAGCAGAAGACAAAGTGGTGGAAGTTGAAAAAGGAAGAGTGTCATGTTGTCTTCAAAGAGGAGTTGAAACAGGCTTTGGGTGGCCAGGAAGTGCTTCCAAATGACTGGACAACCACAGCAAATGTGAGCAGGGACAAAGGTAGGAGAGTACTTGGTGTGTCCTCTGGAAGGAAAGTTGATCAGGAGACTTGGTGGTGGAATGAGGAAGTGCAGGAGTGTGTACAAAGGAAGAGGTTAGCTAAGAAAAAGTGGGACATAGAGAGGACCGAAGAGAGTAAACAGGAGTACAGGGAGACACAGCGTAAGGCGAAAGTAGCAGTGGCTAAGGCCAAACAGAGGGCATATGATGACTTGTATGATAGGTTGGACAGTAAAGAGGGAGAAAATGATCTATACAGGTTGGCACAGCAGAGAAATAGAGATGGGAAGGACGTGCAGCAAGTTAGATTGATAAAGGACAGAGAGGGAAATGTATTGACTGATGACAGAAGTGTGCTGGGAAGATGGAAAGAGTACTTTGAAGAGCTGATGAATGAGGAAAATGAGAGAAAAAAAAGAGTAGAAGAGGTGACCGTTGAGGAGCAGGATGTAGCAAAGATCAGTAAGGGTGAAGTGAGAAGGGCATTGAAGAGGATGAAGAATGGAAAGGCAGTTGGTCCTGATGACATACCTGTGGAGGTATGGAAGTGTCTAGGAGAGGTAGCAGTAGATTTTCTGACAAGAACATTCAACAAGGTCCGAGAGAGAGCAGATCCCGGAGGAGTGGAGGAGAAGTGTGCTGGTGCCCATTTTTAAGAACAAGGGAGACGTGCAGAGTTGCGGCAACTACAGAGGGATAAAGTTGATGAGCCATACGATGAAGTTATGGGAAAGAATAGTGGAAGCTAGACTAAGGGCAGAGGTCAGCATTTGTGAACAACAGTTTGGTTTCATGCCAAGAAAGAGCACCACAGATGCAATGTTTGCTTTGAGGATAGAGAAGTACAGAGAAGGTCAGAGGGAACTACATTGTGCCTTTGTGGATCTGGAAAAAGCATATGACAGGGTGCCAAGAGAAGAACTCTGGTATTGCATGAGGAAGTCTGGAGTGGCAAAAAAGTATGTTAGAGTGGTGCAGGACATGTATGAGAGATGTAAGACAATGGTGAGGTGTGCTGTCGGTGTGATCGACGAATTCAAGGTGGAGGTGGGACTGCATCAAGGGTCAGCTCTGAGCCCCTTCTTGTTTGCTATGGTGATGGACAGGCTGACAGATGAGGTGAGACAAGAATCTCCATGGACTATGATGTTTGCAGATGACATTGTGATCTGTAGTGAGAGCAGAGAACAAGTGCAGGAAAATCTAGAGAGGTGGAGGTATGCCCTGGAAAGGAGAGGAATGAAGGTTAGCCTCAGAAAATCAGAATACATGTGTGTGAATGAGAAGGACCTAGGAGGAACGGTGATGGTAAAGGGAGCAGAGATAACTAAGGTGGAGGATTTTAAGTACTTAGGCTCAACAATCCAGAGCAATGGAGAGTGTGGAAAAGAGGTGAAGAAGCGTGTGCAGGCAGGCTGGAATGGTTGGAGAAAAGTGTCCGGTGTGATGTGCGATAGGAGAGTGTCAGCAAGAATGAAGGGAAAAGTGTACAAGACGGTGGTGAGGCCAGCGATGTTGTATGGCTTAGAAACATTGGCGCTGAGGAAAAGGCAGGAGGCAGAGCTGGAGGTAGCGGAGATGAAAATGTTGAGGTTCTCTCTGGGAGTAACGAGGATGGATAGGATCAGAAATGAGTACATCAGAGGGACCGCCCATGTAAGATGTTTTGGAGACAAAGTCAGAGAGGCTAGATTGAGATGGTTTGGACATGTACAGAGGAGGGATAGTGAGTATATTGGCAGTAGGATGCTGAGGTTGGAACTACCAGGCAAAAGGCTTCGAGGAAGACCAAAGAAGAGATTTATGGATGTGGTGAAGGAAGACATGAAGGTCGTTGGAGTCAGAAAAGAAGATGCAGAGGACAGGGTGAGATGGAGGCGGATGATTTGCTGTGGCGACCCCTGAAGGGAGCAGCCGAAAGTAAAAGAAGAAGAAGATTGTCGCAAAGAGGCTTTACATAGTAAAACAAAATTGAAAAAAAAAAAAAAAAAAAAAATTCTCTATAAAACTTACACATCCCTAAAGAGGCCATAGCAATGGTGGCAAGGAAAAACACCTTCATTTGACACAATTAAGAAACTTTGACAGGAATCAGACTTAAAAGGGAAACCTGACCTATCAAGAAGGGCTTCCAAGATGAGAACTTAAGCTGGCAGCAGAACACCATGATGGACCACAGGACTCAGAAAGCAAGCTAATGAAATCTACAGCCTTGGTGTCATGGTGGCATTGCGGTTAGCACATCCACCTCACAGCAAGAAGGTCCTGGATTTGAGTCCCAGGCTCAGGTGTTTCTGCGAGGGGTGTGCATGTTCTCCCCATGCTTTTGTGGGTTTCCTCTGCATATCCCAGTTTCCTCCCACAAAAAGAAATTATACAAGTGATTTGAATGAGGTTTACTTTAGTCAAGTGCTGCCTCCTCTTTTAAACACTGTACTGTTTTGAGTCCAAGTACTGTATATCTGCTTCACTTGAAATAATCACATTGGATTTATAAATTTGTTGCCAGGTCAGAGGACACCTTGTTTTAAATTTGGTTATAACATGAATTTAGCTCAGGGGAAGGATCATGAGAACTCAAGCTGATATGAACAAAAATTAATAGAATAAAACTGACTTAATAAAAATTTCATGCAAAGAATACAAAATGACATGATACAAATGCAGGCAAATAAAACTAATGAAAAATAAAACAAGCAGCCATTTGATATATTAAATGATAATTTATTTAAAACATCATCACATATGCTCCTTATGTGCCACCACAGTCTGTCTTCAGAATGCAGTCAAACGATTCAGAAACATGGACAGCGCTCTTGCTTGTATAAGTCATAAAATAACCATCAGCGATGGCAAAACCCATCAGCTTCTCAGCAGTACTTGGGAAATCGCTTATAGATAAAAGGTCGAGGTCATTGTGACAAGGTCAAATGTCAGAGAAACTGACTGGCCTATACATACCTTCATACCATAGAAAACCTAAATGCCAAAATTTAGAATGATCCGTCCAGCAGTGGTGGTCCAGTGATATAGGGTGCTGGATCGCTGATGCAAAGGCTTGGGGTTTGAGTTCCACTCTCCACAAGGTTGTCACTGTCCCCCCCAGCGCAGCTAACTGGGTTATAAAGGCCGGCCATGTCTCTCACCGTTGGTGTGAGGCACGTAAAAGAACCATTGCTGACTTTCGACAAGAGTAGCTGCAAAGCCGTCAGTGTGTTTCCACCCTGCGATGGCCTGGTGAGCTGTCCAGGGTGTACTCTGCCCTCGCCCGGAGTCATCTGGGATGGGCGCCAGCCTACCCATGACCCTAATTAGGATTATGCAGTTACAGAAAATGATGATGAACCGTCCAGCAGTTCTTGAAAACTGAGTTTGTGGACAAATTTTAGAGGGTCAAGGTCATTTTAACACAGTCAAAAAGTCAGATGAACAGAACCACAGTTTCATCTTTGAGGCCGAAGCATAGAGGATGCTCATATGAAATTTCAAAAGGTTAGCATGTATGGTTATTAAGGTATTAGATGCAGGAAAGCAACAGAAAAGAGCGCACCAACAGCCTGATGGCTCAGGGATAAAAATCTGTGGTTGGTAGTCTTGCACCCAAACAAGGTTTTGTGCGGTAATACATGTATATTTAGAAACATGTACATTTTTTATCATGTCTGAAAAACCTATAAATTTACTATTTGTATCCACACAGAGAAAACTCCAGCTCTGCTTTGCTGTCAATGAGATCTTACTTTTATTAAAATATGAAAAGAAATACCTATTTACTTAAGTTTTCACTGACAAAGTTTTTATATGTATTTTCAGACCTTTACTTTTAATTTCAGACACCAGTAGAGCACCAAAGTTTGATTCCTAATTCAAAAACCTTCAGGAAGCTGCTTTCTCACCTCCTGCTGAAACACTGATTTTTAGTGTGTGCCCTGGACGGAATTTTTGGCTTCCCAATCTGTGCCTACTCTGCTTTGATTGGTTGTCTAAAAGCATCACACTCAATGCACTGGAAGACAGAATGGCATGGGTGGACATACTGCTGTGTACAGGGAGGAGCACTTGGCCAGCCAATCAGAATGCCCAATACGCTGTGTTGCATTAATGAGCTCGAACCATTTTTTTTTTTTTTTTTTTTTTGTGAAAACCGTGTACTGTATTTACAATGAGCATAAACAGCCCAGAGGGAAAACGTAAACATGCAGTGATCTCATTATTGATCTCAAAGAGCCAACACACACACACAACAACCATTCACTTACAGTCACACCTAGGAGCAAATTGCAGCAGCCAATTAGGCTATTGTTCAAGTTTTTGCGAGGAAACTGTAGCGCCCAGGAGAAATCCATGCAAGGACTGGGAGAATATGCAAACTCCACCAAGAAATGCCTGCACCATGGACTTGAATATGGGACATTTGTGCTGTGAGATGCACGTACTAACCACGACACCAATGTTTCACCCATGTCATTTTCTGATCCACTTCATCTTTTATTAGGGTTTGTGGGGACCATCCCAGCTGAAGGCAGGGTACACCATGAACAGCTCTCACCAGACCATCGCAGGGCCAACACACACACACACACACACACACACACACACACACACACACACACACACACACACACACACACACACACACACACACACACACACACACACACACACACACACACACACACACACACACACACACACACACACACACACACACACACACACACACACACACACACACACACACACACACACACACACACTTAACCATTGAAGCTCCCACTCCCACCTAATGAGCAATTCGAACAGCCAATTGGCCTGAAGGAGAACACAAGAACAAACCCCATGCAAAGTGGGGGAGACATGCAAACTCCACAGAGAAACACCCTCATTGAGCCTGGGACTTGAACCTAGGACCTTCTTGCTGTGAGGAGGATGTACTAATCATTATCCCGCAGCTCCACCATATTGCACAATTTCACACAATCCAATTAGGTACATTCTCCTTATTTGTGTATAGTAAGATAACTTGTTCTTCACTTATCCCTCAACATCCGGGGATGTCATTGAGGCGCCTTCATGGCGAGACTTGGACTGATTTTGGCCAGGCGACACCCATCTCTCTCCAGGTCATAGAAACACGCTGACGACTTTGCAGCTACTCTTTACGAAAGTCAGCAATGGTTCTTTTACATGCCTCTCACCATAGACAGTGAGAGACATGGTCCTCCTTTGATAACCCAGTTCGCTGCACTGGGTTGGGGGGCAGTGACAACCCTGTGGGGACTCGAATCCCCAACCTTAGGATCAGCGATCCTATGCCCTATCTACTAGACCACCACTGCCCCATAAGATAACTGCATACATTTAAAAATCCGCTCTTTTTAGGGAAACTTCAAATTCACTTAAGGAACGATTTTTGTAATTCTTGTTTCTGTATGGTAGAAAAACGCCCCCTACACTCTGTTCTGGTGTCACCGTCACTTCGAATGACTAACGTGTCCAGAGAGCAGACTACGCTGGAAGTCCCAGTGCGTGCTCTATAGTAAAAGCATGGGGACAGGGATATATGTCTGTGCATGTACCTTGCCTTTATTACTCACTGCCAAAAGTCCAACCATATTATCCATTTATTATTCCACTTCACCTTTACTGTGACATAATTCAGTCCAAGAAGCTGCTGCTGTCAACTCATTTAGTAAATATTCAGCACTGTGAGGAAAACAAGATGATTTTATTTGTGCATGAATGTACAGCTGTACCGGTTGGCACCAATCAGGTATTATATTTAAAATGACCGACCTAATATTATGCAAGTCCCCTTTGTGCCAGCAAAATAGCTATGACATGTTGAGGTATGGACTCCACAAGAGCTCTGAAGGTCTGTGGTGCTTTCTGTCACTGAGATGTTACCAGAAAATCCATTAATCCTGTGAATTCTGAGTTGGGAACTGGCCTTGTTTGTCTAGAACATCTCACTCGATGCTCAGTTGGATTTTTTAAAATGTATAAATCAGAGGCCAAATCAGCATTATGTCCTGTCTTTGTCCTGTTTTTGCCTTTGTCATGTGTCTCAAACCATTCCTGAACATTTTTTTGCAGTCTGGCAGAGTGTATTATTCTGCTGAAAGATGCTACCGCTACTATTTGGGAACATCACTGCCATGATGGGGTGTACTTAATCTGCAACAATATGTAAGTAGGTGGTTATATATCCCCATACACAGTATCCCGAAATGTATAAATACAGTATCACTATTAGACTAACACGACTCTTGCTTCCTAAACAACAACTTTGATAACCTGACAGTTCACTTTGGCTGTCATGGTGGTGTAGTGGTTTGTACATCCGCCTCACAGCAAGAACATGCGGAGTTTGAGTCCCGGGCTCAGTAAGCTCAATTCTGTGAAGAGTTTGCGTGTCCTCCCCGTACTTGTGTTTGTTTCCTCTGTGTTTTCGCTTACTTTCCAGATACATACACATTAGTTTAATTGGCTGCTCCATATTTCCCCTAGTTGGTGGTCTTAGTGTGAATAGTTGCGTGCACGTTGGCTCTGTGATGGTCTGGCGAGCTGTTCGGGGTGTACCCCGCCTTTACCTAGAGTCAGCTGAGATCCAGCCTCCCTGCTATCCTTTTGAAGGTTGCTCAATTTTTTTACTTTCTTTTTTCACCTGTCCGATTTCATCAAGGGCAGTGGTGGCCTGGTGGTATAGGGCGCTGGATCACTGATCCTAAAGTCGGGGGTTCGAGTCCCACTCTCCACAAGGTTGTCACTGTCCCCCCAGTGCAGCTAACTGGGTTATCAAAGGCCGGCCATGTCTCTCACTGTCTATGGTGAGAGGTTCATGTTAAAGAACCATTGCTGACTTTCGTAAAGAGTAGCTGCAAAGCCGTCAGCGTGTTTCTGCCCCTTGCTAAAAGGGTTGTGTCCGGAAGGGCATCCGACGTAAAAACGTATGCCAAATTGAACATGCGAATCATTAATATGACTTCCATGATGATCGCTGTGGCGACCCTGAAAGGGAACAGCCGAAAGGAAAAGAAGAAGAAGTTCAGTGACAGCCACTGAGTAAAAGGAAAATGATTATTGAGTAGATACTACACAGGAACGAGGGCAGTGGTGGCCTAGTGGTAGAGGGCGCTGGATCGCTGATCCTAGGGTTGGAGTTCCACTCTCCACAAGGTTGTCACTGTCCCCCCAGTGCAGCTAACTGGGTTATCATAAGGCGGCCGTGTCTGTCACTGTCTATGGTGAGAGGTTCATGTAAAAGAACCATTGCTGACTTTCGTAAAGAGTAGCTGCAAAGCCGTCAGTGTGTTTCTGCCCCTTGTAAAAGGATTGTGTCCGGAAGAGCATCCGACGTAGAAACCTATGCCAAATCAAACGTGTGAATCATTGGCTGTGGCGACCCCTGAAAAATGGAAAAAGCCGGGAGGAAGGATATCGGAACACAAATAAAGGCAACAAAATGACGATTTTTTTTTAATAGTGTTTTTGTATTTTTAAAATGTAATTAAACCCAACTTTAATAAAAGGTCTCATACATAGTACATGTTCATGTAAATCAAAACCTTCTCCTTTCTTCATGAAATAATAGAAAAAAATCAGGTGATTTATCTTCGCGGACAGTAGTGCCATCTACCACAAAAAGTGGGGCGGGAGTGAAGTTGAAGCAACACTTACTGCTGAAGTGTCATGCATTGTGTGTATACCACGCGTTCATTTACACAACCACACTAATGTCTGATGTATGTGAATGTAATGCAGTATAATGTGCAGTACGTATGTTGTTATTATTGCTGCCATCTTGCCTTGGAACTGATGCATGTAAGCCGTGTTGTCACGAGTTCCCACTCTTCTTTTCCTTTCGGCTGTTCCCTTCAGAGGTCATCACAGCGAATCATCTGTCTCCATCTCACCCTATCCTCTGCATCTTCTTCTCCTACACCAACTACCTTCATGTCTTCCTTCACCACATCCATAAATCTTCTCTTTGGTCTTCCTCTAGGCCTTCTGCCTGGTAGTTCCAACCTCAGCAACCTACTACCAATATACTCACTATCCCTCCTCTGTACATGTCCAAACCATCTCAATCTAGCCTCTCTGACTTTGTCTCCAAAACATCTTACATGCGCTGTCCCCTCGGATGTACCCAACGATTTCACACTCTCACGAGAGTAAAAACAAACTGCAAATGGGAGCCTTTTTAAACAGACTAATGCATGCTTGCGAAGACATGCTTTGGGAAGAGATTGCAAAGCCACCCGATAATGTGAAATATGAAGTATGAAAATACAGCTTTCCTTTCAGTGTGACAGTAGCAGTTGAGCACAGCAGCTGCAACGGAGCACAACAGAACAGCTTCCTGCTGTTCTAGAACTAATAAATAACCTAAAAAGTCTATACAAAGATGTGCAAGTCCACTTAAAATGAGATTCATGTATTGAAACTCATTCAGTATTTTAGTATATACTACATGAAAATGCAGGAAAAACAAACTAAAATGTGTGAGTGGTGTGCCTGCTCCAAGTGACCATGACAATCCACGAGTGCTGAAATACCCTTTCAAAGCAAAATCGAGCATTATCTTACTCCAAGATACAAAACAGTTCATGTTATTCTCGTATATTAATTTATTTTCTGAACCGCTTAATCTTAATTAAGGTAGCGGGGAGGCTGGTGCCCATCTCAGCTGGCGCTGGGCGAGGGCAGAGTACACCCTGGACAGCTCGCCAGGCCATCACAGGGCGGAAACACGCTGACAGCTATGCAGCTACTCTTGTCGAAAGTCAGCAACTGTTCTTTTCCAACCTCACATCATAAACAGTGAGAAATATGGCTAGCGTTTGATAACCCAGTTAGCTGCACTTGGGGTATTCCAGTATAGTGTATAATTAATTCTTTTATCTTTTATGTTTATACACTCACTCCCTTATCACTAACGCACTCATTTACCTCACTGCTTAATCCTATTAGGGTTACATGGAGGCTGAAGCCTATTTTATACCCCCATTTCACTGGAGCATGGCAAGCAATGATCATAGCGGAAAGGCGCGGAATGCAGTCTACGGAATAGCTTCGGCATTTTTACACAGAAAATGGGTGAAAACCCTCCGGAAAAGTGGAAATCTCTCTGATCGA
>CM045729.1:26971079-27033579 GCA_024760905.1 Plotosus lineatus | reverse complement strand
AGGAGACAGTTTAAGTGGCACAGGCATCTGCTTAGAATGCCTCCCAAACACCTTCCTGGTGTGGTGTTTCGGCCATGTCAAACTGGGAAGAGACCCTAGGACTGACCCAGAACATGCTGGAGTGACTATGTCTCTCGGCTAGTTTGGTAATGTCTTGGTGCACCCCTAGAAAATCTGGAAAGAGGGGCTGGAGAAAGGGACACCTGCACTCTACCCTGGTCAGTTGTGGTTGTGTGATAGCGAAGGCAATACCTGATGGGTGGGAATTGGATAAGACTAAATTATTAGGGAGAAAATGGGGGGAAAAAGAAAAAGTCACTCATTCATTTTCATTCATTTGGAAATTTGGAATTTCATAAATGAATGAAATGAATGAATGAGTTAATACTGAGTGGCTGACATGCATCGCTGACATACATGATGACAAGCATCAATAAAAAACAGAGTTATCAATAACAAAGTGAAACCTAAAAAAAAGGCTCATACACCACAGCTCAGACTCACACGAATAAAAAAAAACCACACAGTCTACCTCAGGGAGGCAGAGAAACTTTTGCCAATAAAATCATCAAACATAAACTGGGACAGTAAGATGAGCTCGTAAGTCATATAATTAAACTAATAAGACGGGTAATACAAATTAATACGGGAGTCAGCAAGTGAAATGTGGTGGAAAGAGAACTCAGTGTTAACCATTCTTTCTTTAGCTTCAGACCATAGTCAAGAATCACAGGGTAGACTTATTTATTTATTTTCTCCTGGTCTGAAGCTGATCCAGCCTTTAAAGGAGTCTCGTTACCTTCATAACACCAGCCTCAGACTACTATCATTAGCAATACCTACTGGGTGCTCCAGTGACTAAATCTGTGAAGGAGTTTCCCAAGTCACCACATATATGTCCTATTATTGCACCAAAAAATATCAGAATCTCATCTCACCTGCTATGCACTTCAATGCAGTCTTGGTAAAGGCAATCATACATGCAGATCTTTAGGTCCATACTTGGCTTGGTCACCCACACAGGAACACTTTCGGCCACCCCAGAGGCTGAGACCACAATCTGGATATTAAAAAAGTGTGTGAGTTTAGTTTATACTTAACACCATAGGAGGAAAGTGTCCCTGATTTTGGAGTACTCCTTACACACCGCTTCACAGCTGGGCTGTGAAAAGCTGATCTTAATATCTCGATTAGTTTCTCCTGGGATGGTTGGTGTGAAAACAATGGGAATTTTGATGCTAGAAAATGGGCACACCTCACCCTCCAGCACCTAACGAGAATACATCATCAAAAACTCACGTTAGTTTGATCAATAACATAACAACACAAGAGAATACAGTACTCACAGTGTGATATTTCTCTTTATCATATATTTCTTTCACTGAATGCACCAGCTATTACATTCTGTATTTCTGTTTTTTCTTTCTTGCTTTCTTTTGACTTTCATACCAGTCGAATCCTAGATATGTCTGAATCGATCATATGGGTAATTTTCTGCAATTAGTCAAGGTTGGTTGTGCTTGTGCAGCACCAGTGTAATCTATGACCCAGTGTAATTTCAGTATCTGAACAGATGCTGTGCACTGCTTATAATAATCATCAGGGCATTAACATAGAACTGAGAGATCACAGTGTTATAGCAGGCATAGCCATAGCTAACTATAATGCCACACAGACACAATAGGAGTTAAATATTGCTTTTGATCAAATTAACCAGTGTTACTTTCTAGCCACATTGTATGAGCAAATTATAATAATGTAATGATGTGTATTATTCCAGAGATTAGAAATAAGAAACTGGTGTAGCACTGTCAATCCCAGCTGACCCTGAGAAAAAGATGGGGTACATATGAACAGCTCACTAGTGTACCACAGCATCAACACAAATACGAACAAAAGTATTCACTTTTGTATTCACACTTAATACTGCCTTACAACTTATATAAATCTTATGCGGATTTGTACTTGGATTCCAGGTAATGGGCCAACATGAAATAGTACAAATTGGTGAAATGAAAAAAAAAAAAAAAAAAAAAAAAAAAAAAAAAGTGGTACATGAAGTCTCTGAAGAAGTTCTGGTGCTACCATTTACCTTCAAAAGTCACAATTAGTTAGAGTCCACCTCAGTGAAATCTAAGTGTCATATGATGTCACTATATATACACATCTGTTCTTAAAGGCCTCAGAGTCTAACGTATGAATCTTTACACCAATGTATTATATGAAGGAGATCACCTTTCTACAATGTAGACCTCACTAAAAATGAACATCCCTCATTATTGTTGTCATTGCTGCTGCTGTATTCAGATATCTAAGACACTGTGTACGTGATAGAGATGCGTGTAAGACATGTGCCATTATATGACTTATATTTGGTTGGGAAATGTCAGACCTGTCTCCAATTTCTTCTTAAAATATGCCTGTGACTAAATGCCCTAAAGTGGAAAGTACAGACAGGGTTGATGTGTTTTGCTTCCAAAAGTGAATATCTTGAAGTATACAATGCCATGAATGATTAAAAAGTTTTCATTTTAGTCAATTATGCTGAAATGATTGACAGTGAGTGTGACAGGAGCTCCTTACAACCAGATTTCATGTGATTATTTTTTTTCTACCAGTAGAAGTTGGAGATTTTGTAGATGCAAAGTCAGGAATAGTTCTAAGAAATGTGAGCAAGAAAGGTTTGCGAACAAAACTACATGCATATGCAAAACGGATTAATGGGCCTCGGAATGTCTCAGTGCTCGATTCACAACAGATTAAACAGTGAAGAGTGAGTGGGTGATTAAGGAAATGATTTCAGACACATTTTTGAAATTCTTGAACAAAAACGAGGATGTAAAAGAAGCTATTATAGAAGTGTCTAGAGTAATCTGTTTTTACCTAAAGGGCATGTAAAATGGATTTCAGTAGCTAATGTTCTTTAACTATCTGTAAACATCAGCTAGTTTTATTTTTTGTTCATGCTAAAGATAAAAAAATATATATATATATTTTAGTGTCCTGGAACATAACATTGATGGTTGTCCTGTGTCCATGCCTTAGTTAAAGTTATACACACACACACACACACACACACACACACACACACACACACACACACACACACACACACACACACACACACACATATACAAACTTGTTTATAATGAAACGGAAAGTCCAAAAAAAAAACCAAACAAACAAAAAAAGTCTCATGCACCACTGCTCAGTTTGGCACAGAATAAACAAAATGGGAGGACAATTTAAACTTGAAGTTGCTTCAAGCAACAGAAAATGGAAAAAGCTCTGATCCAATGAACCGCCAGGTGTTAAATCCCAAGAGCCTAGTTAGCCTACGGTGGGCATAGTGATCAGTATGTCCGTCTCATAAAAAGAAGGTTCTTTGTTCGAGACCTGGGCTTGGTAAATTCTGTGTGAAGTTTTAAATATTCTGTTTGTGCTTGCATGGGTTTCATCTAGGTTTTGTCCCACAGTATAAAAACATGTACATTTGGCTAATTGGTTGTTTCCGGGTGTAGATTTGAAAGTGAATGGTTGTGTGTGTTGGCCTTGCAATGGTCTGGCGAGTTATTCAGGGTTTTGTCAGTGTCAGCTGAGAGGTGTGACCCTGATATTAGGATAAAGTGGTCTGGCTAATGTGCGCGTGAGTGAGAATGTTTATGGTGTGAAATCTTTCATCCATTCCTGATAAATATTAAAGCACATGACATTCAGGAAGAAACTTACTTTACCAATACTGATTTCAGTAATCTCAGGGTCATGATCCTGTTCAAGCTCTGTAACCAAATCCTGCTCCAAGCCATCAGTTCCTGAAGCCCCAAATTCTACAGATGACTTACAACTGATTCGGAAAGGACCTAAAGTCACAGATAATCCATATTATTAAACAAATAGACAAAATTCATATTGTCATTTTGAACTTTTAATATTGCATAGTTAAAATTTCTGAAAGGTATTTTTTCAACCTGGTTTAATTTCTGGAATGCTGTTAGTATTGTCTTTCTGTGGTTGCATTTCCTCATGACATAAAACAGCACTTTTCACACTGCTGCTGTCACCAGACTCCTAAAGGGAGCACTATTATTCAAATACTTAACATTTGAAATAATTACTAAATGAATTTAGACACGTCTGTGTCGCAGGACAAATGATAAGTTGATGTCCTTGCTCTGATGGCTGACTGAAAAGTTACCTGTTTGCTCGGAAAAAAATGCTGGGATGGATTGTGCAGCTGAATGCAGTTTGTGGAGAGAGGAGCCAGTGAATAGCGCGTACCCAGTGCCCCCCTATTGGTCAGGGTGATTACCCGTGAAATTGTCTCCCCGACCACATGCGTGCCAAAGTCAATGAGGCTGCTATCAACAACCATCTGGGGAAAAGAAAGAAAAGACAACATTTCCCTTGAGGACATTACAGCACAATCTTGTCTATAAAGAATATGCGTTTGTGATACAAGAATTACTTGAAGGACATTTAACAGACAGTGGTCCTCACCTCACATTTTTTTGTTCTACACTTGATTATAACAAAAAAAGGACCAGTAGCTGAGAGAAACTGGATCTCACCATCAAGATCTTCATTCAGCTAAGAAAGAGAAAACATACAGCAGTTTGGCTTTTTGTAAGTTCATCTACCACATCCATGTACACAAAGAATGATCCACATCTGGATTTCCATATGTTACACCCTTCAAACCCCAGGATATAAGATATATAGTGTGTGTGTGTGTGTGTGTGTGTGTGTGTGTGTGTGTGTGTGTGTGTATATATATATATATATATATATATATATATATATATATATTCTCATTCATTTTTTGAACCGCTTATTCCTAATCAGGGTCGCGGGAGGCCATCTCAGCTCGCCAGGCCACAGCAAGGCAGAAACATGCTGACAGAGAGTGAGAGACATGGCTGTAAATGTGTGTGCGTATATATATATATAAGTTGTGGTACAAATGGAAATTGGGTACGATTGCCAATCGTACCGGTACAGATCCCAATGGGGATTTGTGCCCTAACCCTAACCCTAACTGTAACCCTAACCCTAACCCAATTGGGATCCGTACTGGTACGATTGGCAATCGTACCCGATTTCCATTTGTACCACGACATATATATACTACTCCTTCTCAAAAAATTAGCATATTGTGATAAAGTTTATTATTTTCTGTAATGTACTGATAAAAGTTAGACTTTCATATATTTTAGATTCATTACACACAACTGAAGTAGTTCAAGCCTTTTATTGTTTTAATATTGATCATTTTGGCAAAAAAGTAAAGAAAAAACAGATATCTCAAAAAATTAGCATATTTCAGCCGACCAATAAAAAAGTGTTTTTAATGCAAAAAAAGTCATCCTTCAAATAATTATGTTCAGTTATGCACTCAATACTTGGTTGGGAATCCTTTTGCAGAAACGACTGCTTCAATGTGGCGTGGCATGGAGGCAATCAGCCTGTGGCACTGCTGGTGTTATGGAGGCCCAGGATGCTTCGATAGCAGCCTTAAGCTCATCCAGTGTTGGGTCTGGTGTCTCTCAACTTTCTCTTCACAATATCCCACAGATTCTCTATGGGGTTCAGGTCAGGAGAGTTGGCAGTCCAATTGAGCACAGTAATACCATGGGCGGTCGTGCTGAAAAATGAAAATCTTCATCTCCATAAAGCTTTTCAGCAGATGGAAGCATGAAGTTCTCCAAAATCTCCTGATAGCTAGCTGCATTGACCCTGCCCTTGATCAAACACAGTGGACCAACACCAGCAGCTGACATGGCACCTCAGACCATCACTGACACTGGTCAGTGGTACTTGACACTGGACTTCGGGCATTTTGGCATTTCCTTCTCCCCAGTCTTCCTCCAGACTCTGGCACCTTGATTTCCGAATGACATGCAAAATTTGCTTTTATCCCAAAAAAGTACTTTGGACCACTGAGCAACAGTCCAGTGCTACTTCTCTGTAACTCAGGTCAGTCGCTTCTGCCGCTGTTTCTGGTTCAAAAGTAGCTTGACCTGGGGAATGCGGCACCTGTAGCCCATTTCCTGCACACGCCTGTGCACTGTGGCTCTGGATGTTTCTACTCCAGACTCAGGCCACTGCTTCCACAGGTCCCCCAAGGTCTGGAATTGGCCCTTTTTTCACTTTTTCCTTCCCACAGATGTCCCATTGAGGTGCCTTGATTCAGCACTCTGGGAACAGCCTATTCGCTCAGAGATTTCTTTCTGTGTCTTACTCTCTTGCTTGAGGGTGTCAACGATGGACTTCTGGACAGCAGTCAGGTTGGCAGTCTTACTTGCGGTTTTGAGTAATGAACCAGGCTGGGAGTTTTTAAAAGCCTCAGGAATCTTTTGCAGGTGTTTAGAGTTAATTGGTTGATTCAGATGATTAGGTTAATAGCTCGTTTAGAGTACCTTTTCATGGTATGCTAATTTTTTGAGATAGGAATTTTGGGTTTTCATGAGCTGTATGCCAAAATCATCAGTATTAAAACAATAAAAGACCTGAAATATTTCAATTGGTGTGCAATGAATCTAAAATATATGAAAGTTTAATTTTTATCAGTACATTACAGAAAATAATGAACTTTATCACAATATGCAAATTTTTTGAGAAGGACTAGTATATAGTATATATATATATATATATATATATATATATATATATATACACACACATACAGGGTGCCCCCAAAATATTGTATCTTCTTCTTCTTCTTCTTCTTTTCCTTTCGGCTTTTCCCTTCAGGGGTCGCCACAGCGAATCATCTGCCTCCATCTCACCCTATCCTTTGCATCTTCTTCTCTTACACCAACAACCTTCATGTCCTCCTTTACCACATCCATGAATCGTCTCTTTGGTCTTCCTCTAGGCCTTTTGCCTGGTAGTTCCAGCCTCAGCATCCTATTACCAATATACTCACTATCCCTCCTCTGTACATGTCCAAACCATTTCAATCTAGCCTCTCTGACTTTGTCTCCAAAACGTCTTACATGTGCTGTCCCTCTGACGTGCTCATTCCTAATCCTATCCATCCTCGTTACTCCCAAAGAGAACCTCAACATTTTCATCTCTGCTACCTCCAACTCTGCCTCCTGTCTTTTCCCCAGGGCCACTGTTTCTAACTCATACAGCATCGTTGGCCTCAACACCGTTTTGTACACTTTTCCTTTCATTTTTGCCGATACCCTCCTATCACACATCACACCGGACACTTTTCTCCAACCATTCCAACCTGCCTGCACACGCTTCTTGACCTCTTTTCCACACTCTCCATTGCTCTGGATTGTTGAGCCTAAGTACTTAAAATCCTCCACCTTTCTTATCTCTGCTCCCTGTAATCTCACCGTTCCTCTTTGGTCACTTTAAATAATTGTAAATTCGGTGTTTATTATATTTCGTTTAATTTTCAACATGTAAAAGAATTTACAAACATTGTTTGGTCAATGCCTGTTCTCAAACTGATGTCTGTTCTGGTCCAGACACTAGCGACAACACGATGCAATGGAATAGCACACATGTGTGCATTCATGTTCAATGGTTGCTCTCAATTCAATGACTATTGCAGATCTCATTGTGTAGACTTTGTCTTTTAGGTATCCCCATAAAAAGAAGTCTAGTGGTGTGAGGTTTGGTTAACATGAAGGGTATTCAACAAAACCCCTCCGTCTGCTAAAAGGTGTATACATTTTTTGGGACAACCTGTATATACCTATATACATATACATATATACACATTTATTGTTCATAGGTCCGTCGTTGTCGAGAATGACCAAGGACATCATGAGAAAGAGAAGGCAGGGCACGGTGTGTCTGGCTGTGGCTGAGCAGTCTGATGCGTGCCTGGAAACCACCGTCGTAGATCGGGCACAGGTGGTATGCAGGAACTTGGGGCAAGGAGTTGGCTCTGGACTTATGCAGCTCATGTTTTCTTTGTGCCTTGACAATCCTGTTATGCTCATAGTAGTTGGCACCTTTGCTGATGTTGTTATGCCAGGCTATTTCCCAGGTATTGGGGTTGATCTCAAAGCTCTTTAGAGAGACTCTTGAGTGTATCTTTGAAATGCTTTTTTTGTCTGCCCTGTGAGCCTACCAGTTCACCATAGAATAGTCTCTTGGGGAGGCATGTGTCCACCATCCTAACAAGGTGGTCTGAAATCTGACTTGGGTTCTCCTCAGCAGGGTGTGGATGCTTGGCAGATCAACTCAAGAGAGGCCCTCTGTGTCTGCAACTTTGTCGTTCAAGATCATTTTCAGCAGCTTCTCAGACAGTCCATGTGAAACCGGTTTAGTTTTCTGGCATGACATCCATAAGCCATCAATGTCTCACAGGTATACAGTACAATATTCAGTACAACTGCTCAATACACCTTCTTCAGTTCTCCTCTCCCAAACTGACTCGCGTAGCCGTCCAAAAGCTACAACAGTCTTCTGCAACGACCTCATTGTCAGTGGAAGTAGTAGTATCTGGAGTACAAGCTGCCAAGATATGTGAATTTTTCGACAGTTTCTAGAGTTCCACTTGAATGGTGACAGCTGGTTCAACATATAGCAACTTTGATGTGGGTTGGTATATAACTTCGGTCTTTCTTGTGTTGATTTTGACGCTGAAGTTGGTACAAGCAGTGGGAAAGTGGTTCATGCTTTGCTGCATCTGTGGGAGTATTGAGTGTGCAGTTGTCTGTGAACAGGTAATCATGCACCGAGTCTTCTTCCACCTTGGTCTTTGCTTGTAGCCTCCGTAGGTTGAAAGGCTCGCCATCAGTCCTGTACCTGACCGTGTTGCTGGTTTCATCATCATCGCAGAAGGTATCTGACAACATGGCTGAGAGCATCATGCCGAAGAGTGTGGGTTCTTTCAGAGCCCCTCGCAACTGACAGAATCGAACCCTTGGTCAGGTTGTGTAAAGGTGTCTGTTTTTTCCTGGCAGTTCTCTCAACGATGGTGTCATTGTTGATGGAGGAAGCCTGTTCATAATGTTGCTGAAGTGCTCTGTCCATCTTTGCAGGATTCCACTTTTCTCAGTGATTAGAGTGGACCCATTTGCACTGAACAGTGGTGAGGTATCAGTGGATTGGGGCTGGTAGATGGTCTTCAGCGCAGAGTAGAAGTATTTGGAGTTGTTACTGTCAGTGTTCTTATGTATCTCTGTATCTCATCCACCTTGTTGCTAAGCAAGGAGTCCTGCATCTCTCGGAGTTTTGCCTGCAGTTTGCTTTTGATGGCGTGAAAGGCTGCTTTCTTGGAGACAGATAACTTATCTTATTGGAAAGTTCTGTGGGCTTGGCACTTTTTGCCAGGCAGTTTCTGAATTTTCTCATCATTGTCATTGAACCATTCCTGGTGTTTGAGTATGTTGTGGCCCATACAGGTGAGTGCAGTGCTGTACACTGTGTCTCTGAATGCAACTCAGTCTTCTTCTGCTCCACTTAAATCAAAGTTGAGTTGTATCAGCTCTAGGTCCTCACGGAGGTCCTGTCACACAGATTGTTGTTCAAGCTTGCTGACATGAAGACACCTATTTGCCTTTTTGCCTTAGGGGCACCGCCTGGGCTGGATGAGCATGTTGAATTTTGCAAGGATGAACTTATGGTTTGTCCAGCATATGGCTTTTGTCACTCGAACATCCTGCCCGTCACGTCTCCTAACTATGACGTTGTCTATAAGATGCCAGAGCTTGCTGCGTGGGTGCATCCAGGATATCTTGTTATGGTTGGGCAGAAGATCATATTAGGGATAAGGAGGTCATGCTTTGTGCAGGTCTTCACCAGTAAATGTCTGTTGCTGTTGTTTTTGCCGACTCCATTCCTCCCAATGACCCACTCCCATGCCTGGCAATCTGTACCAACTCTGGCATTGAAGTCGCTGAGAATAATGAGCTTGTCCTCCTGGGGCACACATGCTACAAGACATCCAAATGGAACTTGTCTTTGAGCTCCTCAGGGCTTGTCATGGTGGGCACCTAAGCACTAATGGTGGTGACGGGGCAGTTTTCTTTCAGGGTAAGCTGCAGGTATGAGACCTTTGGATAGGCTGGTTAACTTCATTCAGTCATTAATTTTCTGAATCACTTTGTCCTAATTAGGGTCACAGAAAGGCTGGTGCCCATCTCAGCCAACTCTGGGTTCCTGAAAGACCATTGCAGGGAATTGAACCCAGGCGGATGTGCTAACCACTATGCCACCGCCCATACCAAAGCCCGTTCAGACTTCACGACATTCCTCATTGCTGCAGCTACTCCAGAATAAGGTGTATCCTGCCTTGGTTTCTGTCAGCTGACTTTCGATTGCAAGCCTGGCATTGTTCAGAGTTGCGATATGGATGTTATACCTGCTGAGTTCTCTTGCAACAAGTGCTGTCCCTTTCTCAGGTCTGTCTGTATTAGAGCTGTCCATGAGCACTCGCACTTTCCATGTGCCGATGGTGAGTAATGTCGCTGATATTTTCTTTTTGATGTTTCAGCCACATAGTTGGGTATCCCCACCTGCCACAGCAAGTAGACCAGCGGGGAATGAAGTAGACTATTTTAAGTCATCTTTTCCTCATGCCAAGGAGATGAACAGAGTGATCCTAAAGAGAGCTGCTCAGACACCCAGGACTGCCAAACTTCACTACTGCTTCAGTCCAGTAGATAGCAACCCAATGCCTTGTGCTGCCTGTGTGCAGAATTATGACTACAGCTTCCAGTGTATCCGTATCTGGTACTTTCCCGTTCCCCTGTTGCAACATGACTTGGATGAATGGGATTGGGGTGACGTCTCGACTTGTGCGTAAATTAGATTATCGTGAGGGAGAGTTGTGCAGATCGTCAGCCTCACTCTCTCGTTCCTTCTTATCGGGAACCAGTGGCAAGATAAGTCAACATGACCGGAGAAAGGTTGAAATGCAGTGGATGGCCTTCAGTGCACTATGTGCCACACTGAGCCCTGATCATGCTCCACAACACTTTGCTGGGGCCACCTTCATGTCCATTGAAACAAGCTTGTGCTTTCCTCGACACAGTCCATCAGATGCAGTGTTCACCTGCAAGGGCAAACAAGTCCAAAATTCACCTGAAGTTTTTAGACTGTTTGCTAGCCTTACCAGGTTGTCACTCACTCATGTGGCCGCAGGTGGAGACCAAAGCAGGCAAGCTATTCGGGAGAGCACCACATGTTCCGCCGTCCACATTCCAGTTCAACACAACAGTGTTCAGTAGGATTAAGATCAGGCCTCTGTGTAGCCTACTAAAGCTTTTCCAGACCAACATACATGATGGATATTGCTTTGTGAACAGGGGCATTGTCATGTTGGAATAGGATTGGGCCTTTTAGTTCCAATAAAGAGAAATTGTAATGCTGTAGAATACGAAGGCATTGTATACAATTTTGTGCTTCCAACTTTATGGCAATAATTTGGGATAGAATAATATATGGGTAGACTATGATGCTCAAATGTCTAGATACTTTTGGCTTTATATTTCACTCTTGCAAAAGTGTGAAACCAAAAAAAAAAAAAAAACAAACAAAATAAAAGTAAAAGCACCAGTTCCAACAAGGCAGCTAAAATAACAGTATACAAATATAATACTCACAAATCAAGCTAGTAAAACTCTAACTTAAATAAAATTAGGCACATCTGTGCAATAAACCTCAATGCCTTTTAAGTCACAAAATTTCCATGTTTCTAGCAGTATAATGTTATTCTACTGTGTGAGCATTTATTACCTTTTTAGTTCTTCACAAAAATTGTAGTAACAACATCACGTTTTGATGTGCAAAGTCATATACCATGTATGCAAGATTTTTTTATTATGTTGCCGTTCACTGACTTTGCATGGCCACTTATCACTCGTCACTTATGTATATATATATATATATATATATATATATATATATATATATATATATATATATATATATATATATATATATACACATACAGAGTAGGCCCTTGACTATTATATATATAGATATAGATATATAGATAGATAGATATGCACTTTGTGTTTATGGTTTGTTTAAAAGTGGTTTGTTTATGTCTGTATATCTTTTTGTAGCCTACACTGACTTACTCATTTATCTCTCACTCATTTTCTGAACTGCTTACTCCTATTAGGGTCACTGGGTGACTTGTACTTTTCGACGAAGGTGAGTTACACACCGAAAAGCTTGCTAGACCATCTCAAGAAAACCATTCACACTAACAGCTAGGGACAATTTGGAACAGCCAATTAGCCAAATATGCATGTCTTTGGATTATGGGAGGAAATAAGAGCTCCATGAGGAAACCAGCAGAAGCGCAGAGAGAACATGCAAACTCCACATAGAAATGCCCAAGCCGAGGACTCAAATACAGGTTCTTCTTGCTGTGAGGTGGACATTCTCACCACTACTCCACCATGACTTATCATGTCTGTAAATTTCTAGGCAATGGAGGGTTAATTTTGTTCACAAATATGAATCAGCTCATTACAATTTGGCCAAATTTAGAACAATCAATAATTCTGTGTATATTTGGAGAGTGGGAAGAAACCAGAGCACCCAGAGGAAAACCATGCAAGCTCCACACAGGAACACCCTTGCCGAACACAGTTCACCACAGAAGCTCCATAGGTGATTTCAATATACGTAAATATAATTTAATCTATAGAAGCTTCTTAAAATCTGCATTGTGTATTGTTGTTCTGTTCGGTCTGAATTTATCATTGCTTCTCTAAAACTTGCTTTATATTGTAAGATATACATTAAACATAGGAAAGTGTAATGAAATTACTTACTCTAGGTCTGAAAACAGCCTGTAGTTCACATGTCATGCCTGGTGACATTGGTCCAGGAGTTTGAAAACTGAATTGTGAAAATTAGAGAATTAGATTAGTGAAGAAACTGAAATACTCTACATACAAATAATTACATTATGTGGTGAAGGAATAAAACGGAAGAAGCATACCATACAAGTCCAGTCACTCTATTTTCAAATAAATAAATGTAATTCAAAATTTTATTTGGTTCCAGTGAAGTAACATTTGGGGACATGTAAGTTTAATGGCCTGTTTTTAATCACAGACTTGTAATATTTGTAGTTTTGGAAATAACAAAGCAACAAAAACCAGTGCCAGTATGTACACTTTGATCAAAAGAGAGAGCATTCTCTTGCCTGTCACTGTTGGCTCAGTCTTAGCAATTAGAAAATAAAGCAATCATCAAAATAACATTAAAAAAACAGAAGTTCAAAGCAGAGTTCTTGAATGAATGTTGAATAATTGGATGACATCCAGTGTAATAAAATCCGCTTGTGATGGTATCAGGTTTTCCCAAATCCAGTATTTATTTAATCTATTCCTTTTGGTCATTTTTTTCTCTCTCACTTTCTCGACACCATCTCTTCACACAGCACCTCTCACTCCCGGTCATGAACTCTTGTCACCTATACCTCACAATATTTCATAACTTAGACCTTTTACACATGCACGCAGAACACTCCTTACTGTTCTTGTTATTTTGTCCAAGGAAGTCCATGCAAGTAAAATAAAAATGAAACAAAGAAGATCACAACACGGAACATTGCTCAGTACACCTTCATCATAAACCCATTCGTGTGTGCTTGAACTGTGACCCAGACCCTTAAAAGCTGAACCAATACATGGGCATTTAATAATTGGTGTAACTGGTGGAAGTTTGACCCGAATATATTGGTAGTAGGATGCTGAGGTTGGAACTACCAGGCAGAAGACCTAGAGGAAGACCAAAGAGGAGATTTATGGATGTGGTGAAGGAGGACATGAAGGTAGTTGATGTAAGAGAAGACGATGCAGAGGATAGGGTTAGATGGAGACAGATGACTTGCTGTGGCGACCCCTGAAGGGAACAGCTGAAAGGAAAAGAAGAAAGCAGAAGAAGGTGGAAGTTTGGTCCGAAGTCATGCTGGTGTTCTGCCTACAGAATGTGCACAAGATTTTTCCAAGATGGCCGCTTATAAGCTTGATCTTTAACCTATTACCTCAGAACCTGTACTAATTAATGGGCCTTTAGCAGTTAGAAATTGATGAAAGTTTGGTTGAAATCCATGGAGGAGTTCAGAGGGCAGAGTGTCCACAAAAGAGCACGAACAGAGGGACACATACACACATGTATGGACATATGGACAGGGCACAAACATAATGACTTCAACAACACCACAGTGGGCAGAGGTTTCATTAAAAAAAGACAATTCCTCAGATGGTCGGTCTGTGTATAAAGAAGAAGGGTGAGTCCATCCCTAATGCAGCAAGGAACTTTGCTGTGAATACTGAAAGGTTGATCTGATGCAAATACATTAAGCCATGACTACAAGTAAATTTAATGAAGATGACCATCCTTTAATCGTCAGTAACTACTTCAACAGTCTCAGTGAACAAGATGGCGGTCTATTACAAGGTGCCTGTCACCCACTATTCAGAATTAGGGTAATTAAGCATATGTAATCTTCCTGCTTGGCAAGCTTTCCAGGAGGTGAATCAGAACCAGAGCTCTATTAGGAAAATCATGCAGTTATGTGGAAAACATACAGAACGCCAGAGAGCATAGATCAAACCCTGGATCTTTCAGTCAGCAATGTTTCCTGTTTTATTGACTGCCTACAATAGTCTAGCCCAGTCTATTAAAATGGCTCCACTCACTATCTGGGTATATTAAATATGGAATACAGTGAATACAGTGGTCTCCCTGGGAAATAAAATGGACTCATCCACATTGTCTTTCTGAAACCATTCGCTTACTCCTATAGTTGAATGTTAATGACCTCTGCACTGTCATTGATATTAGAATGCAATGGATATTAGTAAATATCATCATCACTGGGTTCAAAGGCTGGCCATGTCTCTCACTGTCTATGGTGTGAGGTTCATGTAAAAGAACCATTGCTGACTGCTGAAGAGTAGCTGCAAAGCTGTCAGCGTGTTTCCGCCCTGCGATGGCCTGGCGAGCTGTCCAGGGTGTACTCTTCCCTCGCCCGGAGGCTGGGATGGGCACCAGTCTCCCTGTGATCCTAATTAGGATTAAGCAGTTACAGAAAATGAACTGATTAAAAAAAAACCCATCCAGTTGTCATCTTGTTCTGTATACCAACCCATCTCACATGCCCTTTACTGTACCACTAGGCCACCAGTGCCATAGAAACCTTTATATTTAAAAATGAACTGATAGCATCATTGCTGATCCCAAGCCTGGATGACAAAAGGGGCAGGTTTTGAAGTGAAATCAGTAACCGTAAAGGAGGATCTACAGAAATGACTCGGAGGAGAGTCCATGATCCGGACCAGCCGAATTCGTTTTTCCTCTAAGTTCATTCTACAGATTGGAACTTGGTGAACCAAAGAGGGAAACCCAGAAAGCACCAAAGGGAGAGCTGCAGCATAGAACAGAGTGAAAAAGACGGAATAAAATCAACAGATAATAAAACATAATGGGCTACTATTCTTTAGTGAACGGATCCCTTAATGATAGAGCTAGTTGGATACATTTATATTTACATTTACAGCATTTAGTAGACACTTTTATCCAAAGCAACTTATAGAAGTGCATTAAAGTTACTATCAGTGAATACATACCTATACTGGTTCACTCAGACACAGACGAAGTATACATGTCTTAAAGCTGATCATAGAATGGATTTAAAATGGTAAGAAATTAAAGTTTCCTGTTACAAATGCAAGATAAACATGAAGTTTCTTGTGAGTCCAAAAATATATCCAGTTCTCAAGCCTCAGAGAGGACTCTGTATCACCCTACCCTGATTTTAACAGCCAGGAACTCATTAGCTTTGAAATAGTTCCGCTCTGTAATTTCAGTCAGGCATCACTGACATTCACCCCATTTGTGCACACTGGTGTTAGGAATTCGAATCCTGCATTATTTTCAAAACTGTCTGTAAATCTGGCAGAGGAGGACAATTTTGGTGAGGAAAGTCTATGCAGAGGTTTCATATGTCTTACAAACACCTCATATGTTTTCCTTACGGTTTTACACAATCTGTTTTATTTCAGCATTTCATGTCATACAACAATCTGTCTTTCAGTTAAATTTAGCTCACAATGTCACATGGGCTGATAAAATCTGCCTAATTCATCTCAAGTGAGCTCAAGGTAACAAATTCAGCAGAAAAACATTAATTAATGAGCTGGCACACAGCCTAAAGAAGACACTAATCTGCTGATTTACCCTTTAACGTCACCTGTTCAGTTATTACAATTTTTAAAGGGAATTTAAGGCCTAAAAATGACTGGGGGGGGGGGGGGGGGCAGGGTCTTTTCTTGATATTTCAAATATCATTTATCTAAAATCTGTTGCGTGTGAAATATGGCTTGGAGGATGGAATAGGAAGTGATGAGCACATGCTGAGAAGCATTTTTCATCTGTAGTTTGTAGCGGAAAAGGCTTAAAGACAGCACAATATACAAAAATAGATGGACTACTCCCTTTAAACAGTGCGTGTGCCAGTACGCCATTTCCTGTTTTTTGGCAAACTGAGACATGACGCTCTGTGTGCGTGTGTGAGAGGGAAGGAGAGAGAGAGAGAGAAAGAGAGAGAGAGAGAGAGAGAGAGAGAGAGAGAGAGAGAGAGAGAGAGAGAGAGAGAGAGATTCAGATAATCTGGAGAAGGGGGCTCTGGTATATAGAAAAAAAACACACATTGAAAGAAAAAAGACAGAGAGACAAAGAGTGAGAGAAAAGGGAGCCGTTTTTAGAATTCCTGGGGGCGTCAAAGGAGGCATGGACATATGGCAAACAGAGCAGAGTTTTACTATTGCTGCTCACTTCCACATATTGGTTTTGCTTACAAAGATATTGAACCTGACAGGGTATGAATAATGTACACTAATAAAGACCTTCTATACCGCATGCATTTCATTTCAATGCGATCGTCATCATCTCCTGATGATACATCACTGTGTCTTTAATCTTAAAACTGCTAATGATTTTATATATGATCCTCATCTTCATCCACTTGTTCCGGGTTCGGGCCGTGGGGGCAGCAGCCTAAGCAGTGAAAGTCCAGACGTTCCTCTAGCCAGCCACTTCCCCCAGGTCTTCTGGGTGGACACTGGGGAATTCCCAGAACCCTGATCTTGTTCTTTTGGTCACTACCCAAAAGACGCGACCATAGGTGAGGGTTGTAACATAAATCGGCTGGTAAATTGAGAGCTTTCCCTTCCAGCTCAACTCTCTCTTCACCACAACAGACTGGTACAGGCTCTGCTTTACATCAGAGGCTACAACGATCCATGTGTCGAGTTCCCGCTCCACCCTTCCCTCACTTGTGAACAAGACCCCAAGATACTTGAACTCTTACATTTGGGGCACGGCCTCATTCCAGACACAAAGGGGGCATTCCACCCTTTTCTGGCTCAGAACCCAGGACTCAGACTTGGAGGTATTGACTATCATCCAGCTGCTTCGCTCTCAGGAGTGAATTGCTCCACTGAGAGCTGGAGGCCCTGACTTGATGAAGCAAAAAGGACAACATCTGCAAAAAGCAGAGGCAAGATCCTATGTTCACCAACCCAGAACCCCTCAATGCATTGGCTGCACATAGAGATTCTATCCATAAAAATTATGAACAGAACCGCTGATAAACGACAGCCTTGGCAAACTCCAACATTCATCGGAAATTCATTTGACCTGTTGTTACCAATACAGACCAAGCTCTGGCTAAGGCTATATAGACCTCAAATGGACCATAGTAACAGCCTGGGCAAATTATTTTCCTGGCGCACACCCCACAAGATAGCTAGAGGGACACAATCAAAAGCTTTTTCTGAGTTAACAAAGCACATGTGATCAGGTTGGCCAAACTCCCATGCCCCTCCAGGATCCTGTAGAGTGTGTAAAGGTGTTTGAGAGTGCTGCAGCTGGGATGAAAGCCACATTGATCCTATTGAATCCTAGATCTGACCATCAGTTGGATCCTCCTCTTCAGAAAAGACTTTCCCCAATAGGCTAGGAGTGTGATTCCATGATACCTGAAACACACCCTCCATCCCCCCTTTTTTAAAAGGGGAGTCTGATTTATCCAAATGAACCATGGAATGGGGTGTGGGTAGGGAGTGTGTGTGTGTGTGTGTGTGGGGGGGGGGGGGTAGGTTGGTAGTAATTAGTACGTCCCCCTCATATCAGGATGTTCCTAGAGTCCCAGACTTTGGAAGGGTGTTTCTGTGTGGAGTCTGCATGTTCTCCTCATGCTTGCGTGGTTTATCTCTGAGAACTTCGGATTCCTCCCACAGTCCAAAGACATGAACATTAGAGTAATTGCTCTGTAATGGTGTAAGTGTAAGTTTGAATGGTTGTATGTTAGCCTTGTGATGGTCTAGCGAGCTGTTTAGGGAGTGCCCTGATTTTGCCAGCACTGGCTGAGATATGCTCCAGCCTCCCTGCAACCCTAATAGGAGTGAGTGATTTGGGGAAAAAGTGAGTGAGTAAACAAAAATTTACATATACCCCCATTTCACTGGAGCGTGGATTGCAAGGAAAAAAAAGGCGGAAAGGTTCGGAACGCACCCTACGGTGGAGCCTCGACAATTTTACACGGAAAATGGGTCAAAAACCTACGGAAAATTGCACCTTCGGAACGATCACGGAACGTGCGGAAGGGACACAGAAAGACCGCGGTACAATGTTGGAATACATGTGTAAAAGCGCTCAGATCACCTTCGGAACCAGTGCGGAAAGCGAAGGAAGACCTTCGGATAATTAACGGAACGTTCACGGAAAGGACGGAACGTTTGCGGAATGACCGTGGCACTACTCCTATTTAGAAGGAAGAGCCACGGAATGATTGCGGAACAGGCGGAATGAAGGCGGAACGTTCACGTTCAACACAGAATGACTGAGGAATACCCGGCGTAATCACGTTTCAACGAGGAAAAATCGGCAAAGATCAGAGGATTTGCTCCTGATTCCACCTATAAATACGAGGAATCGACCAAGGAAGCTCATTCTCTCATTCATACTATATGTTTATAATGTATAATATGTTTACAATGTACAATACATTTAAAATTTAACATATGTTTGAAATTTACCAAATTTTACTAATGTGCAATATGTTTATAATTTACAATAAATTTAAAATTTAACATATGTTAATATGTTTACTATCAATAATGTCAATACGTTCTTTTTATTTGCACCTCAATAAATCATTCCAGACTAAAAACCATGCACACAAATCTAAACCACAGTGATTATAACTTTAAAACTTTATTACATGAACAGGAAAACAGAAAAAATAAAGTGAATGAACTGGAATAATTTATAGTGGAAGTAACTTCCTTGAGTGTTCCATAAGTCTTCCGTTTTATCCGCAACCATTCCGCAAACCTTCCGTGAGTATTCTGTGGGGATTCCGTGGCCGCTTTTGACCACCTGGAAGAAGGAGGAATGTTCGCGGAACGTTCACGAAAGACTTGCAGAATAAAAGGAACGATTATGGAACGTTTGCGGAAAGGACGGAACGTTTGTGGAAGGACTGCGGAACGTGAGGGAACACTGTCGGAAAATTTTTCCATGAATGTGTTTTTGAACATGTTCAAACAGCACGTTCGCGAAACATTTTGGCCTGACGGAAGAGGAGAAATACCTTCGGAATCGTACGGAAGGACACGGAAGGCGAAGGAATGACTGAGGAACGACTGAGAAACATAGGAGGATGACTACGGTATTGCTTCCGCGAGTCTGCCGCGCTCCAGTGAAAT
Source organism: Plotosus lineatus (assembly GCA_024760905.1). Classification (NCBI taxonomy): domain Eukaryota; kingdom Metazoa; phylum Chordata; class Actinopteri; order Siluriformes; family Plotosidae; genus Plotosus; species Plotosus lineatus. Next base: position 27,013,867 of record CM045729.1, on the reverse strand, counting down.
GGGGGTATTAGATTTACAAAAGTTTTTGTACTGGCTTTCACGGTTTCGGCTTTCAAAATAGCAACATTAAGAACTGACTGTTCTCTTACGGTGAACTTTAAGTTGAGTGTGGGCATTTCTGCATGGAGTTTGCATGTTCTAGGGTACCCGAAAGAAAACTGGAGTACCTGGAGGAGAACCAGAAAACTCCACAGAAAAATGCCACTGCTGAGACCGGGACTCAAGACCATCTTGCTGTGGGGTGGAATGCCAACCAGTGCGCCACCGTGGTGCCAGGATTTGTTTGGCTTGACTTAGGAAAATATTTACAGACATCTTTTAATACAAAAGACTTACTACATTTATGGTAGAGTACATCCTGGCAAGTTGCCCCAGAGTCGGCTGCAATGGACGCCAGCCATAAATACTACCATAATTAGGATTAAACAATTCAGAAAATAAATCAATGGATGAATAAATAAATTAATTAATATAGTGTAACATACACACAGTATAACAAACATTCTATTGTCGGAAAATTGGCTTTATCCAAAAATATTCAAAACTTTTCTCCTATAACTGTGAACTATTCTACATTGTTCTCACCTTACAGATATGAAATCCATGAGGTTTTGTGAAACTCCCACAAGTCTGCAGTAATTTGTGACATTAGAGATGTTTGTAAGTACTACTTTTCTCTTATATGTCTTATCCAGGTCAAAATCCTGCAAAAAAAGCCCAATAATATATATAAGAATAATTTTATAAAGTGCAACATCAGACAGAATTAAAACTGAATGTCTGGTGCTGTGCATTGACCTTAAATAGGACGGTTTCTGGTTTGCTGGAAAATGGTGAACTTTTCAGATCTTTGCTATTCGTAGTCTTCTTGGTTCGTTTTGAAGTCAGAGTTCTGTCAGGTTGTGTCTTCATGGACCTTAACTGAGATGTTCTGAGAGGACTATCTTCACCAGACATTCTCTGAAAAGATTTAAAATTTGACTAAAATCAATGTTTGAATATATTGTTTAAATTGATGTTGAAACCATTAAAGGTACAGCTTCACTTCCCATGCTTATTAAGTAAAGATGAAATATAGTGATATCTATAGGAAAGTTAAACAGAATCGACCACAATGTCTTTTGAAACCCATTTGTTTACTCCTGTCCACAAATCTTAATGGCTCCAGTCATGTTTCTGACCAAGTGTAATTATTCAGTGGTATCAAAACTTCCTGTGTTCAATCCCAAGTTGGAATTGTAAAAGAAATCCTGACTGATAAAGGTACACGCTGTCATACACATGGCACAGGCTCTATAAATTACTTTTGATTACACTGATTCGCACCAGGGTGTACCATGCACAAATCAATGGGTTCAGCCAGTAGTTTAATCAAACCTTTAGGGACATGATTTGTAAATTCATTCATGAGGATGCATGTAATTTGTAAGAGTGTATTCTAGTCCTGCTTTTAAAACCCTTTCCTCGCCATGACATGGTTCAACCTTGAGGCAGGACTTACTGTCAAAAGACTAAAAGCAAATTCTATAAGCAAAAAATGTTAGATGTGTTGCTTCTAGAGTAAAGTTTAAAGCTTTTCTCTGTCATGCATGGTGTCTTGTTTTGAATGATACCTAGCTTTATGGATTGTAGGTATCTTTCACTATTCATCTGCTGGCCAAAGTCCATTAACAGAAATGGGGGGTTAAAATATATAAATATTTCATTTTATTTATTAGGATAAGCATGATTTTCTTATTTATTATTCTTTATTCTTATCTGTCTGTCTCTGTGTGTGTGTGTGTGTGTGTGTGTGTGTGTGTGGTGGTCGAGAGGTACAGGGCGCTCGATCATTGATCCTAAGGTTGGGGTTTCGAGTCTTCCCCCCCCCCAACGCCCCAGTGCAGCTAACTGGCTTATCAAAGGCGGGCTATGTCTCTCACTGTCTATGGTGAGAGGTTCATGTAAAACAACCATTGCTGACTTTCATAAAGAGTAGCTGCAAAGCCGTCAGCGTCTTTCTTTCCCTTGCTAAAGGGTTGTGTCAGGAAGGGCATCCGACGTAAAAACCTATGCCAAATCAAACATGCGATTCATTCACTGTGGCGACCCCTGATAAAGGGAAAAAGCCAAAAGGAATTCTCTCTCATATATATATATATATATATATATATATATATATATATATATATATATATATATATACACACACACACACACACATATATATATACATACAGTTCCTAAGAGATGCCAGTGCTACAATTTCTAAGTACTTTTATCTCGGAATACCTTGTGCTCCTGAATGCACATTAAACATGGCAAGTTTCCACAGAGAGGCATACTTGAATAAAGACCTTTAATTTTTTTTTTTAAATTAAATTATTAAATAATACAACACAGTTCAAGAATTTTAGCTTATAAATATTTTCGGATAAATATTTTCACTAGATTAAATAAAAAATATGACCAAAGGTAATATCATATGAATCATCATAACTATAAGAGCCTGTGTATTGTCATGTCTGTTTATTTTATCATTACCGAGTAATCTCTCTGCTTGCGATCCCAAAGCCCAGTGAACTCGGGCTGGACTAGGTACTCCTGGTCTTCTTTTACTCCCATTACCCAGTCAGCCTCAGTGCTTGTCCTGCTGCTCAGTCTCCCCATAGAATCCAAACAGAATCCGGTGTCACTGCTGGAGCTTGCAGATGATGACACGAGGCAAGGTAGAGGCTTATCCTGAATTAACAACGGAAAAAGAGACACTTACATGTCTACTGCATCTGGGTTTTCAGTGCCGGGCTTGGCTTCTGTGTGTTCCCAGTGTTTGTGTGGGCTTCCTGCGGATAGCCCGGTTAGCTCCTACAGTCCAAAGATATAAACATTAGACTAATTGGCTATTTTAAAATGCCCCTGGGGGTGTGTGTGTGTGTGTGTGTGTGTGTGTGTGTGTGTGTGTTGGCTCTACAATGGACTGGCAGGATGAACCCTGCCTTCGCCCAAAGTCAGCTGATATGGGCATCAGCCTGTGACCCTGGTAGAAGTAACCCGTTTGGCAAACGAATAAATGAATATCTGCTGTGCACAGAAGAGCACATAGAACGAGATTCTGGTGTACTGTAATTATAATGTATTATCATTTTTTTCATAATTTATAATCCAAACACACTCATTAGTTTATAGTGAAGTGACTGAGAGAAAAGAGTTCGGTTATTCATAGCAAAGCAGACGCAACATCATAATTAACAAACACACTGGAAAGAATATCCTCAGTATTGGGCTTAGAAAATTCTATCCCACCATCACGATCAGAATTATGGATTTGTGAGAATCACAGTCCGTGACGTAAACCCATTGATATTTTTAGTTCTACTTCCACAGCTTGTTTTCCCCCACCTCTTTCTCTGAGTGTGCTGATGGAGGCAGTAAGTCCTGCAGCAGTCTTTGTTGCCGTTGTTTCAACACCATGCTACGAGTCACATGTGGTGGTGGATGCACAGGGTGTGCATTTCTTTTTTTCACTTTCTCCTTTTGCTTTTCTTCCTGCAGCAGTTTAGAGACAATCTCCATTTTTCTGGCTTTCTGCTTCTCCTGGAATTCCCTACAAAATTCACAGACTTTCGGTTATACAGTATTGCTGGCTGTAGTTTCAGGGTTTTTTTGTGTAAAGTAAAAACTGGAACCTATCTCAGCTGACCCTGCTCATTGCAGGGCCAAAGTGTGTACACACACACACACACACACACGCACACACACACGCACACACACACGCGCACACACACAGTGGGGCAATTTGAAACAGCCAGTTAGCGTGAAGTGCATGTCTTTATCCTGAGGGAAGAAACCAGAACATCGAGAGGAAAGCCACACAAGCATGGGGGGGGACGGGGACATGCAAACTCCACACAGAAATGCCCATGCTGAGCCCAGCACTTGAACTCATGGCAAGGATGCTTTGAGGAGGCCATCTTAACCACTTTGCCAATGTGCCACCCCATTTTTTATTAACGCAAATCGAAAAAACGTACATCATTATGCCTGTAATAGTTAATGGTTCTGCTAAATAACAATAAGGTTTTTTAGATCATACAGGCAAGGGTGTACTCTGCCATCACCCAGAATTGTCTGAGATGGACACCAGCATCGCCGTGACACTATTTAGGATTAAGCAGTTCAGAAAAAGATTGATGGATAAGTATAAATGCAACTAATAAGTATCACGCCTCCCACCTGTTTAACTCCGTATTCAGCACAGCTGAGTCTTGTTCACGGTGTTTCCGAGTTTCTAAGGCAGAAGAACCACAACAGATCTACAGAGCACCCCAAGAGACTCAGTGAGCCCAGTTACGCAGGCCCCAAGTGCAGTCATGTAACGGAAAGAACTATAAATACGAACATGAACCACTAAACGTTACAAAGCATTTTAATTGTAGCCCTCACATTCAGTTATGGTAAAGCTAAAGTCCGTTGGGCTTTTTATACCCGAGCCTAGTGGCTCATCAGGCCGGTGCTTATCCTCGGTTTCTGTAGTGTGAAACGACTAAGCGTTCAACTCCTCCTGGATGGGACGCTAGTCCATCGCAGGTTACCTTCCCAGTATATTTTCACTGGTACCCATTTATACTGCTGGGTGAACAGAGGCACACTTGTGGTTAAGGCCTTGCCCGGGGGTCTTAGCACAGTGGGGGTCTAACTGGGATTTGAACACACAACCTCCCGATCATGCACAGCACCCTAAGCACTACACCACCGGTAACCACCACATTTAGTTATAGCTGAGCTTTATTCTCTCATGTTTAGCTTTTCTGTGAGTCCTCTGTTTTGCCTACTCATTTCTGATCTCTGCTAAGCAGGTGATGGATATTGTTTTTTTTTTGTATGATCTCTGGGCAGTGGTGGCCTGGTGGTAAGGCACTAGATCACTGATCCCAAGGTTAGGGGTTCAAGCCCCACTCTCAATGGGTTGAGAGCCCAGTGCAGCTAACTGGATTATCAAAGGCTGCCCATGTCTCTCACTGTCTATGGTGTGCGGATGTAAAAGAACAATTGCTGACTTTCAGCAAGAGTAGCTGCATAGCCGTCAGCATGTTTCTGCCCTGCGATGGCCTCGTGAGCTGTCCAGGGTGTACCCTTCACTCACCCAGAGTTGGTTGGGATGGGCACCAGCCTCCCCACGACCCTGATTAAGTGGTTCAGAAAATGAATGAATATATGATCTCTGCCTGCCTGATAGCCATCAGTGAGTTTATTCCTGCCTGTGATATTTGGTTTCACGCTCTCTCAAATCACTGCTTTTCTCCTGTTGATGTTTCCGGACTGTGTTATGAGTACTCCTGCCTGGTTTGACATCAAAACCCTTTTATATTAGTTCAGCATCATTGATTCACATCCTTAACTTCAGGAAATGTACTATTTGTTTAGCATGGTGTTTGACATGGTGGCATAGTAATTGGCACATCCACCACACAGCAAGAAGTTTCTGGTTTTGAGTCTGGGCCTACGAAGAGCATTTCTGTGTGCAGTTTATATGTATGTCCTCATGAGTTTTCTTTCACAGTCCAAAGGCAAGCGTATTAGGCAAACTGACTGTTAGAAATTGACTCAAGGTGTGAGAGTGAATGGTTGTGTGTTACTCTGTCATGTGCTGTTAAATAATTCAGGGTTCTTCACCCTGGGTCAGCTGAGATATGCCCCAGCCTTCCCACTATGCCAGTGGTTCTTAACCTTGTTGGTGGTACTGAACCCCACCAGTTTCATATGCTTATTCACAGAACCCTTCTTTAGTGAAAAATAAAATGTGATTTTTTTCAAATTCAAGACATCGGTATATATTTTTACTGGGGCACCAAAATGAACCGTGCATTAACATCACTGTGTTCAAAGAACAAAACCAATACAATGCATGAACTCCCCCATCACAACTACTTACATTTTTATGTGAGGTGCGCATCTGAGTGCGTGCGTCTGTATGTGTGTATTTGTTTTATTTACATCTTATGCATTATTTTTAATGTTTAATCGTTATTATAAGCATTTATAGTATTGAATATGTATTTATTGATATTATATACACATATACATGTACGTATGCGTCAGTCAGCACAAGGTTGATCTGACTTTGCAAATCATGCAGATAGGACGCCGACTAATATCACGTTTCGTTTTCGTTTTCGTTTTCTCAAAAAATTAGCATATTGTGATAAAGTTCATTATTTTCTGTAATGTACTGATAAAAATTAAAATTTCATATATTTTAGATTCATTGCACACCAACTGAAATATTTCAGGTCTTTTATTGTTTTAATACTGATGATTTTGGCATACAGCTCAAGAAACCCAAAATTCCTATCTCAAAAAATTGCATATCATGTTCAGGTAGTCTAAACGAGCTATTAACCTAATCATCTGAATCAACCAATTAACTCTAAACACCTGCAAAAGATTCCTGAGGCTTTTAAAAACTCCCAGCCTGGTTCATTACTCAAAACCGCAATCATGGGTAAGACTGCCGACCTGACTGCTGTCCAGAAGGCCATCATTGACACCCTCAAGCAAGAGGGTAAGACACAGAAAGAAATCTCTGAGCGAATAGGCTGTTCCCAGAGTGCTGTATCAAGGCACCTCAGTGGGACGTCTGTGGGAAGGAAAAAGTGTGGCAGAAAACGCTGCACAACCAGAAGAGGTGACCGGAGCCTGAGGAAGATTGTGGAGAAGAGCCGATTCCAGACCTTGGGGGACCTGTGGAAGCAGTGGACTGGGCTACAGTTGCCGCATTACCCAGCTCAAGCCACTTTTGAACCAGAAACAGCGGCAGAAGTGCCTGACCTGGGCGACAGAGAAGCAGCACTGGACTGTTGCTCAGTGGTCCAAAGTACTTTTTTCGGATGAAAGCAAATTTTGCATGTCATTCGGAAATCAAGGTGCCAGAGTCTGGAGGAAGACTGGGGAGAAGGAAATACCAAAATTCCTGAAGTCCAGTATCAAGTACCCACAGTCAGTGATGGTCTGGGGTGCCATGTCAGCTGCTGGTGTTGGTCCACTGTGTTTTATCAAGGGCAGGGTCAATGCAGCTATCAGGAGATTTTGGAGCACTTCATGCTTCCATCTGCTAAAAAGCTTTATGGAGATGAAGATTTTCAGTTTTCAGCATGACCTGGTACCTGCTCACAGTGCCAAAACCACTGCTAAATGGTTTACTGACCATGGTATTACTGTGCTCAATTGGCCTGTCAACTCTCCTGACCTGAAGCCCATAGAGAATCTGTGGGATATTGTGAAGAGAAAGTTGAGAGACACCAGACCCAACACTGTGGATGAGCTTAAGGCCACTATCGAAGCATCCTGGGCCTCCATAACACCTCAGCAGTGCCACAGGCTGATTGCCTCCATGCCACGCCCCATTGAAGCAGTCATTTCTGCAAAAGGATTCCCGACCAAGTATTGAGTGCATAACTGAACATAATTATTTGAAGGTTGACTTTTTTGTATTAAAAACACTTTTTTTTTTATTGGTCGGCTGAAATATGCTAATTTTTTGAGATAAGAATTTTGGGTTTTCATGAGCTGTATGCCAAAATCATCAGTGTTGAAACAAAAGACCTGAAATATTTCAGTTGGTGTACAATGAATCTAAAATATATGAAAGTTTAATTTTTATCGGTACATTACAGAAAATAATGAACTTTATCACAATATGCTAATTTTTTGAGAAGGACTAGTATATGTGAATCCATGTTGTACATATTCGTCCGACCACTTTCTTTTTTTACTCAACATAGTATGGATTAAAACATTAAGAAAGAAATCACACGACGTGCCATCACAACAGTCACAATTCAACTACTGAGCACACCAAATTTTCTGCAGCACAGATTGGCCAAGCAATGTAGCGTGATCACCTGCAGCCAGTGATGGCCAAGCAGGGCGTGTCATCATGAATATGAGTCAGGTGTGTGTCTTGACCTCCGCCGAACCCCTGAGACTGACTCACCGAACCCCTAGGGTTCGATCGAACCCAGGTTAGGAACCACTGCACTACGCTAATAAACTTACGCGGTTCAACGAATAAATGAATAACAAGAGATTCTATGTGGTGTAATAGAAAAGTGTTTACACCCATTAGCAGCATTACAAGTTTGATTCTATACCATGCAATGGTCATCGAGAAAAATTGGCTTTATCCTTTGGATGATTGGTAAGGCATACGCTCTTGCCCCTCTGTCAGCCTTTCCTGTAAGTGTATTACAGTGTGCTATGATGTGCCATAAGCAGAAATTTTGAATGATATGTTTGGCTGTGGCAAAAGTGGTGGTCCGGTGATAGGATTCTGGAGGACTGATCCCAAGGCCGGGGGTTCAAGCCTCACTATCATTGGGTTGTCATTCCTGTGCCCCCATTGCAGCTAACTGGGTTATCAATGGCCAGCCACGTCTCGCACTGTCTATGGTGAGAGGCATGTAAAAGACCTAATGCTGAGTTTCATCAAGAGTAGGCAGCCTCCCTGCAACCCTATTTAAGATTTAAGCGTTTCAATGAATGAATGAATGAACATTTTTGAACTATGTCAAATGAGGCCGTATCAGAGTACCTAGTCTACCATTAGGTCATGGAACGAACCCTAAATAACCATTATAACTCATTTAATGGAAAACACTCCACTGTACTGTGCACACTAAAGTGTTTCGCCAGTTCCTCATCCCATACCCAGACCCTTTTTGCATCTGTGGTGCTCCGTGCCATGTTCGCACCTGAGTAATGGTAAAAACCACATTAGAAATATACAACACTCCTTATACAGTGCCTCACTTTTGTGCATGTTCCAAAAGCACCAAAATCAAGTGTGACATTTACTGTTGAGAAAAATAGCTTTTATCCTCACTCCTGCTTTCTGCAGAGGTCCTCCTGTGCTTTATGTTGGCGCAAGAGCTTGATGCTGTTCATTCCTGTTTCTTGCAGTAACTGCTTGTGACAATTTTCATCCTCTTTCTGCTTCTGCACGAAGGCTTTCTCCTTAAGATTTCTCACACGCAGTGCTTCCTACAACCAGACACATTCACCACATTCATGATATACATATATCAGCTGAGGAGACATTAAAACAAGCAAATAAACAATACTCATGTAAACACTTTTTGGTCCTCACAGGGAATCTGGAGCATTTCTGTTGTAAATACACAGGCTTTCTCCTTTTGCACAATAAAATGGCTCCAAAACGTTGCATGCTGAGCTTAAGATCCATCTTGTGGATTCTGACGTGCTTTTCTACTCAACACAGTTGTGGGTATTCAAGTTACTCTAAACTTCCTGTCAGTTCTGGCCATTCTCCTTTGCCCACAGAGATGCCCCTAATGCAGTTATTTTAGGCTCGCATTCTGTGGAAATTGTTATAAATTACTCAAACCGGCTGATCCGATATCATCGACCATTGTATCTGACGTAATAAGCGCCCAGGGCGCTTAAAAATTGGAGTGGGTGGGCGCTTATTAAAATGTTACCAGTGGTAGTGGAACTATAAGTGCTTATTACCATCGAGGTGGAAAACATGAATAATAACAGAACAATAACAGAGTTTTACTGATATTTGTGTTATTCATTTTGTGGTATCAACCAAAGTACTTACATGAAAGCTGAAAATAAACAGAAAACAGAATAAATTAAAAAAGAAAAAAGACCCCTTACTTTTCCCTCCCGGTGCTGTTCCTTTAAACATTTTCCTGGAAGTAAAATCGAGCCAATCAACACGAATGTCCACTTTAGCACATGGCACATTGAACCAATCAACATGAACATAAACAAAACATATGGACTGGAACGTTCTTAAATTTATGAAGTTAGTGAGCAGGAGAATGGGGGTGAAAAATACTCGTCATCACTTTCTGATTGGTCCATATCTGGTTCATCACTCCATTCATTCAGAGCATCCCATAGTTTTGCTGTAGCAGGTTCTAATGGTTCATCTTGTTGGACATTTACCAAGACAACACAGCAAAATATTTTCCTGTTTTATAAAGCACGGCAGAATAATCAAATGTATTGTTCCCGATGAATATTATAGACATTCCCCAGTGGCAGGGGCTCTTGAAATACCATGTAAACTCACTTTTACAGGCAGTGAATGCCATATTTTACGGTGACAGAGACTGATCGAATAAAATTTGTAAGTTTGATCTATGATTTTGCTACGAGTACACATGGGCGGTTATTAAATGTAAGTTAAAAAAACACTGGGGGGTGGGGCTTATTGGAGCAAGGTGCTTATTACGTTGAATACGGTAATGTCAGTGAGATAAAAAAAATTCCCCATTCAGGTTTTTGATGTGAACATTAACTAAAACGCTTAACTAAATGTGCAAGATTTTAAGCACCACGCTGCTGCAAAATGATTAGCCAAATGCATAATTATATGAATAAGCAGGGGTACATGAATTTTCCTTCAGATCTGTGGATGTTAATGTTAATTCCAAACCTGTGATTAGTACAGTATGTGAAATGCTTTTTATTTCCACACAACCTGAATTAATTAAATGATCAAAATACTTTAGGCTCCCAGTGCAGCTAACTGGGTTATCAAAGGCCGATGTCTCTCGCTGGCTGTGGTGTGAGGCTGTAAAAGAACCATCGCTGACTTTCGACAAAAGTAGGCTGCAGAGCCGTCAGTGTGTTTTTGCCCTTGCAATGGCCTGGTGAGCTATACAGGGTGTACGCTTTACCCTCGCCCAGAGTCTGCTGAGAAGGGCGCCAGCCTCCCCGCAACCATAATTTGCACAATACAGGCAGTGTTCACATGATCAGGCAGATACTTAATCAAAGGTAAATCCAAAAACCTGGACAATAACCATTTTATTTATAGCCTCATTAGCAGGTCATACACAGAATAACAATCCGACTGGGTAAGATTAAGAACAGGTAACATCAGAAATTTTCATATAGTCTTCAAACGATAGTCATCACATGCTGAAGATATTCTTTAACAACTCGCCCCGATTTGAGAGTGCATACAGGTATACTTCAATATTTTTAACATCAATATTTCACTGAACTATTATGTCACAAATACATGCCCAGGAAAGCAAGGGGATGCGCATTCACATGAAGGTGTATTATTAGGTTTAAGAAGGTAAGTCTTGAAACAGGTCATGAGAAAAATGCTTTGCAAAGTGTTCATCTGTAAACCTTGCATGACAGGGGCAGGGATTGTGACAACAAATCAAATAAGCTAAAGCCAACTAAAGTGATTTTAGGCAACCGTGGCCCTTTTCAGTTGCCTTTTATCTCTCTCTCTCTCTCTCTCTCTCTCTCTCTCTCTCTCTTTGTCTGTCTCTCTCTCTCTGTCTGTCTGCCTGTCTATCAGTCTCTCTCTCTCTCTCTCTCTCTCTCGCTCTCATTATCAGCTTTCTATGGGCACACAAAGCACAAAAATCCAGTTACCACCTTTCTATAGGCACACAAAAGTCGAATCCGTAGAATCAGTAGACACAAGTGAATCTCATCAACGTATTATCTGCCGATCTTGCCTGAGTCTTTCTAGTCTACAGTTGTGTGTGTGTGTATATATATATATATATATATATATATATATATATATATATATATATATATATATATATATATTGCTGTGGCATACCTTACTGGCCACTATATTGGCCTTCAATGATTCTGCTGCTTCTGTCCTCCTCTTCATCAACTCCTTCCTCAGTTTTTCATTTTTCCCCTCTTTTTCATGCATTCTTCAAAACATAAATAAGTTAGCACCCTATGAAAGAAAATACAGCAAATATAAGCACTGTGGAAAGTTTGTGTGCAAGCCGTGCAGTACCTCTTGAGAGTCTGTTTAAGAAAGAATGCTGCCTTCTGTTGACTGGCCTGGAGCAGCTCCTGCTTCTTCAGGTCCAGCTCTGCTTGCTCTTGTAAAGCCTTTTCCTGCTCACTGACACACAGCAACAAGATTTCTACCTTAATTTTTATGAGTACATAAAATAATTTGTAGCTATTTGCTAAGTAAATCTTGATTTACATTATTTTCATAATTAACTATCATGCACAAATTTCTTAGAAGTTTTGACAAATCATAATGAAGCTTCTGCAAGGGCCGAAGGGCTGGACCGTGCTTCCATTCACTTTCCATTGACTTTCATAACTCATCAATTTCATTTTGAATTTTGTATTTTTGCAGAGTTCATGCTGATTGCTTACTAGGTGTAGTCTGTTGTCAAGGATTCAATTTATAACATTATAAATGAGTTGGGTTTTTCTATTGCTTGCTATAATTTTGATATTTCTTTCTAGTAAAACTTCGAACAAGAGTATGAACCCAAATTTACACAGCGTGGTTTACTTTCATTCGTTCTTTGTATGTAATAAACTCAGAGCTGATATGTGTTATTGTTAAAATATATAAATATTAAAGATATTTTAAATGATCCACAGAATAGGTTTAAAAACACTGACTTCCCATTGTCTGTTGAGTCTCAGATGGATGTGAAGCATGTTAAAAAAATATTTATTAACAATGAAATTCAAACCCATAAAAAAGTGGCTCATAAACCACCACTCAGACTTGTGGAAAATAAAGTACACAGAATCTAACTCGGGGACAGACAGACTTGCGTGGAAGATAAATAATCTTGAAACAAACACTGAAATCAGAAACTTGAGTTCTGCTTCAGACCGGCAAGCTGGACAATCATACCAGTCTACTAGAGCACAGAATACAGTAAGATATAAAGATAAGAAAGCATAGGGCAGTGGTGGTCTAGAGGTATAGGGCGCAGGATCGCTGCTCCTAGGGTTGGAGGTTTGAGTCCCACTCTCCACAAAGTTGTCACTGTCCCCCTCAGTGCAGCTAACTGGGTTATCAAAGGCCGGCCATGTCTCTCACTGTCTATGGTGAGAGGTTCATGTAAAAGAACCATTGATGACTCTCGTAAAAGAGTAGCTGCAAAGCCGTCAGCGTGTTTCTGCCCCTTGCTAAAGGGTTGTGTCAGGAAGGGCATCCGATGTAAAAACCTATGCCAAATCAAATGTGCGAATCAGATGATTTGCAGTGGCGACCCCTGAAAAAAAAAGCAAAAAGCTGAAAGGAAAAGAAGAACAAGAAGCTAAAGATAAGAAAGCACAAGGGTGAATAGATGTGGAGCAAAAATGTTTTCGACACAAAGCATGTGTTAATCTAAAATAACTAAACTAGAAAACACAAAGTAACCAATGAGGAAAGAAGACTCATTAAATGTACTGTACAGTATATTGAAACTAACAAGACAGATGATGCAAATGAAAGCAAAAATCAGGCAGTGAAAAGGCGGGGAAAAGCAAACCCAGACTCTACATTTGATAATAGAGGCATCTATCAAGAGCTCCATTGTTAGGTAGTACCTCAATCGTTGTATTACAATATTTTTTCATCATCAGTATTAATTACATAGGACTTGCAAAAGTCGAGAGTATAATGTGTGCCACTGGGTACTTTTTGACATGCAGTGCTTTCAGTTCGGCTCCCCTAATGATGCTCTTCTCCCTTTGGCGTCGTTGTTTGTACTTCTTCTGTTTCAAGGCCTGAAATTTCTTCTCCTCCTGCTCCACCTCTTGACGTACACCAAGATAGTGACCAAGTTCCACCTCCACTTGACAAAGCTCCAGTCTTGATAAAAGAAAATAAAATTAAAAATATGCTTTTCTGAGCTTTTTTCAGACAAAGTGACAAACATTAAGAGAGTTTAGTGTAGAAGAATAATTACAAAAGTTTATATAAGCACTTAATAGTCTGTTCTATTTTTAATTCAAAGGCAATTAAATAAAAGGTTAGAAACAGTTGAGCACAAGTGGAAAAAAAAATGGTTATTTATAAACTGAAGGTACATAGTTAAAGCTAATTAGCTAAATAATATGACAAGGTGACTGGAATTTTTGTATCATTTGAGAATTTTTCTTCATTACTTCCAATTAAGCTTTTCCTCTGAGTCCCACTGCACAATTTTGACAACTTGCACACTGAGTTTAAAGAAAGTCGTACCATTTGCATCAGTTACCCATTATTAACTGGAAAATAAAATACAACTAAAATAATATTGGTTTCTATATTTTTATTATTGATAAAATAGTATTAGAAAACCACTTTTTAATTATACACCTGCCCAGCCAATCATAATGAAGAATAATGCTTCGCTCATGAATGGATATGTTTAGGTGGTTTGGACTGAATGCAGTGAGCAATATAAAACACAACAGTACATTTACAATATAATTATTTTACATATTACTTGTGTAATATCCCTTATAGAAACTTTTTTTTTTTTTTTTTTTACCATTTTAATTAATATTCTCCCTCCTTTATTAACATAAGGCATGTTATGTGCACTTGGACACATTTGCTTATGTAATAATAAAAATCTAAATTTTAAAAATATATCTATGCAATTGTAAAAAAAAAAAAAATCCTTTGGGCTTTTTACACCCGACCCATAGCGGCTCATCAGGCCGGTGCTTATCCCTGGTTTCCATAGCGTGAAGCGACCAATAGTACAACTCTTCCTGGATGGGACGCTAGTCCATCGCAGGTTACATTCCCAGTATATTTTTACTGGTACCCATTTACACTGCTGGGTGAACAGAGGCACACTTGTGGTTAAGACCTTGCCCAGGAGTCATAGCACAGTGGGGATCTAACTGGGATTGGAACATACAACCTCCCGATCATGAGCGCAGCACCCTAATCAGTTTCAATTGTATCCTATGCAATTGTATGTCCAATTAATAACAGTTTAAAGTGTCAGTCAAAAATAATAGGCAATTTCAGTACATTACAAAGCGCTCCCATTTTCTTTTTTTAATTTTATTTATACTAAAACTGCTGATTTTCTGTAATGAAAGTTGGACATATCTCATAGCCTTTGATAACCCAGTTAGCTGCACTGGGGGGACAGCAGTGACAACCCATTGATAGTGGGTGGGGCTTGAACCCCTGACCATGGGATCAGTAATTCAGCACCTTTACCACCAAGTAATTCTGTGTTCATTGCCCAAAGACCTCCCAAATTTTAAGTTATTTAAAAATAATAACAATTTAATAGAATAAAATTATTATTTTTACACATGAAACATCATTCATCATGTTTTAAAGATGATCCTTCAAACGGTGGCACTCATTGTGTATACGCACTTGGAAATAATTTCTGAAAGTTGCCATGACTCAACTAGTCATTCCGGGTGGAACAGTGGTGATCTCCTGCTGAATAACAGGCTTAAGGGCTTCAAGAGTTTGAACTAGATGCCCGTGGCAAAGTGCTGGATTACTGATCCCAAGGTTGGGGGTTCAAGCCCCACCGTCAACGATTGTCATTTCGCCCCCCCACACCCCCCCACCCCCCGATTGCAGCTAACTGAGTTATCAAAGGCTGGCCATGTCTGTCACTGTCTAAGGTGAGAGGCATGTAAAGGAACCATTGCAGACTTTCATCAAAAGTAGGCTGCATAGAGGTCAGCGTGTTTCTGCACTGCTGAGCTTTCCAGGGTGTACTCTACACTCACCCAGAGAATATGAATGTATGAATGAGTAACCTCACAGAAAAAAAAAATCACAAGGGGTGGGTGGGGTCAGGATAAGCACCTGACATCACCCCACAACAAGATCAAGGTGTCAGTGTGAAAAGTTGTGTGTGTTGGCCAGGCGATGGACTGGCAAGCTGTTCAGGGTGTACTACAACTTTGATCTGAGTTGGCTGAAATAAGCTCAACTCTCCCTGCACCCTCAACAGGGTTAAGCTGTTCTTAGTCTAAGTAAGAGACTCACTCTTGTTCTTGCAGCACAATGGACAGATGAGCCTCCAGCTCCTCCTCTGATTGAAGTTCAGCACACACACCCTTGTGGCGAGCACGTAGGCGGAACACAGCTGCACTATATGGACAATAGTGCACACTGAGGTTAAAGTTACAACACTAACATACTTCTCTTTCCCACCTACGATGTATATATATATATATATATATATATATATATATATATAGATAGATAGATAGATAGATAGATAGATAGATAGATAGATAAATAGACAGACAGACAGACAGACAGACAGACAGACAGACAGACAGACAGACAGACAGATAGATAGATAGATAGATAGATAGATAGATAGATAGATAGATAGATAGATAGATAGATAGATTTTTTTTCTACCTGTTCTCTGCCTGCTTTTCCCTTTCCATATCATTTTCTATTATGTCTCTCTGTGTTTCCAGCTCAGTTACATGATGTCGGCAGGCTTTCAGTTCTTCCCTGTAAAAGCATGGGTGAGAAGCAGAAAGGCTTGCTAAAGTTTAAAAATAAAAAAGACTTTGATGGCAAAATGTGCCTTTTCACATTAGCCTAGAAAACTATTTCTTTTAGCAGTAGTCACAAGAGAGCTGGAGACTGATCGCAGCTTAGTGCAACAAAGACAGCAACACTGAGAGCATACATAAGAGACTGGTCAAAAAAAAAAAAAAAAAAAAAAGCACGCACACAGACAGACAGACAGACAGACAGACACACACAAGTTTTTGTCAATTGATGTAAGTTTGAAGCTGTGAAGCACTTCAGTCCTGATGCTGATCCCATGTGCATAATCTCTTTCAAAGGTAATTCTTTATTTAAATATTACACGAATGTATGGAAGGGTGAGCGTGGTGGCATACTGGTTAACACATCCACATCACAGCAAGAAGGTCACCGGTTTGAGTCTGTGTGTGTGTGTGTGTGTGTGTGTGTGTGTGTGTGTGTGTGTGTGTGTGTGTGTGTGTATTGGCCCTGTGATGGTCTGGCGACCTGTTTTGGGTATCCCCTCTGCCTTGGTCCCAGTCACGTCTGCAATAGAATTAATGAGCGAATAATAAATATCTTGGGAGGTGACATTAGTGAGTCTGTCTCACAGGACGAAGGTCTTGGAACCGAATCCCAAGCTCGGACCTTTCTGTGTGATGCTTGCAATCACTCCCCATTCTCATCTAGGTTTCTTCTGGGTGTACCCTGCCTTTGCTCAAAATCGGGTGAGATAGCCTCCACCCTGCCTGTGACCTGAATAGGATTAAATGGTTCAGCAAATGAACGAATGAGGAAGTGTATGGGTAAAGATTCCAAAATTTTGCTCAGCACAATACATATTGCTAAAATCTAAGCTGTCATATCCTAAAGTGAAGCCATATGGAAACAATGATGAGTAGCTCTTCCGGGAAAATAAAAACTTGAACAGGATGATAGAATATTCAAATTCAGGATGTGACTGGCATAGCAGGAGCAGCCATCTGAATATACACAGCACTGTATGTCTCATGTCTGAATGTTTCAGATTTATAACATATGTTTGTTCAGCGCTACTATTCAAATCCAGTGTAACCTGTGACTTGCTCCATCCACCCACCTAACAGTTTCTCCACAGCTTGGGGTAAAGGCTAGAAACACATATGGAAAATACTTGGGGTTTTTTTTCCCCCCTGACTTGAAAGCTAGGATTTTTAACATATCCACCAACTGAAGTATCAGGTTTCCTTCTGCTAAATGCAGTGAGAGTGATAATGGTGTATTCGTATGCATGAACAGATGTGTGCACATAATATATGTGTAGGCAGACCTGGCCTTTAACACATTAAGCTCCTTCTGTTTGTAAAAATGGTCCAGCTGGTCTAAACCCCTTCTCAGCTTGAACATCCGAGCGCTGTCCCTCGTGCTGTCCATATTACTCGGCTCCCCTTCGTCAAGGTCCATATCTCCGGACTCCAGGCTCAAATCCCTGATGGAAACAGTGAATGTGATACAGCACCTGTAAGATGTTCTAACAGCAAAAATGACAAATATTCTGCTCACCATTCAAGGTCATCCTTCTCCACCGAAAAATCGGCAGGAATGCTGTCCTCATCCGTGGACCCATCGTCCCATGATCCAGCTTCTTCTGTTTAAATATGTGTACAAGTTCATAACTTCTTTCACTCGTGGTAATAATAAAGATATTCTCTTATTTTCTTATGACCTTATTACCTTTTGTGTCCTCATCAGTCCAGATGTTTTGTTGTGTTTCAAGCCCAAAAGCTTCTGCAACGTCCTCTGCCGAACCGTGAATATCCATGTTCATTCTGTTCATATGCAGATTGGGGGTGGGGGTGGATGACACACACACACACACACACACACACACACACACACACACACACACACACA
Organism: Plotosus lineatus; assembly: GCA_024760905.1. Taxonomy (NCBI): domain Eukaryota; kingdom Metazoa; phylum Chordata; class Actinopteri; order Siluriformes; family Plotosidae; genus Plotosus; species Plotosus lineatus. Next base: position 26,995,704 of record CM045729.1, on the reverse strand, counting down.
CACACACACACAACATTCACAGCTTATTGTTAGTGAGGCTTGAAGCCCTGACCTTCTTCTTCTTCTTCTTTCCCTTTCGGCTTTTCCCTTCAGGGGTCACCACAGCGAATCATCTGCCTCCATCTCACCCTATCCTTTGCATCTTCTTCTCTTACACCAACGACCTTCATGCCCTCCTTCACCACATCCATGAATCGTCTCTTTGGTCTTCCTCTAGGCCTTCTGCCTGGTAGTTCCAGCCTCAGCATCCTATTACCAATATACTCACTATCCCTCCTCTGTACATGTCCCTGACCTTCAGATCAGTAATTCAGAGCCTAAACCACTGATCCACCACTGCCCTATAGTGGGTACACTGGTGGGTACAGTGGTGTTAGCACATCTGTCTCACAGCAAGACAGTCTTGGGTTCGAGTCCCGAGCTCAGTGAGGGGATTTCTGTATGGAGTTCCAGTGTTCTCTAAATGCCTTAGTGGGTTCCCCTGGCTACCCAGTTTCCTCCCACAGTCCAAATACATGCACATTAGAATACAGTAATTTGCTGTTTTAAATTGCCTCTAGGTGTGAGTGTAAATGGATGTGTGTGCCCTGCAATATTCTCGCAAGCTGTTCAGGACGTTCCCCGCCTTTGTCCAGGCTCAGCTGAGATAGGCTCCAGCCTCCCCTCAACCCTAGTTGGATTACGTAGTTTGGCAAATGAATGAATTAACAAATTAATTCCACAGATTTCATTTTTGTTAATCTTTTTTTTTTTCTGAGTCAGAAAAACATTTCATGAATGACACGGTGCCGTAGTGGTAAAGACATCTATCTCACAGCAAGAAGGTGTTGGGTTAGAGTCCCAGGCTCAGTGAGGGCGTTTCTGTGTAAAGCATTCTTATTCTTCCTGTACTTGTGTAGGTTTACTCTGGGTATTCCAGTTTCCTCACACAGCCCAAATACACATTAGGCTAAATGGCTGCTTCATGTGTGTGTGTGTGTGTGTGTGTGTGTGTGTGTGTGTGTGAGTGTAAAAGAATGTGTGTGTTGGTCTTGTAATGGACTTGCGAGCTGTTCAGGGCGTACCCTGCCTCCCCACAACCTGAGTATGATCAAGCAGTTTGGCAAATTAATAAATTTATGAATAAGCTGACTTTCACAAAGATATTTTTTAATAATATTTGTAATATTTTTAATTTCAGCTCACCAGGTTTCCAGGAGGATCTCTGTATGGAGTTTGCATGTTCTCCCCGTGTTTGTGTGGGTTTTCTCCGGGTACTCCGGTTTCCTCTTACTGTGCCTTCTTGCAATGGCCTGGCGAGCTGTTCAGGGTATATACCCTGCCTGAGACCTCCAGTTGCCCCAGCTTCCAAAGATAATTATGTTATCTTCCTAAAAGTTGCCAGGACTTTCAACTTTTCTTTTATGGAGGGACGTATGACATAGCGGACGGACCCCACAGTTGTTGTGATGTTAGTCCACTGTGATATGCACGCTTGCTGTGATGATGTCATTGTGACATGCACGCCTGTTGTGATAGCTGTCTGCTATGAAGTACATTCTCACTGTGATGCAGAAAAGAGTATATAAGAGAGGATTGCTCTGCACCTCCTCAGCCCTTACGTGACGGACCCCGGAGAACCAAGACATTACAAGTCTATCTATCTGTCTATCTATCTCATAAACTGCTACATTCACAAAGTTTGCCTCACTTGTACTGTATTACTCCAGCTATCCACCTGCCGGTCCGTCATATAAATTGGAATGCATATTATTTCCAGGGGCATCTCTGTGTGTCTGCATGTTCTCGTGTTTGCACGGGTCTCCTCCAGCTACTCCAGTTTCCTCTCACAGTTCGATATGCACATCAGGCTAAATGGTGGTTCCAAATGGTCTGAGTGTGAGTATGAATTTCTGGGTGTGTATTGCCCTGCAATGGCCTGGCAAGCTGTTCAGAGTGTACCCTGCCTTGCCCAGAGTCAGCTGAGATGGGCTGCAGCCTCCCCTCAACCCAAATTACAATTAAGCTTCGAAATGGATTTTTTTTTTTTTTTTTTTTTTCCCCTTTGGGGTCCCCTTAGGATCCCCAGATGAGTAACTGCTGGTTGATATGGACATTCAATATTTTAACAGGATTTGATTTTCTTATACTTCCTCATTTTAAAATAGTGTCAATAGCAGCAGGGTGAGATTATAAATAAGTACCTAAAAAACCAATACTACACACGTTAACATCCATGGGTCAATTGTACCAGAAGACTTTGAACTCTGACTCCTGACCCAATCACGCGCAACCATTACTGAGAAAACCCGGATGTTGATGATTACACCGGAAGAAGGGTAAACAAATATATTCTTGGGAAAAATGCATTTTAATGAAAATAACGAACTTTACTGCGGCTTAACTGCTAACACATATAAATTACAATGTAAATATTTATGTTCTATAAAAAAGACATGCCATTATTTTACTTATATTTGTTTTTATACATAATATACACGAAGTAAGTCTCTTCCGGACTGCCCGACATTAGCTTCCGGTTTCACTCGGAGTTTTTTACTTACCTTAGCTAAGCTAACCTTTCCTATTAAATTAACATAATTATTATGCTACTTTACTGAATTATTAGTTTTTACCTTTATTTTTCTTTGATGTTCTTTACCAATTTATAAGACAACAAGTGCACCTCCCGTCACTTCAACTGCCCTTTCTTGTTGAGCTTGAGCTCCTGTTTGCTTGCGGTTTCTATGGAGACCGGAGACCTCGACTGCTGGCTGAATTCCACATGACTTTGCATAGGATGCACAACACAAGCTGTTACTGTAAAATAGATATACTGCACCTATATCAATTGTGAGGAAGGATTTGAAATTCAGTCATCGGTTTAATTTCAGCAGACAGTCTGGCCTTTTTTAGGGAGCATTTAAATGTACTGTGAGTTGCAGAATGGAGATATTATTATGAATATCAGTATTAATAGGATAGACATAAGGTGGCATGGTGGCGTAGCAGTTAGCGTGTCCTTCTCACTTCAAAAAAGTCCTGAGTTTTGAAACACCAGGGTTTTCCTGTGTGGAGTTTGCCTATGTGGGTTTCCTCTGGGTAGTTCAGTTTCCTCTGACAGTATAAACATATGCACATTAGCCTACCATGATTGGTTGTTCCATATTGCCCCTTGGACTGAGTGTTGTCGAAATGCGAACTTAGACTGGTGGACTGGTGAGTAGTCCTGGATGTAAATTCTTTTGCCCAGTCTTGGCTGAAATAGGCTCTAGCCGTCTGGTGACCCTTATAGGGTTAAATGTTGCGATAAATGAATAAGAGACTGAGTACAGGGATCCCTCACTTTCCACGGTTAATTGGGACCAAGATCCCCTCCGTGACCATCGAATTCCGCGAAGTAGGATTGCCCCCCCCCAACGTATACGTACATGTATATGTGTATATAATATCAATAAATACATATTCAATGCTATAAATGCTTATAATAACAAACATTCAAAAATAATGCATAAAATGTAAATAAAATATAAATACACACACATACAGACACACGTGCAGATGCACACATCCCAAATATATAACTAGTTTTGATGGGAGGTTTTGGGTTGTTTTTTTTTTTTTTTTTTTTTTTGTTGCATAATTGGCCTTGTTTTTGTGGCATTTTCCTTAACCTTTTCCCCTCTTCTTCTTTACTTTCCTTATTTTTTAATTTGATGAATATTTAAAAAAAAAAAAAATGGGATGCACTGAAGCCGCATGAATTGAAGTGTAAGGTAGCAACAGTTCCTTGTAGTAGAAGTAATAGTTCAGTGAAAAGCTTGCGTGTCATTCATTCATTTATTTGCTGAACTGCTGAATCCGACTAGGGTTGCAGGGTGGCTGGAGCTTATCTTAGCCAACTCTGGACAAAAGCAGTTTACATTCTGATCAGCCCACCAAACGATTGCAGGGCCAAGACACACGGGCAATTTGGAACAAGTAATTATGTTAATGTGAATGTCTTTAAACTGTGGGAGGAAACCAGGGTACCTGGAGGAAACCCATGCCAGCACAGGGAGAACATGCATACTCCACTCAGAAATGCCCTCATTGAGTCCAGAACATGAACCCAAGACCTTCTTGCTGTGAGGCGGATGTGCTAACCACACATGAATGTACATTTATAGATTTTTTGATTGTCAATAAAAATAAATTGGAGAAAACGTCTTCACTGACAGCCTTGTTTAAGAACAAAAATAGAAGTAACATCTCTGCTGTGTTACCTGAGGCAAAGCATGTCTTCCATGAGCTCATAAGCCAAATTTCAGATTTTAGATTCATATGTAATGGACCATAGGAAGTTTTGTGTGGTGTGTGTGCGTGGAAAAGAGCGGAGAGAGGGACGTGGGATGTGCTTGTGCTTATCTTCATGTTTATTGTTCACATTTAAGAGAAGAACTTCTTATAAAGAATCTGTTCTGTGCTCTCAGGCATGAAAAGAGAAGATAAACATGGACATCACTGGCAAATTCATTTATATTATCAGATTTAATTCAAACAGCATGCAAATCAATTCCCTCAATCTTTCATTATTGTGGAACTGTTGATAAGGATCTCCTTCTCAGCAGAATTTTTAGAACACCGAAGAAAAGAAATGCACCGAATAAGCTGAAAATAAAATTCTTTAATCATTCAAATGTCTTTGATTTGTCTTCATGTATGCCTGGTTGAGAGCGGCACAGTGGCGTATTGGTTAGCATATCCGCCTCATAGCAAGTAGGTCCGGGATTCGAGTCAAAAACTTTTGGCAAGGGCATTTTTTCTTGTGAAATTTGCATGTTTTTTCCACGCTCGTGTGGGTTTCCTCAATGTATTTCAGTTTCCTCCGACAGTCCAAAAACATGGACATAGCTGAATGACTGTTTCAAATTCTAGGTGGGAGTGACAAGTATTACTCTAGTATCGTATTACTTATAGTATCTACTATAATTCTAGTATTGGTTGAGTGTGTTGGCCATGCAATGGGCTGGCGGGCTGTCCAGGATGTACATTGTCTTCATCCAGTGTCCCCACAACCCGCATAGCATTTAGCGTTTCAAAGAATTAGTAAGTGACAGTGTCTGTGTCTTTGCCAGATTCAGGCCAGCGTGGTGGTGTAGTGTTTAACAGTCTGCCTCACAGCGGGAAACTCCTGGTTTCGAGTCCCAGACTCAGTGTGTTTCTGTGTGGAGTTTAAATGTTCTTGTCATGTTTGGGTGGTTCCTCCAGTTTCCTCCCAGAGTCTAAAGCCATGCACATTAGGCTTATGGGATGTTCCAAACTGCCCCACACTCCTGGACAAAAAAAAAAAACCCGAGCCAACACTGTAATTACATCATATTTGTAGGTACAGTGGTAAAAGTATGTAATAGGGCAGTGGTGCCCTGGGGGTAAAAGGTGCTGGATCACTGATCCTAAGGTTGGGGGTTCGAGTCCCACTCTCAACAAGGTTGCCACTGTCCCCCCAGTGCAGCTAACTGGGTTATCAAATACTGGCCATGTCTCTCACTGTCTATGGTGAGAGGTTCATGTAAAAGAACCATTGCTGACTTTCGGCAAGAGTAGCTGCAAAGCCGTCAGTGTGTTTCTGCTGATTGCTAAAGGGTTGTGTCAGGAAGGGCATCCGACGTAAAAAAAAAAAAAAAAAAACTATGCCAAATCGAACTTGTGAATCATTAATATGACTTCCATGAAGATACAGGCAGATGATTTACTGTGGTGACCCCTGAAAAAGGGAACAGCTGAAAGGAAAAAAGTGGTAAAAGTATATATCAACCAAGAATACACTGCTAGGTAATGGTTATGGTCTGTCTAAATACCTGCTAACTCATAGAAAATAATTAGTTTTTAACTAATAAACGCTCCAGTCTACACCTCCAAGGCTACTTAAACTTGGCTGGTCACGAATTAAATCAGGCTCCTGTTTTGGTCGGGAAAGGGTCCAGATATGAAGCCAGTTGAGAACATCTGGGCATGCACATTAATTTGTTGGACCAAAGTTTAGTGACAACGGTGAATGTTGGAAGGCTGTCAAGGACGAGTGGACAAATTTGGACATTTCTAGATGCAAGAAACTTTCAGCAAGTCTAACCAAGAGACATGAATGTTGAAAATCCAAAGGAAAAGCAATACCAGATTTACTATTTAATAGAATTCACATACTTATTTCAGCTAATAATTACTAAAATTTTGAAAAATACAGATATGGCTTATTTTTATGCCCGGAAGTATAGATGTGCATGTGAATGGGCAGACCTGCGATAGACCAGCAAGATGCTGTTGTACAATGCCTTCACCTGAAGTCGGCTGAGATAGGGCCCAGTCTTCCGACATTCTTAATAATATTTAGAATTTCTGTGAATGAATAAGAGCAGTGGTAGCCTGGTGGTAAAATGCTGGATCACTGATTTTAAGGTTAGGGGTTCAAGCCCCACTCTCAACAGGTTGTCACTGTCCCCCAGTGCAGCTAACTGGGTTATCAAAGGCTGGCCATGTCTCTCACTGTCTATGGTGTGAGGTGTAAAAGAATTATTGCTAACTTTTGACAAGAATAGCTACATAGTTGTCAGCGTGTTTCTGCCCTGCGATGGCTTGGGTATACTCTGCCCTTGCCCGGAGTGCGCTGGGATGGGCGGCTGCCTCCCTATGACCCTAATTAGGATTAAGCGGTTACAGAAAATGAATGAATAAATCACAGATTTAGATTCATATATTAACATTGTGCATCCATCTATTGTCTGTGCTGTTTATCCATCAGGGTTATAACTGAAACTGGAACCAATCCCAGCAAGAGGCTGGTTATTCCATTGGTCGATTGCAGAGCTAACACAAACGACTCTTCACAATTACATTTCCACCTATGGTAAATTTAGAGTAGGCAGCTGATCTAAAACTCCACATTGTAAGGCACTCGACCAAGATCGGAACCCAAACTTTCTCACAGGGTGACTGTGACCCCAGCAAAGCACCTAAATTCAGTGAAGTCAGCACATATGTCCACTTTTGTGCTTCACGTAATGGCACACAATCTACTGAAATGAGCAGCACTGTATCTCAAATTATCCCATGACACATCTCATGACAAAAGTGTGTGTAGCATCCTGAGAGCAGGGAAAAAACCTTTCTTTATTCTGAAACACCTACTCATGTCCCTAGAGGCCTGAAATGTAGAAATCAGGCCAGATAGGAATACACGAAGAAACGCAAGCTGCGTCTCAAGCCTCCGGAGAACTGAAATGACACACATTCTCCAACAAGAAGCTCAGGGCTCCCTTCTCATCGCTCGGCAAGTAAGTGAGAAACCATGCATAAGCTGGCTCTCTTTTGGCAGCATGAGTAGGACAGACTTATCCTGTTTCTAAACTTTTTTTGTGTGTTCAGACCAGAAAAGTTGTAGTGAATTTATTTTCTATTTAATGTTTATTTTTAGATATACAGTGTAGCATTACAATCCAATACACCGTAAGTTCTTTTAACTTCTGAAATCTGCTTCATGGACCTGTTCCATCTCAACTGTCTTGATGATTTATTACAGTACTTAGTTTTTATAAAACATAAAATGGGTTGTTTGGTGATAAATGGCTTGCTGGTATGTTTTGAGTGATTAAGCATTCAGAACAATACAAGTTATCCAGGATCCACTAAGTAATTTCTTTTGGAAGGACTAGGATTTGGGTTGCACTTGAAAAGCTCCAGAAAGTGGGTCAAACCACGCACAGGAAAATATAGTGTAAGAGAACTGACAGCATAAACTATCCATAAATCATCAAAACCCTGTCAAGATGACTAATAAAGCAGCCGATCAACTCATTTTCAATAATAAGGCAACACTTTATGGTTGTTGATGAAGACGTTTCTGTGCGCATGTTCTCTCTGTGCTTGTGTGGGTACTCTGGTCTCCTTTCACAGGCTCATTGACTATTTGAAAATTGCCCCTAGGTGTGTGTGTGTGTGTGTGTGTGTGTGTGTGTGTGTGTGTGTGTGTGTGTGTGTGTGTGTGTGTGTGTGAGTTTGTGTGTGTGTGTGTGTCTGTGTGTGTGTGTGTTGGCCCTGTAATGGTCTGAAGAGCTGTTCACAGTTTATTATGCCTTTGCCTCGAGTTGGCTTAGGTAGCTTAGAGGAACCTAACTACAGCTGTTCAATGTATTATTTGAGAAAGGGAAGAGATTTTAGAGATTTATCATTTTATCTATCCTCTCAGACCTGATAAGGGAAGTGATGACATGCATTTATTCTCCCTGTTTCAATTTACAAAAACATCATATTTTTAGAATCTTTGGTGGGATTGGCAAGCAAACTTGTTCACCAACTACAACAGAATTGATGGAGGGACACTAGAGCTGTGAGACAAATATTCTCTCTCTCTCTCTCTTTCTGTGTCTGTCCATGTGTGTGTGTGTGTGTGTGTGTGTGTGTGTGTGTGTCAAATAGATATCAGACTCATAGTACTTTATTGATCCAGGAAGAAATTGTGAGCATAGTTGCTCCATACAAAGTAAGAATGAGATAAAGGTAAATTTTTGAAAAAGAAAATTAAAGAAAAACCACACACACACACACACACACACACACACACACACACACACACACACACACACACACACAGTTTAGAGTTGCAGTGGGGCAACTCTTAGGGCTTAGGGCTTAATGCGATACATGACTGATCTGAAGGTCAGCGGTTCAGTCCCCCTTTCACCACTGTTGGGCCCTTGAGCAAGGCCCTTAACTATCAAGTGAGCAAAGTCTCTCTGGATAAAGGCGTTTTCCAAACGCTGTAAATGCAAAAATGTAGATTTACACACTGATTTAGATTTAGAACTGGCCTTGTGGGAGCTCACCATGAGCCTTTCCTCACTGACATTTGTAGTGTGCACACGCACAAAATTCTCCTTCCCCTCCTCCTCCTATATATATATAAAATACAGAATGAATAAGGGCAGTGGTGGTCTAGTGGTATAGGGCACTGGTCGCTGATCCTAGGGTTGGGGGTTCCAGTCCCACTCTCCACAAGGTTGTCACTGTCCCCCCAGTTCACTAACTGGCTTATCAAAGGCTGTCCATGTCTCTCACTGTTGATGGTGAGAGGTTCATGTAAAAGAACCATTGCTGCCTTTTATAAAGAGTAGGCTGCAAAGTCGTCAGCATGTTTCTGTCCCTTGCTAAAGGGTTGTGTCAGAAAGAGCATCCGACGTAAAAACCTATGCCAAATCAAATGTGCAAATCAGATGATTTGTTGTGGTGACCCCTGAAAAAGGGAAAAAGCTAAAAGGAAAAGAAGAAGGTATAATTCAGAATTAATGCAGCCGTGAGGGGTGGCACAAGCCAGTGTTCTTTGTCACGCGGGTCCCAAGCCCGGATAAATGCAGAGGGTTGTGTCAGGAAGAGCATCCAACATAAAACCTATGCCAAATCAAACATGCAAATCATTAATATGACTTCCAAACCAGATTGGTCGAGACCCGGGTTAACAACGATCGCCATCAGTGCTGTTCACCAACAGGGTGCTGGTGGAAACTGGACTACTGTTGGTCGAAGAAGGAGAGGCAGGAAGTGTGTGTAGGCATAGAGAGAAGAGGAAAGGCACGAGTCTAAGACTGAGAGTAGGGAATTTGAATGTTGGAACTATGACAGGAAAAGCTAGAGAGCTGGCTGACATGATGCCGAGGAGGAAGGTGGACATACTGTGTTTTCAGGAGACCAAGTGGAAAGATAGCAAAGCTAGAAGCTTAGGAGCAGGGTTTAAGCTGTTTTATCATGGTATGGATGGGAAGAGAAATGGTGTAGGAGTCATCTTGAAGGAGGGGTCAGACAGAGTGATGAGTCTCAAGTTAGAAATTGAACGCGTGATGTTCAATGATATTAGTGCTTATGCCCCACAGGATGTGAGCTAGAAGAGAAGGAGGGATTCTGGAGTGAGTTAGATGAAGTGATGCAGAGTACCCCCAGTGGTGAAAGCGTGGTCATTGGTGCAGAGTTTAATGGACATGTTGATGCAGGCAACAGAGGGGACGAGGAAGTGATGGGCAGGTTTGGTATCCGGGACAGGAACGCAGAAGGACAGATGTTGGTAGATTTTGCAAAAAGGATTGAAATGGCTGTGGTAAATACTTTCTTCCAGAAGAGGCAGGAGCATAGGGTGACTTATAAAAGTGGAGGTAGGAGCACACAGGGAGACTACATCTTGTGTAGGTGATGTAATTTGAAGGAAGTCAGTCACTGCAAAGTAGTAGTGGGTGAGAGTGTTGCCACACAGCATAGGATGATGGTGTGCAGGATGATGCTGATGGTGAGGAAGATGAAGAAGGCAAAGGCAGAGCAGAAGACAAAGTTGTGGAAGCTGAAAAAAGAAGAGTTTCATGTTGTTTTCAAGGAGGAGTTGAAACGGGCTTTTTGGTCGTCAGGAAATGCTTCCAGATGACTGGACAACTACAGATAATGTGATCAGAGAGACAGGTAGGAGAGTAGTTAGTGTGTCCTCTGGAAGGAAATAAGATAAGGTGACTTGGTTGTCGAATGATGAAGTACAGGAGTGTGTACAAAGGAAGCGGTTAGCTAAGAAGAAGTGGGACATTGAAAGGACTGAAGAGAGTAAACAGGAGGACAGGGAGACACAGCGTAAGGCGAAGGTAGTGGTGTCAAAGGCCAAAAAGAGGGCGTATGATGACTTGTATGCTACATTTGATGGTAATGAGGTAGAAAATGATTTATACTGGTTGGCACAGCAGAGAAATAGAGATGGGAAGGACATGCAGCAAAGAGTGATTAAGGACAGAGAGGGAAATGTATTGACTGTTAGCAGATGTGTGCTGGGAAGATGGAAAGAATATCTTGAAGAGCTCATGAATGAGGAAAATGACGATGATTTTCTTTCGGCTTTTTTCCCTTTTTTTTCAGGGGTCGCCACAGCGTGAGAGTGTTGCCAAACAGCATAGGATGGTGGTGTGCAGGATGACACTGATGGTGAGGAAGGTGAAAAAGGCAAAGGCAGAGCAGAAGACAAAGTGGTGGAAGCTGAAAAAGGAAGAGTGTCGTGTTGTCTTCAAGGAGGAGTTGAAACAGGCTTTGGGTAGTCAGGAAGTGCTTCCAGAGGACTGGACAACCACAGCCAATGTGATCAGGGAGACCGGTAGGAGAGTACTTGGTGTGTCCTCTGGAAGGAAAGTAGATAAGGAAACTTGGTGGTGGAATGAGGAAGTGCAGGAGTGTGTACAAAAGAAGAGGTTAGCCAAGAAGAAGTGGGACATTGAGAGGACCGAAGAGAGTAAGGAGTACAGGGAGACACAGCGTAAGGCGAAGGTAGCAGTGTCAAAGGCCAAACAGAGGGGGTATGATGACTTGTATGATAGGTTGAACAGTAAGGAGGGAGAAAATGATCTATACAGGTTAGCACAGCAGAGAAATAGAGATGGGAAAGACGTGCAGCAAGTTAGAGTGATAAAGGACAGAGAGGGAAATGTATTGACTGATGACAGAAGTGTGCTGGGAAGATGGAAAGAGTACTTTGAAGAGCTGATGAATGAGGAAAATGAGAGAGAGTAAAAGAGTAGAAGGGGTGACCGTTGAGGAGCAGGAAGTAGCAAAGATTAGTAAGGGAGAAGTGAGGAGGGCATTGAAGAGGATGAAGAGTGGAAAGGCAGTTGGCCCTGATGACATACCAGTTGAGGTATGGAAGGGTCTAGGGGAGGTAGCAGTAGATTTTCTGACAAGAATATTCAACAAGGTCTTAGAAAGTGAGCAGATGCCAGAGGAATGGAGGAGAAGTGTGCTTGTGCCCATTTTTAAGAACAAGGGCGATGTACAGAGTTGTGGCAACTACAGAGGGATAAAGTTGATGAGCCATACAATGAAGCTATGGGAAAGAATAGTGGAAGCAAGACTAAGGGCAGAGGTCAACATTTGTGAACAACAGTTTGGTTTCATGCCAAGAAAGAGCACCACAGATGCAGTGTTTGCTTTGAGGATGTTAATAGAGAAGTACAGAGAAGGTCAGAAGGAGCTGCATTGTGCCTTCGTGGATCTGGAGAAAGCATATGACAGGGTGCCGAGAGAAGAACCGTGGTATTGTATGAGGAAGTCTGGAGTGACAGAGAAGTATGTTAGAGTGGTGCAGGACATGTATGATAGATGTAAGACAGTGGTGAGGTGTGCTGTCGGTGTGACAGAAGAGTTCAAGGTGGAGGTGGGACTGCATCAAGGGTCAGCTCTCAGCCCCTTCTTGTTTGCTATGGTGATGGACAGGCTAACAGATGAGGTTAGACAAGAATCTCCATGGACTATGATGTTTGCAGATGACATAGTGATCTGTAGTGAGAGCAGAGACCAAGTGGAGGAAAATCTAGAGAGGTGGAGGTATGCCCTGGAAAGGAGGGGATTGAAGGTTAGTCTTAGTAAGACAGAATACATGTGTGTGAATGACAAGGACCCAAGAGGAACTTTGAGGTTACAGGGGGCAGAGATAAAGAAGGTGGAGGATTTTAAGTACTTAGGCTCAACAATCCAGAGCAATGGAGAGTGTGGAAAAGAGGTGAAGAAGCGCGTGCAGGCAGGTTGGAATGGTTGGAGAAAAGTGTCCGGTGTGATGTGTGATAGGAGAGTATCGGCAAGAATGCAGGGAAAAGTGTACAAGACGGTGATGAGGCCAGCAATGTTGTATGGTTTAGATACAGTGGCCCTGGGGAAAAGACCGGAGTCAGAGTTGGAGGTAGCAGAGATGAAAATGTTGAGGTTCTCTTTGGGAGTAACGAGGATGGATAGGATCAGAAATGAGTACATCAGAGGGACAGCACTTGTTAGATGTTTTGGAGACAAAGTCAGAGAGGCTAGATTGAGATGGTTTGGACATGTACAGAGGAGGGATAGTGAGTATATTGGTCGTAGGATGCTGAGGTTGGAACGACCAGGCAAAAGGCCCAGAGGAAGACCAAAGTGAAGATTTATGGATGCGGTGAAGGCGGACATGAAGGTCGTTGGAGTAAGAGTAGAAGATGCAGAGGATAGGGAGAGATGGAGGCAGATCATTTGCTGTGGCGACCCCTGAAGGGAACAGCCGAAAGGAAAAGAAGAAGCCACAGCGAATGATTCACACGTTTGATTTGGAATAGGTTTTTGCATTGGATGCCCTTCCTAACACAACCCTTTAGCAACAGACAGAAACACGCTGACGGTTTTTGCAGGCTACTCTTTTCGAAAGTCAGCAATGGTTCTTTTACATGCCTCACACCATAGACAGTGAGAGACATGGCCGGCCTTTGATAACCCAGTTAGCTGCACTGGGTGACAGTGACAACCTTGTGGAGAGTGGGACTCAAACCCCCGACCTTAGGATTAGCGATCCAATGCCCTATACTGCTCGGTCAACACTGCCCTTAATGAATGAGGAAAATAAGAAAGAAAAAAGAGTAGAAGAGGTGACTGTTGAAGACCAGGAAGTAGCAAAGATTAGTAAGGGTGAAGTGAGGAGTGCATTGAAGAGGATGAAGAGTGGAAAGGCAGTTGGTCCCGATGACATACCTGTGGAGGTATGGCAGTGTCCCGGAGAGGTAGCAGTAGATTTTCTGACAAGAACATTCAACAACGTCTTAGAGAGTGAGAGCATGCCGGAGGAATGTAGGAGATGTATGCTGGTGCCCATTTTTAAGAACAAGGGAGGTGTGCAGAGTTGTGGCAACTACAGAAGTAGTACATGGAGTGTTGAAGTGCAACTTTCGGATTTATCCGCTAGACTTAGAAGCCATTGTAAGCCCTGCTAAATCTAAATGCCTATCACACTCAAGCCAGACTCCACCTCCGTCATTAGGACAGGTGCACCCTGGGTAGCTCGGCCTTGCAGCAGAGTGAGCCAACGGAGTCACTGGTGACTAGGAAGTGAAGTAACCTCTTTCTCCTAGTTAATTTAAGCGATTTTAGAACAGTGCTTTAAAAGGTAATGAAATTGAGTCTTCATAGATGGCGAAGACCGATTTCCCGCGAGTGTTGGGTACCCGATTCCAGCAAAAGCGCCCCAAGGTTGTCCACGGCGCCACAGGGGAAACAAGATGATGATGAAGAGGGATAAAGTTGATGAGCCATATGATGAAGTTATGGGAAAGAATAGTGGAAGCTAGACAAAGGGCAGAGGTCAGCATTTGTGAACCACAGTTTGGTTTCATGCCAAGAAAGAGCACCACAGATGCAGTGTTTGCTTTGAGGATGTTAATAGAGAAGTACAGAGAAGGCCAGAGGGAGCTGCATTGTGCCTTTGTGGATCTGGAGAAATCATATGACAGGGTGCCGAGAGAGGAACTGTGGTATTGCATGAGGAAGTCTGGAGTGACAGAGAAGTATGTTAGAGTGGTGCAGGACATGTATGAGAGATGTAAGACAGTGGTGAAGTGTGCTGTCAGTGTGACAGAAGAGCTCAAGGTGGAGGTGGGACTGCATCAAGGGTCTGCTCTGAGCCCCTTCTTGTTTGCTATGGTGATGGACAGGCTGACAAATGAGGTTAGACAAGAATCTCCATGGACTATGATGTTTGCAGATGACATTGTGATCTGTAGTGAGAGCAGAGAACAAGTGCAGGAAAATCTAGAGAAGTGGAGGTATGCTCTGGAAAGGAGAGGAATGAAGGTCAGCCTCAGTAAAACAGAGTGCATGTGTGTGAATGACAAGGACCCAAGAGAAACGGTGAGGTTACAGGGAGCAGAGATAAAGAAGGTGGAGGATTTTAAGTACTTAGGCTCAACAATCCAGAGCAATGGAGAGTGTGGAAAAGAGGTCAAGAAGCATGTGTGGGCAGGTTGGAATGGTTGGAGAAAAGTGTCCGGTGGGATGTGTGATAGGAGAGTATCAGCAAGAATGAAAGGAAAAGTGTACAACACAGTGATGAGGCCAGCGATGTTGTAAGGTTTAGAAACAGTGGCCCTGGGGAAAAGACAGGGGGCAGAGCTTGAGGTAGCAAAGATGAAAATGTTGAGGTTCTCTTTGGGAGTAACGAGGATGGATAGGATCAGGAATGAGTACATCAGAGGGACAGCACATGTTAGAGGTTTTGGAGACAAAGTCAGAGAGGCTAGATTG
The DNA here is from genome assembly GCA_024760905.1 of Plotosus lineatus. NCBI lineage: Eukaryota > Metazoa > Chordata > Actinopteri > Siluriformes > Plotosidae > Plotosus > Plotosus lineatus. The sequence goes on along the minus strand of CM045729.1, from coordinate 26,980,650 downwards.
AGATAGTTTGGACATGTACATAGGAGGCATAGTGAGTATATTGGTAGTAGGATGCTGAGGTTGGAACTACAAGGCAGAAGGCCTAGAGGAAGACCAAAGAGAAGATTTATGGATGTGGTGAAGGAGGACATGAAGGTAGTTGGAGTAAGAGTAGAAGATACAGAGGATCGTATGAGATGGAGGCAGATGGTTTGCTGTGGTGATCTCTGAAGGGAAAAGCCAAAAGGAAAAGATAAAGACTAAGGGCAGAGGTTAGCATTTGTGAACAATAGTTTTGTTTCATGCCAAGAAAGAGCACCACAGATGCAGTGTTTTCTTTGAGGATGATAATAGAGAAGTACAGAGAAGGTCAGAGGGAGCTGTATTGTGCCTTTGTGGATCTGGACAAAGCATATGACAGGGTGCCAAGAGTCATCAGAGAACTTCTAAAATTGGCAGGTCTCTGTGCAGTAACTGAAGTCAGTTATGTAGAGGGTAAAGTGAAAAGGTGAGAAGACAGTCCTTTTGTTGTGCTCCAGTATTGCTGACTATCGTGTCTGACAAACAGTGCTGCAGACGCACATACTGTGGTCCTCCGGTTAGTTAGTTCACAACCCAGGACACAAGAGAGGCATCCACTTGAGACGTTGTCAGCTTCTCACCATGGAGGGTCAGCCTGATGGTATTCGTAGGCCTCCGTCAGTCCCGAAGGACTATGGCTGCGCTCTGGCCAGTATCCCGACTGGTGATACTCCCCAGTGCACAGAGCCTGGGTAGGGAGTAATAAGGGACAGGCTGTTACCCAAGCAGCAAGTCCCCCCCTGTCTCGGCGCCACCGGAAGGATCCAATGGAAAGGCAAGTGCCGATACGACTGGGTTCCTGAGTGACCACAAACTGATTACTAGATTCTGCTGATATTCAAGCTAATCCTATCTACTCTTAAGAAATGGAGCAGGGTTTTGTTTGTTTGTTTGTTTGTTTGTTTGTTTTTAAATCAAAAAAAAAAAAAAACCCAAACAAAGTGTGATCAGCCTGATGGTATTCAATGCACCAGAAAAGTAACAAAAAACATGACTCACAGTGCTCTCTTGCTGGTCCATGATGGCTCGGTGAACTGGTAGCAGGTACAGTAGATGATGGTTAGGCGAACTGAAAAGGGTCCGTATGTTGTCTTACCCTGGGTTGGAGTTGATCCAGTATTAGCCACTCAAGGGTCCTCATGACATCTGAAGTCAGTGCCATGGGTCTGTAATCCTGGGGACCACTGGGGCGTAGGGTCTTTGGTACAGGAACGAGGCGTTACATCCTCTGTAGACTCAGGCTTATTGTGAGGATGTAATGTAAGACTCCACAGAGTTGGGGGGCACATACTTTAAGGACACAAGGGTTCACCCCGTCGAGTCCTGCTGCTTTGTCTTGAGTGGAGTTTTCAGCTGTCTTTCAGCCTGAATATAAGTGAGATTGACATGTGGGGGCTATCACAGGAGGCAGAAGTGCAGTAAGGAGAGGGAGGGAGAGAGGTTGGTGTAACGGGGATTCAGACTCACTCCTGATGAGTTAGAAGGCGGCTGAGCAGTAGCCGCAGTGTCAAATTTGTTATTAAAACATGTTCAGCTTGTTGGCCCTGTCCTCACCATCCTCAGGTACTCTGCTGATGGATGGCCTGAAACCATTGATGGTCTTCATACCTCTCCAAACATCTATCATGTTGTTTTGTTGCTGTTTCCAGTCCAGCTTTCTCCTGTAATCGTCCTGAGCCTGTCTGATCTTAATTCTCAGAACATTGGATCTTTCTCACCTCCTCTCTGTTACCAGCCCTGAATGCACTCTTCTTGTTGTTAAGGATGGCTTTAATGGTTTTACTCACCCATGACTTTTTATTTTGTTAACAAAACACTGTCTGAGCTGGGAGAATGATGTCGGTGTAAAAATTTATTTACAATATAATCAGCCAGCGCATCAATGTCCTCACCGTGGAGCTTACAGAGTGCTTGACAGTCTATTACTTCAAAGCAAAACTGTAGCTCCTCCAAGGCCTCCTCCATCCATGTCCGAACAGTCCTTTTAGTCACAGGCTGCCTCTTCACAACAAGCACATAGCATGAAGAAAGATAATTTAACTTGTGGTTTGAACTCTCCAGTAGGGGTAAGGAGAGGAACTGTAGGCATCTTAGTGTTTGCATACGGCAGGTTAAATTCTCTCCTCTCTGGTTGGATAGTCCATGTACAGTAGGCCCTTGACCATTCGCGGTTTTGCGCTCGCATTCCCACATACTCGCGGATTGCCAACAAACTCGGAAGTAACTGGCACATTATTCAAATTTAGCCAATGGCGCAGAGCTTTTGTTTCTCCCTCCTGCTGATTGCTTGCAGATAATGTGTACACCTCTTTTTTTCTCATTTGCACACAAGTTGTCACTCTGCATTTTTTAGTGTTTTTAATTACCAGTTAAGCCCTATGATGCCACCTAAACACCCTGCATCTTCTTTGGCTTCTGGTAAGGAGCCGAAGCACCAGAAAAAGGTAATGATGTTGCATGTCTCTTCTGAAGAAATAAGACTTTCTCCTTAAGAAACGACAGTTTCTTCTGAAGTGCCTGAAAAGGAATAATCATCGGAACTGTTGTAAAGTACTGTAGTATTAAAATGTTTTTCAATTATTATTAACAACTTATATACCTAGGTTAATGTTTAGAATGTTTGTGTGTGAGATTTTATGTACTGTGCTGTAGCATGTTTATCCAAGTTTATCCTTTTGGTATCCAATTTATTACACGTCATGTTCTTTTATGTTCTTTTTGTTATGGTCTGTGTTTTGGGGGACTCTGATTTTGGCGGCTCTGTTCTCTAACTCTATTTTCTCCATACTCCGGCTGAGGGGCATGGCTGACCTGCTCGGGCTGATTGCAGCAGTGTACACCTGAATTCACTCCTCTTATCTACTCTACAAAGACAAGCAGCATGCTCACCTCTGCTCCAGAAGATTGTCTTGCATTACGTCTCTCTGGCTCCTGGTTCTAGCTCTGTAGTTTCCCAGTGTTTAATGTTTATTGTGTTTCTCTTCGTCACCAGTAGTTACTATGTTTGCGCTCTGCTTAAGTGCTTCCCCTTTGAATAATAAATCGCCTCTATACCATCTCACAGTCTCCTGCATTCTGGGTCCGGCTGAAAGTTCAATAAGTCACACTTTTATGTTCTCATATAAATATATATTTATTGAATTACAGTATTATTATTATCAATAAATATTATCACAGTACAAAATTAAAAAGTTTTTACTTAATCATTACTGCATTTTACTGCATTATTACTGTATTAATCAGTAAGACTGTCTATAGAAGGTGTTTAAGAAGCATATTTTAGCACATGTAATATCATACATAGGCTTTTACAGCCACGTAAATAACTCGTGGAATTTCGTGATCCGCAGAAAAGGCCGAAACTGAACCATCACGAAAAACGGCCGCCTACTGTACTGCACAAAGTTCAGCAATGTAGTGTCCATGGTGATGTGGTTGAAGCCACCCAAGATCACTGTAAACGGGCTGTGGTAGCATAAACAATGTTACATGCAGCTGTTAAACTTCCCTAGGCAAATAATACTTTCTGAGTCCAACAGCACACAGTTCAATTCCCAATCCACAACTCTGCTCTTTGATGGTTATGTGGGTGGGTAATACCACCAGTTATCGAACAGAATGGCAAGCCTCTCTCCTTTCCTCCTACAGCTTGTGATGCAGTCTCTATCGGTCCAAACAGTGTGAAAGCCTGAGATGGGTATGTTGTCATTGGGAATATCCTGATGCAGTCATGTCTCTATGAAGCATGTGAAACAACACGCCCAGTTCTCCCTCTGACTCTAGACTGGCACTGCCAGCTTGTCCATTTCCCCCCCAGTGAACTCACATTCTCCATTAGAATAGACACAAGACATGTTTTAGTAAGAAAAAAAGAGTTAAAAGTACAGCATGGGCAGGAGCAACTGAAACAAGCTGTACACAGGTTACCGCATGCACACTGAATCTGTTGACCAGTTATCCTGGGATCCATCCTGACGTACTACTACCAGGTGGAGTTCTGGTCGTAGAAGACCCTCACTCCTGCTGATGATTATTCATATAGACCTAAGTACACACTCAAAAAACGGCGAAGATGACCTTTCATTGCAGGTGATATAAACTCTTTGACTAAAATGATTTAGGCCTACAATAACTAATTACAATTGGAGTGGCTGATTACCAAATATTACAGGGTTGCCTCATGCTTGTTATAGTTAGTCATGCCAGAGTCCCTGCTTGCAGTTATCACTAAAAATAAAATTCTTTTTTAATCATTACACTGTTATGAGCATGCTTAACACTTCCTGTTTTTGTTGAGATATACATGGTACTTCTGAAATACCAATGATCCTGATCCTTCTGCTCTATGAATTCTGTAATCCATTCTGATGTGCCACTACTGGAGTTCCCATCTTCCCCCCATTTCACTGGAGTGCGGCAGACTCGCAGAAGCAAAAATGTCGTCATCCTCCAACGTTCCTCAGTCGTTCCGTCATCTTCCGTGTCCTTCCGTATGATTCCGAACATATTCCATCCGTTTCCGACAGGCCAAAATCTTCCGCGAACGTGCTTTTGAACATGTTCAAAGGCACGTTCACGGAAAAGTTTTCCAACAGTGTTCCCTTAGGTTCCTCAGTCGTTCCACAAACATTCCGTCATTTCCTCAAACGTTCCTTGATCATTCTTTGTATTCCGCCAGTGTTCCTTGATCGTTCCGTGAGCCTTCTCCCCTTTTCCAGGTGGTCAAAAGCGGCCACGGAATCCCCACAGAATACTCATGGAAGGTTTGCAGAATACATGCGGAACGTTTGTGGAATGGTTGCGGATAAAACGAAAGACTTATGGAACGCTCAAGGAAGTCACTTCCACTATAAATTATTCCAGTTCATTCACTTTTTTTCTGTTTTCCTGTTCATGTAATAAAGTTTTAAAGTTATTATCACTGTGGTTTGGACTTGTGTGCATGGTTTTTAGTCTGGAATGATATATTGAGGTGCAAATAAAAGGAACGTATTGACATTATTGATATTAAACATATTAACAAATATTAATTTTTAAGTTTATTGTAAATTATAAACATATTGCACATTAGAAACATATGGTAAATTACAAATATATGTTAAATTTTTAATTGATTGTACATTATAAAGATATTATACATTATAAACATATGGTATGAATGAGAGAATGAGCTTCCTTGGTCAATTCTGTGTATTTATAGGCGGAATCAGGAGAAAATCCTTTGATCTTTCCAGAGTTTTCCTCGTCGAAACGGGGATATGCCGAGTATTCCTCAGTCATTCTTCGGTCATCCCGCTGTCATTCCGTGTTGAACGTGAACGTTCCGCCTTCAATCCGCCTGTTCCGCAATCATTCCGTAGCTCTTCCATCTAAAATGGAGTAGTGCCGTAGTTGTTCCTCGAGTGTTCCGTGCTTTCCATGAATGTTCCGTGAATTATTCGAAGGTCTTCCTTTGCAATCCGCATTGGATCTGAAGGTAATCAAGAGCGCTTTTACACATGCATTCCAACATTGTATCGCGGTTTTTCCGTGTCTTTTCCGCACGTTCCGTGAACGGTCCGAAAGTGTTCCGAGGGTACAATTTTCCATAGGTTTTTGACCCCTTTTCCGTGTAAAAATACCAAAGCTCCTCCGTAGAGTGCGTTCCGCGCCTTTCCGCCACAATCATTGCATTCCGTGCTTCAGTGAAATGGGGTATTATAATGGTTTTTTGTCTCCTCTTCCCCCTGGAAATAGGTACAGGACACTAAAACCAAAAACAAATAGACCCAAGAACAGCTTTTACCCACAAGCTGTTAAATGTGTAACTCCACCACGACCATCACACATACTGAATGAATAATCATTATTCAGACCATCTTACTGGACAGTAAAATACTATCTGTGAGTGCAATACTCATGTTTATGTGCAATACTCATGTTTAAGTTTCAAGTGCAATACTCATGTTTAGAGCAGGTCGTGAACATTGTAACATTTTAGCACCAAAGCACCTTATAATTAAAATTTTCACATCTTACCCAGTGTGTATTGTGCACCTTTAACATATCATTCACTCTTCTGTGTATGTGTGAATGTGTGTGAATATGTAAATATATGTATAGTCAGTAAATGTGTAAATATGTCTATATATACTGTATATATATATATATATATATATATATATATATATATATATATATATATATATATATATATATATATATATATATATATATATATATATATGTATGTGGTGGTCTAGTGGTATAGGGCGCTGGATTGCTGATCCAAAGGTTGGGGGTTCGAGTCCCACTCTCCACAAGGTTGTCACTGTCCCCCCAGTGCAGCTAACTGGGTTATCAAAGGTGGGCCATGTCTCTCACTGTCTCTGGTGAGAGGCATGTAAAAGAACCATTGCTGACTTTCGTAAAGAGTAGCTGCAAAGTCGTCAGCGTGTTTCTGTCCCTTGCTAAAAAGGGTTGTGACAGGAAGGGCATCCGACGTAAAAACCTCTGCCAAATCAAACGTGCAAATCACATGATTCGCTGTGGCGACTCCCGAGTAAAAGGGAAAAAGCCGAAAGGAAGACAGACATATACATGTATATATATGTGTGTGTGTGTGTGTGTGTGTGTGTGTATAGAATATCTGTATGTATATGTATATATAAAGGTCTGTGTATGTAGGTACTGTATATGCACATGTATAACTTAGTATATTTCCTTAGTTGTCTTTTGTACCCTTTCTTTTAATAATTGTTGCTAAACAAAGAGCTGCTCAACTGATTTTTATTTTTCATGCAACAGTTCACACTAAACATCTCTCAGAAGTTCCTTGATTCTGTGAAGATGAGTGTTCAGAACTAGTATTACAGAAATTATTTAAGACATCAATGACCATTACATAGTTTGTATTTTTACTGATTTCACGCCAATGAGGATTGATTTACTTTTTGAGTCTGGTTCCTCTCAAAGTTTCTTCCCTGGTGGCGTTTTTCTTGCTACAATCGCCCCGTGTTTGTTTACAAGTTTAAAATCTTTACCAAAATTGTTTTATGTCAAGATGCTTGCAGACAATGGTGTTCATAAAAAGTGCTGCATAAATTAAACTGAATTTTTTTGCTTGTGGAATCGAATCTGATTATGCTGATCTTGAGGGAGCTTGGTGGATTTGTGATGATCAATGCTGAACGTGGTAAAATTTTTGACGCCACTTGTGATAAAACATGAGATGCACAAACCTTAACAGAGTATAACAGACCTTGAAACATCATTGGGGATCTTGATTCAATGGACAACACGATTTCCTTTAAGTTTCATCTCCTGGATACAAGCCGTTCTCCTTTTCGTATCTGGATTATGATCCTAGCGTGCTCATAAACGTTCTCTGCTTTTTCAAATAGCGAAGATAGCTGACATTGCATCCTTGTGTAAACCCAGAGTACGCCATAGCAGCATCACGAAATACTGAGTTTCCTTCCTTTGCCAGGCTTTTACTGGAACCACAGTTGCTGGTTGTATGTGAGGCTGTGTTGTCGGTTTTGTCTTCAAAAAAATAAGAAAATAATAAAAACGTTTTGCCTTTAATAAGGGGAAAACATGCTCTATTGATCTGATCTTCTCAGTCATTCGAAAACATTCAATTTCTTTGCCTTAAGAAGCACTTGAATTGCTTTTGCAGTATGTTTTAGGACAATAACTATCTATACTATGAAGTTCCTTTTTATCAGTTTTACATCATTTTACTGAATCTGAGCACAAATTATATCTCTTTACACTTCAGAACTCGTTCTGCTTATACAGGCAGCAGTCCCATCATCACTAAACACCAGTGACCCAGTTCCTCTGGCAGATATACATGTTTTGCAGAAGAGGTGGTATGCTTTGGATTAGAAGCCCGCGCTTGCTTTCTCCATACTGTTCTCTTCCCATTGTTCTAGTCCAAATGTATCTTGGTTTCATCTATTCAAAGAATCATGTTCCAGAACTTTGCTTGTTCCAGCAAAGTCTCATTTGTCCCAATTTGTTATTAAATCAGTGCTTCTCAATTATTTTCTGTCCCCCCCCCCCCCCCCCCCCCCAGGAAGAGGAAAACATTTTGCGCCCCCCCAATATAAATAGTGTTATTTGTCCAAAAATTGTTATAAATAATCCTCTGCATACACTAACATAATGAATCCTTATTATCATTATGGAATACAAAAAAGGAAGAAATATAGATCGACTTCCAACGAAGAATAACTTTAATAACAGTTTTTTATTCGTTAAACAAAAAGATTTGCCTGAAATAAAAAAGTATCCTTATTTAAACTGTCAACATTTTGAACCATTTTATACTGAAAAATAAAATTAAATAAAATCAATAAATAATAATCAAGTCAAATTGATCAGCAATATTAACTCAGGAGCACAATATATAAAACACTTAACGTACAAAACAAAAATGAATAAAACTATTATTATTATTTATTTAATTTAAGGGACAATGTACAGGAACATTAAGCTCATAGAGACGTACTGTACCAGATTATAGCTTAATAGCTAGTTTTCATCTGTAGTCCCTAATTTAGAACGGCCAATTAACCTACAGTGCATGTCTTTGGATTGTGGGAGGAAACCGGAGCACCCGGAGGAAACCCACACAAGCACGGGGAGAATATGCAAACTCCACACAGAAACGCCCAGGCCGGGAATCGAACCCGGGCCTTCTTGCTGTGAGGCAGACGTGCTAACCACTACGCCACCGTGCCGTCCCTATTATTATTATTGTCAAAACTATTAAGTCCACATTGATGGTACAATAAGCACATTTCTCAGTGCACATCTTTTCGAAGCCGGGTTTAAAGCACGATACTGAACTCTCCGCTCCTGCTCAATGCTGAACTGGGACCTGGACTTATTTCCACAGCAGTGACGTCATCCAGCATGACAGAGACCGTGTCTGCTACAGGTCGGGTCAGTTCCTCTGCTGTGGGGTTTTGTACACTGAGCAGTTTGGTACTCCACCTTATCTGATGCTAACAGAGCTCGCTGGTTTGCTGGAATATCATTCACAAAGCAGGATGGTTGTTGGCAATACTCGGCACGTTTTCGATGAAAAAACTCACGCGGCTCATCACGTGATCGGGGTGTGACATCTTTAAGTGACGCCTGAATTTATTTGGGTTTATGCTGTCCGCTGCCAATGTTTTCAGACAAAGTAAACACAGCGGTCTTTCCTCGTTTCTCACCGCAGCACAGTGAAGCCGAGTACTACATCCGCTTCATCATACCTCCTCAACTTAACTTTCTGGAAACTTTTGTTTCTCTCACTGTCTCTGTCTCCGCCTCTCTTTCCGTCCCTGTTAAAAAATTCCATAGTGGGTTTATTAAATTCACTTCTTATTTTACCTCTGGGCCACTCTGACAGTGAGGAAGCCACTGCCACCTGTTGTAGTGGATGTAGAATTACACTTTATTCTTATCAGTTCATTTCCTGTAACCGCTTCATCCTAATTAATGTCGCGGGGAGGCACTGGACAGCTCGCCAGGC
>CM045729.1:26963579-26966079 GCA_024760905.1 Plotosus lineatus | reverse complement strand
CATCAACGAGCTGAATGTGAAGCTACAAGGGAAAAACAGTTTCTGCATGAAATGCAAGCAAACGTCAGAGCCTTTAAAACCAGGCTTGTTTTATTTTCAAAGCAAATGTCAGACAAGTTATTCTCTCCTTTCCCCTACACTGGCCATGTTAAAAGAGACCCTGCAACATATGAACAAATCCAGGAAAGCACTGGAGGACATGCATGAAGAATTCTGTCGTCGGTTTTGTGATTTTGGAAAAATTGACAGGGCACTTCAGCTGGTGTCAAGTCCCTTCTCACAAGACCCTAAAACGGTACCACAGGAGATGCAGTTGGAGCTGATTGATCTCCAATGTGACATGATGTTAAAGGAGTCATTCAACTCCCTTAAACTGGACTTCATTAAGTGCAGCCAAATTTCCAAACATCAAGAAGATGGCACAGAGAATGTTGGTGTTGTTTGGCTCTACATATGTGTGTGAGCAGACCTTTAGTGTGATGAACACCAACAAAGCAGCCCACGGGTCCCAGTTCAGTGATGAACACCTCGAATCTGTTCTGAGAATCACCACAGCAGAAATACCACCAGGCTTCGATGCACTGGCAAAAATGGGTGATCAACAACACTGTTCCCACTTTTAAAGATATGTTCATGTTTTAATGCTTTTTTTCTATTTATGTTTGATATGTACTGTTAAAAAAATCATTTTTTTTTATCGTAACTTGTGCTGGCCCGGCCCATTTGTCAAATTTTAAGTCAATGTGGCCCCCGAGCCGAAATAATTACCCACCGCTGATCCAAAGGTAGGGGGTTCGAGTCCCACTCTCCACAAGGTTGTCACTGTCCCCCCCAGTGCGGCTAACTGGGTTATCAAAGGCGGGCCATGTCTGTCACTGTCTATGGTGAGAGGCATGTAAAAGAACCATTGCTGACTTTCGTAAAGAGTAGCTGCAAAGTCGTCAGCGTGTTTCTGTCCCTTGCTAAAAAGGGTTGTGACAGGAAGGGCATCCGACGTAAAAACAAATCAAACGTGTGAATCAAGATGATTCGCTGTGGCGACTCCTGAGTAAAAAAGGGAAAAAGCCGAAAGTAAGACAGACGCTGGTGTGGAGGGTAACATGTCCACCTCACAGCAAGAAGGTCCTGGGTTGAAGTCATAGGCTGGGCAAGGGTGTTTGGTTTTGTATATTCTTCCTGTGCAGTTATGAGTTTCCATTGTCTATTTTCCTCCCACAGTCCAAAGACTTGCCCATTACGCGAACTAGATATTCTTAATTATCTTCTTAATTCTTGATTGATTGTGAATGTGAGTGGGAATGGTAGCAACACAAATGGTATTGAATGTATCCTGCCTTCATCAGAAGTGAGCTGTTATGAGCTCTAGCCTCCAGTCGGCCCTAATAAAGAGTAAACTGAAATGTTATGGTGGTTGCCACAGGTTCTAGTGTGAATCTGCGTGTCAACCATGTGCCTTTGAGTGTGGAGCTGGTTCCTGTTTCCAAGAACTCCACTTTCCTCTCACGGTCCAAAGACATATCTGTCTGTCTGTCTTCCTTTCAGCTTTTTCCCTTTTACTTAAGAGTCGCCACAGTAAATCATCTTGATTCGCACGTTTGATTTGGCAGAGGTTTTTAGGTCGGATGCCCTTCCTGATACAACCCTTTAGCAATCAGCAGAAACACGCTGACGGCTTTGCAGCTACTCTTGTCGAAAGTCAGCAATGGTTCTTTTACATGAACCTCTCACCATAGACAGTGAGAGACATGGCCTGCCTTTGATAACCCAGTTAGCTGCACTGGGGGGGACAGTGACAACCTTGTGGAGAGTGGGACTCGAACCCCCAACCTTTGGATCAGGGATCCAGCGCCCTATACCACTAGACCACCACTGTTTACCAAATAAATAAATAAAATAATACATAAAACAGTTTACCTAATCCACATGTCTTTGGATCGCATGTTTTTCCCCATAAAAAATATAAATCTGATGCATATCTGTCTCTCTTTGTTAGCCTGAAGTAGACCCTTACTTCTTGCCCAGTATCAGGTGTCAATTGGTAACAACCCATAATAGACGAACAGTACAGAAAATGAATGAATGAGTATGTGCTCCGTGATGGCCTAGTGAGCTGTTCAGGGTGTACTCTGCCCTCGCCCAGAGGACACTAATCTTGGTTAAGCAGTTCAGAAAATTAAATGATGATGAATGATGACTGTTAAATTTAGGAGGAAATATTCATTCTTACTAAAGTATTTACTCTAACTGCTTTCGAAAATGTTTACAAGGTTGTCCATAAGAATCATTTTGGGCCAGCACAGTGGTGTAGGGGTTAGCATGCTGAGCTTACAGCATGAAGGTTGTGGGAACAAGCCCGAGCATCAGCTACGGTTCTTCTATGTTTAAATTAGATTAGATTCAACTTTATTGTCATTACACATGTGAGAAATACAGAGTAATGAAACCCAGTTTAGCATCCAATCAGAAATGCAGAGAGCAGCAAGTGCAATAAACAGTATAT
>CM045729.1:26868579-26956079 GCA_024760905.1 Plotosus lineatus | reverse complement strand
CACACACACACCGTGGCAGTGGGCTGCCACTCACATTGGCAGCACCCAGAGCCCTGCTCAGCAGCATTTCAGCCATGGAGGTGGAGGAAGGGAAGGTACAGCTCACCCCTCTACCACCACCCATTTTTTCCTGCTGGTTTGGGAATCGACCAGCGACCTTTCGGTCTCAAAGCCACTTCTCTAACCATTAGGCCAGGGATCACCAACGTGGTGCCCGTGGGCACCAGGTAGCCCGCAAGGACACTATAAGTTGCCCGCGGACCTGTTCACTGCTAGTTTTAGGACAGGCCCACAGCTCCATAGCGCCACTCTCCATTGAGCTGCATCTAATTTTTTTGAATATATTTTAAATCAAATCAATATCTTCACATAGATAAATATCATTAATTATTAATGATAACATATAATTAAAGGTAAATTGAGCAAATTTGTAATTTCAGAGGTGTGTTTTGACCTGGTAGCCCTTCGCATTAATTGGTACCCAAGAAGTAGCTCTCGGTTTCAAAAAGGTCGGTGACCCCTGCATTAGGCTATGGCAGGGGTCGGCAACCCAAAATGTTCAAAGAGCCATATTGGACCAAAAAAACAAACAAAAAAATAAATCTGTCTGGAGCCGCAAAAAATAAAACCCTCATATAAGCTTTATATGAAGGCAGCACAGGCTATAAGTGTATTATCGTATTATCAGAATGACTAAGCAGGCTACAAACACATAAAGGCCATTCATGATTAAATGTTTATTTTCCCTGCAGCGCATCCTGGAGAGAATGACACCATGTGACTACTCTGTTGTACGATATTCGGTGCTTTAAGTTTAACTTCTGGGGCAGTGGTGGTGTAGTGGTATAGGACGCTGGATCGCTGATCCAAAAGGTTGGGGGTTCGACTCCCACTCTCCAGAAGGTTGTCTCCCCCCCCCCCCCCCCAGTGCAGCTAACTGGGTTATCAAAGGTCGGCCATGTCTCTCACTGTCTATGGTGTGAGGCATGTAAAAGAACCATTGCTGACTTTCGTAAAGAGTAAGCTGCAAAGCCGTTGGCGTGTTTCCGCCCTGTGATGGTCTGGCGAGCTGTCCAAGGTGTACTCTGCCCTCGCCCAAAGTTGGCTGGGATGGGCACCAGCCTCCCCGCAACCCAAAGTAGGATTAAGCGGTTACATGAATGAATGAAGTTTAACTTCCGTTTCTATATTAATGTATTATGTTTTGTTGCATTGATGAAATTATGGAAATTTAATAAAGAAATCAGCGGCCCATCAGAGTTTACATATATGCACAACAGCGCTGTCTGTTTAATGTCAATCACATCACATGACTCATCATAGGCAATTGAGTATGCGGGAGCTGAATTAGTGTTGTTGATTTGCCGCTTGGTGATGTTGCCTGCCATTTAATGGCCCTTTCCTTCACTGTCTTTACGAATTTGCGGAGAGAGACGTGTCTTTAATTTTCTGTATTATCTCTCTTTTGTTTTTGAGGTCTGAAAATAGGTGCTCTGATATTTTAATGAATGAATCCTTCATGTGATCGCCATCTGTGCACCATCTCCACACTTTATTATCTCTTGGGTTGCAAGAAAACGAGCAGAGCCATAGTGGACTTTGGAGATATGTAATCCACTTCTGAAATCTATCTTTGCGCTCCTCTAATTTCCCCAGTAGTACTGTAATCGCACTTTTTCTCTCAATCCCAACTGGATGGTTGGCTGCAAATTTCGCATGCCTTCCCTGGAAATGTCTTTCCAAATTACTCTTTTTGTTATTTTAAAGCTCCTCATTACAAAGCAAACATACAGGCAATCCTTCCGCATTGGCAATGAAAGCAAATGGTTCAGACCATTCTTCCTTGAATCCTCTGTTCTCATTAGCTTTCTTTCTCTTTTTTTCTTTGGGATCCATGGCCCATGACACACCCACTGGTTTGTTTACAACAGCAACCTGCCTGGCAAAGTGTCGCACTGAAACGTGTGTCACAGGCTATGCCGCAAATCTTCGTTGACAGAAATGTTTAAATGTAGGACTAATTTTTTTTATACAAATTTTTAAAACCTTGGAGAATGTTAAAAATGTTTGTCAGGCTTGTCCTCCTACAGAAACCATATTTAAAAAAACCCTCCTCAGCTTTTTCCATTTTCATATATTTTTGAAAAAGCTGCAGGGAGCCACTAGAGTGGCACTAAAGAGCCTCATGCGGCTCTAGAGCCATAGGGTGCCAACCTCTGGGCCATGGAGCCGTTTTTTTTTTTTTTTTTTTTTTTTTTTTCTCATTAATTTTAGTTGTATCCAATTTCTACCCATCCACCCCCAAGTGTTGCTCCCCTATCATATATGACCACCACCATTCAGGGTGGGGCATAGGAATGTGCCTGTCCCCTCCATGACATGCAGTGCTTTCACCTGCCTCTTTACGCGCTGCTGCACCTACGCATCTGGAGGCGGCCTAACACACTCACAGGGGAAGCGCTATCCACCCCCTTTGTACGAATGAGCTCATAAATTGGATGGTAATCGCAGTGAGTGACAGGGGAGCATGTGGCATCCTTCACTTCCGTGAGAGCTCATCCAACTAGCTCCCATGGACTCCTGGTTACGGATCAAGATCAAACTTGCAATCTGCAGGTTGATAGTCACACACACTGTCTAACCATCAAATACTTAATCCTGTTTTATTTATAGTGTACTATTCACTCTCAAAAATGCTCTCTTAAAAGTAGAGCGTTGTTCCTTAAGAGACCAGGAGTACTGTACACCGTTTGTCCGACAGAAGTAGTTCAAATTATTTAAAAATGTACTACAGGGATCCCTCGCTACTTCGCGCTTTAATTCATACGGCTTCGGTGCATCGAGGTTTTTTAAAAAATATTCACCAAAAAATGTAAAAAATAAGGAAATTAAGGAAGAATAGGGGGGAAAAGATCAGGAAAATGTCACAAAACAAGGCCAATTATACAAAAAAAAAAAAAATCCCCAAACAAAACAAAAACCAAAAACAACCCAAAACCCCCCAACAAAACTAGTTACATCTTTACGTGAGGTGCACAGCGATGTGCGCACACCCGCGTCTGTATGTGTGTGTATTTATATTTCATTTACATCTTATGCATTATTTTTGAGTGTTTAATTGCTATTATAAGCATTTATAAAGTTGAATATGTGTTGATTGATATTATATACACATATTCATGTACGTAAATGTCAGTCAGGGAGGGTCGATCCCGGAATTCGGCGATTGCCGGGGGATCGACCCTCCCTGACTGACATATACATACATGTATATGTGTATATAATATCAATCAACACATATACATGTACATATATGTCAGTCAGGGAGGGTCGATCCCGGAATTTGGCGGTCGCAGGGGGATTTTGGTCCCAATTAACCGCGGAAAGTGAGGATCCCTGTATTTCATTCCTGAAGTGCCCTACAAGAGAAAAGGGTGCAATAAGAGAACTTATAATTAGTTAGTAGTTGTTCCAGTAAGGCACAAAAATGGTTGGGCTCTAAAAAGTACACGGTTGTCTCTCACATGGATCCTCCCCCAACGACAAGCATTTCTACTCCATTATATTCACACTGGTACCGCCACCTCTGAGAGAGTCTGCACATTCAAGGCAACATGGTGGGGTAGTCTTAAACATTTTTGTCTCACAGAAAGCAGGTTCTGAGTCTGAACCTCATGCCCAGTGAGGGGGTTGCTGTGTGAAGTTTTCTGTGATGTTTTTCTGGTGCTTTCATGGGTTTCCTTTGGAGGAACCAGTTTCCTCATACAGTCCAAGCACATGCTTATTAGGGTAATTGGCCTTGGGTGTTAATTTCAGTGTTCCATTGGGTTTGATTGCAGGCCTTGGGTTTTCCCCGGGGTCTCCACCCCGGGGTCTCCACTTCACTGACAGACCAGTGAGCTTTTAAAATGAGGTGACTCGGATGCATCCTAATCAGATGACCTTAGTATACCTCAGCTGACTCCTGTTGATGTGGAGGAACAATGGTTCTACCCTGAGCTACCCCAGATGTTTGAGGATCTCACCCTATTTCTAAGGCTGAGCCCAGACACTTGCAGAATGCTGTTGTGAGGTTTCTGAAGTAATTTCTACTGTATTTTGCTGAAAGTCTCTGCTATCTGTATTTAGATTATTTAAATTATGAATCATATAGAAAAGCACCATTTTGTAGAAAATAGGCTTCAATTTTTTTTTTAATGCTGATACTCTCACATTCTTAAAGGCAATAAGTTCTGGTGAACTTGTAAATGATGCATTAATATAACGTTTGGCAAGAGAAGGGATTGAAATAGAGGACTGCATTTTACTTTAGAGCATAAAGGCAGGAATTAAAGATCAATTAGTAATTATTTATTAATCTCACAATCTCACATGCCCAATACCTAGAATCTTATATTATTATTATTATTATTATTATTATTATTATTATATTCTTCATTCATTCATTTTCTGATCCGCTTAATCCTAATTAGGGTTGCTGGGAGGCTGGCGCCCATCTCAGCCAACTCTGAGCGAGGGTAGGGTACACCCTGGACAGCTTGCCAAGCTATCGCCATTATTATTATATTTTTACAAAAAAAAAAAAAAAAAATCAGAAAATAGACACAACAAACCTCACATTTGCTAACATCAAACATCTGTGAGAAAAGAAATAATAAATCAAAGGTGGCAGAAACATCCAATAACGTGTGTGTGTGTGTGTGTGTGTGTGTGTGTGTGTGTGTGTGTGTGTGTGTGTGTGTGTGTGTGTGTGTGTGTGTAAATTACTGATCCCAGTGCAGCTAACTAGGACTGGATTATCAAAGATCTGCCATGTCTCTCACCGTCTGTGATGATGAAAAGCATGTAAAAGAACCATTGCTGACTGTTGTAAAGAATAGGCCATTGGCCAGCTTTCCCCTGATTCTAATTAGGATTAAATGGTTCAGAAAATGAATGGATGGATGATGATGATGATGATGATGATGATGATGATGATAAGGTGGCATGGTGGTGTAGTGGTTAGCACATCCGCCCCACAGCGAGAAGGTCTTGGGTTTTTCTGTGTGGAGTGTACATGTTCTCCCCGTGCCTGCGTAGGTTTCCTCCAGGTACTCTGGTTTCTCCAACAGTCCAAAAACATGCACAGTAGGTTAACTGGCTGTTCCAGATCTCGAAGTGTGAATGGTTGTGTGAGTGTCGGCCCTGCCCAATGGCCTGACGAGCTGTCAAGGGTGTACCCCGCCCTTGCCTGGAGTTTTGCTGAGATGGGCGTCAGCCTCCCCGTAACCCTAATTAGGATTAAACTGTTCATAAAATGTATTAATAATAATAATAATAAGAGTGGTGCAGTAGTTAGAACATCTATCTCACAGTATGAGGGTCCTGGGTTCCATTTCCGGGCTTGGACGTTTCTTTGTGGAGTTTGAATGTTCTCCCCATGCGTACTTAGGTTTCCTCCAACAGTACAAGAACATGCTCAGTAGGATAACTGGCTGTTCCAAACAGGCCCTTCGTGTGAGAATGAATAATCATGCATGTATGTATGTGTGTGTGTGTGTGTGTGTGTGTGTGCATGTTGGGCCTGTAATGGTCTGGTGAGCATCTGGTGTCCAGGGTGTACCCCACCTTTGCCCAGAGTTGGTTAAAATAAGCACCAAACTTCCCACAACCCTAATAGTAGGATTACGCGTCTTAGAAAATGAATGTCTGTCTGTCTTCCTTTCGGCTTTTTCCCTTTTACTCAGGAGTCACCACAGCGAATCATCTGATTCGCACGTTTGATCTGGCAGAGGTTTTTATGTCAGATGCCCTTCCTGTCACAACCCTTTTAGCAAGGGACAGAAACACACTGCCGACTTTGCAGCTACTCTTTACGAAAGTCAGCAATGGTTCTTTTACATGCCTCTCACCATAGACAGTGAGAGACATGGCTCGCCTTTGATAATCCAGTTAGCCGCACTGGGGGGGACAGTGACAACCTTGTGGAGAGTGGGACTCGAACCCCCAACCTTTGGATCAGCGATCCAGCGCCCTATACCACTAGACCACCACTGCCCCCATCTTAGAAAATGAATAAGTGAATAAATGAATAATAGGTTGTATTAAACCCAGCCCATGTTAGTGGCGCTGGAAAGGATGGTAGCACATGTCTCCCAAAGTCAGTCCTCGTGTATTAATTCACTTTTCATTTTAACTCAAAAGTTTGCAGTCAGGACGGCACAGTGGTGTCGTGATTGCCACCTCACAAGGGTTGTCCTGATTGCGAGTCCTGGGCTCAGTGAGGACATTTCTGTATGGAGTTTGCAACATGCTTGTGTGGGTTACACTAGGGTACTCTGGTTTTCTCCCACAGTCCAAAAATACGTCCCAAGATGTCAATATGAGTGCGAATGGTTGTGTGTGTGTATCGCCCTGCTTTGAACTGTCCCGCTGTTCAATGTGAATCCTGACTTTACTTAGTGTCGGTTGAGATAGGCTTTAGCTTCCTTGCTACCCTATTAAAAAATGCTGATTGGAAAACGATGAAAAAAGGAAAGTATACAGTTATTTGAACGTACAGTATCTGTTATACTGGGTTATATATGTTTGAGAACAAGTGAGAACCCATGCGTTTTGCTATTGTTTCATAAACTGCATCTTTCTTGACTCATTATATCAGTCATGCTGTTTTCCAGTGATTCATCCAACACATTTTACTCTGGCACTTTGAATTTCTCTTTCTCCTTTCTCAGGAATGAGTGATTTATTTTTGGTGAGTGTTACAGTTTTTTGTTTTTTTTAAATATACCCCCCTTATCCTTCCTCGCAGTCTTTTTGTGCCGCACAGTAGCAGTATGTGCCAGAGGAATGTGAAAGCAGCTGGTGTTACCTTATCACCTTCTGTGAGCTATAACTAACAGTTTTTCAATTAACCCTTTGGAATTGAGGGTCCCTTGATTCTTTACGGGTATTTACAGCCAGCAAAACATTTCCCGTGGAGCTTTTAGATGCACTTATGAATGCACTGCGACGCACACATGAACACAAATACATCTTTCATAATCCATTGCACCATGAGCTTATGTAAGTTCCTTTTTTTTTTTTAATACATAAAGTCACATAATGTTTTTATGTAAATTCATTCACACAGGGATGCTCCCTTCTCTGCTTCACTGATAAGCTGGCATGTTCTCAGATTTGTTTGGTGTTTTTTGCATTTACTTTCATCCATCACCTATACTGCTTTTCTGTTAGGGTAGTGGTGGAAGCCAAACCCACCTGACTTCAGGTGAGACACGTGGTGCACCCTGACAGGTCACCTGTCGCAGGGTGTACACGAGAAAGAAAAAAAAAACCCACCCATACTCAGATTCACTCTCCTTTGGGTAGTATCGAGTCATCAGTTGATGTTATGTTCATAGCTTTGGACTGAAGGAGGAGACCTGAGTACTACGAGGAATCCCAAACAAGTACAAGGCGAACATGAAATTTTTCAACAGTGAGTATTTTTGGTCCAAGATCACTCTTGCTGTGAGGCAACAGGGCTAACCACTGAGTCACCGCATCACACAGCATTCAAACTGTTTGGAAGGTAATAATTTAAAATCAGGATGGCATAGTACTCTAGTGGTAAGTACATCTATCTCACAGCAAAACGGATCTGGGATCAAGTCCCGGGGAGTTTCTGTGTGGAGTTTGCATGTTCTCCTGTGCTGGAGTGTATTTCCTTCAGGTACTCTACCGTAGTTTCCTTTCACAGTCCAAAGATGTGCACATTAAGCTATTTGGTTGTTAAAAATTGTGCGTAGGCGTGAAGGTAAGTCTGAGTGGTTGTATGGACTGGCCTATAATGGTCTGGTGAACTGTTCAGACTGCACCTCACCTTTGTCCAGTGTCACCTGAAATAGGCTCCAGCCTCCTTGCGAGTCAAGTACAATTAAGTTGTTTGAATGAATGAAATAATTTAAACAAATATTTATGTATTGTATATACAGGGATAGCTCATTTTCCACGGTTAATGGAGACCGAGATCCCCCCGCGACTACCGAATTCTGTGAAGTAGGATCGACTCCCCTGACTGATGTATACGTACATGTACAGTGGTACCTCGCCTTATGAAATTAATCTGTTCCAGAGGCGATTTCGTAACCTGGATTTTTCATAAGTAGAACCGCATTTTACATGTAAAACGCGTGATTCGTTCCAAGGCCCCCAACACTACCCCTAAACCCTTTAAAAATGATAAAAGTATACCTTTTAAGGTACTTACTTCGTGTTGACCATGCCTTCTTAGCAGAGTTATAATCTTACAAATGTTTATGCAAGGTTAAAAGCCTGAGCCAAAAAATAAAGTAGCAATCAGCACACTCAAAAAACTAATGAAACAAC
Organism: Plotosus lineatus; assembly: GCA_024760905.1. Lineage (NCBI taxonomy): Eukaryota > Metazoa > Chordata > Actinopteri > Siluriformes > Plotosidae > Plotosus > Plotosus lineatus. The sequence continues at coordinate 26,947,730 of CM045729.1, read as the reverse complement.
AGTAACTCTGTCCTTTATACAAAAAGCATCATAGGTATTATGGAGACACAGCTCCATAATAGCCAATGGGAGGGAGCTGCGTCATCCCTCCGAGCCAATGGGAGGCCAGCGAGGCGGTATGTTGGGAGATAGCCAATGGGAGGCCGGCAGTGCGGGATGTCGGGAGATAGTCAATGGGAGAGCAACTCTGTGCATTGTTTGAATTTTTGCGATGGTGCTTTAGTAACGTGAACTTGTTTCGTATCCAGAGACAAAAATTTTAAGAAAATGTTTTTCATAATTTGGATTTTTCATTTGTTGGGACTTTCGTAAGGTGAGGTACCACTGTATATGTGTATATAATATCAATAAATACATAGTCAACGCTATAAATGCTTATAATAACAATTAAGAATTCAACTACAATGCATAAGATGTAAATAAAATATAAATACACACACATACAGATGCTTAATGTAAGTAGTTTTGTTAGGTTGGGTTTTTTTGTTGTTTTTGTTTGGGTTTTTTACATAATTGGCCGTGTTTTGTGGCATTTTCCTTAACCTTTTCACCTATTATTCCTTAATTTCCTTATTTTTATTTTTTTTATGAATATGTTTGAAGACCCCGCGATGCACTAAAGCCGCAGAAACTCAGCATGACATAGCAAGGGATCACTGTATATACAGTAGGTCCCCTCCCGTTCGCGGTTCACCGTTTACGGCCCCACATACTCGCGGAATAGCGGTAGCCCAGTAAATTACTTTCACATGATTTAAATTTAGCCAGTGGCTGACAGCTTTTGTTTCTTCCTCCTGCTGATTGGTTGCAGATGATGTGTACACCTCTTTTTTTCTGCTTGGTGCACAAGTTATCAACGTGACTGCCTGAATTCTGAAGTAATTTTTAGTGTGTTTTTAATTATTATTTACGTCCTATGATGCCACTCAAATGCCCTGCATCTTCTCTAGCTTCTGGTAAGGATGCGTGAGATTTATTCATCTGTTTTTGTTTTATTTGATGGCTTTTTTTGTATTTATATTTAAACGACAGTGAAATTATGTATTCGTTATTCTGCTAAGAAAGGCCACCTGATTTATCTGAGAGCAGATGCAGTCATCAAAAGAGCCACATCTGGCTCGCGAGCCATAGGTTCCCAACCCCTGCTTTAAAGGCTTGTATTAAAAATAATTTATTAACAGCTTATTTTATTTCTGGTGCGCCACTTTACCACAGTCATTATAAGGTAAAGTCCGTGGGCTTTATACACCCAAGCCATAGCGGCTCAGGGGCAGTGGTGGTCTAGTGGTATAGGGCGCTGGATCGTTGATCCAAAGGTTGGGGGTTCAAGTCCCACTCTGCACAAGGTTGTCACTGTCCCTCCCAGTGGATCTAACTGGGTTATCAAAGGCCGGCCATGTCTCTCACTGTCTATGGTGTGAGGCATGTAAAAGAACCATTGCTGATTTTCGACAAGAGCAGGCTGCAAAGCCGTCAGCGTGTTTCCGCCCTGCGATGGCCTGGCGAGCTGTCCAGGGTGTACTCTGCCCTCGCCCGAAGTTGGCTGGGATAGGCACCAGCCTCCCCGCGACCCAAATTAGGATTAAGCGGGTACAAAAAATGATGATGATGAACCACAGCGGAACATCATCCGTAGCGTGAAGCGACCAGGAGTTCAACTCCTCTTGGATGGGACGCTAATCCATCACAGGTTACCTTCCCAGTATATTTTACTGGTACCCATTTATACTGCTGGGTGAACAAAGGCACACTTGTGGTTAAGACCTTGCCCAGGGGTCTTAGCACAGTGAGGGTCTCAATGGGATTTGAACTCACAACCTCCTGTTCATGACCCTAACCACTACACCACTGGCTCGACTTCACAGTCATTATACATTATAAAAACCTCCCATGAAAACTGCTGGGGTTTTTTCCAGTATATCTGAATGAGCAAATATTTCTGCCTCTTGGAAACAATGCTTACAGATAAATGTGATACTTTATTATACTTCAACAAATCTCACAGGAAATATACAGTGTTTAGTCAACAAAAACAACAACAAAAACTAAAACAGTAAAATATCAATCCTGCCTCCTAGGCTCTGGTGTTCTCTTTGTAATTGAAGCCTGTGATGTCATTATGCCAAGATCAAATCATTTTTCAACAAAGATTGAAATAGTTTTTCAAGATGTGGTTCTTTTTGTGTGTGTGTGTGTGTGTGTGTGTGTGTGTGTGTGTGTGTGTGTGTGTGTGTGTGTGTGTGTGTGTGTGGAATGATATTGCATGAAAATGGATTGAAAAGCTTTTTAAAATAAATTTTTAAAAATAAATCATCCCCCCCCCCCCACCCCGACCCATCCCACCTTCTCCAGCTAACTGGATTCTCAAAGACCGGACTTGTGTCTCCTTCTCCAGGGCAAGAAATTCTTTTTTTTTTTTTTTTTTCTTTGCCAGCCAGCTGGATTAGTTACCTTACAAAGTTATTCGCCAAGATCACCTCGCCAAAAAATGTCCGTGAATGAGATCTATATCTTTGCACCCCCCCACCGTTCCTGACTTTTGACAAGAGTAGGTTGCATAGCCGTCAGTGTGTTTCTGCCTTGTGACTTGTGATAGCCTTATGAGCTGTCCAGGGTGTACTCTGCCCTCTCCCAGAGTCGGCTGGGATGGGTGCCAGCATCCGGGTTACCCTAATTAGGATTAAGCGGTTACAGAAAATGAATGAATGATAAGTGAGCACCCCAGTTAAGTCAACATACTTACTATATTCGAGCTTTAATATTATTTTTTTTTTACTAAACTTAGGACATTAATATTGGGCTCAGAATTGACAAGAAAATGTTGCATTTCAATACAAAAATACTAATATAGTCCTGAGCATCATAATATTGAATAATTTAAAAATATTCAGCATGAAAAAGATAATATGGTGACTGATGGAGTAAAACTTTGTGTAGCACTGGACTACATGTGTGACGGGCTGGTGCCGATAGCAGCGGTACAGGAAGTTTTAGCGACCACATCACAACGATGATTTTCACTCCCTTCATGTGCCGCTTACATACTTAAAATTCGCACTACCGAAAATGCAGACTTCCTGGCGACTTGGCGACTCTTGTAAAAAGGAGAACAAGGCGTGAAACACATGAGATGGGATGCCACATTGTCACGGAACCAGGGGTGAACATGTTCCCATGCGAATTTGTAAAGCCTTTGGTGGTTTTCTGCCTCGTATTGTTTGTCGGTGGCCTTCTTCTGTTCCTCTGGCCGAGGCTGCTTTGTTTCCGTCTCAGATGGCAGCTAAACACGTTTCAAAAATCTCAGAGTTGAATATGTAAACAAATCAATGATATCAGCAATTATACGGTCGCGACTATCGAAATTTGCATGTCATATCACGTAAGTACAGCGAGATTTAACGAGATGTGTCACATGCATGCGCAGTGGTAATAAAACACTTATGACACATTTATGACTTGTACACAATGTTCTGACGTGTGATGGCTTGTTTGATAGTTTGAATCTCGATCCGTTTTTATCTGTGTGGAGTTAAATCAGTGACATCATTCATTGTAGTTAAAAAAGAATGGAGTTTTTAACAAGCACAATGAAATATAATGCATGGTGGTGGAAATATCATGGTTTGAGCTTGTTTTGCTGCCTCAGGGGCTGGACAGCTTACAGTCACTAATTCAATCATGATTCTACATCATATCTAAGAGTGATGAAGATATTGTGACCAATTGTTTAAAAGTTTAAGTTAAGCCTGAGGTGGACCATTTGACAGGATAATTATTCTACTCACACGAGCAAATCTTCCATGGAAGGCCACAGGAAGAGGAAGTGAAGTCATGGACTGGTCTGGTTCTAGCTCATATTTGTAACTTGTTGAAATGTGGGGATTTGAAAAGGGCAGTACATAACATCAATCCCTCAAATGTTTTTCATCAGAGAGAAAAGTGGTCAAATAGAGTTCAGAAACTGGTGGATGATTATTTGACATGCCAACGAGAAGTTTTTAAGTACATAGGCTCAACAATCCAGAGCAATGGAGAGTGTGGAAAAGAGGTGAAGAAGTGTGTGCAGGCAGGTTGGAATGGTTGGAGAAAAGTGTCCGTTGTGATGTGCGATAGGAGAGTGTTAGCAAGAATGAAAGGAAAAGTGTACAAGATGGTGGTGAGGCCAGCGATGTTGTATGGATTAGAAACAGTGGCGCTGCGGAAGAGACAGGAGGCAGAGCTGGAGGTAGCAGAGATGAAAATGTTGAGGTTCTCTTTGGGAGTAACGAGGATGGATAGGATCAGAAATGAATACATCAGAGGGACAGCACATGTAAGATGTTTTGGAGACAAAGTCAGAGAGAATAGATTGAGATGGTTTGGACATGTACAGAGGAGGGATAGTGAGTATATTGGCAGTAGGATGCTGAGGTTGGAACTACCAGGCAGAAGGCCCAGAGGAAGACCAAAGAGGAGATTTATGGATCTGGTGAAGGAGGACATAAAGGTAGTTGGTGTAAAAGAATAAGATGTAGAGGACAGGGTGAGATGGAGGCAGATGATTTGCTTTGGCGACCCCTGAAGGGAACAGCTGAAAGGAGAAGAAGAAGAAAAAGAAGAAGAAGAAGAACACGAGGTTATTTCTGCTAAAAGAGGCATTAGTTTCTTTTGCAAATACAGTGATACCTCAGATAACAAATTTAATCCGTTCTGAGGGCGAGCTCGTAAGCCAAAAAGTTCGTTAAATGAAACAATTATTCTCATAATAAATAACAGAAAACCATTTAATCGTTCCAACACCCTCCCCGACTCATATAACCAGCCACAAACACATATATTTGACCTAATATATTAAAGATAAACATGTTAAAACAATAAATATTTCATAACACTAATACATGTACATTAACATTAATAATAATTAATAATAAATAATAAAAAGAACAAGAATAAACAACAAGTCAACTAACCCTTCCGATCATCGACTGCGGCGAAGATGTCACGTGGGCAGGCATGAAGTGATGTGTAAGAGAAGGAAGAGGAGGAGAATTTTGTGTGAGCACGCTATAAATGCCAGCAAGGAAAGGCTCATGGTGAGCTCACACAAGGCCAGTGCTTCTCAAAGAGTGGGGCCACTACAGTAGTTGGCAGTGGTGCTCACATTGTTGCGCTGTGGTGTAGGGAAAAAGCAACGAGCAAACGATATGAAGTTCAGTAAACACTATATTAGCATGCAGGGCGTTGGGGGGGTGAAATGTTTTGAGGTTTTTTTCTTCCTAGAGGGGGTGTCACAGAAAATAATTGAGAAACAGTGTCACAAGGCATTCTGGGAGGAATACACGCAGAAAAATACGAGGTTAATTGGCCCGGAAAAGCCATTTTGAGGACAGCTTGTAAAGTGAAATTTTCCTTATTGGATGGAACAGATTTTTGGTGGGTTCGAAGCTCGTATCATGGAAAACTCGTTCTGAGGGACATTCGTTAGACGACCACGGTACTTTCTTTCCCCAGTGAAAAATAAACATCTTTTGATATTTTTGTTGAAACAATTTTTCTTTGAATTGTTTTTTAGTTTTCTCACCTTTAATGTATCGGCATCATATTGAAATACGTTCAAAAACATTTTCCATGAGATGTGCTCATTTTTCCACATGAGTGTACAGTATTGCTAATACAACTGATGGGCCATATAATTTCAGTTTATGCATCATCACAGGCAGTCGGTGCTCCCTGTCTTAACACTGCGTAATAATTTATGCTTTATCATGGTTGACACTTCAGTAGTCCAGCAGCTGCTGTAAGGAATACGATTCTGATTCATTACGCAGGATTCAAAAGGTTATAACATTTTCAGATTTTATGCTATAATTTTTCAAGGCAGCTGCATGAGACATAGAGGTCATTAATACAATAATCAAATAAAACTGTTTAATCCTAATTGGGTGGCAGTTAAACTTGGGCCGAGTGTAGTTGAAACTCAGTTTATATGGGAAACACCCTGAACTGCTCACTAGACTACAGAGGGTGGTTAGTATACCAGCCTTCCAGCACGAAGTTCCTGAGGTTAAGTTGTTTCCGTGCAGAGTCTGCCTGGTCTATCCATGCTTGTACGGCTTTTTTTCCGGGAACTGCCCTGCGATGGCCTGGCGAGCTGTCCAGGGTGTACTCTGCCCTCGCCCGAAGTTGGCTGGGATGGGCGCCAGCCTCCCCGCGACCCTAATTAGGATTAAGCGGTTACAGAAAATGAACTGAAATGAGGCGGTCTGGATAAGAGCATTTTGGGGCCGGTGGTGTAGTGGTTAGGGTGCTGCGCTCATGATCGGGAGGTCATGAGTTCAAATCCCACTGAGGCCCTCACTGTGTTAAGACCCCTGGGCAAGGTCTTAACCACAAGTGTGCCTCTGTTCACCCAGCAGTATAAATGGATACCAGTACAAATATACTGGGAAGGTAACTTGCGATGGACAAGTGTCTCATCCAGGAGGAGTTGAATTCCTAGTTGCTTCATGCTACAGAAACCGGGGATAAGCACCGGCCTGATGAGCCGCTATGGCTTGGGTGTAAAAAGCCCACGGACTTTACCTACTTTTACCTTACCTGGATCAGAACATCTGCCAAAATGCTGTAAATGTAAATAGTCCAAAGACATGCACATTAGACTAATTCGAAATTGTGGCTTTTCAATGGGGCAGTGGTGGCCTGGTGGTAATAGTGCTGGATCACTGATCCTAAGGTTGGGGGTTCATGCCCCACTCTCCAAGGGTTGTCACTGTCCCCCCCATTGATGCTAACTGGGTTATCAAAGACCAGCCATGTCTCTCACTGTCTATGGTGTGAGGTTCGTGTAAAAAAACCATTGCTGAATTTCGTCAAGAGTAGCTGCATAGCCGTCAGCATGTTTCCACCCTGCGATGGCCTAGTGAACTGTCTCGGGTGTACTCGGCCTTCGCCCAGAGTCGACTGGGATGGGTGCCAGCCTCCCCGTGACACTAATTCAGATTAAGCGGTTACAGAAAATGGATGAATGGTGGCGTTTCGAAGTGAGTGTTAATGGGTGTGAGGTGTTCCACCGAATGTAGGCGCTTGTCGCAAGTGACGTATGATCCAGACTTCCGATCTTTCAAGTGAGCAAATGAAAGTTGAGTACTAAACAAGTATTCAATGCACACTTGCTCACTTGAAAGATCGGAAGTCCGACTAAGCCATGCTTTGTCCCACAAGCACCATACGTCACTTGCGACAAGCGCCTACATTCGGTGGAGCACCTCACATATGTGTGCGAGAGAGCCTTGCGATGGTCTAGCAAGCTGTTAAGAGTATACCCCAACTTCCTCCTGTGTTGGCTGAAATAGGCTTTGGCCTCCCTGTGACCCAAGTAAGATTAATCAGTTTGTCAATTGAATAAGTGAGTTTAGATGTTTTGCATGTAATGGCAAGCATTCCATCTGTGGTTTGTTCTTAACTTCCTCACTGCATTATGTGTGTGATTAAGGCCTAGGGAACGTCTCGAGGAGCCTACATTAATGAAGAGAAATAAAAGAGCAAGAGCTTCGAAGGTGGAGAGAAAATTAGCTCTTAACAGTTTCAAGGAAATTAGCTTGAGCTGAATCCAGACATTTAGAAAAACGTAAGGCAAGTCAAAGGGACAGCATTAGATGTTCATTTGTATTTTCATTATAGCCTTTTGGAGATTCCTTCAATATGGAGAAAGGGTTCCAAAGAAAAGGTCCAAAAAGAATTTTAACTTGAGCCCCGTAACTCGTCTGCGCATAACCCCTGAAGATGGCCACGCCTCATTCGAACCTCAAATACCTAAAATTAGCTTTTAGTGCTATTAAACAACATCACAACTTCAATTCATATCAATATTTCACGTTTCATTACTTTTAACTAACTGATTTAGACATTCTTTCATTTTTTCTTTAATTATTCTGTACCCTATAGTGTTGGAATTTACGTGATTATTTATGCATAAATCTAAATTTGGTAATTACAAATGACATTTACACTTGCTAAAACCTTGAATTTGGCATATCACATATCACTGGATATATATATATATATATATATATATATATATATGGATTCTGCACTATCAGACTACATATATGGCGACACAATGGCGTAGTGGTTAGCACGTCTGCCTCACAGCAAGAAGGTCTTCGGTTCGATTCCCAGCTTGGGCGTTTCAGTGTGGAGTTTGCATGTTTTCCCTGTGCTTGCAATGGCTTCCTCCAGGTACTCCGGATTCCTCCCACAGTCCAAAAACATGCACAGTAGGTGAATTGGCTGTTCCAAATGACCCATAGGTGTGAGTGTGAGTATGAATAGTTGTGTGAGTTTTGGCCCTGTGATGCCCTGGCGAGCTGTCCAGGTTGTCCAGCCCTTGCCCAGAGTCGGCTGAGATGGGCGCCAGACTCCCCGCGACCCTAATTAGGACTAAGTGGTTCTGAAATGAATGACTATCAGAATATGTAAAGTAAGACTCATTGTTAAAGCTAACGCTTTCGTAGAAGCCAATTTGATTTGTTTTGGGATAAAAAAATGGGGGGAGGGGTAGCGCAGCGAGGTTACAGGGGATCTCAGTCACAAAAAAATTCTCATTTTGAAAATATTTCTCCATATTGTGACGGTTTCCCCAAAGAAAAGCAGCATTACCATCCCACCCCAACCCCATTTATATCTTCCCAAACTTCCCCCATAAAGTCTTGCATATAAGATTTACAGTCACATTCAGGGGCAATTTAGAACATCCAATTAGCTGCACTTCGGACTGTTGTGGAAACCAGAGCACCTAGAGGAAGCACAGGGAAAACGTACTCCACAACTCCACACAGAAATCCCCTTGCTGAGACCAAGACTTGGACCCAGGTCCTCCCTGTTGTGGGTCGGACATGCTAACCATCATGCAGCCATAGTATATGCTGTGTATATTATATTGTATACTATGTACCTCAGGCTTGATGGATGGCATTAAATTGAATAATCCCTTCAATGGTCCGTCTTGGGGTCTACTAAGCAATCTTATCCCTGCCTTCTGTACAAATTGTTACTATTATTCTATATTCTATATCCCAAGGTTGGTGGTTCAAGCCCCACTGTCACCGGTTGTCACTGCTGTCTCCCCAGTGCAGATAACTGGGTTATCAAAGGCCGGCCATATCTCGCACTGTCTGTGGTGAGCGTCTGTAAAAAAAAAAAACATTGCTGACTTTTGACAAGAGTAGCTGCACAGCTGTCAGCGTGTTTCTGCCCTGCAATGGTCTGGGGAGATGTCCAGGGTGTACACTGCCCTTGCTCAGTGCTGGTTGAGATGAGCGCCATCATCTCCGCAACCATAATTAGGATTAAGCAGTTCAGAAAATAAATGAATGACTTTTACAATTAAACCTTTTCTGAATGTCAAGTTCTAGTTTTGAATTTACTCATTTTTATTCCTTCAAATTTATTTAATTGGTACATGTTTTTATTTAACATAAAGAAAACCTCAACTGGTTTAAAACAAAAATAAGAAGGTTGTGGGAGGAACAAATAGTCACAACTAAATCACAAACCCACAATCAGAGTCATAGATAGAGCTAAATATGAGGGCTGGATTATGTGTTCCAAACAAGTCACGAAGCAGTCAGTTAAACTATACATGATGCAATCTTACAAATTCGAAGAGGATTTACCCACACAGGTTGCACAGTAACACATGTAATCATGAGCAACAAGGATTATCAATCACCTCAACAGGTAACAATACTGAAAAAAGATAGCACACGGACAGAAGCCAGAAAAAAGTACAAATAATAAACCAGTGCCTGATTGAGTCTAACTGCATATTTTAAGATTTAAGGAAGGCTCAAATGATTGTGATATTGGTTCCAATGTTTACCGATGTTCTCCATCTTGAAGAAGGTTAAAAATACAGTGGTACCTCACCTTACGAAATTAATCCGTTCCAGAGCTTTTTTCGTAAGTTGAACCGCATTTTACATTTAAAACGCATAATTCTTTCCAAGGCTCCCAATACTACCCCCAAAACCCTTTAACAATTATAAAAGCATACCTTTTATATTTGGTAGACGGGTTTGGTCATATTCCTTTATGATATCACTCGAGCCCGTTTCTTCTCAATTGCACCGGAAATCACACAAGTGTGTGACGAAAGTCAGCAATGGTCACTCGTCCCAGTCTATCTGAATGTAGTGGCACAGCATAGTCGAGAAGGCTGGCGATAGGTCAGGATGCAGTGAGTGGCCACAGTTTTATATATATATATATATATATATATATATATATATATATATATATATATATATATATATATATATATATATATATATATATATATATGTATGTATAAAACTGTGTGTCAAATGGGTGTTGTGATATGCAAAGTGTGGTAGTGTGGTCGTAGTAGTAGTGCTTGTCACCTCTCGCTTTCAACTAACACCGCTGCCTGTGAAAAGGGGAGCCGAGTGAGTAAGTCTCTCCCTGCCAGTGCATAGCCTCTCCACCATCAAGCCCCATGTAGTGCCTCCTCGCGGCGACACATGGTAACTGAGTACCTTGCGGACTCAGGCTAAGCTACAGGGGACTCGGAGGAGGTTTGGCACCCAGACATGCGGCATGCAGGCCCACCGGCGTGTGGACACACCCTGATGCCCATGACCCAAATCCCCAACTATGGGTTAAATAGTCCCACTGCCTTGTGGAGTCCCTTGGTTGGGAGAAGGCTAAGGAGTAAACCCTACAGAAATCCGGAGTGGAGCCCCTAAGGCAGTTGGTCTGAGGATTCCCCTACCTTCTGGCAACTCCTGCAGCTGCGCTGGTACCAAATTGTACTGGATCCTCCTTTCCTTTGGATGCTATCAGCGAGGCCGAGAGGGGGGGCTTGACGTCTGGGCAGCACAAGTTCTCCATAGTTCCCGCCCAGGCTCGTAGCGCACTGGAGAGTACACTCCAGCGTTGATGCAAGACTTCGGCTCAACACGGGAAGTAGCAGTTACCGGTTAAAAGCTCATTCCAATTGGCGTAGGATATGGGCGCCTGGGGCTACTTCCGACAGTGGGAGAGACCATCGTGTCTCACTGGACAGCTACTGCCCGCTCCAAGCTGGGCAGCCCCCAGCCAGTAAGGTGCTGTCTCGCCACAGCTCGCCTGCCTTGCTGGGTGCATAGGGCTTAGGGACTGACCATCTCGACAAGCAAGCTGTAAATTCTGCACCAGGCAGACAAAAACAGATAGATACGAAGACTCCAGCTCTTCGAATAGCAAGCTGGAACGTATAGACTATGTGTCCTGGACTGACAAGTGATCTTCAGCAAATTGACGATGCCCGCAAGACTGCAGTCATCGACCATGAACTGACACGTCTGAATATCGACATTGCTTGTCTACAGGAAACCCGCCTGGCTGACAGTGGTATCATCAAAGAGGCCAACTACACCTTCTACTGGCAGGGCCTGCCACAAGACAACCCGAGACTGCATGGTGTAGGGTTCGCTGTGAAGAACTCGTTGACAACGGCGATTGAACCTCTTACCAGTGGATCAGAGAGAATCCTCACTTTACGCCTCTCTACAACTGCAGGTTTTGTAAATCTCCTCAGCATCTATGCACCAACACTCAGCTCCACCCCAGAGGCCAAGAACCAGTTTTACGAGGCTCTGGATGATACAATTTCCAGGATCCCCAGCACTGAAGGACTTTACCTACTAGGAGACTTCAATGCTAGAGTGGGTGCTGACTGTGACACCTGGCCTTCCTGCCTTGGTCACCACGGCATAGGCAGGATGAATGAGAATGGACAGAGGCCATTATCCTCACCAGGCGCACGGATCTGAGCAGTGTTCTCCACACTAGAAGTTTCCATAGCGCAGACTGCGACACAGACCACACCCTCGTTGGAAGCAGGATACGGCTGACAACAAAGAGGATCCATCACTCCAAAACTAAAGGCCTCCCACGCATCAACACCTGCTCCTCAAGGGATCCCCAGCGAATCCAACTGTTTCATGACACAGTCAAGGAGAAGGTGGCTTTGCAGACTCCTGGCAAAGACATCAACAGCAAGTGGAGCTTCCTAAGAGATACTATCTAAGCAACAGCCCTCACCACTTTTGGGGAAAAGGAGCGTCGGAGTGTAGACTGGTACGAGGCTCACTGGAAGGAGATGCAGCCTGTGACAGAAGCCAAGAGGGAAGCCCTCCTAGCATACAAGCAAAACCCCAGCACCAGTACTCAGGACACCCTCAAAGCTGCACGAAACAAGGCCCAGCAGACAGCCCGCCGCTGTGCAAACGACTTCTGGCTGAACCCCTGCAACAATATCCAGATGGCAGCTGACACTGGCAATGCAATGGCCATGTACAATGGCATCAAGACAGCTACTGGCCCAATCACAATTAAGACTGCACCCCTCAAGACCAAGACCGGGGAGGTGATCACGGACCAAGGCAAGCAGCTTGAACGCTGGGTGAAACATTACCTGGAGCTGTACACAACTAATAATGTAGTGACCAATGCAGCATTAAATGCCCTACCAAACTTACCTGTCATGGAGGATCTGGATTACCTGCCTTCAGTGGACGAACCGGGCAAAGCCATTGATTGTCTGGCCTGTGGAAAAGCCCCTGGAAAGGATGGCATCCCCCCTGAAGTCTTGAAGAGTGGCAAGCCAGCACTACTGCAGCACCTCCATGAGCTGCTGTGCTTATGCTGGAAGGAAGGGTTCATCCCCCAGGATATGCACGATGCAAACATTGTAACCCTCTACAAAAACAAGGGTGACAGCAGTGACTGTAACAGCTACTGTGGCATCTCCCTCCTTAGCATCATAGGGAAAGTCTTTGCTCATGTTGTCCTTACTCGCCTTCAGATTCTTGCTTCCCGGGTGTACCCAGAATCGCAGTGTGGTTTCAGGGCAGATCGATATGATCTTCTCACTTCGTCAACTGCAAGAGAAGTGTCGGGAGCAGCAGAAGCCCCTGTACATTGCTTTCATAGACCTGACTAAAGCATTCGACCTGGTCAGCAGAAGCGGACTCTTCAGCCTCCTGCAGAAGATTGGATGTCCTCAAAGGTTACTTCAAATCGTGACCTCCTTTCACGAGGACATGCACAGCACAGTCTGCTTCAATGGTGGGACTTCTGCAGCTTTCCCAGTGAGCAGTGGTGTGAAGCAAGGCTGCGTCCTAGCTCCGACACTCTTTGGGATATTCTTCTCGATGCTTCTTCAGTATGCCTTCTCTGACAGTGAGGAAGGGATCCATATCCACACCAGGTCAGATGGAAAATTGTTTAACATATCTCGACTGCACGCAAAGACGAAGGTGAGGCAGGTCCTCATCCGCGAGATGCTGTTCGCGGATGACGCTGCACTGACGTCCCACACTGAGGCTGGTCTTCAAGAGCTAGTCAATCGCCTGTTCCATGCCTGTAATGAATTCGGACTGACCATCAGCCTGAAGAAGACAAACATCCTGGCCCAGGGCACAAACACAGTCCCAAACATCAACATAAATAACACGCAGCTTGAGGTCATGGACTCCTTCACCTACCTGGGATCCACTATCACTAACACGCTCTCTCTTGACATAGAGATCTCATGCAGAATCGGGAAAGCCGCCGCAGTGATGTCCAAACTGAACAAGCGTGTATGGAGTAATACCCAGCTAAGAGAGAACACCATGCTACGTGTCTATCAGGCCTGTGTACTCAGCACACTCCTTTATGGCAGTGAGGCCTGGTCCACGTACACTGGTCAGGAAAAGCGGCTCAACAGCTTCCACCTTCGCTGTCTCAGGTGTGTGCTCCATATAAAATGGCAAGACAGAGTAACCAACACCGAGGTACTACAGCGTGCCGGCATGCCAAGTCTGCTTGCACTGCTGAGCCAGAGACGACTTAGGTGGTTGGGTCACGTACGGCGAATGGACGAGGGGCGCATCCCTAAAGACATGTTGTATGGAGAGCTGAGTGAGGGCTCCCGCCGCACAGGAAGACCACAGCTTCGGTACAAGGACGTGTGCAAGCGGGACATGAAATTATCTGGCATCGACATAAACACCTGGGAAGGCACTGCTGAAACACGCTAGCTCTGGAAGACCATTGTCAACGAGGGTATCAACAAAGCTGAAACCAACAGAATAAACAAGCTAGCTGAGAAAAGAGCAAAGAGGAAAGAAAGGGTAGCCCCCATGGCTCCTCAAAGCCCTTTCATATGCAATAATTGTTTAAGAAACTGTCACTCTAGGGTGGGCCTTTACAGTCACTACCGCAAATGCCTACCATAGCGCTACACCATCGTCTCTCGAGACATACGGCTGCCGCCGACGATATATAAAACTGAACTGGGAAGAAGGAGGGGCATGTTCAGTCTGTCGTTTGTAAACAATGGACGCAGCATACTACGTAGGTACGTCTAAACTCAAAATTTGACTTTTTTTTTTGAAAAAAAAAAAAAAAAAAGTAAAATCGAAAAAAACATAAAAAGGATGAATGTAAGTTCCGCCCCCAATTCACACCTTAAGGAAGCCTGAAATTAAGCACTACAGAGTCGGCTAAGAATTCTATAGTTGAAAATATTAGTGACAATAATCAAGTACAACTGAAACAAGTAGCCAATTATACAAAAGTGAAAATCCTACTAGAGAAGAATCCTAGAAGAGAAGAAATCCAAGGTAGAACTTAAATCACAACATCGTAAAATTCTATCTACATCAGTAAACACTAGTATAAATATAAATACATCGATAAACACTAGTACAACAGTAGAAAATATAAATACATCAGTAACCATTAGTACAACACTGATAAATATAAATACATCTGTAAACACGAGTAAAACAGCAGTAAATATAAATACATTGGTAAACACAAGTACAACAATGGTAAATATAAATATATCAGTAAACACTAGTACAACAGTGGTAAATTTAAATACAGTGGTACCTCACCTTATGAAATTAATCAGTTCCAGAACCTTTTTCGTAACCTGGATTTTTCGTAAGTCGAACCGCATTTTACATGTAAAATGTGTGATTCGTTCCAAGGCCCCCAATACTACCCCTAAATCCTTTAAAAATGATAAAAGCATAACTTTTAAGGTACTTAATTCGTGTTGACCATGTCTTCTTAGCAGACTTATAATCTTACAAATGTTTATGCAAGGTTAAAAGCCTGAGCCAAAAAATAAAAACTCCATGAAACTGCTCAAGGGAGCTGCATCATCCCTCCTAGCCAATGGGAGGCCAGCAGAGTGGGATGATGGGAGATAGCGCTGCATTATCCCTCCTAGCCAATGGAAAGCCAGCGGGGTGGGATGTTGGGAGGTAGTCAATGGAAAGCAACTCGTGCAGTGTTTGAATGTTTGAATGACGCGTTTGGCGCGTTTTGTAAGGAGAACTTGTTTCGTATGCGGAGACAAAAAATTTTGGAAAATGTTTTTCGTAACCTGGATTTTTCGTTTGATGGGACTATCCTCAGGTGAGGTACCACTGTACATCGGTAAACACTAGTACAACAGTGGTAAATATAAATACATCTGTAAACACTAGTACAACAGTTGATTTTTGATTGATTGATTAACTGTTTGGGTTTTTACATCCGAGCCTAGCGGCTCATCAGGCCGGTGCTTATCCCCAGTTTCCGTAGCGTGAAGCAATCAGGAGTTCAACTCCTCTTGGATGGGACGCTAGTCCATCGCAGGTTACCTTCCCAGTATATTTTTACTGGTACCCATTTATACTGCTGGGTGAACAGAGGCACACTTGTGGTTGAGACCTTGCCCAGGGGTCTTAGCACAGTGAGGGTCTCAGTGGGATTTGAACTCACAACCTCCCAATCATGAGCCCAACACTCTAACCACTACACCACCAGCTCCACAATACAGTACAACAATAGTAAATATAGATACATCGGTAAACACTAGTACTTCTTCTTCACTTATCCCTCAACATCTGGGGATGTCGTTGGGGCGCCTTCATGGCAAGACTTGGCAAGACTTGGGCTGATTTGGCCTGGTGGCGCCCATCCCTCTCCAGGTCGTAGAAACACGCTGACGGCTTTGCAGCCTATTATTTACGAAAGTCAGCAATGGTCCTTTTACATGCCTCTCACCATAGACAGTGAGAGACATGGCCTGCCTTTGATAACTCAGTTAGCTGCACTGGGGGAAACACTAGTACAACAGTGGTAAACATAGATACATCGGTAAACACTAGTAAACAGTGATAAATATAAAACATCAGTGAACACTAGTACAACAGTCGTAAATATAAATACATCGGTAAGCACTAGTACAACAGTGGTAAATATAGATACATCGGTAAACACTAGTATGTCTGTCTTCCTTTCGGCTTTTTCCCTTTCACTCGGGAGTCACCACAGCGACTCATCTGATTTGCACGTTTGATTTGGCGGAGGTTTTTTTTTTACGTCGGATGCACTTCCTGTCACAGCCCTTTTAGCAAGGGACAGAAACATGCTGACGACTTTGCAGCTACTCTTTACGAAAGTCAGCAATGGTTCTTTTACATGCCTCTCACCATAGACAGTGAGAGACATGACCCGCCTTTGATAACCCAGTTAGCTGCACTGGGGGGGAGGGGGGGGGTGACAACCTTGTGGAGAGTGGGACTCGAACCCCCAACCTTTGGATCAGCGATCCAGTGCTCCTGGTAAACACTAGTATAAGTAGTAAATAAAGATACATCAGTAAACACTAGTACAACAGTGGTAAATATAGATACATCGGTGAACACCAGTAAACACTAGTAAATATAAATACATCGGTAAACACTAATAAACAGTGGTAAATATAAATACATCAGTAAGTACTAGTAAACAGTAGTAAATATAAATACACCTGTAAACACTAGTACAATAGGGGTAAATATAGATACATCGGTGAACACTAGTAAACACTAGTAAATATAAATACATCGGTAAACACTAATAAACAGTGGTAAATATAAATACATCAGTAAGTACTAGTAAACAGTAGTAAATATAAATACACCTGTAAACACTAGTACAATAGGGGTAAATATAGATACATCGGTAAACACTAGTACAACAGTAGTAAATATAAATACATCGGTATGCACTAGTACAACGGTGGTAAATATAAATACACCTGTAAACACTAGTACAACAGTGGTAAATATAGATACATCAGTATACACTAGTACAACAGTAGTAAATATAAATATATCAGTAAACACTATTACAACACTGATCAATATAAAAACATCAGTAAACACTATTACAACAACAGTGACTATAGATATAGACGAAAGTTACAGCTGAAATTGAATAACACTGAAAATGTTTGGTGTTATCTGCGTCACCCAGAGTTCACGAAGGTGTTTTCCTATGGAGTTTGTTTTCTCTGCTTATACATGTGTCGGGTACATTTGGCAAATTGGCTCTGATACGCTTGCTACTGTGGCTCTGGGCTCTTCTTTGTCTTTGTTTTGATACAGGTCTGCCAGGGAAACGGAGTAACTGTGCTCTCACTCAGCAGATGTGCTGTCTGACTCCGAGGCTTCGCAGCATGTGTGCGCTGGTAGTTCTGCTCTGCGTTCCCACAGGCATACAGTATACGTTCTGTGTGGCTAACTCATATTTAAGCCATTTATGCAAACTTTCTGTGTTTCTGAACAGTGGCTGTGATAGGCCTGGTAGTTAAGTACACTTTGTTGGATTGCCCTGGCATTTTTTTTTTTACATTTTCCAACATTAATATAAATAATTCAAAGCGGACGACCAAGTGTACTAGCTATGTGCATGCTTCATTTTTATACTACTTCAGTAGTACTAAGAAAACAGCAATTACACCAGCAGATAATTACATGCAAACTGTCGTGTGCACAATCCTGTGCAATTGTCTGCTTAGTCGTGTGCAAGTCCATAGTTCTGCCTGAGGTCTGAATACCAATAATTCCAATTTCAGTATTAACTCCACATTGCATGCATGTACCTCTTCTGTGCCAAGTAGGGATGATGCAAATCATGACTCGAATACTGCAACTCAAGGAGCATGATTCACAACAAACACGCTCACTCAATTTCACCTAAAAGCAACGTAGCTTAGCCAATTTAAAGTGCTGTCATGTTCGTGGAGGTGGAAGTAAACTGAAGAACCAAATGTCCTCAAACAGGCACAGGGGGAAAAAAAATGAAAAGGAAATGAAAGTCTCCACACCAGTAGCAACCCTAGTAAACATCCTCGTGCTGTACCACCATGCTATCTCCTGTCTATTTAAGCAATCTACGAAGTCAAATAATGACATGTTGATATGCCAACATAAATTGTTTTCATATAAGGACAATGAGACAAATAACAAAGTGGAGGCAGTGTACTCTGAAGAAAAACTACAAGTAATGGTAAAACAGTACACAGTGATGTGGTAGCACATCTGCCTCACAGCAAAAAGGTCTCGGATTTATGTTCTGGTCTCGGGATGGGTGTTCCTGTGTGGAGTTTGCATGTTCTCCTGCTGCCTGCATGGATTTCCTCTGGGTACTCTGGATTCCTCCCACAATCCAAATTGTGTGTGTGTGTGTGTGTGTGTGTGTGTGTGTGTGTGTGTGTGTATGTGTTGCTCTGTAATGGTCTGGAGAGCTGTTCACGGTGTACCCCGCCTTCGCCCAGTTTTGGCTGAGATCGGCTTTTTTTTTAGAGTGTTTAATTTAATTGAATTTAATTTCATTTTATAAATAAGAATTTATTTTTACTCCTCTAATATTTGTCGGATCTAATTCCTATCTGTCAAGTATTGTTTTCCATATCACATAGCCAAAACCATCCAGGGAGAGGTGTAAGCATGCACATGCCCCCTCCGTGACATGCAATGCTGCCACCCACCTCTTTATGAACTGCTGTGCATGCATATTTGGAGGTGGCCTGAAAAAAATAAATATGTGTTTACATTAAATAAAGAAGGATAATGATCGACAGGGTGGGTGCAATAAGGAAACATTAACTTTAATGGAAGTATCCTCAGAGGGAAAGCAATATCTGCCCCCTTGTACAAATGAGGTCACAGACACCCATGATTGGCATGATTGGCATGATTGGCTGACAACGTGAATAACAGGGAAAGTGAGTGTATGCCATATTCCCTGTGCGAGATGGACCAATTAGCTCCCATTAATGGCTGCAGCATCAACTTGGATTTGAACCAGTGACCTCCAGGTTAATAGTCACGCACTTGTTGAGGAAGGGAGCTCTCAGGGTCTACCTCTTCCAGAATCTATATAGGGAATTGTTGTCAGTTTCAATCATAACTGCATGGGCTGTTGGTGCAACCAGGCATTCTGATGGATCTGAGGGTTGCCAGAGTCACATTGTGAAGTCACCTTTTTTTTTTCTATGACAGGATTCTGATTTTTTTTTTAGGTCACAGACCATCAGCATAGCTCATCTTTATTTTATTTATGTTTGTCCTCTCATCCCAAGTCATAAGTCATCTTTCATTCATCTTTCCAAACATGTCTTCATAATTATTTGCTGAACCATTCAATCTTAACAGGGTTGCAGAGAGGCCGGAGCCCATCTTATCCAAAAGTGGATGAAGGTTAGGGATACCCTGAACAGTTCCCAAACCATTACAATCCAAAAACACAAACAATCGTTCACTTTCATGATCACATCTAGGGGCAATTTGGAACAGCCAATCAGCCTAATGTGCATGTCTTTAGACTGTGGGATGGAACTGGAGTACTTTAAGTAAACCCACACAAGCTTGGGGTGAGCATGCAAACTCCACACTGTGGAGTCCGTATCGGTATATGATCGGGGTAATTTGGGGAAGCTGTGGCCTAATGCTTCGAGAAGCTGGTTTGGGACGGATAGGTTGCTGTGTGGAGGCCAACACCTCCCCTTCCTCCACCTTCATGGCTGAAGTGCCCTTGAGCAAAAGTCACCTAATCCGCAACAACTTTCCAGCTACAGTAATGTGGCTGCCCATTGCTCCGAGTGTGTGTGTGTGTGTGTGTGTGTGTGTGTGTGTGTGTGTGTGTGTGTGTGTGTGTGTGTGTGTATAAGTGTGCTCAAGTTGAATGGGTTAAATGCAGAGCCGAATTTCCCGAATGAGATTAATATTATATATACAGTACAGTATATTAAAAAATCAATCATGTTCAGTATTATGTGAGTGTACCTTTTGTTTATTTTATTCTATACATGTGAATTCACATTAATTTTAAAACTCAGTATAACAGTGGGCACCCAGGCAACAAGAAAAAGCTGCAAATCATATGTATTGTACTTGCATATTTTTAATGTGTTGAAAAACATTTGTTTAAATCAAATGTTTGATTTTTTTCCCATTTTCTCCCAAATTGAGTCGTATACAATTCCCACCCATCAAGTTTTACCTTCCCTGTCACACAACCACCACTAACCAGGGAAGGGCGAAAGCATGTACACACACCCCTTCGTGACGCTAGCCATACGCCTCTTTTCGAACTGCTACACATTTGTATTTGGGGGTGGTCTAACACACTCGAAGGGAAAGCAAATGACTACGAATGAGTTCACAGATTCCCATGATTTTCTGGCAATCGCTGTGAGTCACAGGGAAGGGAGCATATGCCATCCCTCCTTTCCATAAGACCAAAGAGCCCCCTTGGGCTCCCAGTCACGAATGGCTGTATCATTAACCCAAATTTGAACTTGCAATCTCCGAGTATGCTGTATGTTTTTTTTTTGTTTTTTTGCTTTTTACCACAGTGAGAAGCATATACAGTGGTACCTCGACTTATGTCTTGGTCTTTTATAATGATTTTTCCATGATACAACCTTTGAACTCATTAAAAGTCTGCCCCATCCAACAAACAAATTTTTGACTTACAAAGTCTTCTGGGGAGATGGCTTTCCGGGCCAATTAGCCTTGTATTCTTCCGCATGTATTCCTCCATGCTCCAAGAATGTCTTGTGCTGTGCTTCTCAATTATTTTCTGTGATGCCCCCATAGGAAGAAAAAAACACACGCAAACCCCCCCAAGCACCCCCAGCACCCCGTGCATAACTATAAATAGTGTTGACACTTCATATCGTCTGCTCGGTGCTTTTCCCCTACACCATAGGGAACACAGTGAGAGTGCCACTGCCACCTGGTGTAGAGGATGCGCAATCACACTTTGGCTGGTCCAGTATGTTAAAAAAGCATGTTCCCCAGGGTCATATGTGCCAATTAGCCTCGTTAAAACAGTTCTTTAAAAAAATTAAATAAATAAATAAAAAGTAAAAAAAATAATTTGTAGTGTAAGTTAATTTTAAGTGCTATTCTTAAGTTCAGGCGCACTTACTGTATTGTTTATTGACTTATTGTTTATTCTTGTTTTATTATTATTTATTGCTAATTGCAGTATTATTAATGTTACTGTACATGTGTTATTATTGTGAAATTTTTATTGTTACATGTTTATCTTAAATATATTACGTCAAAAATACATGTTTGTGTCATGTTATATGGGTTTGGGAGGGGGTTGGAACAGATTGATTGGTTTTCTATTGTTTCCTATGGGAATTTTTGTTTCATCTAACGAACGTTTCCCCTTATGAGCTCACCCGCGGAACAGATTCATTTTGTAAGTCGAGGTACCACTGTATGAACGTTGATATACTATATCATATTAGAGAGTGAGAGTATACCAGAGGAATGGAGAAGAAGTATGATGGTGCCCATTTTTAAGAACAAGGGAGACGTGCAGAGTTGTGGCAACTACAGGGATAAAGTTGATGAGGCATACGATGAAGTTATGGGAAAGAATAGTGGAAGCTAGACTATGGGCAGAGGTCAGCATTTGTGAACAACAGTTTGGTTTCATGCCAAGAAAGAGCACCACAGATGCAGTGTTTGCCTTGAGGATGTTAATAGAGAAGTACAGAGAAGGTCAGACAGAGCTGCATTGTGCCTTTGTGGATTTGGAGAAAGCATATGACAGGGTGCCGAGAGAGGAACTGTAGTATTCCATGAGGAAGTCTGGAGTGGCAGAGAAGTATGTTAGAATGGTGCAGTACATGTATGAGAGATGTAAGACAGTGGTGAGATGTTCTGTTGGTGTGACAGAAGAGTTCAGGGTGGAGGTGGGACTGCATCAAGGGTCAGCTCTGAGCCCCTTCTTGTTTGCCATGGTGATGGACAGACTGACAGACGAGGTTAGACAAGATTCCCCATGGACTATGATGTTTGCAGATGACATTGTGATCTGTAGTGAGAGCAGAGAACAAGTGCAGGAAAATCTAGAGAGGTGGAGGTATGCCCTGGAAAGGAAGGGAATGAAGGTTAGCCTCAGTAAGACAGAATACATGTGTATGAATGACAAGGACCCAAGAGGAACGGTGAGGTTCCAGGGAGCAGAGATAAAGAAGATGGAGGATTTTAAGTACTTAGGCTCAACAATCCAGAGCAGTGGAGAGTGTGGAAAAGAGGAGAAGAAGCGTGTGCAGGCAGGTTGGAATGGTTGGAGAAAAGTGTCCGGTGTGATATGTGATAGGAGAGTATCAGCAAAAATGAAGGGAAACGTGTACAAGACGATGATGAGGCCAGCGATGTTGTATGGGTTAGAAACAGTGGCCCTGGGGAAAAGACAGGAGGCAGCGCTGGAGGTAGCAGAGATGAAAATGTTGAGGTTCTCTTTGGGAGTAACGAGGATGGATAGGATCAGGAATGAGCACATCAGAGGGACAGCACATGTAAGATGTTTTGGAGACAAAGTCAGAGAGGCGAGATGGTTTGGACATGTACAGAGGAAGGATAGTGACTAAATTGGTAGTAGGATGCTGAGGTTGGAACTACCAGGCAGAAGGGCCAGAGGAAGACCAAAGAGACAATTCATGGATGTTGTGAAAGAGGACATGAAGGTAGTTGGTGTTAGAGAAGAAGATGCAGAGGATAGGGTGAGATGGAGGCAGATGATTCACTGTGGCGACCCCTGAAGCGAAAAGCCGAAAGGAGAAGAAGAAGAAGAAGAAGATACTATATCATATTAATGCAATGCAATGTCTTTGGTGAATAAAACTATGGTTGGCAACATCAGATTGATACTTTTGGAGTGGACTGCACTTACGGTACCAGTCAAAAGTATGGTGGACTCACCTCTTACTTCAGTTAGCATGGGTACTGTAGGTGTGTTCAGACTTTGGACTAGTTCTGTATGTTATAGCAGCTGTTATGAACATTTGCTTACTCACTAGTCTCGGCTTGTCCTTCTCCTGATGGTATGCTGTTATGCAGCAATCTAAAGTTTGTGATGAGACTGCAATGGACAGCCATTCCAGATGGAATTTGATGTTATACACCGTACCCAAACAGTCACTATAAATTAAATGGGGCGGCATGGTTTCGCAATGGCATAGTGGTTAGCATGTCTGCCTCGCAGTAAGAAGGCCTGGGTTCAATTTAGGGCTTCAACTAACGATTATTTTAATAATCGATGAATCAGTCAATTTTTTTTCTTAATTCATCGATTAATCAGAAAGAGCACAAATATTTTTTCATTTCCATTTTTATATTCAAAAATAGGCCATTTGTTTTCAAACTGCCAGTGTCTATGTAAGTAACTGAGTGTATATCTAATAATTTGTTAACTCTGTGATAGGTAGTTAATAAATAATAACTGTATACATATGTGTATGTATATATATATATATATATATATATATATATATATATATACACAGTGTATATACAGTGTATATATATATATATATATATATATATATATATATATATATATATATATATATATATATAAAAATATCATTTTATACATGCCATAGCTTATAATTATGTGCCGTTTGTTTTAAGTTTAGCTAAGTTTGTATAAAGCTTAAATTTAGTTTTATAAATTAAAATTAATATATTTCAAATTTCATGCAAATTGTGTATTCTAAAGAATCAGTAAAGAGGTTTTGTTCTATTCGCTTTGCCACATTGCTGATCATGAAAGAGGTCTATTGCTTCTATAAATAATACAGCAATTTCTCAGCACTCAACATAAGTTTCTAATGGTAACGTGAACAGGACTCCTTAATCTCACATCATGAGGATTCTGAAGCCTGTCCCAGCCGACACCAGGCAAAGGTGGAGTACACCCTGAATAGCCTGCCAGATAATTGCAGGGCCGACATACACACAACCATTTACACTTACATCCACATCAATATGCAATAAGCAATATGAAACAGCTAATTACCCTACTGTGGATATCTTTTGACCGTGGGAGGAAGCCAGAGTACCCAAAGTAACCCCGTTCATGCTCAGGAAAATCATGTGAACTTCAGACAGAAATGCTCTCACCATGCCTCGAACCCAGGACTTTCTTGCTCTGACACACTAAACTCTACACCCCATTGCAACTTGGATGAGTTTGTGTTTCTTTGCTTTTTCAGGGCGATGCTGAATGACATCGGTGACTATGTAGGTACAGATATCGAGATTTCCTGGTTGCCTAATCTGGATGATTTAATGAAAGGATATGCTCGAAACTTTCGCCCAGGAATTGGAGGTGAGTCAATCAATTTCATCTTCACCCATCATTACATTTACAGTTTTTCCTAACATACTCAATAAAGAATAGCACGTAGCATGTAGCACGTAGCATGTAGCATCAGGTGCCTTGAGGTTTTCCGCTCTGTTAATGCTCAGGTTTTGCAGTTAGAAGACTGTTTGCCAGTTACTGGAATCTAATTTTAAAGCTTTATATTTAGGCCACATATTTTTAACGGTCTCACTCTAATTCTGACTTTGCGCATTAATGAGCACTCGAAGCGTGACAAGCACGAAATTCCTTATTAAAATGTATTATCATCAAAATGAGCAACCCTTTCAAAAACAATGTCCATTAAAACAAACCGGCTCTCACTGCATCACTCAGCCTTGGCAAGGTGAGCATACACTGAGCCTTACTTTCGGATGTGTAGTAAAAACAAACCTCTCACGTCTCTCATGATTTACTCTACTTTCAGATTTGCACTACATACACTAACACACATGACTCTACACCTACACATTCATAGCCTTATCTAATCAGCCAATCATAGGGCAGCAGTACAGTACATATAATCATCGATCTACAAGTGAAGTGTTCCAGTTAATGTTCACATCAGGAACAGAGGAAATGGCTGCCAAGTGGCATCAACAAGGTGGGTGTGTCTATTAGCCCGGAGATCATAAGTTTGTATCCCGGTTAATGACACAGCCATCCGTGGCCGGGAGTCCATGGGCGCTAATTGGCCGAGCTCTCACGGAGGGAAGGATGGCACACATTGACTTCCCTGTCACTCAGAGCAATCACCAGCCAATCATGGGCATCTGTGAACTCATTCGTATGAGGTGGGTGGAGAGCGCTTTCCCCTCAGAGTGCATTCGACTGCAACCAAATATGCATGGTCAGCAGCAGGTGGCTAGCATCACGTCACGGATGGGGCACATGCATGCTTTTGCCTCGTTGGGCTATCCCAGTTGGTGGTGGTGGTTGTGTGAGAGGGAAGACAATACTTGATGAGTCGGAATTGGATGCGACTAAAATAGGGAGAAAAATGGAGAAAAGAAAAAAAACAAAAAACAAATCAGGAGATATGTGACCCTGCAGCAGTATAGAGAGGGACTTGAACCTGCACTGTTCCATTGTAAAATATTACTGACAGGTTGAACGTCAAGCCTCGAGCAAGAAAGCTTTGAGTGTACTTATTTAATCATTTACTTATTTCCCAAATCACTTAATCACAATAAGGTCGTAGGGAAGCTTGAGCCCATCTCAGCCACACATTCCGGGCAGCTCACCAGACCATCACAGCACACACACACAACATATATACACAACCATCCACACTCATATTCACACCTAAGGGCAATTTGGAACAACCGGTTAGCCTAATGCACATGTCTTTGGCCTGTTGGTGGAACCTAGAGTGCTCAGAGAAAACCCACACAAATACAAGGAGAACATGCAAATTCGCCAAAGAAACGCTTTTGCTGAGCCAGCTCAAACAGCCCAGAGGAAAAACTTATCTTAATATGACTATTCAACTTCTTCTTCCGCTTCCCCCCTTTTTTTCAGGGGTCACCACAGTGAATCATTTCATTCGCATGTTTGATTTGGCAGAGGTTTTTACGTCGGATGCCCATCCTGACACAACCCTTTAGCAAGGGGCAGAAACACGCTGACGACTTTGCAGCCTACTCTTGTCGAAAGTCAGCAATGGTTCTTTTACATGAACCTCTCACCATAGACAGTGAGAGACATGGCCGGCCTATGATAACCCAGTTATCTGCACTGGGGGGACAGTGACAACCTTGTGGAGAGTGGGACTCGAACCCCCAACCTAAGGATCAGCGATCCAGCGTCCTTTACCACCAGGCCACCGCTGCCCACTAACATGACGATTCAACAATAAGACCATTTATGGGTCAAAAAAGTGGAACAACCATCATATCTCCTCTGTAAAACTACACTGTTCTCATCAGGATAGGATGTAATGATGTAATGAGTCTTGGTCAGTTTTTAGAAGTGTTAATAGTTATGAACCCACCATAAAACATACAACATACAATAATACATAATACAAAAACATGCCATATTTATATTCATTTAGTCCAGTGAGTTATGACTGTAGCAGTAAAACATTGGGTAGTTCTTGCTGTGGTCTAGTTCCAAGCATGTCCAAAGACTGTATCCCAGAGTGTTACCCGAGCAGAACCGATATCGAAAGAGCAACAGAAACGTCACCAAGTAACGATGCAGTATTTTTATCCCTCTGCATACCTGTCCTAGATGTTATCGAGCAGAGGCTCGGCCCGGTTTATATACTTCAGATCTGTCAATCTGGATTTTTCACACACACACACACACACACACACACACACACACACACACACACACACACAATGGCACATGCACACACACACACAAACACACACGCACACACACACACACACACACACACACACACACACACACACGCGCACACACACACACACACACACACACACACACGCGCGCACACACACACGCGCACACACACACACACACACACACACACACACACACACACACACACACAGACACACACACACACACACACACACACACACCCACACACAAACATA
Source organism: Plotosus lineatus (assembly GCA_024760905.1). Lineage (NCBI taxonomy): Eukaryota > Metazoa > Chordata > Actinopteri > Siluriformes > Plotosidae > Plotosus > Plotosus lineatus. The sequence continues at coordinate 26,920,635 of CM045729.1, read as the reverse complement.
CACGCACACAAACACACGCACACACACACACACACACACACACACAATGGCACACGTACACGCACACATACACACACACACACACACACACACACACACGCATGCATGTACGCGCACACACACCCACACACACACACACACACACACGCACGCATGCATGTACGCGCACACACACACACACGCACGCATGCATGTACGCGCACACACACACACACACACACACACACACACGCACGCACGCACGCATGCATGTACGCGCGCACACACACACACACACACAGTTTAGAGTTGCAGTGGGGGCTTAGGGATTAATGCGATACATGACTGATCTGAAGGTCAGCGGTTCAGTCCCCCTTTCACCACTGTTGGGCCCTTGAGCAAGGCCCTTAACTATCAAGTGAGCAAAGTCTCTCTGGATAAGGGCGTTTTCCAAACGCTGTAAATGTAAAAATGTAGATTTACACACTGATTTAGATTTAGCACTGGCCTTGTGGGAGCTCACCATGAGCCTTTCCTCACTGACATTTGTAGTGTGCACACGCACAAAATTCTCCTTCCCCTCCTCCTCCTCTGTTATGCACCACCTCCTGCCTGCCCACGTGATATCTTCGCCGCAGTCGATGATCGGAAGGGTTAGTTGACTTATTGTTAATTCTTGTTTTATTATTATTAATTATTAATTATTATTAATGTTAATTTACATGCATTATTATTGTGAAATATTTATTGTTTTTACATGTTTATCTTGAATATATTAGGTCAAATACTGTATACGTGTTTAGCAGGATATATGAGTTTGGGAGGGGCGTGGAACGGATTAATTGGTTTTTTGTTATTTCTTATGGCAGGGGTCCCCAACCACCGGTCTGCAGACCATTACCGGTCCGCGGCTCAATTGGTACCGGTCCACAGAAGAAATAATTCATTATTTCCGTTCTATTTATTATCTGAGTCTGAACGATCTTTATTTTTGAAAAATCTGTTATTTTGAAAAATGACCGGATTCTTTCGGTTACATGTCGGTCATTTGAGCACTAAAATGTAACCCACAAGGGGACGGCACATGAACAGAGGTGGGTTGGACATGTTTCAAACAATGCCGGGCATTTTGGGTGAGACTGAGCCCGAGCCTTCATTCTCCCCGCTGGTGCACCATCACCTGTGGGTTTTTTTTTTTTTTTAGGAACGTCCAAGCTTTACTTCCCAGCCAACATATTATCCTATTGATAATAATAATAATAATAATAATAATAATAATAATAATAATAATAATTTATATACATAAATTATAAACAATCTATGACACCCCCCCACACACACACACACACACACACACAGTCCACGGTAATATTGTCAAGCATTGACCGGTCCGCGGTGATAAAAAGGTTGTGGACCCCTGTTTTATGGGAATAATTCTTTCCTCTGACGAACATTTCGGCTTACGAGCTCGCCCTTGGAACGGATTAAATTCATAAGTCAAGGTATCACTGTATTTAAAATGGGGGTGGCCGCGGCGGGGGGGGGGGTGTTAAAGCTTACAGACAGCCCATGTGTCCATTTATGAAAAGTCAGAACCAGGCAGTGTTAATATTTCATGATTAAAAATCTACAAGTGTGCTCATTAGCATGGCTGTTGTTAGTGATTAGCATGTTTGAGCATAACGACAGTGCCAAGTCTTTATGAGTAGGAGGTAAATCTTACTTTGTCTTATGTTTCTTTTTAAAGGACCTCCAGTGAACGTTGCCATGGCTATTGAAGTTGCCAGCATTGACCATATCTCAGAAGCCAACATGGTATGAACTAAAAAAAAAACACTCTTTCTTTATCATTCCTTCGTTTCATTCATTTTCTGAGCCACTTAATCCTAATTAGGGTCACGGAGAGGCTGGCGCCCATCTCAGCCGAGTATGGGCGATGGCGATGTACACCCTGGACAGCCTGCCAGGCCATCGCAGAGCTTCTTTCTTTCTGTGTGTAAAAATAATCTGCTTCACCTGAGTTAAAGGGAAATTGTTTCTTGTTTGTCGTTTCTTGTTTGTCGTTTTTAATGTCACACACTGCAGTATGGAATGATTTCATCAATTTTAAGATTCAACATTTCGATAGAAATTTAAAAATGTGAACTTGGTGCAATGGTCTGGTGAATTGTTCAGGGTGTACTCTGCCTTTAACCCGGAGATGGTTGGGATGAGCCCCATTCTCTCTGTGACTCGAATACAAAATAAAGTGGCTTGAAAAAAAATGAAATGAACTTATGCGTGATTAAAAAGTCCCGGGATTGTTCCTGTAGTGAATGGACGGAGCACAATACAGCCACGTGAATGCCTGAGTCATAAAGCCACGTGAATTTGTACAGTCGGCATGCAAACCTGTGTTAGCTATTCTTTTGTGACACAGCGAATATACATATTCATATTCGCAATTTTACTGTGGACCAGAGAATTAACATAAATTTCAATAACTTAGACTCAAGAAATCTGTAGCCATAGGGGTATTTTGAATCGCACTTCGTCTGGACCTTCACCCCGGCCCTGTTTGCCTTGGGTGCCCCTACCAGGGGCATTTGCCCCGACAACATAGCTCCTAGGATCATTAGGTCATGCGTGATTCAAGTGCGATTCAAAAAACCTCTATGACACATGACATCTGAGAGAGAGCACAGGAAGCAGTCTCCCTTGCCCGGATGCGGCTCACCGGGGTTCCCTCCTGGAGCCAGGCCTGGGGGGAGGGGCTCAAAGGTGAGCGCCTGGTGGTCGGGCTTCTGCCCATGGAGCCTAGCCGGGCTTAGCCTGAAAAGGAGACATGGGTCCGCTCTCCCATGGACCCACCACCCGTGGGAGGAGTTTTAGGGGTCGGGAGCAGTATGAGTTGGGTGGCAGCCAAAGGCATGGGTTCTATCGGACCGCTCCTCGGCTACTTACTCTGACCCTCGGGACATGGAATGTCACCTCTCTGGCGGCGAAGGAGCCTGATCTGGTGCGTGAGGTGGAGATACCGACTAGATATAGCTTGGGCTCTGGAACCATCCATCTCGAAAGAGGATGGACCTTATTCTATTCTGGAGTTGCTCATGGGGAGAGGCGGCGAACCGGTGTGGGTATTCTTGTTGCCCCCCGTCTCGGTGCCCAAATGTTGGGGTTCTCCTCAGCTGACGAAAGGGTAGTTTCCCTCTGTCTTCGGGCAGGTGGACGGGTCCTGACTGTTATTTGTGGTTATGCACCAAATGACAGTTCAGAGTACCAACCCTTTTTGGAGTCTTTGGGGGGGTGTTGGAGAACGCTCCCTCGGGAGACTCACTTGTTGACTTAGGAGACTTCAACGCCCATGTGGGCAACGATAGTGTGACCTGGAAGGGTGTGATCGGTAGGTACGGCCTCTCCAGTCTGAATCCGAATGGTGTTTCGTTGTTAGACTTCTGTGCTCGTCACAGTTTGTCTATCACGAACACCATGTTCGAACATAAGTGTGCCCATAAGTGCACTTGGCACCAGGACACCCTAGGTCGCAATTCGATGATTGAGTTTGTAGTCGTGTCATCGGACTTGCGACCATATATTCTGGACACTCGGGTGAAGAGAGGAGCTGAGCTGTCTACCGATCACTACCTGGTGGTGAGTTGGCTTCTGTGGTGGGGGAGGCTGCCTTCCAGACCTGGCAGGCCCAAGCGTGTAATCAGGGTCTGCTGGGAACGTTTGGCGGAGTCCCCTGTTCGAGAGGCGTTTAACTCCCACCTCCGGCAGAGCTACAACCACGTCCCGGAGGAGGCGGGGGACATGGAATCCGAATGGGCCATGTTTCGTGCCTCCATTGCTGAGGCGGCAGCCCATAGCTGTGGCCGTAAGGTTGTCGGTGCTTGTCGTGGCAGTAATCCCCGAACCCAGTGGGGAACACCTGTGGTGAAGGGGGCCGTCCAACTGAAGAAGGAGGCCTATCGGGTTTTATTAGCCTGTGGGACTCCCCAGGCAGCAAACAGGTACCGGCAGGCCAAACGTGCTGCAGCCGAGGCTGTCGCAGATGCAAAATCTCAGGCATGGGAGGAGTTCGGTGAGGGCTTGGAGAGTGATTATCGGTTTGCCTCAAAAATGTCTGGACCGCCATCCGACGCCTTAGGAGGGGGGAGCAGTTCTCCACAAACACTTTACAGTGAACCTCGGATTCAGGAGGAACAATGTGGTTTTCGTCCTGGCCGTAGCACTCTTGACCAACTCTATACGCTCCACAGGATTCTGGAGGGGGCATGGGAGTTTGCCCAATCTGTCCACATGTGCTTTGTGGATTTGGAGAAGGCTTTTGACTGTGTCCCTCGAACAATCTTGTGAGGCGTGCTCCGAGAGTACGGAGTTCTGGATCCGTTGCTACGAGCCATTCGGTCGCTGTATCATCGGAGCCAAAGTTTGGTCCGGATTGGCAAACAACAGGTCGAATTCGTTTCCAGTGGGAGTTGGAGTCCGCCAAGGCTGTCCTTTGTCACCGATTCTGTTCATAAGTTTTATGGACAGAATTTCTAGGCGCAGTCGAGGCGATGAGGGGTTCTGGTTTGGTGGCCATCGGATCTCGTCTCTGCTTTTTGCGGATGATGTTGTCCTTTTGGCTTCATCAAGTCTGGACCTCCAGCTCTCATTGGAGCGATTTGCAGCCGAGTGCGAAGCAGCTGGGATGAGGATCGGTACCTCCAAGTCCGAGGCCATGGTTCTCAGTCAGACAAGGGTGGAATGCACCCTCCGGGTCTGGAATAAGGTCCTGCCCCAAGTGGAGGAGTTTAAGTATCTTGGGGTCTTGTTTACGAGTGAGGGAAGGATGGATTTCTCTGAGAGATAAGGTGAGAAGCTCTACCAGCCGTGGAGAGCTCGGAGTAGATCCGCTGCTCCTCCGCATTGAGAGGGGCCAGTTGAGGTGGCTCAGGCATCTGGTCAGAATGCCTCCAGGACGCCTCCCTGCTGTGGTGTTTCGGGCATGTCCAGCCGGGAAGAGACCCCGGGGTCGACCTAGAACACGCTGGAGGGACTATGTCTCTCGGCTTGTCTGGGACCGCCTCGGTGTTCCCCCCGGGAGAGTTGGAGGAAGTGGCTGGGGAGAGGGACGTCTGGACCTCTTTGCTTAGGTTGCTGCCCCCGCGACCCGACCGCGGACTTAGCGGAAGACGATGATGATGATGATGATGATGAAATCTGTAGCTGAGACTCTTGAACAAACGCAGCAATGAAGCAATGAACTAGGCGACGTGTTTAAAGTTGCAGAACATTGTATTCCGGGCATGGTGGCGTACTGGTTAGCATGTCGCCCTCACAGCAAGAAGGTGGGTTCGATTCCTGGGTAAGTTCCTGGGTTCGCTTCCCAGCCTGGGCGTTTCTGTGTGGAGTTTGCATGTTCTCCTTGTCATTGCTTGTGGGAAGGCTGGAGCCTATCTCAGTCGGTACACCCTAAACAGCTCACCAGACCATCACACACACACTCACACACACACACACACACACACACACACACACACACACACACACACACACACACACACACACATAAAGACACACTAACACCCCACACACACATACACACACACGCACAAAGACACACTAACACACACGCACACACACAAGGACACACAAACCCACCCACACACACACACACACACACACACACACACAAAGACAGACAAACACACACACACCCACCCACCCACACACACACACACGCACACACACACACACAAACACACACACACACTCGAACTTAAGGGCAATTTGGGACAGCCAAGAAGCTTAATGTGCATGTCTTTGGATTGTGGGAGGAAACTGGAGTATTCATAGGAAATTCACGTAAGCACTGGGAGAACATTCAAACTCTACAAAGACATACCCTCGCTGAGCCTGGGACTCGAACTCAGTTCTTGCTGTGAGATGGACATTTGAACCATCGTCCTGCCTGTTGCTACAGACTCAGTGAAGAACTTCAAATGTTTCATTGTCAATTGTAAATGTTTGTGGATTGCAGAAATCGCCATTGTGCAAGTCTCGATGCCATTTTGTCATGTGTCCTCGTGACTCACAAGGCTTCATGTGGGTGTCTGTGAAACACTCCATTTATTTGATAATGTATCAGTCCGTATGTCGGGACCAACAATGACATGGGATTTTAGTCATGATTTCATATGGGGTTTGAACTGGAAAAAAATGTGCATTTCAGTTTAGTTCAGTTTAAATCAATATACAATTTCTGCTGGGTTTTTTGCTATCAATAGTATTACACAACATTAACTCTTCACACGTTACATGTAGGGCAGTGGTGGTCTAGTGTATAGGGTGCTGGATCACTGATCCGAAGGTTGGGGGTTCGAAATTCACTCTCCACAAGGTTGTCTCCGTCCCCCCAGTGCAGCTAACTGGATTATCAAAGGCCGGCCATGTCTCTCACTGTCTATGGTTGTCAGCGTGTTTCCGTACTGCGATGGCCTGGCGAGCTGTCCAGGGTGTACTCTGCCCTCGCACAGAGTTGGCTGGGATGGACGCCAGCCTCCCCGCGACCCTAATTAGTATTAATCAGCTACAGAAAATGAACTGAACTGATGAACGTTATATGTACCTCTGTATTAGTAGACAGGTGTACAGGTTAAGAAAGTGCTTCACACCAGTATTGCGGATTTTTCTTGCAACTCCGGTATCTGGTTTGCTTTTTTGGAAGGTTATCATTTCACCAAAACCTCAACACCAGTGTCAAACACAGACTGATCAGTCATCCACTTTAATAAAAATACCCTATGTTACATAAATCTTTCAATTACACTGCCAGGCCAAAAATAGTCCTGTACTCAAATATTTTATTGGAGCACCTTTAGCTTTGATTCTATGTGTCTCCATGGCGATGTTGCTCCAGTTAGTCTGGTCAAATCTCAACAACAATAATATGGCAATAAAATGAAGTTAATGACTTAAATGTACTGAATAACTATCAAAGGCCGGCCATGTCTCTCACTGTCTATGGTTGTCAGCGTGTTTCCCTACTGCGATATCCTGGCGAGCTGTCCAGGGTGTACTCTGCCCTTGCCCGGAGTAAGCTGGGATGGGCACCAGCCTCCCCACGACCCTAATTTGGATTAAGTGGTTACAGAAAACAAATGAATTTAATCCCCAGTGCAGCTAACTGGGTTATCAAAGGCCGGCCATGTCTCTCATTGTCCATGGTGAGAGGCTGTAAAGAACCATTGCTGACTTTTGACAATAGTAGCTACATAGCTGTCAGCGTGTTTCTGCCCATCGTTGGCCTGGCGAGCTGTCCAGGGTGTACTCTTCCCCTTCCCTGAATCAGCTGAGATGGGCACCAGCCTCCCCACGACCCTAATTAAGATTAAGTGGTTCAGAAATTGAATGAATGAATCCATTTAAATTTGTATAATGGTGAGTACAGTTTGTTTGTAATCAAGAATTATGGGGGTCAACAGTAATAAATATATCGAGTGCAGGACTGTTTCTGGGCCGGACAGTTTTAAACATTTAGTAATGCTGTGGTTTGTACAGTTTTGTAATTGGTTGTTCTTTGGTTGACTTATTCAACGTAAGCAATGCATAGATAAATAAAATAAATATTTTCTTTAAAAAAATAATTGGATATCTTTATTGTACAGGGAAGAAGTGACCTGAACCAAGAAGCGACTTTTTTAGTGCATATTAGATAACAGCTCCTGGGTCGGACAGCAGATGGGGAGTGTTAAGGCTGTGTTTGGCCTATTTCCATACTGTATATTTAGTCAGCATATTATCTCTTTAACCTTTATTATTTAGAAGACTTTGTTATCCAACATAGCATTTATGTCTTTGCCAAACCGATATCCATTTTATTTTTGTTTTAGATTTAGGCGTTACAGTGGGTATAGAAAATAGTCAGCCTGTTTATAATATTTATTTATTTATTCATATTATTGCTTTGCAAATGAAATAAAGACATACACAAATTATTTCTTCCAAGAAAAGTTGCTGAACACCTATTCCATTTTAGTGTTTGGAAGTGTTACTGAACCCAAACTATAAACTATGGGTAGCAAGGAAATGTTAAAGGATAAGTCTGTGTACAAGCACAAGTCAGGAGAAGAATAGATCAAATTCAAAGGTTTTCTCAATCCTTATGCACCCAGCAAAGTCCATAATCAAGAAGTGGACATTGTTTGGTACTACTGGCTGGGTATGGTACCACTGGGTACTACATTCGCATGAAGAAAGAAGAGGAAACTGGTCAGAGAGGTTGCCACAGGTATCTTGGTAGCCTCTCTGACCACTTAGAAAGTTAGCAATGGAAAGGGAAGAAGGTTTACCTACTGATATGACAATATCCTCGAGCACACAGCAAACCTAATCACACAGTGTCTGAAGGAGAAAAAGGTAAATGCCCTGCATGGCCTAGTTCCTATGTTTAGTTCCAGATTGTTGTTGTAGCACCATCTCCCCAGATGCAGGACCTTCTTCTTGTGGGCTGACTCATTGTTATCTGTAATCAAACCTGTGACGGTGGTGTCGTCTGTGAATTTGACGATGGTGTTGCTGGAGTGAATGGGGAAACAGTCATGTGTGAAGAGGAAAAATAAAAGGGGGCTGATAATACACTCCTGTGGTGTTCCAGTGTTAAGGATGAGAGTGGAGGAAATGTGTTCTCCTATCCTGACATTCTGGAGTCTGTTGCTGAAAAAGTCCAGTATCCAGGTGCGCAGTGAGGTCCCTAGGCCAAGATTGTCCAACTTCTGAACCAGTTTACGTGGTTGGACTGTGTTCAAAGTGGAACTGAAGTCTTTGAACAGCATTTTCACTCAGTAGTTGCTGCTCTACAGGTGTGTGAGGGCCGTGTTGAGGACCGTATTGATGGTATCCTCTGTTGACCTGTTTGCTGTGTACTCAAACTAATGTGGATCACGATCAGCAGAGATGGCAGCCTTAATGTGAGACATTATTAAAAAAATTGGCCATCACTTGGGATAAGAGTGTCTGATCAATGCTGTAAATGAAATGAAACATTAAAGCCAAAGTCTTTATAAAGCAATTTAAATATTTACACTTTAGGGTCAGAGTTCACTTTTCAATGCAAGTGTATTTGAGCCACATTTACGTACTTTATTAGCAGAAGTCAAATGATATGTTAACATTATTTATGCTTCATTAATGCAGCTCATGTTTTTTTTTATGTTAAGACAGATATTAGCCAATATTGTGTGTGTGTGTGTGTGTGTGTGTGTGTGTGTGTGTGTGTGTGTGTGTGTTCTGGCAGGAATATACCATGACTGTGTTTCTGCGTCAGAGCTGGCGAGATGAACGCCTTTCTTACAACCACACAAACAAGACCCTGGGGCTGGACAGCCGTTTCGTAGATAAACTCTGGGTCCCAGACACATTTATTGTCAACGCCAAATCAGCCTGGTTCCATGACGTTACCGTGGAAAACAAGCTCATACGGTTACAACCTGATGGCGTCATCCTCTACAGCAGCCGGTGCGTGCGTGTGTGTGTGCGTGCGTGTGTGTGTGTGTGTGTGTGTGTGTGTGTGTGTGTGTGTGTGTGTGTGTGTGTGTGTGTGTGTGTGTGTGTGTATGTGTGTGCGTGCGTGCGTGCATGTATGTGTGTGTGTGTGTGTGTGTGTGTGTGTGTGTGTGTGTGTGTTGTTTTCTATCATTCATAATATATAATTATTAAGGTATAAATAAATACTAAAGAGACCTATGAATTGTTTTATTTTTTAATTTTTATTATTTTTTTAATTTTAAAAATAAATTATTTCCTTTGCATTTAACCCATCCGATGTGAGCACACACATGTAAACAGTGAACACGCACTCAGTGCAGAGCAGTGAGCTGCCACACACACACACACACACACACACACACACACACACACACACACACACACACACTTGAGCCATGCAGGTGGATGAAGGGAAGGTACAGCTCACCCCCCACCCACCCCCACATTTTTCTTGCTTGTTCAGGAATCAAACCAGTGACTTTTCAGCCCTAAAGCTGCTTCTCTAACCATTAGGCTGCAGCTTCCCCGAATTATCAAAATAAATTACTCCATTTCCGAGTTTAATAATTTTTGGTGGTTTTAGATTAAAGCACAAGAAGTAATATACTGCTAATATTACGTGGTGACCTGATGAAATCTCTCAATTTTAAAGGTAAATATAATAAAAAAAACTTCACTCAATACAGTTTTTATTTATTATGTTTTAAAGATGATACTCGTTCAATTAGTGGCCATCATTGTCTATACACTCTTGGAGGTGATTAATGAAGGCTGTCATGGCACGACGGGTCATGTTGAGTGGAACAGCAACTTTAAGGGCTTCAAGAGTTTGGGGTGGTTGGATATACCGTCGTGATTTAAGGTAACATTACAGAAAAAAAAATCACAATCAGTGAGGTCAGGGGAACAGGCCGCCACCTCACATCAACATGTGACGAGATCACTCGTGCCCGAAGTGTTTTCCTCAGCACTTCCAATTATCTTCAGGTTGTGTGTGCTGTAGCTCCATCGTACTGATACCACACATTGCATTCTTCAACATCAAAGTGGGGTTGGGTCACTCACAGGCCTCTCGTTCCTCATGAAGTTTCATATGTGCAAAGAATAATTCAATGCTCTTCAAACTGTTTTTGTTTATTTACCTTTAAAATGTGGGAGGCTTGTGTACATATATATTGTGGGCTGAAAATAATGCAACTGTGTGAGATTTAATGAGTTATATTTAAATTATATTTTATTTTAAGGGCAAATCCTATGCAATCCTCAGCAATTCCATGAATACAGAATCCATAGTAATAGCATTTTAAATTCTCATTAAAACGGTTTCCTGAAACCTGGTGCAGTTAGTCATGCTTAGCGCTTTGGGTGTCTCTGTTTCTCTTTTCCAGAATCACATCCACGGTCGCCTGTGACATGGACCTCACCAAGTACCCAATGGATGAGCAGGAGTGCATGCTGGACCTTGAGAGCTGTATGTGGGAATAAATTTGGAAAGAAAGTGCCAGCAAGACTATCTGAGATGCACATGATGCAACACAATGATTTCCAACTTTACAAAAAATGTTCAAAATAACACAGGAGGCAGTGGAACTGGCTTTAACACCATATAAATACAATACCGATAAAATTAAGTTATTCTTTTACTCATTCATTGGCTGAACCACTTAATTCTACTTGGGTCACTAGGACACAATTCTGGGCAAAGGTGGGGTACGCCTTAAAGAGTGTCAGTTCATTGCAAGACCAGAAAAATCCCACAACCATTCACTCTCATGCTTTATGCAATTTAGGACAGTCAACAAGCCTAATGTGCATGTCTTTTTCGTCAAGAATAGGCTACAAAGCCGTTATCAAGTTTCTGCCCTTTGCTAAAGGGTTGTGTCAGGAAGGGCACCCGACTTAAAAACCTATGCCAAATCAAACATGCGAATTATTAATATGACTTCCATGATGATGGAGGCAGATGATTCGCTGTGGAGACCCCTGAAAGGGAACAGCTGAAAGGAAAAGAATTTTATAGTCTATGAGAATTTTACGGTAGGGATTTTACAGTGTATAATAATTTTATACTACATGAGAATTTTACACTATATAATAATTTCATAGTATATAACAATTTTACAGAAGGAATTTTACAGTACGTACATAATAATTTTATACTACATGAGAATTTTACACTATATAATAATTTCATAGTATATAACAATTTTACAGTAGGAATTTTACAGTACGTACATAATAATTTTATACTATATTAGAATTTTACACTATACAGTAATTTTGTAGTATATCACAATTTTGCAGTAGGAATTTTACAGTACGTATATAATAATTTTATACTACGTGAGAATTTTACACTATATAGTAATTTTATAGTATTTCACAATTTTACAGTAGGAATTTTACAGTACGTATATAATAATTTTATACTACATGAGAATTTGACACTATATAGTAATTTTATAGTATATAACAATTTTACAGTAGGAAATTTACAGTTCGTACATAATAATTTTATACTACATGAGAATTTTACACTATATAATAATTTTATACTATATAACAATTTTACAGTAGGAATTTTACAGTATGTACACAATAATTTTATACTATATTAGAATTTTACACTATATAGTAATTTTATATTATTATAACGATTTTACAGTAGAAATTTTACAGTGTTATACTTCATGTGAATTTTACACTATATAGTAATTTTGCAGTGGGGGCCTGGTGGTAAAAGGTGCTGGATCACTGATCCTAAGGTTGGGGGTTCAAGTCCCACGTTCCACAAGGTTGTCACTGTCCCCCCGGTGCAGCTAACTGGGTTATCAAAAGCCGGCCATGTCTCTCACTGTCTGTGGTGAGAGGTTCATGTAAATGAGCCATTGTTGACTTTCGTTAAAGGCATCAGCGTGTTTCTGTCCTTTGCTAAAGGGTTGTGTCAGGAAGGGCATCCGACATAAAAACTTAAGCCAAATCAAACATGCAAATCATTAATATGACTTCCTTGAAGATGGAGGCAGACGATTCGCTGTGGCGACCCCTGAAAGGGAACAGCCGAAAGGAAAAGAAGAAGATGTGAATTTTACACTATATAGTAATTTATAGTATATAACAATTTCACAGTAGGAATTATATAATAATTTTATAGTATATGGGAATTTTATAGTTTGACCCTAGTTTTTGTTCGAGAACATGCAGAAACAATTGGCATCACAAAGTCATAAAGATCGAGGAGCTATTAAAATCTCCAAGTTATAAATAACCAATAAACTAAAGGTAAGCTGCAGAAATCCACAGCATTCTTGGTCTCCATAATGCTGTTTTTTTTTGTTTTCCGCCAGTCTTCCAGGAGCAGATGTGTTTAAATTCATGTCACCTGACACAATGATGTTCAGTTCAGTTCATTTTCTCTAACCGCTTAATCCTAATTAGGGTCGCGGAGAGGCTGGTGCCCATCTCAGCTGACTCCGGGCGAGGGCAGAGTACACCCTGGACAGCTCGCTGGGCCATCGCATGGCTTAAACATGCTGATGGCTTTGCAGCTACTCTTGTCGAAAGTCAGCAGTGGTTCTTTTACATGCCTCACACCATAGACAGTGAGAGACATGTCTGGCCTTTAATAACCCAGTTAGCTGAACTGGGGGGGGGCAGTGACAATCTTGTGCAGAGTGGCACTCGAACCCCCAATTTTAGGATCAGTGATCCAGCGCCCTATACCTCTAGGCCACCACTGCTCTGACACAATGATGTATTTATGTTTGTTTCTTATGATGACAAATGAGGGCAACTTTATGATATAAATATACTGTAATTTAAAAAAAATAACCTCCAGTTCAGTTCCAGGTTGTAATTCTACAAAATGTGGAAATGTAAACACGAAATCCAGTTTGTCGGATTAAGATTACAGTGAAATTTTATTGTGTGAGAAATATCTGATTCAAGGTTACCATATTAGCACTCCTTTGGTATGTCTCTGAATTTTGGCTTTTGCAGATGGCTACTCCTCAGAGGACATCATTTATTACTGGTCAGACAGTCAGAAACTTATTCATGGTCTGGACAAACTGGAGCTGTCCCAGTTCACCATCACAGACTATCGATTTATCACTGAGACGTTGAACTTTAAATCAGGTAAGTAAGAATGAGGAACATATACTCACGCACTCACTCACTCATTTTTCAAACCATCTATCATAATTATGGTCAGCCTATCTCAGCTGAGATTGGGCAAAGGCAGAGTACACCCTGAACAGCTAGCTAGACCATAACAGGGCCAACACACACACACACACACACACACAGAGCCATTCACACTCACACTTCAGGGCAATCAGACATTCACTCACTCATTTGCCGAAACACAGAATCCTTTTTAAGATCATGGGGATGCTGGAGCCTGTCTCAGCCAACACTGGGCTAAATGGGGTACACATTTAACAGCTCGTTAGTCCAATATATGGCCAACACATACACACAATTATTCACATTCGCGCCAGGAGGCAATTTGGTACATCCAATTAGACTGATGTGCATGCCTTTGGAATGTAGGAGCAAACCGGAGTACCCGGAGGAAACCCATGCAAGCACATGGAGAACATGTGACATCCACACACAAACACTTGAACCTGGGACACAAACCCAGGATCGTCTTGCTGTGCGCAGACACTACATGTGTATAGTGTACTCGTCCTTCTCAAAAAATTAGCATATTGTTGATAAAGTTGAAGATTTCATTTTTCAGCACGACTTGGCACCTGCTCACAGTGCCAAAACCACTGCTAAATGGTTTACTGACCATGGTATTACTGTGCTCAATATACCTGCCAACTCTCCTGACCTGAACCCCATAGAGAATCTGTGGGATGTTGTGAAGAGGAAGTTGAAAGACACCAGACCCAACACTGTGGATGAGCTTAAGGCCGCTATCGAAACATCCTGGGCCTCCATAACACCTCAGCAGTGCCACAGGCTGATTGCCTCCATGCCACGCCGCATTGAAGCAGTCATTTCTGCAAAAGCATTCCCGACCAAGTATTGAGTGCATAACTGAACATAATTATTTGAAGGTTGACTTTTTTTGTATTAAAAACACTTTTTTTTTTATTGGTCGGATGAAATATGCTAATTTTTTGAGATAGGAATTTTGGGTTTTCATGAGCTGTATGCCAAAATCATCAGTATTTAAACAATAAAATACCTGAAATATTTCATTTGGTGTGCAATGAATCTAAAATATATGAAAGTTTAATTTTTATCAGTACATTACAGAAAATAATGAACTTTATCACAATATGCTAATTTTTTGAGAAGGACTAGTATATTCATTCATTAATTCTCTGAACCGATTAACCCTAATTAGGGTCAGGAGAGGCTGGTGCCCATCTCAAGTGACTCTGGGTGAGGGTAGAGTACACCCTGGACAGCTTGCCAGGCCACCGCAGGGCAGATGCACACGGACAGCCTCTCGGCCTCTCAGCCTTAATGAAATTAAGCATCTTAATGAAAGTTATGTTATGAAAGTTACTTAATGATCAGGGAGACAGGTAGGATGATCAGGGAGACAGGTAGGAGAATACTTGGTGTGTCATCTGGAAGGAAAGTAGATAAGTAGACTTGGTGGTGGAATGAGGAAGTGCAGGAGTGTGTACAAAGGAAGAGGTTAGCTAAGAAGAAGTGGGACATTGAGAAAACCGAAGAGAGTAAACAGGAGTACAGGGAGACACAGCGGAAGGCAAAGGTAGCAGTGTCAAAGGCCAAACAGAGCGCGTATGATGACTTGTATGCTTGGTTGGAAAGTAAAGAGGGAGAAAATGATTTATACAGGTTGGCACAGCAGAGAAATAGAGATGGGAAGGACGTGTAGCAAGTTAGATTGATAAAGGACAGAGAGGGAAATGTATTGACTGATGACAGAAGTGTGCTGGGAAGATGGAAAGAGTACTTTGAAGAGCTGATGAATGAGGAAAATGAGAGAGAAAAAAGAGTAGAAGAGGTGACTGTTGAAGACCAGGAAGTAGCAAAGATTAATAAGGGTGAAGTGAGGAGGGCATTGAAGAGGATGAAGAATGGAAAGGCAATTGGTCCTGATGACATACCGGTGGAGGTATGGAAGTGTCTAGGAGAGAAAGCAGTAGATTTTCTGACAAGAACATTTAACAAGGTCTTAGAGAGTGAGAGGATGCCAGAGGAATGGAGGAGAAGTGTGCTGGTGCCCATTTTTAAGAACAAGGGAGACGTGCAGAGTTGTGGCAACTACAGAGGGATAAAGTTGATGAGCCATACGATGAAGTTATGGGAAAGAATAGTGGAAGCTAGACTTAGGGCAGAGGTCAGCATTTTTGATGCAGAATGCAACAGATGCAGTGTTTGCCTTGAGGATGTTAATGGAGAAGTACAGAGAAGGTCAGAGGGAGCTGCATTGTGCCTTTGTGGATCTGGAGAAAGCATATGACAGGGTGCCGAGAGAAGAACTGTGGTATTGCATGAGGAAGTCTGGAGTGGCAGAGAAGTATGTTAGAGTGGTGCAGGACATGTATGAGAGATGTAAGACAGTGGTGAGGTGTGCTGTCGGTGTGACAGAAGAGTTCAAGGTGGAGGTGGGACTGCATCAAGGGTCAGCTCTGAGCCCCTTCTTGTTTGCTCTGGTGATGGACAGGCTGACAGACAAGGTTAGACAAGATTCCCCATGGACCATGATGTTTGCAGTTGACATTGTGATCTGTAGTGAGAGCAGAGAACAAGTGCAGGAAAATCTAGAGAGGTGGAGGTATGCCCTGGAAAGGAGGGGAATGAAGATTAGCCTCAGTAAGACAGAATACATGTGCATGAATGACAAGGACCCAAGAGGAACGATGAGATTACAGGGAGCAGAGATAAGAAAGGTGGAGGATTTTAAGTACTTAGGCTCAACAATCCAGAGCAATGGAGAGTGTGGAAAAGAGGTCAAGAAGTGTGTGCAGGCAGGTTGGAATGGTTGGAGAAAAGTGTCCGGTGAGATGTGTGACAGGAGGGTATCGGCAAGAATGAAAGGAAAAGTGTACAAGACGGTCTTGAGGCCAACGATGTTGTATGGTTTAGAAACAGTGGCCCTGGGGAAAAGACAGGAGGCAGAGCTGGAGGTAGCAGAGATGAAAATGTTGAGGTTCTCTTTGGGAGTAACGAGGATGGATAGGATCAGGAATGAGCACATCAGAGGGACAGCACATGTAAGATGTTTTGGAGACAAAGTCAGAGAGGCTATATTGAGATGGTTTGGACATGTACAGAGGAGGGATAGTGAGTATATTGGTAATAGGATGCTGAAGCTGGAACTACCAGGCAGAAGGCCTAGAGGAAGACCAAAGAGACGATTCATGGATGTGGTGAAGGAGGACATGAAGGTCGTTGGTGTCAGAGAAGAAGATGCAAAGGATAGGGTGAGATGGAGGCAGATGATTCGCTGTGGCGACCCCTGAAGGGAAAAGCCGAAAGGAAAAGAAGAAGAATGAAAGTCAGCAATGGTTCTTTTACATGGCTCTCACCATAGACAGTAAGCGACATCGCCAGGCTTTGATAACCCAGTTAGCTGCACTGGGGGAACAGTGACAACCCGTTGGTAGTGGGGCTTGAACTCATGACCTTGGGATCAGTAATCCATCACTTTTCCACCAGGCCACCACTGCCTGTGTATAATGTACATCATTTAAATTTGAGTTTACAGGAATAAATTCTTCGATAACTATTTCTGTCAACACCTTTAAAGGACATTTCTTGTTTACAGTCATACTTATGAATAAATTATGTGGTAACTTAATTGAGTTTTTTTTTAAACTGTTTCCTATTTAAAATAGCTGGGCAATTCCCTCGGCTCAGTTTGCACTTTCGGTTGAGACGGAATCGAGGAGTGTACATAATCCAGTCCTACATGCCCTCTATCCTGCTTGTTGCCATGTCCTGGGTGTCTTTCTGGATCAGCCAATCAGCTGTGCCAGCAAGAGTAACACTAGGTGTGTCGGTAGATTTGACATAATAAGATTTATCACCAGATTTTACATGTAATTATCAGATATGACTCAGATATAGTAGAACAATGTGAGATTTTGCAGTGATATGTTTGTTACAAAAGTGTCCTATTACAGGGATCCCTCGCTACTTCGTGCTTCAATTCATGCGGCTTCAGTGCATTGTGGTTTTTTTTTTTTTTTTAATATTCATCCAATTAAAAAATAAAGAAATTAAGGAAGAATAGGGTAAAAAAGTTAAGCAAAATTCTGCAAAAACAAGGCCAATTATGCAAAAAAACCCAAAAAACAACCCAAAACCTCCCATCAAAACTACTTATATTTTATGAGGTGCGTATCTGTGTGCGTGCGTCTGTATGTGTGTATTTATATTTTATTTACATCTTATTTTTTAGTGTTTAATTGTTATTATAAGCATTTATAGCATTGAATATGTATTTATTGATATTACTGTAAATACACATATACATGTACTTATACGTCAGTCAGGGGTTTTGGGGGGGGTGATCCTATTTTGCGAAATTCGATGCTCGCGGGGGATCTCGGTCCCAATTAACCCGCGGAAAGTGAGGGATCCCTGTATACAGCGGCACTGTTGAATTGTTATTTGACCTGATCTAGGTCTCTTAATAAATTGATGAAATACTGTGATGGTCCTGAACAAAGTAAAATATATTGTTACCTCCTCCAGGAGCTTATATTTTTTCACCCGTGTTAGTTTGTCTGTTGCTTTGCTTGTATGTTATTCACAGATTTGGATTTTTTTTTTTTAGAGAAGGGTGTGGTACAATTCATTATTCCACATAATCCCACAAAGTAGCAATCCATTAAATCTTGGGGGGGGGGGCTCATTATAATGAAATAATATAATATAGTATAATATAATATAATGTGCATTTGCATGTAAGGTATGTCAATATGTTAATAGTTGTACTGTGTATAACTCAGTCTGATATTTGACCTCAGGAATCACGACCGTGCTGACCATGACGACATTGATGGTGAGCGCCCGCTCCTCATTGCCTCGTGCTTCTGCCATAAAAGCCCTGGATGTATATTTCTGGATCTGCTATGTATTTGTGTTCGCTGCTCTGATTGAGTATGCCTTTGCTCACTATAATGCTGACTACAGCAAGAAAGAGAAAGCCAAGGTCAAAGTGAACAAGACTACAGAGGTGAGATGAAGCGACAGTAATGACAAGTCACCTGTTATGTTGATTGTCATATTGATTTGTTGGCCCTGAGTTAGAACACTCATATATGTATAATAATAATGGGACAAGGATAGTGTGAATGGCATTAATGTTTAAAAAAAATGTACATTTGTAAAAAAAAAAAAAAAAAATGCTCAGGTGCCTCTGTTTGCAGTTTGCATGTTCTTCCTTTGCGTGCATGGGTCTCCTCTGGGTTCTTCAATCTCCTCTGAAAAGTACAAAGAAATGCACATTATGCTAATTGTTTGTTCCAAATTGCCCCTAGGTGTGAATGCAAGTGCGAATGGTTGTAGGTATATGCATGTTGGCCCTGCAATGGACTGGTGCACCCTGGCTTCGCCCAGTGTTGGCTGAGACAGGTGCCAGCCTCCCTGTGACCCTAATATAATTAGGCTATTAAAGATACAGTAGACATTGGTCATAACACAGCTTGACAGAGATTCCAATGAACTCCTCTTCTGCTGAGCCCTAGTGGATAGAGCAATTATGAGTCATTGCCGAAGCTCAACTGTATGCTGTAATGTCAAGATCACTGAGAGTATTTGTAGGATGTTTAGTATCAGGATCACTGTCATTTATATCCTGACAGTTTTTATCTTTGGGCAGCTTGGCGGCATAGAAGGTCTTGGGTTCAGATCCCAGGCTCAGCAAGGGTGTGTCTGAGTGTGAACTTTGCATGTTCTCTCCAGGCTTGCATGGATTACCTCTGGATACTCTGGTTTTCTTTCACAAATATTCAAAAGACCAAATTCCAAATTGCCCTTCGGTGTGTGAATGAGTGTGAATTTTTGTGTGTACGTGTTGGCCCTTGTAATGGTCTAGTGAGCTGTTGGACCAGCCATTTTGCTTAATGGTTGTATTTTTGGACTGTGGGAAATAACTGGAGTACCTTGAGGAAGCCCTGACAAGCCCAGTGAGAAATGCAGACTCCATATATACATACACATGAATGCCCTCGCTGAGCCCGGACTCAAACCCATGACCTTCTGGCCATGAGGCAGATTTGGTAACCGCCACCATGGCACCCTCTTTATATGTTTGTATGACAGTAACATACAGGCATATTTTTTATGCTTATTTTGCAGTCTATGGTGAAGAATGGAAAGCAGGCCATGGTTCTCTTCTCACTGTCAGTGACAGGTATGAATCAAGGCCTTGTGGTCTCCAACAGGCAGAACCGAGCCCAGCGCCAAACTGAGACACCCGTAGAGCCTCTGGAAGAAGTAGAAACAGCTAAGCAAGAGAACATCGAGGAGAGAAAGTGCTGCAAGTGCAAACCCATAGACGCTGACACAATTGACATCTACGCCCGTGCAGTCTTCCCTTTCACTTTCGCTGTGGTCAACGTCATCTACTGGGTGGCGTATACCATGTGACATAAAGATGCTAAGTCACAGGAAATCATCAAGATTTTTATATGAAGGGATGATCATGATTGTCAAACTAAGACTTGGATCGTTGAATCCTTGTGATTTAACTCAGACTGCTTAGGTTATTGTGTTGCTCGACAGCTGATAAAGCTGGATGTTGCCAGGTATTTGGAAAGGAAGTTCTTTTCCTGAACAGGTTGAAGAAAAATGAGGAATCCCTGCGAAGGCTGCTGATTGTCTCGCCTCTGTAACAATACATAGCCTTGGTTTCTCTTTTTGTGTTACTATTTTAATATTAGATATTATTTTATGAAATTTAATTGCAGTTTTTCATCTGAAACCCAGGTTGAGTCAGTTAAACCATAGAACATAACTGCTTGGCTGCTGATTTTCCCCCTAGTAGTTATTAATTAATTTATTTATTTATTTAAATTCTTCCATGGTTTTAAAAATACAGCCTTCTCTGAGCTTTGAAATGCCTTCGAAATATATACAGACGTTGTAAAACTGTATCTACAGTGACATATTTTAATATAAAGGCGATTATTTATGATATACAACTAAAACTTGGACGACCGAGTCCAAGGGGAACGGCTCTTGGTTCCGACAGCCCATTGGTCGGACAGCTCTACTCATGTTAGATGGGTTCCTTAAAGATAAGGAGAACTTTATTGTCAACTGTTGCATGAACAATGACAATTAGCTTTAGCCACTAGACAATTAATCTATATACACAAAGCTATATATACATATAAAGGCACATATACATACATATATATCCTATATATGCAAACACATACAGTGGTTTCTCACCTTACGAAATTAATCCATTCCAGAGCCTTTTTCGTAACCTGGATTTTTCATAAATTGGACCGCATTTTACATGTAAAACATGTGATTCGTTCCAAGGCCCCCAATACTACCCCCGAAACCCTTTAAAAATTATTAAAGCATACCTTTTAAGACCTCCTTCTGCTTCAATATTGTACCGATGGTAGACGAGTTTGGCCATATTCCTTTGCGATATCACTCAACCGCATGCCACGAGCCCGCTGCTTCTTTTCACTCGCACCGGAAATCACACTCACACGTGTGTGTGTGTGTGTGTGTGTGTGTGTGTGTGTGTGTGTGTGTGTGTGTGTGTGTGTGTGTGTGTGCACGTGAGTGTTGACCATGTCTTCTTAGTAGAGTCATAATTTTACAAATGTTTATGGAAGGTTAAAAGCAATGAGCACACTCAAAAATCTCATGAAACAACAGTAACTCTGTACTTTACACGAAAAGCATTATGGGAGATGCAGCTCCATAATAGCCAATGGGAGGGAGCTGCGTCATCCCTCTTAGCCAATAGGAGGCCAACAGGGCAGGATGTTGGGAGATAGCCAATGGAAGGGCGCTGCATCATCCCTCCTAGCCAATGGGAGGCCAGCAGGGTGGGATGTTGGAAGATAGTTATGGGAGAACAGCTTGTGCTTTGTTTGAATGGCGCGTGTTAATGTTTGAATGGCGCGTTTGGCACATTTCGTATGCAGAGACAAGAAATTTTGGAAAATGTTTTTCGTAATCTGGATTTTTTCTTTTGCTGGAACTATCGTACGGTGAGGTACCACTGTATACTGGTTCATACCTACTGTTCAGTTCAGTCGGGTTTAGATTAGCGTCCAGCTGTCCAACCAATGGGCTGTCGGAATGTAGGGCTGTAAGTGACTGAAAGAAGAGCATCATTTAAATAATTACGTTAAACTGTGACAATTTTATTCACAATGCCTACTTGCATGTTGATATATTTATAATGGGAGCTTAGGTAGTTGAACTCGACAGTTCGGACAAATCTAATGTATTTCAATATAAAAGTTTTAATACACTATATTAAAAATGAACCACAGCCCTGAGCAAGTTAAGGATGGAAATGAATTTATTTATAGCGTAATTAATTAATTCACTCATTTTTATTTAAAGATCTTTTTCTTTTAAAGGCTACAAATAATTAAATGATAAGATAAAAGAGAAAATTGTATTGCGTTTATATTGAGGCAATGATTGCTGCAATAAACGGAGAGTGATAAAAGAAACTAAATGTGTGATTTACTTCACCATGCCACAGATTTTACATTTACAGCATTCGGCAGATGTTTTTACCCAAAGCAGCTTCTCAGCTAAACGACTGACTGTGTGAAGGTTAATGGCCCGACACTGCTATCTTGGTAGTAGTGGGAATTAACTAGCTGAATTCAGATCAGGAACCCGGAACCTTTAGCACTGAGCCACTACGTTCAGGTTAAAGGAATCCCTTCATTAGTGAATATCTGATGTGGTTTTTTTTTTTTTCTATTTTCAGTTCATTTTGGATGAATATAAGGGTTTCCTGGTGAAATCGGCCCAGCTCGCATGATTAGTATCTCTTATTCACCTGTTTTACATCTTGTTTTGGTTCTATATCTCTTTGCAATCACAATTCCCAGACCATGTGACCAGAAGAATGATCTTGCACATTGGGATAAATTGGCAGTGCAACACCGATTGGTCGAAAGTGGAAAAGTCTGAGTTCAAGTGGTAAAAAGCAAAAGAATAGATATGATTTTAAGAGAAATAAAAAAGATGGTCACATGTTTACTAATATCATTGCTCCCGGTGTTGGGGGTCATTAAGACTCGTATACAGGAGTAAACAAATGGCATCAGCGAGACGTTTTAGATCCAATCTGATTTTATTTTCCAGAGATACCACCGGATTTCATTTTGATTTAATATAACTGGGAATTGAATGAGGCACTTTTAAATCTCTGATAAATCCTCAGCAATCATATGCGTCTCCAGTGGAAATAGAAATCCAGTGTCTCTCTGCATGGGAAGCCAAAGTCTGGAATGTCTCTGTAGATGATGTTCTTGGGTCTCAGGATTCATTCATTCATATATTTTCTAAGTCGCATATTCCCAATTTGGGTTGGGGGGACACCGACGCCCATCTTAGCTGATTCTGTCGAGCCAGGGTACACCCTGAACAGCTCACCAAGCCATCACAGTGGGTCACAAGGTGACAAGCGAAACATTTCCCAACAGACAAAAGCTTTGGAGAAGCTGCAGAATTCCTTTGGTCTTCCTTCCTATAGTTTTCCCTTTGTCTGAAGTTGATATCTATGCTTTTTGTTCCTTAAAGTATAAGATAGTTCAGGTTACTGATAGAGAAGAAAGGATTCTTGTATTGTACCATCTCAGCAGACCAAAGAAAGCACAACTCACTCACTATAAGCTTCTGGCTATAGTGGTTGGCCTTATGTCTACAGAAAGGACATTATACTGCACCATGCTTCACTCACCTGGCCTGTGTACATCATAGCGCCTGAGGGTCAGGTGGCAAACAGGTTGGAGGTCTTGCAGACCTATCGCTTCACAATCTGGCACTGCGCAGGGCGTCTACATGCCAATGTTGATGCCCTGTTCCAGTGACTTTGTACCGAGGAAGTCTGCAGGTACTGTAAGCATTGTACGGCTAAAAAGATCCAACTGTCAGAGACAGAGTGTGTGGTGAGGACATCAGACTGAGTGCTGACGCTGTAGAGATGGGGTCAGAAAGGGTCTTTCGTCTCTCTCTCTCTTAGGACGGCCAGTGAGCTGTACATGTTGCTGTTGGGAAAACCTGACACTGTGTGGTGGATTTTGAGTTGTGCACATATTTTGGAACTCATAAAGAAAGGCTGGGGAGCTTTTCAGAAGATGTAAGGAAAGGTGATTTGAGAAGGTAATGCTGTAAAGTGAATGCAAATCTGTGAGGTCATTTCAAATAACAATAAAAATTATAGTCTGTGGTGAGACGCATGTAAAAGAACCACGGCTGCTGCTTCTAAAGAGCAGGCCACTGGGAATGTTTCTGTTGTGTGATGGCATAGTGAGCGGTTCAGGGTGTGCTCTGCCCTTGCCCAGAGCTGACTGAGAAAGGTATCAGCCTCCATAGAACCTAATTAGGATTAAGCAGTTTAGAAAGTAAATGAATGATTAAAAATGATATATACTCTAATATTTTGTTTAACTGCTTTAAACCTTAATCACAGTTAGTTTCATTTACTGAACCAATTAATCTTCCAGGGTCGTAGTGGGGCTGGAGCCTATTTTGTCTGACCCGTGATGACGGCAGGGTACAGCCTGAATAGTTCACCAGAACATCTCAAGGCAAACACACACACACAACCATTCACACATTAACCAGAAACCCCCCCCCACATACGTACACGCAAAACATGCGAATCCCACCCAGAAACACCCGCATCAAACCCGGGGCTCGAACCCAGGACCTTGTTGCTGTGAGGTGGATGTCACTAATGCCACTGTGCCACCTACTGAAGTGAACTATTGAGCCCTGCGATGGTCTGGCAAACTGTTCAATGTATTCCCTGCCTTTGCTCAGTGTCAGCTGAGGGACGCACTAGCCTCTGTACGACCCTAGGAGGATTAAAAGGTTCAGAAAGTGAGTGAGTGAAAGTAATGTTCAATAGAATGAGTTCTGAGACTGTGAAATGGTGCCCTCTACTGGATATAGGATCTTATCACCTGAAGACTCGTATACAGTCTACAGTATGTACTGTATACTGTACTGTGTGTGTGTGTGTGTGTGTGTGTGTGTGTGTGTGTGTGTGTGTGTCTGTGTGTGTGTGTGTGTGTGTGTGTGTGTGTGTGTGTGTGTATATATATATATAAATATAAGAATGGATCAAGTTTTGAAAGATGCAGTTGATTAAAAACAGCAACAAAGTTTTAACTATTATTATTTTTTCATATAGATAAACAGGACTGTAATAGTGATGTCACTGCTTCGGTCAGGAATTTAAAATATCTACTATGTAATATGATTTTTATTTATTTCTTTATCTGTTTATTTATTTATTCATTCATGCATTCATTTTATGAACCATGTAAACCAGGAGGCTGGTGCCCATCTCAACTGACTCTGGGTGAGGGCAGAGTACACCTTGGACAGATCACCAGCTCATCACAGGGTTTCTATGTTCATTCATTCATTCATTTTTTACATTTATTTATATTTAATGATGCCCACTTAGTAACTTCCCATGTGTTCCAAATGTCAGATGGAACGTGGTCATGGTGGTAGAGGGGTGATCATTTGAGCATGTTTTTCAGACAAAGGTAATGATAAACTCTATTATTCATCAGTTCAGTTCATTTTCTGTAACCGCTTAATCCTAATTAGGGTCGTGGGGAGGCTGGCGCCCATCCCAGCCAACTTCGGGCGAGGGCAGAGTACACCCTGGACAGCTCGCCAGGCCAATCAGGGCGGAAACACGCCGACGGCTTTGCAGCTACTCTTGTTGAAAGTCAGCAATGGTTCTTTTACATGCCTCACACCATAGACAGTGAGAGACATGGCCGGCCATTGATAACCCAGTTTGCTGCACTGGGGGGGACAGTGACAACCTTGTGGAGAGTGGGAATCGAACCCCCAACCTTTGGATCAGTGATCCAGTGCCCTATACCACTAGACCACCACTTCCCCAAACTCTATTATTATACCAAAATAATCTCGAGCCAGGGTGGCACAGTGGTGTAGTGGTTAGCATGTCCGCATTACCGCAAGAAGGTCCAGGGTTTGTGTACTGGGTTTCGAGCCCAAAGCTGAAGTCGGTTTTCTTCCACAGTCCAAGAACATATATAAGAACTCACTGGCTGTGCGAATGGTTGTGTGGGTTGGGTCTGCAATGGTCCAGAAACCTGTTTAGGGTGTACCCCTGACTCCAGGCTCCTTGAGACCCTAGCAGGTTTAAGCAGTTTAACGAATGGGCGGGTGATGAGTAATCTCGAAACAAATGTGAAGCCATCTGCCCAAAAGCTTAAGCCGGACTGGA
Organism: Plotosus lineatus; assembly: GCA_024760905.1. Lineage (NCBI taxonomy): Eukaryota > Metazoa > Chordata > Actinopteri > Siluriformes > Plotosidae > Plotosus > Plotosus lineatus. Next base: position 26,894,696 of record CM045729.1, on the reverse strand, counting down.
ACTGGGTCATTCAGTAGGACCAAGTCAATCTGGCGAAAAAAAAAAAAAAAAAAAAAAAATCAAAATCTGCCAAAAAAGTCCAGACCTCAAGACCAGTGAGATTTTTTGACTTTGATGGCGGTTTCCTCCCACAATCCAAACACATGTACGTTATGCTAATTGGCTGTTCCAGTGAGCGTGAGTGTGAATGGTTGTGTGTGATGCCCTGTGATAGTCTGCTGAGCTGTTCAGCGTACACCCTGCTTTTCAGCTGTTTAGTATGCACCCCGTCTTCCTGCAGTGTCAACTGAGATAGGCTCCAGCCTCCCTGTGACCACAGAGGATTGAACGGTTTGATAAATGAATAAAGAGTGATGAAATTTGGTTCATTAACTGAGGAAGTAACCCTGGGTCCAATTATTTTTTCGGCAGGGCCAAAATAAATGTTTCACATCTGAGTCGATATGAGATTGATGTCGGGTGGAGAGTGTATTCCTGCCTAGTACCCAGTGGTCCAGGGATGGGCTTCAGGTCCACTCTAACCCTAGTAAAACAAATACTGAGAGTGAATGATGTAAGAAAGGAAGGAACCTGATCTGTATGAAAATACAATTTGGAGTTTTCTCTTGAAAGTCCCACAGTTATAGAATGTCCTTCCAGTGAATGTTCGGGACTCAGACACAGTCTCTGTTTTTAAGACAAGGCTGCAAACTTAATCTTTTTTAGTGATGCATTTTGTTAATAGCCTTTTATTCGGTCAACGAGCAGATCTGGGCGGTCTCAGGCATAGAGAGTTCTGGAAAACTGAGATGTTGGGATGCTGTCGCTCCGCTACTCTACATGCTCAGGTCCATTTCACAGTGGGGTGGCTGATTGTCCAGCGGCACAGGATGTCCTCATGTATGTCTTCTTTCTACTTCTCTCTCTTTTAATTATGCTGCCATGGCCAGTTGTACCAGAGTCCCTGCTTGCACTCAGCAATCTTCTATTTCCATTACACTATATGAGTTTCCCTACCAACCCCCCCCCCCCCCCCCCCTGTTTTTGTTGAGGTACACATTCTACTTCTGGGATGCCAGTGATCCTGATCCTTCTGCTTCCTGAGTCCTGTGGTCTGTCCTGGTGTGCTGATGCTGGCCAAAGTCCTCATCCTGGAAGCCTCTTCCTCCTGCTGATGAAGATCTAAATGGACCCCGATGTGCACTAAGAGACTGTGGATATGACTTTTCACTGCTGGTGATATTAAATCTCTTTCCCACAATTATTTAGGACTTACAGTTGTATAACCAACCGGACTACATTTTGGACTGTAATGAATTCCTCATATATGGTTTGTATCTGTATGGTTTCACACAAACGAGGATGGGTTTCCCTTTTTAGGCCTGGTTTGTCTCAAGGGTTCCTCCTCGCATCTACTGAGGGAGTTTGTCACCATTGCCGTGGACAATGCTTATTAGAGATGTGTAGGAATAATAGGAAATGTTTAAATTCTTTTAGACTTTGTAAACTCCTACTTTTATTGTTTTACTGGGTAAAGCTGCTTTGTGACAATACCAATTGTAAAAAGCGCTATACAAATAAAACTGAATTGAAGTGAATTTGGCCAGCAGATGGCGTTAAGAGTCTTAGCAGTTATGAAGTAATCCAACACATACTGGTCCTTCTCAAAAAATTAGCATATTGTGATAAAGTTCATTATTTTCTGCAATGTACTAATAAAAATTAAACTTTCATATATTTTAGATTCATTGCACACCAACTGAAATATTTCAGGTCTTTTATTGTTTTAATACTGATGATTTTGGCATACAGCTCATGAAAACCCAAAATTCCTATCTCAAAAAATTAGCATATCATGTTCAGGTAGTCTAAACGAGCTATTAACCTAATCATCTGAATCAACCAATTAACTCTAAACACCTGCAAAAGATTCCTGAGGCTTTTAAAAACTCCCAGTCTGGTTCATTACTCAAAACCGCAATCATGGGTAAGACTGCCGACCTGACTGCTGTCCAGAAGGCCATCATTGACACCCTCAAGCAAGAGGGTAAGACACAGAAATAAATCTCTGAGCGAATAGGCTGTTCCCAGAGTGCTGTATCAAGCCACCTCAGTGGGACGTCTGTGGGAAAGAAAAAGTGAAAGAAGGGCCGATTCCAGACCTTGGGGGACCTGTGGAAGCAGTGGACAGAGTCTGGAGTAGAAACATCCAGAGCCACCCTGCACAGGCGTGTGCAGGAAATGGGTCACAGGTGCCACATTCCCCAGGTCAAGCCACTTTTGAACCAGAAACAGCGGCAGAAGTGCCTGACCTGGGCTACAGAGAAGCAGCACTGGACTGTTGCTCAGTGGTCCAAAGTACTTTTTTCGGATGAAAGCAAATTTTGCAAATTTTGCGGAAATCAAGGTGCCAGAGTCTGGAGGAAGACTGGGGAGAACAAAATGCCTGAAGTCCAGTGTCAAGTCCCCACAGTCAGTGATGGTCTGGGGTGCCATGTCAGCTGCTGGTGTTGGTCCACTGTGTTTTATCAAGGGCAGGGTCAATGCAGCTATCAGGAGATTTTGGAGCATTTCATGCTTCCATCTGCTGAAAAGCTTTATGGAGATGAAGATTTCATTTCTCAGCACGACCTGGCACCTGCTCACAGTGCCAAAACCACTGCTAAATGGTTTACTGACCATGGTATTGCTGTGCTCAATTGGCCTGCCAACTCTCCTGACCTGAAGCCCATAGAGAATCTGTGGGATATTGTGAAGAGAAAGTTGAGAGACACCAGACCCAACACTGTGGATGAGCTTCAGGCCGCTATCGAAGCATCCTGGGCCTCCATAACACCTCAGCAGTGCCACAGGCTGATTGCCTCCATGCCACGCCGCATTGAAGCAGTCATTTCTGCAAAAGGATCCCCAACCAAGTATTGAGTGCATAACTGAACATAATTATTTGAAGGTTGACTTTTTTTGTATTAAAGCACTTTTTTTATCAGTTGGGTGAAATATGCTAATTTTTTGAGATAGGAATTTTGGGTTTTCATGAGCTGTATGCCAAAATCATCAGTATTAAAGCAATAAAAGACCTGAAATATTTCAGTTGGTGTGCAATGAATCTAAAATACATGAACGTTTAATTTTTTATCAGTACATTACAGAAAATAATGAACTTTAATATGCTAATTTTTTGAGATTGGGATTTTTGGTTTTTCTTTACTTTTTTGCCAAAATGATCAATATTAAAACAATAAAAGGCTTGAACTACTTCAGTTGTGTGTAATGAATCTAAAATATATGAAAGTCTAATGTTTATCAGTACATTACAGAAAATAATGAACTTTATCACAATATGCTAATTTTTTGAGAAGGACCTGTATACTGCTCTACCTTTGATTAGATAAAATCATCTTTATCTTTCATCCATTCGTTTATGCATTGTGTACACCATTCATTCATCAGTGCTGCAAGTGAAGCTGGAGCCAATGCCAGTTGAATTCAGGTGAGCGAAGATCTGGGCCTCCATCCTGAGAACTTCACCAGTTAATTATCAGGCTTCGTTATCCTTGATTTTTGTCTTATTCTACTGTTTTATTACATTTCGTTTAAAATAAAAAGTTATGACTAAGCTTTCAATCTCACATCCATACAATCCATCGATATATTAACATAAAAATATAAATTAATTTATTAAGAAGATAAAAAAACAATAATAATAATTCATTCATTTTCTGAACCGCTTAATCCTAATGAGAGCCATGGGGAGGCTGGTGCCCATGTCAGCTAACTTTGGGCAAGGTACACTCTGGACAGCTCGCCAGGCCAATACAGGGCCAAACACTCACACAACCATTGACGCCTAGGGTGGATTTGAAAACAGCTGCTTAATCTACTGTGCATGTTTTTGGACCATGGGAGGAAACTGTAGTACCTGGAGGAAACCAATACAAGCACGGGGGAGAACATGCAGACTCCACACAGAAACGCCCGAGCTGGGAATGGAACCCAGGATCTTCTTGCTGTGAGGCAGATGTATTAACCACTACACCACCGTGCCACCTATAAATAATAATAATAATAGCAGTGGTGGCCTGGTGGTAAAGGTGTTGGATCACTAATCCTAAAGTTGGGGGTTCAAGCCCCAATCTCAACAGGTTGTCACCCCCCCCCCTCCAGTGCAGCTAACTGGGTTATCAAAGGCCAGCCATGTCTCTCACTCTGTATGGTGAGATGTCAAAGAACCACTGCTGACTTTCAACAGGATTAGGCTTTATAGCTGTCAGCGTGTTTCTGCCAGGCGATGGCCTGACAAGCCGTCCAAGGTGTACTCTGCCTTCGCCCGGAGTCGGCTGGGATGGGTGCCAGCCTCCCCACGACCCTAATTAGGATTAAGTGGTTACAGATAACGAATGAATTAGCGTAGGCCTCCATCAGTCCCGAAGGACTATGGCTGCGCTCTGGCCAGTATCCCGACTGGTGATACTCCCCAGTGCACAGAGCCTGGGTAGGGAGTAATGAGGGACAAGCTGTTACCCAAGCAGCAAGTCCCCCCCTGTCTCGGCGCCACCGGAAGGATCCAATGGAAAGGCAAGTGCCGATACGACTGGGTTCCAGTGCCGCTGCAGGAGAGAAACTACGGTCAATTTAGAACGGCCAATTAACCTACAGTGCACGTCTTTGGATTGCGGGGGGCAGCTGGAGGAAACCCGCATAAGCACGGGGCGAACATGCAAACTCCACACAGAAACGCCCAGGCCGGGAATCGAACCCGGGCCTTCTTGCTGTGAGGCGGACGTGCTAACCACTACGCCACCGTGCCGCCAACGCATATTGAGATAAAGTTCATTATTTTCTGTAATGTACTGATAAACATTAGACTTTCATATATTTTAGATTCATTACACACAACTGAAGGAGTTCAAGCCTTTTATTGTTTTAATATTGATCATTTTGGCAAAAAAGTCAAGAAAAACCAAAAATCCCTATATCAAAAAATTAACATATTTCATTCGACCAAAAAAAAAGTGTTTTTAATACAAAAAAAGTCAAACTTCAAATAATTATGTTGAGTTATGCACTCAATACTTGGTCAGGAATCCTTTTGCAGAAATGACTGCTTCAATGTGGCATGGCATGGAGGCAATCAGCCTGTGGCACTGCTGAGGTGTTACGGAGGCCCAGGATGCTTCGATAGCGGCCTTAAGCTCATCCACAGTGTTGGGTCTGGTGTCTCAACTTTCTCTTCACAATATCCCACAGATTCTCTATGGGGTTCAGGTCTGGAGAGTTGGCAGGCCAATTGAGCACAGTAATACCATGGTCAGTAAACCATTTAGCAGTGGTTTTGGCACTGTGAGCAGGTGCCAGGTCGTGAAAAATGAAATCTTCATCTCCATAAAGCTTTTCAGCAGATGGAAGCATGAAGTGCTCCAAAATCTCCTGATAGCTCGCTGCATTGACCCTGCCCTTGATAAAACACAGTGGACCAACACCAGCAGCTGACATGGCACCCCAGACCATCACTGACTGTGGGTACTCGACACTGGACTTCAGGCATTTCCTTCTCCCCAGTCTTCCTCCAGACTCTGGCACCTTGGTTTCCGAATGATGTGCAAAATTTGCTTTCATCCGAAAAAAGTACTTTGGACCACTGAGCAACAGTCCAGTGCTGCTTCTCTGTAGCCCAGGTCAGGCACTTCTACCGCTGTTTCTGGTTCAAAAGTGGCTTGACCTGGGGAATGCGGCACCTGTAGCCCATTTCCTGCACACGCCTGTGCACGGTGGCTCTGGATGTTTCAACTCCAGACTCTGTCCACTGCTTCCACAGGTCCCCCAAGGTCTGGAATCGGCCCTTCTTTCACTTTTTCCTTCCCACAGACGTCCCACTGAGGTGCCTTGATAGAGCACTCTGGGAACAGCCTATTCACTCAGAGATTTCTTTCTGTGTCTTACCCTCTTGCTTGAGGGTGTCAATGATGGCCTTCTGGACAGCAGTCAGGTCGGCAGTCTTACCCATGATTGTGGTTTTGAGTAATGAACCAGGCTGGGAGTTTTTAAAAGCCTCAGGAATCTTTTGCAGGTGTTTAGAGTTAATTGGTTGATTCAGATGATTAGATTAATAGCTCGTTTAGACTACCTGAACATGATATGCTAATTTTTTGAGATAGAAATTTTGGGTTTTTATGAGCTGTATGCCAAAATCATCAGAATTAAAACAATAAAAGACCTGAAATATTTCAGTTGGTGTGCAATGAATCTAAAATATATGAAAGTTTAATTTTTATCAGTACATTACAGAAAATAATGAACTTTATCACAATATGCTAATTTTTTGAGAAGGACCTGTATGTATTAATTGGAAGGCACAGTGGCGTAGTCGCTAGCATGTTCGTTTCACAGCAAGAAGGCAGAGGTTTGATCCTCAGACTCTGTGTGGAGTTCTCCCTGTGATTGTTTCCTCCTACAGTCCTAAAAACATGCACATGAGGATAACTAACAGTTCCAAATAACCCCTAGATGTCAGTGTGAGTGTAAATGGTTGTGTGTGTTGGCCCTGCAATGGCCTGTTGAACTGTTTAGGGTGTAACCGTCTCTCACCCAGACTCTGCTGAGATGGGTGTTAGCCTCTCTGTAACCCTAATTACGATTGAGTGTCTTAGAAAACGAGTAAATGAATGAATGACTGCGGATTAATAATCTCTTATGTTATTTAACACAGATTGGAACTAGCATGGAGAACTTCAGATAAACATGAAAAAAAAAACCTGCATTACAATATGTATAATCCTTTAAACACTGATCACGTTCAAATAAAAAAGGAATTTAAAGATCACTTTTGTCTCACAGCAAGAAGGTCATGGGTTCGCGTCCTGAGTTTGACCAGGGTGAATTTGTGTGGAGTTTGCATTGATTTTCTTTGACAGCATAAAGAAGCACACATCCTCACTCATCACTCATTTCCCGAAACCATTACTCTTTGTTTACTCTGTTGCAGGAAGGATGGAGCCTATGTCAACCAACTTCTCACACCTAGGAGAAATTTGGAAAAGCCCACTAGCTTACCCTGGATATCATTGGACTGCGGGAAAAATCCGGAGAATCTGGAGGAAACCTGCACATGTACATGGAGTATGTGCAACCTTGACACAGAAACACCCAGGCCTGGGAATCAAACCCAGGACCTTCTTGCTGTGAGGTGGATGTGCTCTCCACGACACCTCCATGTCTCCTTAAACACATGCACATTGGGCTTATTGGCTTTTCCAAATTGCCCCAGTGTGTGTGAATGTGACTGTGGATGATTGTGTATATTGCCTTGTTGAGCTGTTCAGGATTGTTTTGGGTTACCCAGAGTTGGCTGAGATAGGACATGTCCTTCCTGAGACCGTATTAGGATTAAGTGGATCATCAAATGAGAAGTGATTTTTAAAATCATGTCACTTTAATAACAAAATATGCAGCATGGAGTAAATAAACTGTTGTATAATAAATAATATTGAATCTAAATGTTTCCTTCTGAGAGAATCCTTTATTCATCAAAACCAGAATATAAACTGGACACAGTTACAACTGCAGAAACTCTGAACAAACAAGCAAATACATGAGTGGAATTTTTTGTGTGTGTATGTGAGGCCAAAATAAAAACATCTGGACCGTAACATGCATCCTGGTTTCTCATTGTGTTGGTCATGTGACATGGCTGAGACAGGATATCCTGCTGCTGAAATAACCAACACATGCCTACCCTGACCTGATGATCCACCCACGAACCGCGTTCCCAGACTTTATCTGAGTTTATCCTGAGCTGAAAGTGAAAAAAAAAAAGGGTCAAAAATACTTATCCGAGATCAGTGATCAGCAGAACTACATGTCCTGTCTACAACACTTCCTGCCGTATGACTCAGTCCAAATTACAGGTGGGTCAGAGCAGTTTGGTGTACAGCCCACGCTTATATTTAAAAAGAAAAAGAAAAAGAGTTGATTAAAAAAGAATGAAATCACATGGAGTGCACAATTAAAGAAGAATAAAGTATATATATTCTCAAAGATATTCATACTAAATAGTATAGTATTATATAATAATCATAATATTATTAATATCATAATATTAGTAATATCTAATATCTATCCCACACACACACACACACACACACACACACACACACATTTTTCCTACTGGTTTGGGGATGGGGGAGTGAGCTGCACCTTCAATTTCTTCACATTCATGGCTGAAGTGCCCTTGAGCAAAATATCTAACCCCAAAGTACTCTCTAGGCGCCGCAATGTGGGTGTGGCAACCCACTGCTCCAAGTGTCTGTGTGTTTGTGTGTGTGTGTGTGTGTGTGTGTGTGTGTGTGTGTGTGTGCTCACTGTTTACATGTGTGAGCTCACTATGAATGTATTAAATGCAGAAGAAATCATTTTCCTTGTGCGATTAATCTTGTTTTCCTTTCGGCTGTTCCCTTCAGGGGTCGCCACAGCAAATGATCTGCCTCCATCTCTCCCTATCCTCTGCATCTTCTACTCTTACACGCCTCCCGCCTCTCCTTCTTCGACGTCTTCGACCAACAGTAGTCCAATTTCCATCAGCACCCTGTTGGTTGACAGCACTGATGGCGGTCGTTGTTAACCCGGGCCTCGACCGATCCAGTATGAATTTTGTTTTGACCATTTGCATTTTTTTATGTGGCAGAAGTTTCACGCCGGATGCCCTTGGCTTGGGACCGGCATAAGGGGGACAGACACTGGTTAGTGTGCCCCCCCCCCCCCCCCCCCGCCTCATGGCTGCATTTTTCCTTGTGCGATTAATACGGTAGTATATCAAATAATAATAATAATAATAATCATAATAATCATAATAATCATAATAATAATAATAAGGGCCTGATGATGTTTGGGCAGTGGTGGCCGAGTGGAAAAGGGCGCTGGATCACTGATCCAAAGGTTGGGGGTTCGAGTCCCACTCTCCACAAGGTTGTCACTGTCGCCCCCAGTGCAGCTAACTGGGTTATCAAAGGCCGGCCATGTCTCTCACTGGCTGTGGTGTGAGGCATGTAAAAGAACCATTGCTGACTTTCCTCAAGAGTAGCTGCAAATCCGTTATTGTGTTTCTGCCCTGCGATGGCCTGGCGAGCTGTCCAGGGTGTACTCTGCCCTTGCCCTGAGTTGGCTGGGATGGGCACCAGCCTCCCCGTGACCCTAATTAGGATTAAACGGTTACAGAAAACGAACGGAACTGAACTGATGATATACACCTCTGCGCGGTGGGCCTAGATAGGGGAACTGTATGTTCCCCGAACAAAACGTACATTACCCAGTTAGGGCTAACCCCCCGAAGCTGGTATTCTAATGGGTTACGGAACGCCCAGAAAATGACCAAACTCCATTTCTGCAGTCCATTGAGCTTCCTTCCGGTAATAAAACCACCAATACTGGAGATGGAACTTACGCCAGGCGGAGGCAAAGAACCCATCCACGAATATCCTGGATAAAAGATCTAAAATCCACACTACTTGAGTGTGCGAAAGCGACTGGTTGGCCTGAAAATCCACGTGTTAATGGAAAGTCCCTCAAACAACATTGGGACAATGCTAACCCGATGTTAGCCTACCTGACTGAACAGAACTTGAGTGACTAACTCCAGAAACTGAAGATCTACGTACATGCACCGTGATGCAGATGAAAATTTTCCTGAAAGCCGTCAGGCGCCCCTTGAAGAACACATTGTTCAAACAGAACCGCAGTGGACCCTAAACTGCAAAAGATTGCCCGCGTCCTTATTTCCCCGCTTTCTAAGACCACCTCATCTACAAGTGAAAAAAAATTTTTCAAACCCAACAAACTCAAATTCTGTCCCAAAGCAGGGGACGAAATGAAGAAAATTTTCCACCGGACAGGGGGGCAGGCAGAAGAAAAAACCTGCAGGACCCCTAAGAATGTTACTGGACCCCACTTTTTCTGGAATGATTAATTATGTAATAATCTGTTAACCGATTCTCGATCATATACAACTCTTTTTTTACTATTCTGCTGATCAAATTAAAAACTCAGTGAACAAAGAATAACGATTCAAACAAAAAGATGTAAACAAGAACTGGATTGAGTCTCTCGATCTCGAGTCTAATTCTGTTCTCAAAACTTAACATGGAAATCAGTAACCTCAAGGAATTATCAAAATTGTCTCAAGATAGGATTCTACATCATCAAATTATTTGAGATGTTTTCCTTCAGTTTTAACTTCTGTCCCGTTCCTCCTCATCATCTGTGTCTCATCCTTTTCTTATATCATCAACTTCACTCTCCACATAATCATCTGACTCACACCCCTCTTCAGCTGGATCAGTGAGTGCTTCTGATGAATATTTGCATAGATCTGCCTTTTATATTTATTACTAGGTCCATAACGTTAGTTACAGTTAAATTGTTATTATTTTACTCGCGAATTAGCAGCAAACCCAGAGGTTGCTGGCACGTGATTCAAATTTAGCCAATGACTGAGAGCTTTTGTTTCTCCCTCCTCCTGATTGGTTGCAGATCATGTGTACACCTTTTTTTTTCTCTCCTTCACGCACAAGTTATGAACGTGATTGCCTGAATTGTGAAGTAAAATTTGTTGTGTGTGTTTTTAATTACTGTTTAAGCCCTCTGATGTCGCTCAAACGCCCTGCATCTTCTCTAGCTTATGGAAAGGAGCCTAAGCGCTTTATTTATTTAAAAATATTATCACAGTACAAAACTAAAAAAATTTTTCTTATCATTACTATATTTTACTGCATTATTACTGTATTAATGAGTACGACTGTCTATAGAATGTGTTTACGAAGCATATTTTAGCACATCTAAAACATCACATCATAGGGTTTTAAAACCGTGTCAATAACTCGCGGATTTTCATGATCCACGGGAAGGGCCAGAACGGAACCATCGCGAAAAACGGGGGCCTACTGTACATCAATGTGTGTCAGTCTGGTGACGTAATTTACAAAATAAGCTCAGAGTCAACATTTTAAGGAGCAACTTTCTGCAAAGTGGGGCCGGTGGTGAAGTGGTTAGAGTGCTGGGCTCATGACCGGGAGGTTGTGAGTTCAAATCCCACTGAGACCTCCACTGTGCTAAGACCCCTGGGCAAGGTCTCAACCACAAGTGTGCCTCTGTTCACCCAGCAGTATAAATGGGTACCAGTAAAAATATACTGGGAAGGTGACCTGTGATGGACTAGCGTCCCATCCAGGGGGGAGTTGAACTCCTGGTCGCTTCACGCTACGGAAACCGGGGATAAGCACCGGCCTGATGAGCCGCTAGGCTCGGGTGTTAAAACCCAACAGACTTACCTACCTTTCTGCAAAGCCACTGCATCATGTTTATGTGCAGTGTGTAGAACAGAACAGTAATCCTACTGACTCCTTTGCCTGGATGAAGTCGGCTGGTCTCAAAAGGGAAACTAAGGGATTTCTTTTTGCTGCTCAGGACCAGTCCCTTACTACACGCAATCGCCAGTGTAATATTTTAAGGGAAAACATCAATTCCAAATGTAAATTATGTAATGAATTTAGTGAGACTGTTCAACACCTTGTCAGTGGTTGTCCTGCTTTAGCACAAACTTTTCACTTGAAAACACATGACAGCATGGCACGCTCATTTTACTACCGTCTTCGTCATGCTTGTGGTTTTGACTCAGAGGTCCGCCCATAATACGACCCTGATCATGTCCAGGGTGTGATGTAAAATGATGATTTTAAGCTTCTCAGGAATCATTGGCCCATTTACAGCCTGAGGAAGATCGAAGCCAATCAGCCTGATCCGGTTCTGTTTGATAAGGCCAATGAAATATCAATACAGTATTATTGAATTTTCAGTCTCTTTTGACAGCAATGTGATTGGCAAGGTTCAGGAAAAACATGCGAAATACGCAGACCTCGCCTATAAAATGTCTCGCTTGTATCCAAATTACACAATCGTCCGACTCCCCATTATCCTCGGTGCCCTTGGTTTGGTACCTGGGTTTGCTACCGCGAACACAGCTCTTCTGGGTAATGCAGACGGCTGCAGTGTTGGGGAGTCTCCATATTCTCCGGAAAGTTCTTGGTGGGTTCGACTAGGCAGTGCTTCCTGAGAGAAGTCTCATTCGCTGTCTGGATTGCATGTAGCGAGGATGAGGGGCCTAGTTGATGATGAGCCTCAAAAGCCTGATGTGCCAGGATCACTCGATCCCTCCCTGCTGGATATCATTTTTTTTAACTATAATAATAATAATGACAATAATAATAATACTAATAATTAGAAATTAAACTAACAGTATTTGTGGATTGTCCTGATTTGTAGAACATTAAAACAAAAAGACTTGTTATTTAAACATCCTACAACCAACTAATATAAGATTACGCGGTTGAGCTATCACCCGCTCACTCATTTGCCCAGCTGCTTAATTCAAAATTTACAGGGCGGCTGGAGCCTATCTCAGCTGATACTGAGGGAAGGCATGGTACACCCTGAACAGCAAAAAGAGAAATTTGGACCAGCCAGTTTGCCCAATGTACATGTCTTTAGACTGTGGGAGGAAACTTAAGTACTCGGAGGGAACCCATGCAAGCGCGGGGAGACATGCAAATTCCACACAGAAAAGCTTGAGCTTACAAAGATGTTAAATATTAAACTAAATCTAATAAGAGTCGCCTTTGCTGTGGAGATCGACGTGCTAACCACTGCGCCATCGCGCCGCCAAATATTGACGATATATTTTAAACAAATTTCCTTTAAATATGTAATTCTCAACCCCAGGACCTTCTTGCTGTGAGGCAGATGTGCTAACCACCCCACTTACCACCCCACCCATTATTTCAAAAAAAAATTTTTTTTTTTTCAGATAAATATGACAGTGATGTTTCAACTATGGTCATTTTAGCATTTGTGATATTTTGAAACTGACTGCGGTGGCATATGGTTTGGGTGCGTTTCAATCTTTCGTTCCAATTAAAAAGTGATTTCTGCTCATGAAAAGACCGTCTGTACGTCTGTGAATTTGTCCTGAGGGCAAACACTTGAGCTATGACAGGGCCATGGAGAATAGACCCCTATGAAGTCTACTCCAAGGCGGGGTAATATGAGAGGCTGACCTCATTATCTTTATTGTTATATATCTGCCCTAATTAACATAAATGATAATTCACATGTCTGGGACCTTGATGGAGCTCCACTGGGTGTGTCATCAGTTTAAAAAAAAAACTCCCACAAGGGCAAGTGCTATATGAAAGGATTATAGCTCGCTCACTCACTCTCACTCATTTGCCAAACCGATTACTCCTATTAGGGTCACAGTGAAGCTGAAGCCCATCTTTGCCTGCTCTCGGTGTATATGGAGGTACTATCTGGACAGCTCGCCAGACCATCACAGGGCCACCTTACACACGACCATTCACACTTACCCCTAGGATTTGGAACAGCCAGTTAACCTAATGTGCATGCAGGAAACTGAAGTACCCCCAGAAAACCCATACAAGCATGAAGATAACATGCAAACTCCGCACAGAAATACCCGGGACTTGAACCCAGGACCTTCTTAAAAATTACAATAATGGGAAATCAAATCTATTTATTAATTGAACAGAATTGTCTTTTCTCTGTCTTTCGTCCTCCCACGTCTCTTATCTATTGTTGCCCTTCACATTAGCACTTCCTCATTCTTTTTTTGTCATCCTTTTCTGATAACGAGTTTTACCCCCCCGTGAGTTTGCGTTCATGCTTCCTCTCATTTCCTCTCACAGAACTATTTGTGTTCATTTGCTGATGAGCCAAGTTTAAACTTCACCCATAAATGCAAGCAGAAAAAGTCCATGAAGCAGTTTTATGCATCCCAGTGGTTCAGTTCACTGGGACCTCAGGAGATTCCAGGGCTCACACTATACATCTGGTGTATTTTGCATTATTTAGAAGGAGCTGTATATTTTCTAGTAATTAATTTCCCTCAGGTGCATCAGACATATGTTTGCACAATAGGACTGAATAAAGGACCTCGATCCTTTTTCATATATACAGAATACATTCGTTCATTCATTTTTCTGAATCGCTTAATCCTAATTAGGTCGCAGGGAGGCTGACGCCCATTCCAGCCAACTCCAGGCGAGGACAGAGTGCACCCTGGACAACTCGCCAGGCCAACCCAGGGCAGAAACACGTATGCAGCTACTCTTGATGAAAGTCAGCAATGATTGTTTTACAAGATTTTCACCATGGGCAGTGCACATGGCCAGCCATTGATAACTCAGCTGCACTTGGGGATAGCAATGACAACCGTTGACGATGGGATTTGAACCCCTGATTTTGGGATCAGTAATCCAGCACCTTACCACCGGGCCATCACTGTGCCATAACAACATTGTATACATTGTTTTACAATTCATGTGAGTATTTAAACAAAAGCATAATAATCGTGATGTTCATGATCATGTTTATTTAATAAAGCAATCGAAGTTTAAGACATGACCCCAAAGGGCCATCATGATTTGTTTCATATATGCTGTAGATTTTATTCTGGAAAACATTATGTAGGACTGAATTAAAGGCCCCCCAGTGCAGCTAACTGGGTTATCAAAGGCCGGCCATGTCTCTCACTGTCCATGGTGTGAGGTGTAAAAGAACCATTGCTGGCTTTCAACAACAGTAGCTGCAAAGCCGTCAGCATGTTTCCGCCCTGCGATGGCCTGGCGAGCTGTCCAGGGTGTACTCTGCCCTCGCCCAGAGTCGGCTGGGATGGGCACCAGCCTCCCCGCAACCCTAATTAGGATTAAGCGGTTCCAGAAAATGGACTGAATTAAAGGCTTGTATCACGGTGGTGTGGTGCTTAATATGTTCGCTTCACAGCAAGAAGGTGCTGGGTTGGATTCCCAGGATTGGTGAGGGCGTTTCTATGACAAATTCTCCCCATGTTTGTGTAGGTTTCTTACAGCTGATCCAGTTTCAATCTACACCTCTAAAATATCTACAGTACATTTGGCTAACTGGCTGATCCAACTCACCCCTAGGTGTGAGTGTGAACAGCTGTGTATGTGTTGACTCTGCGATGGCCAGGCGAGCTGTTCAGGGTGTACCCCACTTTTACCCGGAGTTGGCTGAGATAAGCGCCAGCCTCTCCGCGAAACCTAATAGGATAAAGTGATTCAGCAAATGAGTAGATGAGTGAATTGAAGACTTTTAATCTAGTCGAGAAATAAAAAAAGCAACTACAGTAATATTAAAATGTGAGAGATTATACATAATATAGAGATTATGCAAGATTGTGGAGTGCACACACCTACAAACATACACACACACACACACACACACAAACACACACACACACACACACACACACACACACACACACACACACACACAGAAGACAGCACAGGGCAGCACAGGATGGCATGGTGGTGTAGTTGTTAGCATATTAACGTCACAGCAAGAAGGTTCTGGGTTTAAATCCTGGGCTTTCTGTTCCTGTGTGGAGTTTGCATCTCCCTGTGCTTGCATTGCTTTCGTTCAGGTACTCCAGTTTGCTCCTATAGTCCAATGTACAATTGGCTAATTGGCTGTTCCAAATAGCCCTCCACCCAGTGTTTGCTGAGATAGGCTTCAGCCTCCCCACAGCCCTAGGAGAATTAAGATGTTTTGGGCAAATAAATATATGAATGAATAAACTGGTTTCTGTTTCTTTCTCCCTTTCGGCTTTTTCCTTTCTCTGGAGTCTCCACAGCGAATCATCTGATTCGCACATTTGATTTGGCATAGGTTTTATGTCGGATGCCCTTCCTGTCACAACCCATTAGCAAGAGACAGAAACACGCTGACGTGTTGAATGACGTGATAATATACTTGTCATTCATTCATTCATTTTCTGAACAACTTAATTCTAAGTAAGGACTCGGGGCGAGGGTAGAGTACACCCTGGACAGCTTGCCACGACAGGGCAGAAACACACTGGCGACGATGCAGCTACTCTTTACGAAAGTCAGCAATGGTTCCTTTTACATGCCTCTCACCATAGACAGTGAGGGACATGGCCCGCCTTTTATAACCCAGTTAGCTGCACTGGGGGGCAGTGACAACCTTGTGAGGACTCGAACCCCCCAACCTTAGGATCAGCGATCCTGCGCCCTATCCACTAGTTGTATAAATAGCCACCCAAAATAAATTAAGCATCCTGTCTGGAAGGAAATTTATTTAAAATATATCGTCAATATTGGGCAGCGCGATGGCGCAGTGGTTAGCACGCCGATCTCCACAGCAAAGGTGACTCTTATTAGATTTAGTTTAATATTTAACATCTTTGTAATCAAAGTCGATATTGTTGTTTAACTATTTTATTCTTTAGAAATTTTATAATTTTTTTTAATTTTTGAATGCCTCGTGTTACATTGTATGACATTCATATGTATGACATGCATGAGATCATTGCATGTTGATCTTTGTCAGATGCTTATCAGATGCTCCTATACAAAGAAAATCTGATGATCCCAGAGGTGTGAAGCACACACACACACACACACACACACACACACACACACACACACACACACACACACACACACACACACACACACACACACACACACACACACGGGTGATTTGCATATTCTGAACCAATTGAATTCTGTCCAGTAAAAAGGAGTGAAAGAATCCTGACCCTTTAATAGTCAGAGCACTAAGATGAAATTACTCCAATACAACCAAATTCTTCCATTTAAACCTTATTTAAAGTGTGTATTTATAATTGTGTATTATCAGCAAAATGTATCTGAATCAGAATAATATAATAGTAGTTGTATTGCTGAATATTATTCCAGGTCTCGTTATGCTATAGTATGCAGTACATCCAGTCACACGAAATGGATGTTGATTCCTGAAGCTTGAAGGATGCTCATATAGGGATTTTCAGTAACTGCAACTAATAATGCAGCCATGGGATTGGGGAGGGGGGGCACTAATCAGTGTGTCTCCCCCTTTTGCTGGTCCCAAGCCTGGAGAAATGCAGACGGTTGTGTCAGACAGGGCATCCGACGTAAAACTTTTGCCAAACTTTTATGATGCAAATCAGAAGTATTACCCCATACCGGATCGGTCGAGGCCCGGGTTAACAACAACCGCCATCACTGCTGTCAACCAACAGGGTGCTGATGGAAATTGGGCTACTGTTGGTCAAAGACGTCCAAGAAGGAGAGGCGGGAGGCGTGTCCGTAGGCAGAGAGAGAAGAGGAAAGGCGTGAGTCTAGGACTGAGAGTAGGGACTTTGAATGTTGGAACTATGCAAAGAAAAGGTAGAGAGCTGGCTAACATGATGCAGAGGAAGAAAGTGGATATACTGTGTGTTCAGGAGACCAGGTGGAAAGGTAGCAAAGCTAAAAGCTTAGGAGCAGGGTTTAAGCTGTTTTTTCATAGTGTGGATGGGAAGAGAAATGGCGGAGGAGTCATCGTGAAGGAAGAGTTTGTCAGGAATGTTCTAGAAGTGAAAAGAGTGTCAGACAGAGTGATGAGTCTCAAGTTAGAAATTGAAGGTGTGATGCAATGTTGTTAGTGCTTATGCT
This sequence comes from Plotosus lineatus, assembly GCA_024760905.1. NCBI lineage: Eukaryota > Metazoa > Chordata > Actinopteri > Siluriformes > Plotosidae > Plotosus > Plotosus lineatus. The sequence goes on along the minus strand of CM045729.1, from coordinate 26,877,174 downwards.
CCACAGACAGGATGTGAGCTAAAAGAGAAGGAGAGATTCTGGAGTGACTTAGATGAAGTGATGCAGAGTACCCCCAGAGGTGAAAGAGTGGTCATTGGTGCAGACTTCAATGGACATGTTGGTGCAGGCAACAGAGGGGACGAGGAAGTGATGGGCAGGATTGGTATCCAGGAAAGGAACACAGAAGGACAGATGGTGATTGATTTTGCAAAAAGGATAGAAATGGCTGTGGTGAATACTTTCTTCCAGAAGAAACAGGAGCATAGGGTGACTTATAAAAGCGAAGGTAGGAGCACACAGGTAGACTATATCTTGTGTAGGCGATGTAATTTAAAGGAAGTCAGTGACTGCAAAGTCGTAGTGGGTGAGAGTGTTGCCAAACAGCATAGGATGGTGGTATGCAGGAGTGTGTAGAAAGGAAGAGGTTAGAGCTAAGAAGAAGTGGGACATTGAGAGGACGAAGAGAATAAACAGGAGTACTGGTAGACACAGCGTAAGGCAAAAGTAGCAGTGGCTAAGGCCAAACAGAGGGCGTATGATGACTTGTATGATAGGTTGGACAGTAAGGAGGGAGAAAATAATCTATACAGATTGGCACAGCAGAGAGAAAGAAATGGGAAGTACGTGCAGCAAGTTAGATTGATAAAGGACAAAGAGGGAAATGTATTAACTGATCACAGAAGTGTGCTGAGAAAATGGAAAGAGTACTTTGAAGAGCTGATGAATGAGGAAAATGAGAGAGAAAAAATAGTAGAAGAGGTGACCATTGAGGAGCAGGATGTAGCAAAGATTAGTAAGGGTGAAATGAGGAAGGCACTAAAGAGGATGAAGAATGGAAAGGCAGTTGGTCCTGATGATATACCTGTGGAGGTATGGAAGTGTCTAGGAGAGGTAGTGGTAGATTTTCTGACAAGAGCATTCAACAGGGTCTTAGAGAATGAGCAGATGCTGGAAGAATGGAGGAGAAGTGTGCTGGTGCCCATTTTTAAGAACAAGGGAGATGTGCAGAGTTGCGGCAACTACAGAGGGATAAAGTTGATGAGCCATACGATGAAGTTATGGGAAAGAATAGTGGAAGCTAGACTAAAGGCAGAGGTCCGCATTTGTGAACAACAGTTTGGTTTCATGCCAAGAAAGAGCACCACAGATGCAATGTTTGCCTTGAGGATGCTAATAGAGAAGTACAGAGAAGGTCAGAGGGAGCTACATTGTGCCTTTGTGGATCTGGAAAAAGCATATGACAGGGTGCCAAGAGAATAACTGTGGTATTGCATGAGGAAGTCTGGAATGGCAGAGAAGTATGTCAGAGTGGTGCAGGACATGTATGAGAGATGTAAGACAGTGGTGAGGTGTGCTGTCGGCGTGACCGACGAATTCAAGGTGGAGGTGGGATTGCATCAAGGATCAGCTCTGAGCCCCTTCTTGTTTGCGATGGTGATGGACAGGCTGACAGACGAGGTTAGGCAAGAATTTCCATGGACTATGATGTTTGCAGATGACATTGTGATCTGTAGTGAGAGCAGAGAACAAGTGGAGGAAAATCTAGAGAGGTCGAGGTATGCCCTGGAAAGGAGACAAATGAAGGTTAGCCTCAGAAAATCAGAATACATGTATGTGAATGAGAAGGACCCTGGAGGAACGGTGATGTTACAGGGAGCAGAGATAACGAGGGTGGAGGATTTTAAGTACTTAGGCTCAACAATCCAGAGCAATGGAGAGTGTGGAAAAGAGGTGAAGAAGCCTGTGCAGGCAGGTTGGAATGGTTGGAGAAAAGTGTCCGGTGTGATGTGCGATAGGAGAGTGTCAGCAAGAATGAAAGGAAAAGTGTACAAGATGGTGGTTAGGCCAGCGATGATGTATGGCTTAGAAACTGTGGCGCTGAGGAAAAGACAGGAGGCAGTAACGAGGATGGATAGGATCAGAAATGAGTACATCAGAGGGACAGCACATGTTAGATGTTTTGGAGACAAAGTCAGAGAGCCTAGATTGAGATGGTTTGGACATGTACAGAAGAGGGATAGTGAGTATATTGGCAGTACGATGCTGAGGTTGGAACTACCAGGCAGAAGGCCTAGAGGAAGACCAAAGAAGAGATTTATGGATGTGGTGAAGGAAGACATGAAGGTCGTTGGAGTAAGAGAAGAAGATGCAGAGGACAGGGTGAAATGGAGGCAGATGATTTGCTGTGGCGACCCCTGAAGGGAACAGCCAAAAGGAAAAGAAGAGTAACGGCAACTAATGATGTCATAGCAGACAAAGTTAACCGGCTTTGTAAAAGATAAAAAAAATTACTGACCCAGGTGACGCTGGACCAAGTAGCGCTAATGTCAGAGATTATATAGAACAGCTTCAGATTCGAGATCGAGAGACTCAATCTAGTTCTTGTTTACATCTTTTTGTTTGCATTGTTATTCTTTGTTCACTGAGTGTAATTTGATCAGCAGAATAATAAATAAAGAGTTGTATATGATAGAGATTTGATTTACATATATGTTTCTTATTCAGTCATAATAGCTATTGTACACCAAACATATAGACAGGTGAACAAGTGAATGGAAAAAAAAATACAGATGCACCCCAACTTACGTTTTAGTTTGGTTACAGACGCCCGAACGAAAGGTGAAAAAAACCCTAAGTTGTTCCTGTATGTTCCAGTGACGTATGACGTTCATACTGTACTATACATCCATAAATACCATTACCGTATCTCATAAAACACCCCTAAATCAATTATTATAAACATAACATTGTAAAATAATATCAAATATATCAAATAATGTCAACATTAACTACAAATAAATTAAATTCAAGCAAAATAATTTCAAATAGATAAATTTTAATCAAATCCACTCATCAAATATCAAATACAGTATCAAATATAACTTTTAACATTCTCTATGATACGATCTTTCTGCTTGTAAATGGTTCCGATGGTTGACGGATGGTCACTTTACATGCAGCTGAGCTGAGTCACTTTAAATGAAGCATAAAACAGCCAATCAACGCTTACAATATCTGAGGCGCTCCACCAAAAGTAGTTCACTTGCTTGTGCTTGAGACAAAGCACGGGTTATCCAGACTTCAGGTCTTTCAAGTGAGCAAGGGCGCCGTTGAATACTCGTTTAGTACTCAGCCTGCACTGATGTGAGTCACCAGCAGAGCGGAGAGTTCTCTTTCTTTTCTGGATTCGGGTTTTCATTCATTTTACAACTCTCTTTGCATAACTGAGTATACATGGTAGATTGCGCCGATACAAGCAGATAGTTAATTCAGTCTTGGGAAAACCGGAAATTCCGGCATATGCCGGAAAACTTGCACCCATGCCAGTAGGCTTACGCTTCTGACCAACCATATTTGCTTAGGGTTACAAAAGTCCGCGAAACAGTGTAAACACAAAGATCACAGAGACGACGTCTTAAGACAAGAGTAACACGCACTCAACTGGGATGAACTGAGCATGTTCAGTCTGTCCTTTGTAAACAATGGACGCAGTGTCATGACGTCATTGCGTCATTACGTCAACGTACTACGTAGGTACATCTTGTACTACAGAGAGCATGCTAAACTCAAAATTTATTTGACATAATTTTTTTTTTTTTTAATGTAAAATCGAAAAAACGTAAAACGAATGAACGTAATTCGTGGAGTGTCTGTAATAATAGATTATCACACAATTAATCATTCCAGAAAAAGTGGGATCCAGTAACATTCTCAGTGGTCCTGCAGATTTTTTCTTCTGCCTTCCCTCTGTCCGGTGGAAAATTATAATAACTTACTAGTACTGAGTGCGCGCTAGTGGACTGCGGACTGACAAACACGCACATAATTTCCTGCCTAACAAAAAAATCAGCACATCACGGTACCTTCCGCATTTCCCACACAAAGGATAGTAACAATAACAATAACAATATTGCATGACCAGATCTTGTGTGTGTGTGTGTGTGTGTGTGTGTGTGTGTGTGTGTGTGTGTGTGTGTGTGTGTGTGTGTGAGAATGTGGAAAAGTCTGAGATCAAGTGTTAAGAGACAGAAGAAGGGATACAATTTCAAGAGAAATAAAAAGGATGGTGACGTTTACTAAAATCATGACGCCAAGTCCAGGGGGTCATTAAGACTCGAGTACAGAAAGACTTTGTGGATCTGATCCTATTTTATTTCCCAGAGATAGCACTGTATTTATTCTTTATTTAATATACATGGAAAGTGAACGGAGCCCCTTTAAGCTATAAAGATGCTCAATATATATATATTCTATAAAATGATCATCTGCTTGTAGCAGTGTGGTCAACAAAAGGTAATTGTATAACCTCAGGACAGTTGTTTTCTTCTTTGTGAAGGATTTAAAGAGTTTATTTAGTTTAATAATTGTGAGAATGATTTTGATCACTAAAGAAATGCTCATGTATTTAGTTTACTGATTTTCTTAAAAAATAAAAATGATTATTATATATTGAGATACCGCTGGAGATCTACTTTTCAATAGACAGGAAGGGTAGGGAAATTTGAAGTGAAGAATAATGTACAAAGTAAAACATCTAAGAATTGTGTTTGGGATGTGGTACAGTGAAAGTATAAAGTTGCACAATGCAATAAAACCTGAAATAAAATGTAAATGTCCTGCATTTATGCTGAAATACAGTACTTGAGTAAATGTAGTTCAATTTCACCGCTGATTGTAAATACAGTATAGATACAGTATGGTCCTGATTCTTGAGAGCACAGCAGGGCTTGGCACTTCTCAAAGCCTTTATTAGCCTCTGATTCATTCCTATACAGTATAATTTACATATAATTACATCAATACCATTTTTTTTATCATTTGGGGTCTGTATTCTCACATACTACATTCAAAGTAAAGTGCATTTTTAGGTAATTACTTTTCATTCACTTACTGAATGCATTATATCATTATCAGTAATCTCTCTCTCGCTCTCTCTCTCTCTCTCTCTCACACACACACACACACACACACACACACACACACACACACACTCACACAAGCACACACTTATACTTTTCCAGCTTTGGTACTTGGACAATTAGATACTTTGCCCACGTGAGTTGTTGCGTCATGTGTTATGTGTAACAGACCAAACAAAAGATCTACAGTTCACGCCGGCTTCTGGTGTCTGTTGCTTCTGCTTCTCAACACAAAGACCAGCAAAGCACAAAAGTCAGCATACACTCAGCAGAAATAAGTAAATACATACATATAAATAATAATTCAAAAACATGTTTACAGAGGCAAAAACAAACAAACCAATAAACATCAGGAAGGAAAGCATGTGCTATTTATGAAATCTGAACATGAAAAGATTTGTATCCGGAAATTTTATTTTGTGTAATATCAGATAAGAACAAAACCCATTCATTCATTTTCTAAGCCAATTAATCCTAATTAGGGCTGCAGGAAGGCTGGTGCCCATCTTAGCCAACTCTGGGCGAGGGTGGGGTACACCCTTGTACAACTCACCAGGCAATTGCAGGGCTAAAACACATAAAACCATTCACATTCACATTCACATATAGGGGAGATTCGGAACGGCCAATTAGCGTGCTCTGCATGTTTTTGGAATGTGGGAGGAAACCGGATTACACAGAGGAAACCCACAAAATCAAACTCAGATCGTCTTGCTCTGATGTGGACGTGCTAACCATGCCACCAAGCATAAAATCCTTTTTTTTTTTTAATTTACCAATGTGACAGGTATTGGTGCCTGAGGATCACAAACAGTGCAGTAAAAGCTCTACTGTTGAATTAACACCCAGAGTATAATTTGAGCCAAGCTGGACTCATATTATTACTATAGGGTGTTGATTCAACACTCTGGGTGCTATACTTCAATAAATATGTTCTGAGAGTTGGGAGGATTACTTTCAAAAAGCAATTTGATACAAATACTAATGCCTTGATAAAAATGTAATCAGTAATATACAAACCGGATTCCAAAAAAACTGGGACACTATACATCTTGTGAATAAAAACTGAATGCGATGATGTACAAGTGGCAAATTTCAATATTTTATTCTGAATAGAGCATAGATGGCTTGGCTTGTCTGGGACCGCCTCGGTGTCCCCCCGGAAGAGTTGGAGGAAGTGGTTGGGGAGAGGGACGTCTGGACCTCTTTGCTTAGGTTGCTGACCCTGCAACCAGACCCTGGACATAGCGGAAGAAGATGAGATGAGAGCATAGGTGACAGGGTCAAAAGTTTAAACTGAGAAAATTAATCATTTTAAGGGAAAAATATGTTGATTTTAAATTTCATGGTGTCAGCAAATCTCAAAAAAGTTGGGACAAGGCCATATTCACCACTGTGAGGCATCCCCTCTTCTTACAACAGTCTGCAAACGTCTGGGGACCGAGGAGACAAGTTTCTCAAGTTTAGAAATAGGAATGCTGTCTCATTCTTGTCTAATACTGGCCTTGAACTGTTCAACTGTCTTAAACCTTCTTTGTTGCACCTTCCTCTTTATGATGCCCCAAATGTTCTCTTTAGGTGAAAGATCTGGACTGCAGGCTGGCAATTTCAATACCCGAATCCTTTTCCTATGCAGACATCATGTTGCAATTAATGCTGCATGTGGTCCGGCATTATCATGTTGAAAAATGCAAGGTCTTCTCTGAAAGAGACGATGTCTGGATGGGAGCATATGTAGTTCTCAAACCTGAAGATACCTTTCTGCATTGACGGTGCCTTTCCAGATGTGCAAGCTGCCCATGCCACACGCACTCATGCAACCCTATACCATCACAGATGTAGGCTTCTGAACTGAGCGCTAATAAGAACTTGGGTTGTCCTTGTGCTGTTTAGTCCGGATGACATGGGGTTCCAGTTTTCCACAAAAAATTTCGAATCGTGATTCGTCTGACCAAAGAACAGGTTTCCACTTTGCCACACTCCATTTTAAATGACCCCTGGCCAAGAGAAAACACCTGCGCTTCTGGGTCCTGTTTAGAAATAGCTTCTTCTTTGTACTGTAGAGTTTCAGCTGGCAACAACGGATGGCACGGTGGATTGTGTTCACCGACAATGGTTTCTGGAAGTATTGCTGAGCCCATGCTGTGATTTCCCTTACAGTAGCATTCCTGTTTGGGGTGCAGTACCATTTAAGGGCCCAAAGATCATGGGGCATCCAGTATGGTTTTTGGGCCTTGACCCTTACGAACAGAGATTGTTCCAGATTCTCTGAATCTTTGGATGATGTTATGCACTGTAACTGATAACTTCAAACTCTTTGCAATTTTTCGCTGGGAAACACCTTTCTGATGTTGCTCCACTATGTTTCTGTGCAACATGGAAGGAACTTGGTGATCCTCTACCCATCGTCACTTCTGAGAGACACTGCCACTCTGAGAAGCTTTTTATACTCAGTCATGTTGCCAATGGACCTCATTAGTGGTAATTCATCTCCCAGTTGTCCGTTATAAGTGCAATTGACTTTTCCAGCCTTTTATTGCTTCCTGTGCAAACTTTTTTGCAATTTGTTGACACCATGAAATTTAAAGTCAACATATTTTCCCTTAAAATTATACATTTTCTCAGTTTAAACTTTTGACCCTGTCATCTATTTTCTATTTGGAATAAAATATTGAAATTTGGCACTTCCACATAATTGCATTAAGTTTTTATTCACAATTTGTGTCGTGTCCCAACTTTTGTGGAATCCGGTTTGTAATTCAAGTACTAAAATAGAAACAGGTAATGTTACTTCATTACTTTTAGTTACTTTTGGATTACTTTCATGCCGATACAATACTTTTAAACCAACCATTATTTATATTTTAACTTTGTTCTTCTCATGCTTGTGTGGCTTTCCTCCATGACTCCAATTTCCTCCCACTGTCCAAAGATTGCTGTTCGACATAGGTGAGAGTGAATTGTTGTGTGTTGATTTGCACTACAATTGACTGGTGAGCTGTTTACGGTGTACCTTACGTTTGCCAGAAGACGGCTCCAGCCTCCCTGTAACTCTGGTAGGATTAAATGGTTTGGTAAATGCCTGTATGAATAATTTACAAACAATACTGTAACTCATTCATGATCAGTAACCACATTATCCTTATCAGGATTACACTGGCTATGGAGCGCATCCCATTATCACACACACACACACACACACACACACACAATAACCCAATCCCAGGATCAAGACTCAGGAGCTGTGAGATGGCGAATACTACCAAATGCACCAACATGCCTTGAAGCCTTTGTTTATTGAACATTGTTGCTGTTGTCTACACCATTACTTTTACCAACTTTTTGAGTCATATTTTGCTAATAATACCGCAAAATATATATGAATGAGAATAAATTTATACAAAATAAAATAAAAGTTATCAATTGTGTTTTAGGAGGAATCAAAGATTGATTAAGTGCTTTGTAAAACTGCCTAAAAGTGGAAGTTCTGATTTCTGTGTTTTCTCCATGAACATTTATTTACCTGCAAGTTTCTCTGTCCACCTGAGTCAGATTTTTTTTAATTCTTTTTGAGTCAAGTCTTACGCAGTAAGACTGTGTTTCCTGTGGTGGGCGTATGCAGACACTCGACGAGACATAATAACATCCAAGCCATGTTCCATGATTATGGTTCTCT